>OY365814.1:24073567-24281770 GCA_959347315.1 Bimastos eiseni | reverse complement strand
CCATAACCATGTTCTTGCCTGAGTACTTTAATTAAAATTTTTTCTTCTTCTGTAAACGCCATTTTTTTATTGCTCACACCAAACCAAGTGACGTATATTATCGATGACGACGTCACAGCGTCGGCTTAAGTAAGGGCCTATGTTGGAAACTTTAATTTTTCAGTGTTCCATCGCAATCGCTCATAAATTTGACAACTTCACGAATATTTCCAAACGGCTTTGGGATCTCGTGTAAATATGGTCACTGTTGTTGAGTTTAAAATTTCAGGCAAATACTTACAGTTTTGAACGAGTTGGGACACTTTTTGTTGGGTACTACTTTTCATCCGGACACAGTGTACATATATAATGTGCGTGTGTGTGTCTGTGTGTGTTGAGTGTACATGACACAGAACGACAAACATGCATAGAAGTGAAAGGACAGAAATTGGTAACGGCGTCACGTGACTTACGCGTTTCTATGGTTACGGCGCCATAGGCTGCCCCAACAACAGATAACAACAGGAACGTCATCATCGTAGTCGTCATCATTAACGAGTTAATTATGCAGGTGAGATCATTGATAGAATACGACGACAATCAGCAGACGCTCAAGAGCAGGAAGAAGATGAGACTGGCTCTATAGAAATCTGATCACTCGAAGGTTCAACGTAGGACAAAGGGCGTTGCAATTGCCCAGTGCATTATACATACTGTCGATATGACGCTTATATAGCGCCTGTAGCCGAAGCAAACGATTCAATGGCCCTCATGAAGATTACTATAATGATGATGATGATGATGACGATGACATAGATTGTAGAGGACGATGTCAGAAGTAGGAAACACAGAAGGAGGAGGAGGAGGAAAAAGGAGGAAGAGGAGGAGGAAGAGGAAAAGGTGGGAATATGCGGAGGAGAGGAGCAGATGCCGGAAATATGGATGAAGAAGTAGAAACAGGAAAAGGAAGAGGAGGAGGAAAAGGAGGAGATGGAGAAGTTTGAGAAGAGGAGCCGACGTAGGAAATACATCTGGAAGAGGGGAGGAGAAGGAAGAGGAGTAGGAGGAGGAGGAGAAGGAGAGTATGGGGAGTAGATGTAGGAAATAGGGATCGCTAATGAGCATAGCAAGCAGGAGACGCTGGAGAGAGGGAGAACGAAGATGAGCGTGGACCCTATGGAGAGTGGGGAGGGGCAATGTATCGACTGACCTCCCTGTTGGGTGCGTACGTGCACTGGGTCGGACACAGGTCCGTCACCGATGCTCGTAAAGGCACGAATTGCCAGAGCGTAGGTACGATTCGTCTGCAGATTACTGACCGTCGTCAACTGACCATTGTCCACCGTCTGTACTGACCAGCTGGACAGCGGTTCATCCGGTGACAGCGTGTAATAGATTCTGTAACCCTAATCACAGTCACAGGATGGATCACAGGATGGATCACACAACGAGCGAATAAGATTAACTATATTTACAAAGGTAGAAAGATATTTAAATCAGTTGCCCTCAGTGTACGGTCTGTGATGGCTGTCAGTGGAAAGGAAAGACGGTGATGGAGAGAACCTGTCGTACAACCTATTATGCCGAGGCCAAGAAATACGAGGTCTCTATTACATGACAGCCACTGCGCATGCCAATCGCAAATAATTATATTACTTTTAAGGATTGCATTTTCTTTCAACCGTATTTCACAACATAACGTGGCATAAAAAGGATTTTAAATGTTTCAGAAGACGTTTAGTCCGTGTTAAAATATGGAGCGTAAAGCCACTGTCATTTTGACCTGCAACATGATTTATTTTCCAAAGTTTCCTATTACAGCTGCTCTTATATATTATTATTGTCCACTGAGACAGAAGGTTACTATCATCCAAACAGAAATCACTTCTAACGACTTAGCTCCCGGGTTTGTTTGTTAGTGCAGTGTGTTACTTGTCTAACGGTGGCGTCATTGTAGTGTTTTATGATTGAGAATTATTGGATGCCAAGTGTAGTACCTTGATGATACCATTCGGTGTTTTTGGTTCATCCCATTGAACGACGACTGTACTTGAACTGACCGGACGAGCGCGAACGTTCTGAGCTGGACTTCCCGGCTCTCAAGACAAGAACACAGTCAACACAGAGATTATTGAAGATCCAGAATCCTACCGAATCGTAATCTCAACATTTATCAGACGCAACCTACCCCTGTTCTCCAACCCTGTTCTCCAACCCAATGCCTGAGCATCGTAAATGCGCTGAGTATTACGCATTAGTGGTTTAGTAGGCTAAGTAAGCATTTCGTATTGACTCAAAAATTGAAAAAGGAAGACACTGGTGACAGAGTCAAGTGTAAAGGAAGGATCCGTGTGGCTGACCCCTCTCCTATGAGAGATTAATTCAGGGCTGAAGGAGAGAGACATATAGAAATAAGCTTAGTACTTTTCTGCAGTATGCCTACTCTCAAACCCAATGACTACGCATTATAAATACGTTAAGCATTACTAGTGTATTATGCTAAATAAGCTTAGTAAGCCTTGTAAGGCATTAGTAGGATGTCGAGGCAGTCAAGAAGAGATGAATGAAGGTTTCGTTTCTCACCGGATTCGTGCGTCGTCACTTCGACTGTGTTGCTCGGTGAACTTCGACCTATGTTGTTGACCGCAATTATCTGGATCTCGTAGGTCACGTGTGCAGCCAGTGACCCGATGACCTGTTCCAGTCGACCGCCTCCTCCAATGTGTTCCAGTTCCTGAAATCCAGCATCCGGCGTAGGAACACCCTGCTTTCGACGCCTATATCGGATGACGTAGGACTCGATCGGTTCCAGTCCATTTCCGCCTTTCCATCTCAGATGAACTGAGGAAGAGGTGACGTCAAACGCTGTCAGATTCGTTGGTGGCCTTGGCAACGCTACGCACACACGCACGCACACACACACACGAACACACATATACATACCAATACAATCATCTGACGTCACCTGAAGTCATCGAAAGTTGTCTGGACTCAACTGATGATGTCTGAAGTCATCTGCTGAAGTCATTCAAAGTTATTTGAAATTCACTGAAGTCATATTAAGTCTTTAAAATTATTAAGAAGTTATTCGAATTTAATCGTTGATGAGTAAGGTCATCTAAAGTTATTCGAATCTATTTGAACTTACGACAACTATTTGATCAAATTAAATACGCGAACTCACCAAACTCTTCAAAATCTGAATTGCCACCCGAATTGAGAAACACTCTTATCTCACAAAAGGCTAACCAGACTCCTCCCCTTCACGTCATCTTCAATTGCATTTATGATGAGGACGAGTTCTCTGCCCGAAGGCAGATAATTGTCTCTGATGCCACTGGGGGATGAAATGAATGAGGTAGATCCAAGTTGCCTTCCTCAACCATGTTGGGTGAGCAATTTGTCCAGTGTCGCTATATGCAGTGGGATGGATGGTGTCCGCTCAATAATCCTAAATTTCGAAAGTCCGAAGATTCTATGCTCCGACATTAATTTAACTAGAAGCTGGATTAATTTATGAAGAGAATGTGTAAAACTGGGAGCTGGATTGATATGAAAAGAATCTTCCCTAAATGGAAGCTGGATGAAAGAGACAAATAGTGTAATCCAGCTTCTAGCCAAACATAATTATTTTCATCAATTAAGTTACCATTAAAACCGTAATCTCACCACATATATCGACCGGACACCATGCAATCTTCGGACTACCGACCCTTCGGACTATCTGTAGACACAGAACCTGCAGTGGCTTAAAACATGTGACTTTCTTGTTACAAGCACTGAACAACATATGGCTAAACCCCTGCGCCTAACATGTCCATTACCACACATAGTAGGCCTATATCTTCCTGTCTTCCTGATCTTTGGAAGTTGACCTTCGACCGAACCCAATTAGGTTTCCGTGGTTTCAGTAAGTTTCTTCTTGAATCATTCAACCAAATGACAATTTGATTTGTAATGCCAAGGTCCGGCCCCATTACCTTTGACCTTGACGTCGGCAGTTGCACTGATTGACCCTAGCTCCGACGAGGCGATGCACGTGTAAGTGGCCGACTGTCGGATTCCAGTGAGGACGAGGACGTTCTTTCCAATGGGAATGTTTTCCACTGGAGTCAGGTCTTTAGATCCAACGGTCCACTTGACATAAGGCATCGGAGATCCAACGGCCACGCAAGACAGGTTGGCGCTTCCACCTGGCATCACTTCCACTGACTCCGGAGGAATGGAAAAGTGCGGAAGAACACGACGCACTATGTGAGAACACACATGCACTCGCATATATACATACGCTAGATGATGTATTATCCTGTATACGAAGTATATTTCTATAGCGCCAATAAAAACCGCGCAGGAGAAAGAACTTCATGAAAGACAATGAGAGTTATTGGAATACTATAGGATGATGAGCTGCAATTCCACTCGGATCAAACGACACACTGCCAACGGCTCCATTCCCCAAAGGCTCTAGATGAGTTTAAAATAATGATTGCACACGTTTTTGAAATATTTCCACTGACTATTGCTACAGCAAGAGGTTGGGTATAGCCTAAGTAGGTACGTTGACTTCGCATCTCCTTATAACGACGATGCAGCCGCGTTGTGCCTCTCAAACGTTATACCATTCGTGAGATTGAGCAAAGGCGCTATACTGGGTTAGGGAAAAGAGGTAGGCAACAGAGTGGTTACCTCTGACGTAGAGGTTCGAGAAATAGGAGAAGGATGTCCCTATGTCGTTTTCGGCGACGCATTCGTACTTTCCTTCATCCGATTCATCGATTTCATCGATCTGAAGATAACCTTCGACGAAACAAACAAAAGAAACCAACTTCAAAGCGCAATATCGCTAACACATCTGACGTTGGTGCCACGCAAATATGATACTCCCGGTTAGCTGCATCGGTTGGCACTTACGTCCCATGGATACTGGTACGTCTCCGTGATGAGGACGCCCGTTTGCACACCGATCATTACATATTCCAGAGACTTCAATCTCGAGCTATAGAATACCATACACAGCTGCCTTAAATCGTGTTCTTAAAATCTCCAAACTTCTAAAGCGCCGCTCAAAAGGCAAGTTCAGGGCCCAGCTTATTCACGAGCATTACGTCATGTCATATGGGTTGTCAAAACGAGATCCGAGTCCGATAGCATAGCCTACCCATTACCCGATAGAACGGAACTGAAGTCTGTAATAAGACTAAATACATTAGAAGACAATTAATCGCGGGCACAAAGTGCATAGACAACAAACTTTAAGACTGGCTTTGGAATCTCTGTTGCAAGTTTGGTCGAAATTAAACTCTATGTCTAGGATCAGTAACGTTAGTTAGGACTTAGGAGAAAGGAGTATGACAAGATGATCTACAGGAAGGAACACGATGCGAGAGTGATCGAGACAGAAAAAGAACCAGACAGACAGATTGTCGGACATGTATGCAGGCAGACAGATGGATAGATGGATAGATAAATAGATAAATAGATAGATAAACTGGAGGCACTGACGATGAGTGTTATATATGTTTCCATCGGATGATTATATGCAAACAGACGATTTCGATAATATTTACTGTCACAGTAAACAGAGTCGTAAATGAATGAAGTCTGGTGAAAAACACAAGGATAACTTCGTTCAACCATCATCATCTTCTTCTTCTTTCTCCTTCTTCTCCACCTTCAGTAATTTATCTTTCTCCTCTTCCTCCTCCTCTTTTGCCTCTTCCTCCTCCTCTTTTGCCTCTTCCTCCTCCTCCTCTTTCTCCTCTTCCTCCTCCTCTTTTGCCTCTTCCTCCTCCTCTTTTGCCTCTTCCTCCTCCTCCTCTTTCTCCTCTTCCTCCTCCTCGTTCTCCTCTTCCTCCTCCTCTTTCTCCTCTTCCTCCTCCTCTTTTGCCTGTTCCTCCTCTAAATTAACTCCACTAGTCCTATCGTCCATTCTCCTCAAGGATTAAAGCAAAGAAAATCAGAATAGTCTTCCATCTAGCTCCTCTTCCTCCCCGATCCTCGTTACGAACCAATTAAAATACTTCAATCAATCAATCAAGTCAATCAATCAATCAATGAAACTTAACATAGCGACTTCTTAAGAAATCTACATAGAGGTGCTTCCGGTCCAACCTCGGTCATATACGAGTTTTCAGAGTGGAATAAAAAAAATAGGGTAGCGAGTTATTAGGTAAGAGTCGACTGACTGACTGACTGACTGACTGACTGACTGACTGACTGACTGACTGACTGACTGATAGCATGGTCTCATCTTACCAGACGGTAGAATCGTGATGCGTGAGTCGGTGTGGGCGATGGGTACGAAGTCCTTGACCCAGGTGATGTTCGGCTGAGGAGACCCTACTGCGACGCAGGGCATCGTCACTCGGTCTCCCTTCTCAGCCGCTTGAAGGGTCGGACTCTCGACGATCCGAGGATATCCATCGGGCACTGAAACACCCCACCACACCATACCCCTTAGTCATCGCTCACAACGCACACGGCCCCATCCATTAGCCCCCTTACGACCAGGAACGATAAGAACCATGCACATGGCACAGCACATGCTGCTTTTAAACATCTCGAGTAGCAAAGACCCTGGGGACCTCTTTCAATAATCGCTAGAACTACGCACGTTGTGTAACCTGTTACGTTGAGACAGCGCGATATGATTTAATAAGCGAATATACTATACAGCAAATAAATAGTTATATATATATATACATACATACATATATAATATATATTAACGTACTTGTATACTATTCATCAGATATCGGCCTACACATATATGTACAGGCGTAACTGATCTGCCTTAATTCATCAGTTACAGTGGAACTGGCGCAATAAACGTTTTTGGCTTCAGCACTTTAGGCCACTAGAACACACTTTGACATGAGTCATGGCTATTACACCTTGACATGAGTCATGGCTATTACACCTTGACATAAGTCATGGCTATTACACCTTGACATGAGTCATGGCTATTACACCTTGACATGAATCATGGCTATTACACCTTGACATGAGTCATGGCTATTTACGCCTTGACATGAGTCATGGCTATTTAACCTTCAACATTGTTTTCTCAACATGCCTTCCTCTTGTAGATTCTCTGTTTATCTTCCTCTTTTATATTGTCTGTGTATCTCATTCCTTTCTATTGTCTTCAAGCCTTCCTCGGCTATTCTCGGCAAACCCGCCTCTTTCTTTTGTCTGCAAACCTTCCTCTGTCTATTGTCTGAAAACCTTCCTCTCTATATTGTTTGCAATCCGAATACCTCCCTCTGTGGCGGCGTAGATGTCGAGCGTGGCATTGGCCGACCCAATGGTCTCTCCGGCATCGTTCTCCACCCGACATTCAAAGGGACCGTCGTCCCTCTTCGCTCTGACTGGCTCGATGCGAAGCACCGATCCACGGGTGGAGTTGATGATGGTGAATCGCTGGCGGTGGAGTGGAATTCGTCGACCGTGACGGCGCCAGTGGATCTCCGGGGGAGGCCAGCCCCCCATCGCCTGGCAGAAGAAGCTCACCACTCCGCTGTCAACGACCTTCTGGTCCCGCGGATAGACCGAGATCCACGGGGCTCCTCCACCTCCTAAGTTCGTCAGAAAGAGAACAGACAAATCTGCGGACAGACTGAAGCCCCATGTTTTAATTGTCATTCATTAATTCATTGCAAAATTTATATAGCGCCTCTTCAAGGTTACTACTCAGGAGCGATCCCGAGCCCAAAACAAGCCCCGGCTGAGAAGAACGGTCTTGTAAGGCTACTATAAATCGCATCTGAGTTACCATAGGCATAGGGTGTAATGACAATGGGAGACTTTGATGATGGTGAATTGTTTAAATGAGTGTAAGTTTTTAATAAAATTACGTATTTTGATGTGACGTTATATTTCGTCGACCTCCTTTCCCCTTGTCACACATCGTTACAAATTTGTGACCCTTCCAATTGTGGGGGTGCTTGTGTCTTCAACATCCCTGTCGCTTCTTCTAATGACCTTGACAAAGCAAAAGAAGAGATGTTGGGGATAAAAGAACTTCTATCATTAGACGTCAGTTATTTCGTGTGCAATGGTTGATGACTAAGTTTTTTATATAGCGCGGCGCCTCTCTAAGTAGAGCTTTTATATAGCGCCTCTCAAGTCTAGCTACTCATTGGTTCTAATGTGATGCAGCCACTTAGTCTGCAAGAAGATGCAACGTTCAGATGTTGAGGGCGCTGCTTATGAGAAATGTACATGGAAGGGATAGAAATTGATCTATGTACTTGATATGTATATCCGAAAAATTTCATACTGCCTATTGAGAACCATACAAAGGCGCTAAATAATAATTCAAGGCTTGAACAGAAAAGTTTAACGCATAAGCAATTTTAATCTTGTTTTTTGCTTCTTTGGAATTAAATGGGGCTGTAACACACTTAAGAAGGGAGGGGACAGAGTTACTGGGATGGGGTGAAGATGGTGACAGACCTGATCGGGTAGGATGTCGATGAGAATAAACCTTTGAAAATGGAATGAGAAGGAGTCAAATTATGTCCCCATGCCACTCTCTTTTCAGCGCTATATAAAAGCAAGTAGGCCTGCGCAAGAACCAAGTTGGTGATTACGAAACCAGAATCCAGGGTCAGGTCGGAGCCTCACTCGGAGGTAACAGCTTGCTAGGGCAGAAAGTAATTTTTATGGCAGTAGTACGATTGTTCTGGATCTGGTACACGATGGAATAGTTTGAAGGGTGCTTTTTTGGATAGACTGATGCATGAGAAAGTAGCGATAGAATAATAGACGAATCACAGCTAAAACGTTTATCAGCTGCCTTTTTCTTCTGTTGGCCGTCGTCCAAAACTCCAGATTAATTCCAGACTAAAACACGTGCTTTATAAGGACGTCAGCACCAACACGGAAAAGGAGGAGGAGGAGCAAAGGGAGGAGGATGAGATGGAAGCAGGGAAGGAGAAGGAGGAGAAATTTTGATGGAAAATAATTCAGAAATAGAAGAAGATCGAGAGAAGGCGGAGGAGAAGAAACAGAAAGTAGAAGAGGACGCAGAGGAGTTATAGAAAATGTGGAAAGAAAAGATGGAATAAGAAGGAGAAGAATGTAAACAAGAATGAGAGTGGAGGATAAGAGGAGGACGAGGAAGTCGAGGAGTAAGAGAATGCTGCTTCAATGCTCAGTCCGCGGAAGTCCTTCTGGATGGAAGTGGTCGGGGAAGTCCTTCTGGATGGAAGTGGTCGGGGAAGTCCTTCTGGATGGAAGTGGTCGGGGAAGTCCTACGTGCGTGCCTTGTCGTGGCGGGGAGCTCCTCCTTCGGGAGGTCTAAGCGCACGAGGGCGACCGGGGGAAACCCCAAATATGACAAACCATGGAAAACTTCATTACGCGTGGCAGCGCCTGTCATTGACGCCGAGGGGGCGGCGAGTGCGGTACCGGAGCAAGTGAACTGTCCCAGTGCTAAAAAGGTTTCAAGAGTGCGAGAAGAGAAGAAGGAAGAGGTGGTTGAGGAGGACGAGGACGACGACGAAGATGCACAACAAGAGAAAGAGCAAGAACAAGATGGCCTCGTGTATGTTTTCCAGCAGCAAATTGCCTGACACTCAACAACCAGAGCAGGATATATCCGACCTCTGAGGACAGATTGAGGCCTGTGAAGATTGACAGAGACCTAAATGCGAAGACAGTCTGAACTGAGCTCTAAGTGGGTGGGCGGATCGAGCTCTTGTTATGACGACAGACCAAGTACTCAATAATAATAAACAAAATCCAGAATTTTTATAGCGCCACTGCACAATACTCAAAACATGGCACGATCGAAAACCTCTGTCAAGTGGGCGTGTATGTTAAATTCTAGCGTTAAATTGAAGATTGAGAGCAAGATCGAAGCGAGTCCCAGAAAAGTTTAGCTTTTAAACGGTGTTCTAAAACCATGAAAGACTGCTCTGGCCGCTCTGCTGAGCAACGGTTTGCCTTAGAGGACATTTCCAGTCTGGATCCCAGAACGGAAAAGAATGCATCAGCACCAGCTGTTCGCCAAATGTGCTGACAGCCTGAAGCCCGATGTTTTAAGTTTTTAATTGTCTGGGGGAAGTTCGAGGTTCAACCTCCACGACGCTTTTTCTAATCCACTCAGTAACTGAAGAGATGACGGGGTGAGAAAACTTAATAATACTAATACATCATCAATCGTCTGTTATTTCGTGTGTAATTGTGCATCATATCCAGGGCTGTACCGAGGGCGGTGCCAACGGTGCCGTGGAACAAGCACAAATATAGAAGCGCAAAATTCAGGATGGAATAACTTTAATTTTTCCATAAATTCATTCTTTCTTGAAAATGTGTTAGCGCCAGATTAGGCCCTAATGCTAGGCACAGGCCGCAATTATAGCTTGGTACAGTCCTGATCATATCAAAGACGTTAGATTTCAATCAATCCATCAATCAATCAATGTTACTTAACATAGGGCATCTTCAGGATATCTACTCAGAGTCGCTCCCGATACGAGTATACCCCTGAAAAATACGGATTTCAATTAAGAGAAGAATGCAGGCAATTGGCCCTCTTTAGTAATCGGGGAAATGATTGATCCCCACTACTCCTCTGTGACGACTAGGACGGTGTTGAAGGTTAGGTCTACCTGTCGTTAGCAAATCGAGGGTCGATGATCCCAACTGGTTGGAGGCCTCGATGAGGACCAACGACAACACACAGACCAAGACCAACGCACTCGCCATCTACAACAGAGACAACAACAACAGTAAACAACCATCATGGCAACAACAACGCCTTTGGTCTTCTTCGACAACATCTACATCTCATCTCAGAATTAAGATATCTCAAGATATCTTAAGATATCCTAATTTCTTACGATATATCAATAACTTAAGATAACTTAAGATATCTTAATATCTTAATAGCTTGAGATAATTAATGAGACAGGTAATCAGCTGGGTCCATGCAACTCATTAAGGGGCCACGTGCAGGTAGCAGACGCCTTAACTAACCCCATAATTAATCAGGTTCTCTGACGAAGAATTAGACAAACAGAGAGACAGACGTGCACAAACAGAGAGCCACACAAGGAGAGGGAGAGAGTGAGACAGATCAGATGTCTGCTCTGTTTAATTTGGGTTTGCAGATGTCGACAGACGTCCAATGATCAGAGAGATCCTCCGAACGGCATATGATGCCCTTCCTTCGTAACTCATCTCCGCTCATTTGTACGGATGATGTCGGTAACAACTGCAGTCACCCCCTCGCCCCCTACTCGGGCAGAAGACCAATTATTACCCTCAAACCAATCGGTATACCAGTCTCTCCAACAAATGCCCCAAATGGCAGTCGAAGAGATTAACCCTCTGTGCACTTAATACCACCCCATCAACCCTGACCCATAACCCTTAAAGCCGACCATCTCTTAAGGATAGCATCATAGCAAAGGATTACCACACTTATAATTAATGTCGTAAACTGTGTGAAAGACAGACGGACAGACAGACAGACAGACAGACAGACAGAAAGACAGACAGACCGGCAGGCAAGTAGACAGGCAGAAAGGCAGACAGATAGGCAAACAGACAGACAGACAGACATACATTGACCGGAGATCAATGAAGAAGCGGCGGACATTTGAGATATCCAGGACAAAAGGACAGCGAGGTGGAAATGGAGGAAGAGGTGGAGAAGATGGAAAGCGACCTCTGCTTTATTTATCCCTCCACCGAACATGATGAAAATACTGAGATTAAGATGCGGTTAATTTGACGTCTGATTAATTCTCCACCTCCTCCTCCTCCTCCTCCTTTTCCTCCTCCGTCCTTGCTTCTCATGGGTGGCAGATTGGATGGGGTCCAAAGGGCGGCAATTTCTATAGAATTATTTCAGACGATATTATGTTCTAGATGCTACACGGCCGACGAAACACAATGGACTCCTCTCTTACTTTCCGTTCCGTGGGTGGCTCTGTCTTTCTGCCTGTCTGTGCTTCTGTATCTGCCTCTCTTTGTGTGTCTTTGACTGCTGAAACAGCGATACACTCATGCAGACGGACAGGCAAGAGCACACCTGTTGCAAGCATTTCAACCGAGTTATTCCTACTTATGACTCTGACAGAGATTGTTTTATTCGGTTGGTTAGGAGGAGAATGTGCGATGGGAAACGAAGAGTCCCATTTCGCTGGAGTGGATGGAGGTGAGATGAGGGCAGCCTCATGTCATTCACTCCTTTCCCACTGTTGTACCCTTCTTCTGGAATGGCCTCGCACTAGACCTGCTGCGCTTGCAGCCTCCGGGTTAAACTCGCCTATTTTTTACACTTCCCTTAAATCAAACACACATCTCCAGCTGTGGCTGGACTAAGGAGCGTCTATGAGTAGGACTATGAAGAGGCGCTATATAAATTATCAAAAAGAATGAAGGAAGGAAGGTAAGAACGTCTGCGTCTCTCACGGTTGAGTTAGGCAGCAAACACGAGAGAATCAGACGAGATTTCACCAGCTGAGGGATATCTCTGACAGATACATTGATCCAACTTTCAATTGCATCTGCTCTCCAGAATGAAATGACGGGAGATGAAGTCGATAGGGAAAACAAATCAAATTTAGTACTTGTGCCTGTTTCGGCAATTATTCCCGGCTGAATGTAGGAATGAAATATTCCGTCGAATTTTGTGTGTGTATATTCAGGGACCGATTTGCAAAGAGCATTTCACATCAAAATGAGACAGTACAGAAAAACGCTCTTGTGTAATACAAAAAATGCGCTATAATAAGTGCCACGATACACAAATACATACATACTTTCAACAAATTGACTTGTTGGCATTTAATCCGGAAAGCAATTTGAATCCGTAGTCAAGTCACTTCATCGCATCAGTTATTTATAACAAATGCATCGTGGTATACTTGAACTCTGAAGCCATGACAGAGAACAATTGTTTCAAGTCCTTTATTAGGTCAATTGAGCGATGAAAGTCCCTTAGAACTTGGAACAAAACGACAGAGTTACAGAGAGATTCAAATTCTATACAGATTTATGCACATGGAAGGAGAGACAGACAGACAGACAGACAGACAGAGACAGAGTCAGAGACAGAGACAGACAATGAGACAGAGACAGCAAGAGAAATAAAGAAGCAGAGATGCAGAGAGATTGCCTGAGCGTAGTGTTACGAAGTAGCATGAATATCCTTGTCCCAATGCATGAACTGAGTTACTGTAGCCTACCGTTGCTTTTTGTTACCGGTGCGTAAATTGCCTGTATTTTAAGTTTAGCTTGCGCTATGCATATGAGGTGGTGGAGGAGGTGGAGGGAAGGGGTAGAAGTGGAGAAAGGAGGAGGAGGAGAAGAAGAAAAATATAAGAGGAAGAAGAACAGTCCCATTAAGCTAGACATGATCCATGCATCCATGGGTATAAAGCGTTGACGACTTCATTTTCTTCGCATCGGCATATGGTGGCAGGTGGACAGTCCTCTCCTCTGTCGTCTCATCTTCACACCGATAGTGTATGATCAGTGTACTCATTACGGCTCGATTGGCTAGGGGGCGTAGATGGAGCAGAAATCTCAATCCAAATTTCTTCCCTAACCGGGGATTTGAACCCCAACCTCTCGATTGACGGTAGGGCGCGCCAACCACCATTGAGCACGCTGGTCCAATGCACGGCCTCTGACAGAGTCAGACAAAATGAGTAAGCGACAGAGACAGGCTGAGTGACAGAGACAGAAGGTGAAGGACAGAGGTTTATAAGTAGCCATTACAGACCCTGGCAAAAAGACAGAGACAGTCATACACAGAAAATAAATTAAAATATTGTCATCGGTTGATAATCATAAGGAAATCGACGACTGTCAACTGACCATTGCGATGCGTGCAATTCCTCGAATCTACTGATCATCAGACGTCCATAAGTTCTCGTCGTCAACGCTAACAGAGGCAGCTGCAGTTGATCCCTTATAGCAGGGAAAGAAACGATGACGAACCACGATTGTCCGTGTCTTAATCTGTCCGAACCTCTGTCTTAATCTCTCTGTCTTAATCTCTGCCTTAATCTCCGTCTAAATCTCCCGCCTAATATCTGTTTTAACTCCTTCTAAATCTCTCTGTTTTAACCTCCGTCTAGATCTCCGTCTTAATCGCTACTCTATTCTCCGTCTTAATCTCTAATCCAATCTCTGTCTTAATCCTGAAGTCTTAATCCGGAACGATGAAGCAGCAACAACTGCTACGATTTAAATCCAAAAGCTACGAGCAGACGAACGCGACTCCGAATCAAACGGGACTCGGCGAACTAGTCACACGACTAATTCAAAACGAACGAACAGAGAACGACGAGACGAAGGAGGAACAGAGAGAGGAGGAGAAGGAGGTGGAGAAGGTGGAGGAACAGGAATACGAGGAGGAGAAGCTGCTTCTAGAGGGCGGCGGAGGCGGCATGACAGAGATCGAGGAGGGGTCAAACGAAGCCAGAATTCTTTAGTCCAAACTACTAAACTGAACCAGAAAAACGAAGGGCGGCCAAGGCTATAGCTCTGCTGCAGGCCACGTAGCGCCCCAGCCATCATCAACTTCTGCAGCAGCCTCTGCCTCCCCATCCCTTCCTCCGCTTTCGGCAGATGCTCGGGTAAGGCGCTGTGTCTGTTCCACGCGGAGACGCCGTCCAATCAGAAGACTCTCGTCAGTGAACGAACGCTTCTTCCGTCACATCTGGACGCAATGAGGTCCAGGTGAATGGAAGCCCGATGAGAGACCGACGCCCAGGTCGACACAGACATATAGAAACACTGACAGAGAGACAGACAGCCACAGACAGGCAGACAGACAGGCAGGCAGATGACCGAAGAGCCCAATCACCTATCGTTCAACCACTGATCTCGGACTGGCTACCCCACCACACCTTTCTCTTGTTTTGTTAAGTCTGTCTGTCTGTCTGACTATCTTTTACTGTCTGTCTTGTCCTGACTGTCTGTCTGTTTAACCGGTTGTGCTTCTTTTTCGCTTTTGTCCATTTGTCTGTCAACTGAGAATGTTAAACAACCGCATATAATTCAGAGATAAATTATTGCAGAACAAGAAAATCATTGGCGAAGATGAGGGATAGGACGGAGAGGAGGAGCAAGAGGAGGAGGAGGAATAGAAGAAAGAGAAGGAATAACGAGAGGGAAAGAAGGAATAGTAAAGGAGATAGAGAGATCATGCTGTCAGTGAAATTGTTCTCATGTGAAGATAAATCCTCGTTTTGCGGTACAAATAGTGATCAATTGAATTTCTCACTAAGTGTGCGATCACTTCTTCCTTTTCTTCCATCACTTCTTCCTTCTCTTCCAACACTTCTTCCTTCTCTTCCACCACCTATTCCTTCTCTTCCATCACTTCCTCCTTCTCTTCCATCACTTCCTCCTTCTCTTTCATCACTTCTTCCTTCTCTTCCATCACTTCCTCCTTCTCTTCCATCACTTCTTCCTTCTCTTCCATCACTTCCTCCTTCTCTTCCATCACTTCTTCCTTCTCTTCCATCACTTCCTCCTTCTCTTCCATCACTTCTTCCTTCTCTTCCATCACTTCTTCCTTCTCTTCCAATACTTCTTCCTTCTCTTCCACCACGTATTCCTTCTCTTCCATCATTTTTTCCTTCTCTTCCATCACTCCTTCCTTCTCTTCCATCACTTCTTCCTTTTCTTCCATCTCCTCCTTCTTCTCTTCCTCGGTCTACCTCCTAATTTTCCTAAGTGTCATTATGTCCACCTACTCCTTCAATTCCCCACTTTTTTCTCGAGAAACGAGAGGATTGGCCAATGCGAGCTTGATTTGGTATAGCGCCTGCGAATAAGCTGGTCTCCCTGACGTGGCTTTTGTGGGCGCTGAGAAATTTTAGAGGATTTATATTTACAGTACATTATTCGTCCTAATCGTCCTCCCTCTTCTTCCTTTCTCTTCCTCCTGCTAAACTGTACCTCCTTCCCTTCCCTATCGTCCCTTTTTGCTTCCTATTCCTTCACTTCCCCTATTCTTCCTCGTCCTCCTTCTCCTCCTCCTCCTACCTCTCCCTCCTTGTCGTTTTTAGATTCCGAATCCACCACTTCTTTTTCCTTTCCTCCTCCTCCTCCTTCCATTTCTCTTTCTATTCCTTCCGCTCCTCCGTTCTCTCCGCATCCACCACATCCTCTCCACTTGGTCCAGCATCTCTAATCGACAGCGTCTATTTCGATGACTTCCTCAGATGCTTTTACGTGTCGATGATTCTCTGATGATGATGATGATGATGATGATGATGATGATGATGATGATGATGATGATGATGATGATGATGATGATGATGATGATGATGATGATGATGATGATGATGATGATGATGATGATGATGATGGGGTTGCAGAGGCTGATGGCGGTGATAGTCTTCGCCTGTTCACCTGTCTGTCATAACAATTGCTTGTGAAGTGATCTGCGGCCGAGAACGTAAATCCAGCTCTGCTCCTCCTCCATCTCCTCCTCCATCTCCTCCTCCATCTCCTTCTCCGTCTTCTTCTCCTCCATCTCCTCTCCATCTTCTTCTCCATCTTGTCCTCCCTTCATCTCCTCCTCCGCCTCAATTTCCATCTTGTCCTCCTCCATCTCCTCCTCCATCTCCTTCTCCGTCTTCTTCTCCTTCATCTCCTCTCCATCTTCTTCTCCATCTTGTCCTCCTCCATCTTCTCTCCATCTTCTTCTCCATCTCCTCCTCCTCTGTCTTCTTCCATTGATCACCCATCTGTTATTATTTTCTCTCATCGCGCAAACTGTCTTAACTTCTTGCGCTATAAAATTGTCCTTTGCAGACCTGATAACTGGTTAATCATAAATGCTAACCATGCAGAAGTGCTTCTACCCGAATAAAAGTAATCACTTGACACTTGCTATACAGAAAGTAATTCAGAAAACGGATATTAAAAAGATCGCTTTATTATCTTTTCGATTTTCTATAAGTAAGGAACTTAAAAAGTCCTTAAATGGTCACGCAATGTCGAGTCTTCATTCTCATCTACCTTCTTCTCCCCTTCTTCCTCCTACTCCTGTTTTTCCTTCTCCTTTCTTTCATCCTCGTCAACATTTCTGTTTCTTTCTATACTTCCCAATTTTCTTCCTATTCATTCTCGTCCACTTCTTCCTCTTCTTTATCTGCCTCCTACTCTTCCTCATCCTCTCAATATTCATCATCCTCTTCTTCCTCCTCTTCTTCCTCTTCTGCTTCCTCCTCTTCTTCTTCCTCTTCTTCCTTCTCTTCTTACTCCTCTTCTTACTCCTCTCCTTCCTCCTCTTCTCTCTCTTCCTGTCTGGCTTCGATCTCGATGACTCGGCAGACTACCTTTCCAACAGTAGACCTTGTTTCAAGTGGAAAAGTTATCTACTTCAACGACTGTTCTTCTTCCTTTCTTCCACTTCATCGCTTCGATTGGAGGCAGATGGCTCCAGTTGTCATGGAAATCACCGTTGCCATGGCGCTTCCATGGTGTCCGTCATGGTTTAGGTGCTTGGAGAGAACCTGCATCCCTCGAGATGTGCAGCAGACGACTCCACGTGTGAAATTAGGCCACAGCTATTGAAAGGTCTTCGAGCAGCCCTTCCTCTCTTTCTATGTTTCTCCTTTTCCTCTATTCGTCCCTCTACTAATTAACTATGCGCCATATCACTGAGGAGAGACCGGCAGACCGACAAAGCCAGATACAGAGACAGGAAAAGAAATAGAGTGATACAGAGATAGAGAAAGATACAGAGAGGGATATAGAAAGAAACACGTAGACTCACGTACACACAAATGTATATATATATATATATATATATATATATATAGGAATCTAGTTCTGTGCAAAAGATTTGGTCCGGAAGAGACATGAACAGTAATTAGAAACAGAAGGACATAGAGATAGACACATCTAAAGGCGAGTACAGGTACATGCACGCAGACATGCAGGCAGAAGGTCCTAGTTCACCTTTAGACTTACAACTCATGCCATTCTCCTAACTTCTATCGCCGCTCCCTCTCCCGAACCACATTCCTCCATTCCCCATCTATTCTCCCCTTTACTAATCATTCCCTCTGCCTCAACACTTATATCTCTACCCTCTTCTGTCTTTCCAATCCTCTCCCTCTTCGACCTTGTCCAACGTGGAACCAATCTGTTGTGAAAACATATCCAGGCCTCCCATGGAGAGCCCAGCGTCTCCTGAAAGGCCTTCGTTCACCACTTCAACGAACAACAACAACAACATCTGGAGCCAAGAAGAACAATACACAGACACACGCACACACATCCCCAATTAATATCATTATCTCCTTGTCCTTCTTCTTCTCCATCTCCGTCGTTTACTTCTCCTTCTCCATCTTCTTCTGTCTTTCTTCTTCTGTTCCTCTTGTTCCTCCTTCTTCCTTTCTTTGTTTTCTTGTTGTTCTTCTTTTTTAGATTGCTGCGCGAGCTCTCCTCGTTCCTATTCTCGGGGCTGTGATAGGTCTATGCTCAGATTATGGCGCTGACAATATGAACGGATTAATTAAATCTTCTCACTCAGTGATCCAATTAATACAACTTATTCAATGGCTCCATACCTCTTCCGCTCTCCACTACCACACCTCCCTCTCTCCTTCCACAAGCACAATCCTCCTCCTTCTGCTCTTCTTTTTCATCCTTCACGGCTTAGCTGTCTCTCCACCTCCTCGCCTCTAGCCAATAATTTTTGCGCTACCCCATACTCAGTCAATTCATTCCCTGCCTCTTAATCATGGCGTCCTATTGTCTAATTTCCTGCCATGCTACCAATTCCATCTGCAGATAAATTGATCACCAGCTGTTAATTGGCGGATACCAAACTTCTGTTGCCTCTGATGCTACCTCGGCATAACCCCCCGCCGATTGGTTAAAGTGACCAGCATGGGGAGTCGTTGAAGCTATTTAGGGTATACACAGATAGACAGACATACAGACAGACGGACAGACGGACAGACGGACAGACGACGGACTGTGAAGAGTGCAGTTTTGGTCTTGAAATTGCAAGTTGTGACTCGTGTGTCTCAATTTCCCGGTAATAATAATCGTTTGACCATCAATTAATCCTTGGTATGACAAGTCAGCCAAGCTTATCAAGCTCATGTTGAACTCGTTTCAAATTGTTTAGTATCACACGAATCGATTGTTTGGCATCCTGGGTGCCCGTTACGTTCCCTCCCCCAGAATTAAGCCCACGAGAGAGACAACTGCTCATAATCTAATCTATTGAAATAAGGATCAATTAAGATGGGTGTGAGGTACACAGGCAAGACCGCTGACGAAGGAGTGACTTCGGAGACGAATTAGACGGAGGTTTCATATCGATGCAGGGATCCGCCGTTAGTTAATGTTGATTATAAGAAAGGGAGAACGCGTCGCTTCAACGCCAGGATTCGCTTCTTCGTGAACTGTTCAATTGTCAACAAAGAAGTTCAACGAATAATTCTGAGAACCTAGCGCTTCGCTAAGCGCTATAAGAAAGAGACAAGGCAATGAGACGCAACGGTACAAACGAACAGAGACAAGACGTACACAGACATAGATACACAAACATACATAAATGATAAAAACAGACGAAGCGCTTCAAATGGATCGTTATGCTAAACAAGTTAGGAATTACAACTGGCTAAAAATATTCGACGTATCAGTGAAAGCCAGTCGAATAGGATGGACCGCAGCGATGGGTGTGAGGAGGAGGAGGAGTGGAGAGACGAGGATTGGAGTTCTACGAAGAGCAAAGAGAGACTTAGGCAAGAAGGAGGGAGGGATGGAGGAAAGGATGGATAGAGGGAGGGAGGGAGGGACGGTGAAGTAAGGTGAATGGAGAGAAGAAGAGGTTGAACAGTTTAACAACTGATGCAAAGGAGACAAAAAGAGAGAAATCATCAGTCAAAGTCATTTGCTGCTGCAACAGGAAGACGGATAGACAAGGACAGAGACAGGGACACAAGATAGAGGTAGACAGAGACAGACAGAGGCAGAACTATATATATAAAAATATATATAATTAAGGAATTACTAATGGCTTAATATATATATATATATATCGATTATTTGGCAAAGGGGCAGCTCTTTCGCTCTCTCTCTCACTTTCGCTCTCTCTCTCTTTCTCTCTGTCTGTCTGTCTCTGTCTGTCTCTGTCTGTCTCTGTCTGTCTCTGTCTGTCTCTGTCTGTCTCTGTCTCTGTCTCTTTGCCTCTCTGTCTGTCTGTCTCTCTCTGTATATATATATATATATATATATACAGAGAGAGACAGACAGAGACAGACAGAGACAGAAAGAGAGAAAGAGAGAGAGAGAGAGAGGGAGAGGGAGAGAGAGAGCGAAAGAGCTGCCCCTTTTCCAGAGCAGCGTATGCAGATACTTGCAGCTTTGCCAGTGTTTAGATCACTTGAACAACAGACTGTCTCTCTTATCTAAAGCCAAGAACTCCTTACGATCCACCAGCACCGTCGTCTCTACCCATCTGCGTGTCTGTATCTCTGCTTCTCTGTTCATCCGTCCACCACTCTGTATATCTGTCTGTTCCTCTATATCTGTCTCCCTGTCTCATCGTCCCATTCATCGTCGTCGTGTTGAGAATACGAAGACACTGAAGTAGAAGTTACGCAGTCAAAAGGAGAACATCGATCTGACCTTCGTCTATGATCAATCAGTCTTATCTCGAGCACCTGTATCCTCCCCACCCACCTCCTCCCTCCTTCTCCTCTGCTACTTCCTCCTCCATATCCTCCTCCTCCATCACATCGTCCTCCTCCTCCTCTTCCTATCTTTCCTCTAACTTTCCCCTCCTGCGTGTCTGTCTCTCTGCTTTCCCTCTTACCCGCCACTCCTTTCCTCTTTCTACTCGTATCTAACTTTTCTGTAATTTTGTATCCACCTTCGTGTCCTCTTCTTACCCCTCCCTTCCACTTTCTCCTCTACCCTATCGTTCCACTTAATTTTTGTTCTACTCCATTTTGTATTCCTTCTGCCTCCTTCTCCTTCTTCCTCATTCTTCTCCTCTTCTCAATCGCCAACTCCTCTGGCTTCGCTTGACGACGTTTGTGTTCGTTCAGTTAATCCGTTCCTCCCCAACAGTAATCCACCTTCGCCCTACTTCCAACATCAACCTTCCTGGCTCTGACCTCCAGTGTCTAACCGACAACCTTTCCACCTATCGAAACTACCTCCGTCTCCACCTCCCTCTTTCGTCGCCATTTCCCTCCCCACTCATTTCCTCCCTTCCTCTCTCAACAGAAAATAACCATCCTAGTAGCCAAGCGCCCGTTCACTCATCAACACACTCTCGGCAACATATATACAAGACAATTAGTTATTGTAACTGTAACTTTGCTTGCTTATTTTTATCTAAATTGAAATTCCTTGAATTTAATATCGCCCTACTTCCAGCATCTTTTGCTCAGAAGTGCACACGCCTCGACGACGCAACTGCAGTTGTACTGCAGAGCAATTGTGTGCGAAGGACTTGCTCAAGGTCCTTATACAGTGACCGACGCCTCAGACGAGGGTCGAACCTGCTCACTCAGCGCACACTGAGTATTGTGGACCGATCGCTCTAACCAATCAGCCACCATGCCACACAGCGATATAGCGCCTCTTCGGACCTGGAAACACACGAACGGAATGGTCCTCAACCGCTCAAATGCATGGAAAGTTGATGGATCAACCAACCACGTGCGTTCAGTGAACTGCGTGAACTGCAATTAGACAGCATGGCGCCTTCTCTGCTGTTGGCCATATGGTGTGGAATGGACTTCCATTAGCATTTACGCCTTGTGTCTAGGATTAATTCAGATGCGTTTTATACCTGCTTGAAGAGCGTTTATCAGCCAATCCTGAGCAGTAAAACTGAATGGGCGCTATATAACTTTTGTCATGTATACAACTATACATGCATACATACGAATAAATGATGTCTCAAAAGACCACTCAAATTACAGTAATTATCAGAGATTTGTGCTTGGGCCACTGCACTATATAATCTTTATAGTAAATGTATGAAAATTGAATTCATAAGTGCGTGTTATCAAGATAAGTTTGTTGAGTGTTAGTTTGTGGAGATGCTGGTAAGAAGATCCTGACATAATTTTCAATGACTCAGTTCGGATGTCTGCCGTCGTTCTAACACCGCTATAATGTCTTCTGAAACCCATGCCACGTTCTATTAAATCATCTTAGGCAATCGTGATTTACATCATAAGAATCCATCTCACCCCATCTCCTCTATTCTCATCCCCATCTCATTTCACTCAGCCTCATTTCCCTTCATCCTATCATCGCATCTGGTGTCTATTCATATGCCATCTTATATGATCTCATCTCATCCTATGTCATCTGATCTCATCTGATATCATCTAATCTTGTCTCATGTCACCTTATCTCATCTCATCTCCTTTGATGTCATTTTATATAATCTAATCTTATCTGATGCCATCTTATCTTATCTCATCTTATCTGTTGTCATCTTATATCATCTAATATTATCTGGTGTCATCTCATCTTGCCTCATCCCATCTGGTGTCATCCAATTTCATCCTAGCCATGATCTCTGATTCATAACGATGCACTCGAGTCGTCGTCAGCTGAGTTTGGATTATAATTATTGCCTTCTTCAAACAATTACTCCACCACAGACTCAGATAAAAGACGTTTCCATCTGCAGACTATAGGTCGCTTTGTCCTTCTGTGTGAGAAAAGAAATCAGACAACAGATGAAAAGACCCGTTTCTAATTGAACAGACTGAACTGAACCCAACTTCACCCACTCACTCATTCCATTCACACCCAATGGCTCCCTTTCCTCCCCTCCGAACCACACCCTATCCCTACCCTGCGGCATCCAACGCGTACGTTTGCCCCAAACACAAACAACCTTTTGTCGTAACCACAAACAACCCTTTTGTCCTGGCCACAAACAACCTTATGTCCTAACCACAAACAACTCTTTCCAATCATCCATTTCAGTCCATGTTTACTGGAACACAGAGCTAGTTATCCAACTGATATAATGCTTAACTGTACAATTGACTTCTGGCTTAAGTCATTTAAACATTTCGGCCGCACAGCGTCCGACCACTCCCCATTCCTACCACTCCCCATTCCTACCACTCCCCATTCCTACCACTCCCCATTCCTACCACTCCCCATTCCTACCACTCCCCATTCCTACCACTCCCCATTCCTACCACTCCCCATTCCTACCACTCCCCATTCCTACCACTCCCCATTCCTACCACTCCCCATTCCTACCACTCCCCATTCCTACCACTCCCCATTCCTACCACTCCCCATTTCGCATTATTACAATGAGACGATAACAGTTGTCCGTTGAAAGCACAATGTGTGTATCTTTGCGTTTTTAGTGTCTCTGATGCTCAATTCTCAACGATCTCTTTCACCGTCACCGATGCGTGACATTGTTACAGCTGACAGATGTGCCAGCCTACGTAGGTAATTTCATCGACAAACAGAACTACTAATTAATCGGATTAATTGGATCCTATCTTGAAAAACAAACAAAGAAATAATTGAACAACAGAATATGTATGCATCATCAACATGATCGCCAGCATCATAGTCATCGTCGTCGTTGTCGTCGCCGTCGTCGTCATCGTCGTCATTATCATCATCATCATCATCATCATCATCATCATCATCATCATCATCAACATCATCATCATCACCTCCACGTTTTTTATCATCGTCATCAATATCATCCTCATAATCATTGTTGTGGTTGAGCCTTCGTTATCATAGGCGATGCTGCCTTATCAGTCAGTGATTCTTATTTGGCGATTTATTATTATCCGTCAGGTGATGACCGTGTTAACAGGTCACACGTCTTTAGGCGATTACCTCTAACCTATTGGGTGACAAAAGTTAAACAAACAACCGGAAATGACTAAGTTCCGGTCCAACCTGTCACCAGAAAGATCAAAAACCACGAATTGAGGAGACAGTGGGAGAACGTGGAGGAAAAGGGTAAGAAACTATAGAAAAAATAGGAGAAAGGAGAAAAAGTCAGTCCGAAAATGACAACCTCTTTGTATTAGAGGTCACGTCGGCCTAAAGAAAAGAAGAGAGCGAGGAAGCCAGATGCAGTCAATTAGAGTCTCATCTGTCGTATCATTTCGTTGGATTTATTAGTTGGTCACAGGACGAATTCTTTCGGTTATAGGTAAATTCTTTCGAAAACACTGTTGTTCGTAAAATAATTCTTCGAAGCACAATTCTAACCCTAAACATAACTCTAACCTTAACCCTAACCTCTAACCCCAACTGTTTTATGAAGAATTGTGCTTTGCGAAGAATAATGTTTAACGGACAACTATTTACGAGGAATTGCTTAGCGAAGAACTATTTACGAAGAATATGTCGGTCACCATTTCTTTAGATATTACTCGTAGACGTTCAGAGCTTTCTATTATCAACTGAGCGTCTACAAAATTTTCCTCGACTCCAGATCTCGAGCTTTTTATACTGAAAGAGGAGAATGAGGAGAAGCCTAAGAAGGAAGTAAAGGTGGAGGAGAAGGAAGATAAGCAGGAAGACGGTGTTAAGGGCGGAAGAACTTAATGGAGGCTTTGACAACGAAGTTCTGGTAAAAGCCTGCATAAACAGATCAGAGGTCAGAGAATCGAGCACGAGACCTGCTGAGGTGAAGGCATGTGGCGGAAGCGTCCACCTCCTGCAGCTGGGGTCTGGTATTTCTCTCGATATACTTCCCCACCCCTTCCCCACGGTTCAAGGTCTTCACAGTATGGCTGCTTCTCTGGAAGGACAATCTCACGGACTATGGAAGAAACAGTTAGGCCTAACTCTGTCTTTTTATCCCTCCTGTGACGCGCGACACTCTGGACGATGGCGCTATATAAAAGTCATCGATCGACAGCAGAGGCGTAGGAGGACTACTGATGAAGGTGTCTGCCTCACACCTGAGATGGGGGACATCAATGGGCTTCGCCTGAAGCAGACGGCCTCAAAACAGACGACGAGGATTATACAAGGATCATCGGCCGCAGGTGTCAAACAACGAAACCCGACACAGCGAGGCAGATGCCAGAGACGACTGTCCCTTCCATCTCTACGACCCACAGACAAGAAATTCATGAATCAGTGGAAGATTGGGTCTGGACCGGCTGGTTGACACGAATCATGAATAGGGGACAATTCCGATACGAATGGCGCAACCGACTAGGCGGTATAACGATAATAATGAAATTTGATCCCTGGGACCTGTTACTCGTCTATGACACTGACCAGGCCCAGCCATACAGCCGCTAGTCAAACAGTAACTGGACGCCCCTAGGAATCTGACGTTACGCTAGGGACGCCAAGACCCGACCAACCAGGGTTTAGTAATGGTTTCTGCAGGTGACCTGTCGTCCAATAGAGATACGAGTTTTGCTCTTGGGATGGCAAAGGAAATTGCCGCTAGAAGGATTCATATAGCGTAGCAAGCAAAGGAACAGGGACTTGTTTCGGAACTGGGGGAAACGCTAGGTCGTTCAGACAATAAGGGTAATCAACGTAGTTGGAAATCCCGTCTTCAACGTAAACCAGGGAAACATTTCAAAAGGACACTAATAACTCCAGTAAGTGTAGATAGGATGAGTGGTGTGTATATATTTCATTAAATATACATATTATAACCATCAAGCGTCGTGTTGCTGAGCTTGGTGATAGAGGAAAGATTCTGCGGGTACTCTCGTCATCAAGAAGAAGGAGTGGCGAAAGTGAAACCCGCGACACCTCCTCTCTCATGGAACCTCCAGTTAATTAATCGATCAATCCATCCATCCATCCATCCATCCACTCATTCATCAATCCATCCATCAGTCCATCCACCCAGACAGCCAGCCATCCACCTGTAGCCAGCGAGTCATCCATGCAGCCATCCAACCAGCCACGAAGCCAGTCAACCATTCGCCCACGTCGATTCGATTCCATCTAATACCGCCCTTTAATCATTGCACTCTATTAAGATGAGCTACTCGTTTATTACATACCCACATAATGCAATGTCAAGTATGTCGTATAACCCGCATTCATATAGCGCAGGCCTACTTTTAAAAAAACGCTGCTTGTATTGCTAACTAACTGTTCACAAGAAGTTCGTCATTGCGGCGCTATCTCTGTGGAGCAGTGACTGTTTACCTCCAGCAATGATAGGTCTACCGCCTCCGTAGTCCGTATACTGATAGCGCACATGGGGCATAGCGCTTTGCTGCCCAGGGCCTTCTCGTTGTCCCATTCGCACGTACTTCCTCGCAGCAACATCGTGCCTCTCGATCCTGGGCCCTACCACCTGGAATAGGGTCCCTATGGGCATCCGGATCTCACCAAGGAACGCCTCATCATCTTTAGTTTTTACCCTTCTCCCAAAATATGTTCTCTTTGGTCTTGGTTGGACTGAGAGGGTCACTGAGTGGTTTTCTGGTAGAAGCGCTATCTCAAGTTTCCTTGATTGATTACTAATTTGATCCATATTCTGGTTACATTGGTTATCTATTACTTGTGAAATGCAAACATGGTACTACTTGACACATTGAAGATTTGCTTGATTCAATTAAATGGTTATGGTTATGGTTATATATAATATCTAGAGCGTTCAATGGCCGTGCAACTTTCCTATAGATATGGGTTTAGCGTGTTAGCTAATGTTTTTCTGCATTGAATCAAATCTCAGATAATTATTGTTTCAGTCGCCGGATGTTTTAATTTATAAGGTCAATAATTGAAAACTTACATTAACAGCATCCATCCCTCCGTCCATCCATCCATCGATCCATCCATCTATCCAGCCAGCCAGCCAGCCAGCCAGCTAGCCAGCCAGCCAGCCAGCCAGCCAGCCAGCTTACTTGGGGAACAAATCACTCAAACGGCTGAGACAGGTCCTAAAACTACTGGGGCGAATGCCTAACCTACTGGGACAAATCATAAAACTACAGGGACAAATCATAAAACTACAGGGACAAATCATAAAACTACAGGGACAAACCCTGAAACTACAGAGTCAATTCCTAGAACCGATGAGACAAACCTCAGGGCTCAGGCCCGGTTCAAAACATTTGGTGGTCCCAGGAAAAGCTACATTTTGACGGCCCACTGACCCATCTATGTCTACTAGCGAAAAAATGAAGTCATTAGCTCTTTTTATTTGGATGTTTTTTGCGTTTTTCACTAAGTATTAAATTATATATAAAAGTATCAATGCAAATAATTGGCCTGTGAACTAACAACCACAGTTAGTCAATAAGAAATAAGAAATAATTTCATGATTGTTATTTTTACAGTTGTTAGGATTTGTTATCATCTTAAGTATAATCATTTAATTAATTAATTTTAAAAAAATAAAACGAACTTAATTCTAGAAGTTAGAATTGAATAAAAAGTACGTTCAGTTGTAATAATTAGAAACAGTTAGAGCTGACACTATAAACTAAGTAGGCTTAAAGTAGCGAACATTGCTTCATCTATGAGTTTCAAAATATTATTATTTTGATGCTTGTTTTGCTAAATTTATTGCCCTAAAAATCGGCGGCCCTAAGCGGCTGCCTAGCTTGTATAACACACGAAGGGACCTGTCAAATCCTGAAAATACTAAGACAAATCCCAAAGCTACCAAGACAAATCCTAAAATTCTAAAACTGCTGAGACAGATCCTATGACTAGGCTACTGGGGCATGTATCCTAGTAGTTGTATAGTTAAAATATGCGCTGATTTCAATTCGGCATCTGTGACCCGCGTTGAGCAATATTATAACCAGCAGGCATTCCTTTGCCAACGCTGTGGGCGGAGCCTAAATGCTGGTTGTCGGTCAGTGCACTTAATGAATGAGGTCTAGAAATCGTACGATCTTTCAGCCTTAATTCTGAGAACCACTCGTGACATAGGCCCAGTCATACCGCAGGAAAGAGTGGGAGGATGCGTGGTTGGTTGGTTGGCTGGTTGGTGGTTATTGTGGAAGCAGGGTTGGCGTTTAGCACGCAGGCGGAGGTTTTAGCGAAAAGCGACACCTGGCGAATATCGATGTCTTTCGTTATCTCCCAGCTAAGATAATTTTGATTTCCCGATGCAACCACGAGAACCCAGAGGAAAATAAAATTCATTGAACCGGCCTCATTTTCCAATGAATGTGGGCGGAACAAAGTTGGCCTTTGATTGATTTCCTAGGCTTATCCGCTTATGAGACCACCACTGATACGATCTGTCCATATAATATAGGTGGCTAGGCTGGAGTTAAGATAGAGTGCGAAAGTGTGGCAAGAGAGGAGTTGTAGTTAGTCGAACGAGACGAGAAACAAAGAGAAATAAGACAACTGGAAAAACCGTTCAACTGTGGAAGTGGTTCAGATACGGAGGAAGACAAACAGACGAAATGTGAGACAGGTGACGACAATTCATTGAGTGTATCTAATAGAATTTGCAGGTCTTCGTATGAATGAGGAGCTGAGTTCAAATTAGAATCGGAATGAAGAACGAGTCGCAAGAGAATCTATTGTTATTCTCCTTCTTAAACGAAACGATTGGAAGAGCAGGAGAGGGAGGAGGAGAACGCGGAATTGAAGAAGTGGTGGGAGGAATAAGAATTGGAGCAGGAGTAGTTATGGGATCAAAGGTAGAAATGGCAGCAGAAGCGGATTCAACATTTCATCTGAATTTTATCTCCGATCGACGTCCCATCCGGAATTCGCGACAGACAAGTGACCGCAACTTGTCGGGTGCGAATCGGAGAGCGTCTTCTTATTCCGAACAGAGGGGCAAGGGGCGGGAGGATGTAGCAGGAATAAGATCACCTAAGAACAAGAAGATGCTATTGAGAGACTGGCTGCTGAAGCAGGCGAACGACAAGGCCTTTCATGGCCTGCGTTGGATCGAGGACGAAGAGGGAGGGAAGTTGCTTCGCATACCTTGGGTTCACGAATCCAAAGCATCTTGGACGCTGGAGGATTCTGAGGTCTTCGAAGAATGGGCCAAGTATACAGGTAAGTTCAATCAACCCAGGTGAATCCAAACAGGTGAATCAACGATGCTTATATAGGGAACAACTGTAGTAGACAGGTAAGAGCGGTCATATCGATCAATGCATGTATGCATTCAGGAATGCATGTATGTATGTATGTATGTATGTATGTATGTATGTATGTATGTATGTATGTATGTATGTATGTATGTATGTATGTATGTATGTATGTATGTATGTATGTATGTATGTATGTATGTTTGTATGTATGTATGTATGTATGTATGTATGTATGTATGTATGTATGTATGTATGTATGTATGTATGTATGTATGTATGTATGTATGTATGTATGTATGTATGTATGTATGTATGTATGTATGTATGTATGTATGTATGTATGTATGTATGTATGTATGTATGTATGTATGTATGTATGTATGTATGCATGTATGCATTCATGAATGCATGTATGTATGAATTCATGTATGTATGTATGTATGTATTCATGTATGTATGTATGTATGTATGTATTCATGTGTACATTTGTATGTCAATATTATAGGTTTGTATTGTAGATCCGTTTCTTGAATTAGGCCTAATTCAAGCAACGGAAAAATTCAAACAAATGCCAACGGTTTAATTTTAATAAAATAAACAGAATATATAAAATACAATACAATAATTATGGCTTTGGGGCCATTCACATACTATAGAACGCATAAAATCTCAATGTTTGGCCCACCCATACCCATAATAGCGTTATATATAATAGCAGCAGTGAGCCTGTGACCCCACCCCTATAATAAATTATTATATAACATATATGCTACCTACCTCTTTACCCCACCCCTCAACAACAAAGTCTACTAATACAGCATGATGAAACATGGTAGTGACGTAAATCTCATCTAAAAACACCATTTCATGTTTCCCTCCTGTATTGCACTAGAAATGAGGATTACAGAGTCACACAGAATCGATTGGGTTAATATTGCACCATCATGTACTTTTCGATAGGTTTACGGTGCAACTCTACCTGTTTAATAACGTATGATACAGAGTGTATGGGGCCTACTACAACTACAATTGCGTATTTAAGCAAACATATAAGCTATTTAGGCCTACACACACTATTGAAAACGAAATCAAACATCTTGATAATAGCTAACAAAAAAATTATTTCAGGTGAATTAATTTTAATTTAAACCAGAATCAAAACAAATCACACGGAATTTAACTTAGAAGCGTTTAAAGCTATGCACAGGAAATTGTTAAAATTGTAAACAGGAAATTTAAAAAAGCCAAATTAATTCGCCAGGTGGCAGCTGATGATGATGGTTTTGGTTCACAACGTATTATGAACATCCATTAATACAAGAAAGGTCCGTATTACATGGAATTTCCAGTTGATAGGCACACAGGCAAAATAGCATAAGCTGAAAAAGTTTGTTACATAACGAAACCTTCAACCTACCCCTACCATTCACAATATAACGCTAACAAAACAGGAACCCACCCACCTACCCCTTGAGCGTTATATAATATGTGAACGGCCCCTTGCCAATAAATTAGTACATAATGACGATGATTGAAATTGTAAATCAAATGCTCAAATGACAACTTAAGGAAGTTTAGCATGAACGTATGTTCAATCTTATCTGGATGTTCTCCTATTGAAGGAAAGTTTTGGTCGGACCCAAAAGACCACAAGAGATGGAAGTCCAACTTTCGATGCGCCATTAACTCTCTTCCGGATGTAGAGGAGGTGAGGTCACGGGGTCGTAAGACGGGCCTTGAACCCTTCAAGGTCTACCGATTCCTGCCAGAACAACCACGAAACCAGCATAGGAAATCAACGTCTCAAGGTATATAGTAGACTAACTGTGTATACGCAACGCCGTATTTCACACTGGGCCAACAAAGCCCCGGCCTAGGGGCGGTACATTTCAAGGGGCGGCAAAAGATGAAATCAAAAAATGTAAAATGTAAAGGTGAATGATAGCAAGTAAATGGATTAAGGAAGAAATGTTTAATCATTGTGTTACACAGTTATTAAAGTTTAAGCCGACACACTCACCATGTTAATATTTATTATTTAGCTTCATTTTTTAATAGTGCTGGTCTCTCTTCCTACTACAGCGTCTGTTAAAATTTTGTGGATTCCAATATGTAATTTCAATGGAAAGAGGGACGCCATAGAAATCTAGGACTACGGGTGGAAAATTGTTAAATCAACCTCTGGATCAACGTCTCTCTCACTCTGCATATAATTATGTCGGTGACTCGCTGTCTCTCTGTATGTTTCTATATCAGTCTTTGTCTCTGTGTCGTGTTGTGGACGAGACTATGGCAACATTATTATGTAGCCTAGTGTTCACTCGACCGTCAAATCTACGAGCGCTTATTAATAGCATAGCGAGAAACGAAACCGGTTCCAATAAGAGCAAAATAAATATGCTCAGATTGTTGTGGCGACAATATTATCATTAATAATAATAATAATGCTAATAATAATAATAATGATATATAATATTAATATTAATATTAATAATCGTCGTTCAGGTGACCGATCAATTAGGCTATTCCAGACAACCAACAAATTAGGTTAATGTTCTAGTACCTGAGGGATCATATATAGCTCGTGGCATAAATAATAATAATAATAATAATAATAATAATAATAATAATAATAATAATAATAATAATAAGCTAATACTAATGACAAGCTACCTATTCCAGACTCTCGGTATCTGTCCAGCGAGGGAACGCCATCTGTTTTTCGTCAACACTACCATGCTAATAATAATAATAATAATAATAATAATAATAATAATAATAATAATAATAATAATAATAACAACAACCAGACGCGGACACCCGCGAAGGACAGAGGCCTACGGGCTCGAATGGAAGACAGGCGCTGGCGGCGGCGGTAGCCGCAAAACTGGAGGATGGAAACATTAGTGCGGCAGCTCGCATACTCTGTTCTGACGACACCCCACCGCCGAATAATGAAGAGACACTGGAACTTCTGTGCCAAAAACATTCTGCCCCGCCGCGTGACCGCCCAGCCATCCTTCGATCGACCTCAAGCGCACCCTTCCAGGCAACAGAGCTGGAGATTCGCACAATGATGCGCTCTTTCCCGACGGGGTCGTCGGGCGGCCCTGATAGGCTGCGCCCCCAAGACGTGGCGGAACTGATTGGAGATCCATACGCGGGACCTGGGCTGCTGAGAGCGACTGCTCCTATCAATCTACTACTGGCCGGCATCTGCCCTGAAGAGGTACGGCCTATCTTATTCGGAGGTACTCTTTTCGCCCTCCGTAAAAGCTGTGGTGGTCTAAGGCCAATAGCCATTGGATACGTGTGGCGTCGACTCGCATCTAAATGCGCCAACGCATACGCCGTCCCACGTGTCATTCCGTACCTAACCCCTAAACAACTGGGGGTTGGCGTTCCCGGAGGCTGCGAGGCGGCAACCCACGCCGCTAGACGATTCCTGACCAGCATGGACATGAGTTCAATAATGGTGAAGCTTGACATCTCGAACGCTTTCAATAGCTTGCACAGAGACTTCATGCTCGCATCAGTGGACGAACTCATTTCTAATTTATCCGCATATTGCCATCTTGCCTACGCCGAGGCGACATCTCTGAAATTCGGGAGATTCACAATACAATCGCAAGAAGATTCGCAACAGGGCGATCCCTTGGGACCTCTACTTTTCTGCTTACCGCTACAGACGATCCTTAATCACCTGCTTTCACCATTGGCCTTTGGATACCTCGACGACCTCACCTTGGGCGGAGATCCTAAGGTGGTGGAGGCGGATGTTAACTCGATCGAAGAGGGGTGTCTGCAACTTGGCCTCGCGCTCAACCGCAAAAAATGCGAACTCATATCTTCCGACGCCCATATCAACGACGTTAGTCAAGGCTTCCTAGGACAGTTCGCCCGAGTCAATGCATCATCGGCCGTGCTCCTAGGGGCTCCGCTCTCGCCGGCGGATGCCTTGCTTTTAACCCTCGACACTTGTGTGGCCGACCTTGGAATTGCCCTCGACAGGTTGCAACTAATCGCTAGACAAGACGCTCTACTGATCGTTAGACATTCGATCGGCTCGCCTAAACACATGCATTTATTGAGATGCACCCCTTGCCACGACCACCCGCGTCTATGGGCTTACGACGATCTGCTGCGAAGAGGGATCGAGCGAATCTTCAACATTTCGATGACCGATGGCCAATGGGGTCAGGCCACTATCCTGATCAGGATGGGAGGACTGGGAATTAGGAGGGCGTCCTCGCTGGCACTTCCCGCCTTTTTGGCTTCAGCCGCGGGCACTCTCCATCTTAGAATCAGTAGCGGTGAAATCGGACTCGGCATGCGACTCGGCGATGTTTACCTGGCTTCAACTTACCGAAGCCTCTGCCCCGACAACGCCAGGCCATAAACAAGCCCACTTTGACAGACCTCTGTTAAACGCGGTTCTGTCTGCACTAGAAGAAAAGCTACAGGATCCCTACGACCAGGCGAGACTAAGGGACTCGCAGTCACCGCACGCCTCGGACTGGCTATACACTCTCCCGCTCGTTTCTCGCGATCTCAGACTGGAGGACGATACCGTGAGGGTGGTGGTCGGCCTACGATTAAGGGTGGCCATCTGCGAGCCCCACACCTGCGCATGCGGCGCCTTCGTCTCTTCCAGAGGCACACATGGCCTGTCCTGTTCATTGGGTTTTGGCCGTCAAGCAAGACACTGTAATATCAACGACCTTATCCATCGCAGCCTCAACAGAGCCGGTATTCCAGCGGTCAAGAAACCGTCAGGTCTTTCTAGATTAGATGGAAAGAGACCGGACAGGCAGACCCTGATACCGTGGAGTGGGGGGCGGGCCTTTGGGACGCGACGGTGGTGGACACAGTGGCCGCTTTTTATATCTCCGAGACAGCTTCCACAGCTGGAGGAGCGGCGGAGATAGCAGCCACAAGGAAACACACAAAATATTCTGAGCTAGGGAAGAAATACACTTTTGTTCCAATCGCTATATAGTCCCCTCAATAGTGAGGGCCTCGCCTTTCTGTCTGAGACTGGACGCCGACTTTCGACAACTACCGGTGACACCCGAGAGACAAACTTCCTTTTCTAGAACTTGTCGGCATTGATCCAACGTTTCAATGCGGTGGCTTTTCAGGGCACTATGTCAAGATTACAATCCACTGACAAGCGGCGACCTAGATGGCCTGATGACAGCTCCGTTGGCAATGCCAATGATGAATAACACTACATGTGACATAATAATAATAATAATAATGATAATAATAATGATAATAATAATAATAATAATAATAATAATAATAATAATAATGATAATAGTAATAGTAATTATAATAATAATAATAATAATAATAATAATAATAATAATAATAATAATAATAATAATAATAATAATAATAATAATAATAATAATAATAATAATAATAATAATAATGTAGAAACGACGCAGTACTAAGACCATAATAATAATAATAATAATAAAATAATAATAATATTATTATTATTATTAATGATAATAATAATAATAATATTTTTAAGAATAACAAAAACAATAATAATAATAATAATAATAATAATAATAATAATAATAATAATAATAATGTAGAAACGACGCAGTAATAAGACCATAATAATAATAATAATAATAAAATAATAATAATAATAATATTATTATTATTATTATTAATGATAATAATAATAATAATATTTTTAAGAATAACAAAAACAATAATAATAATAATAATAATAATAATAATAATAATAATAATAATAATAATAACCATTAACAACAATTGTTCCATTATTCAGTAGTTTGAATGGTCAGGTCGAAGTAACCGCAAGATGTCACTAAACTCTCGTAAACACGGCGAATATAACGCCTTACGACACCTTAAAATTGGTTCCGTCTAAAGCTATATACTTGTCAGTTTTACGTTCGGAGTATTGTTAAGATGAATTGTGCTGTTAGTGTGTTCGAAGTTTGACATGAAAATGTGCGATAGTTATTAAAGCCTTGTATTATTTCTTCTAGATTGATTTTAATGACAATTATACGTGTCAAATAAAAAATAGAACAAGATGATTTGGTATAATAATAATAATAATAATAATAATAATAATAATAATAATAATAATAACAATAACAATAACAACAATAGCAGCAGCAACAGCAACAGCAGCAACAGCAGCAACATCAACAGGAACAGCAACAACAATAATAATAGTAATGATAATTATTCTCGATCCCTGCGGATGGTCGTTGTTTATTTTGATAACGTTAGTTTGAATGATTTTAAATATTGCTGCTGGGACTATAGACGCACAAATTATGGCATATAGCAAGACACAGGTGTAGTCCCTCGCTGGAGCTGTAAGACCAGTCCAGGATTGAAATCTTTAGGTGAGTTTTCATTAGTTTTGAACGTCCATTTTAGATGGGCGATGACATGAGTTAGAGGCATGCCAAGACTTTCCAGCCCATCACGGACCAGCCAATCATCGAACAACGCACCTGTTGCACCTGTACAACAGCGAATAAACAAGGCTAGCTTAGTGTGCAGCCGATGCCTGTCAACCAGGCAGTTACTCCAGCGTGACGGCACAGTTCACCTGCATGATCCGCGGAATAGCCCTTGCCCTGGCTCTAAACAGCCACCGCTGACCCAGTCACAACCCGATGACCGGAGCGAGACTATTTCAACCGATGACGCTCAGGAGGGGACAGGGATAGTGATACCACTGGATCCACCGGATCCAGGTGCTCTACGAAGTGACGAGGGAGGAAACCGACATCCGAGACATGGTGGAGTTATGAAACATGCTCCTAAGGGTGCGCGTTTCGCCTGCTCAAGGATCCTGGAGGGTGTCCTGAACTCCATAAGCAGCAACCCAGGTGATGTAGACTCCTGGAACCTGCTGCTGCGCTTCGCCTCCAGTGTCCTGGCCCAACCACCACGAGCCGGCCGCAGAGGTAATATGGCAAATGTAATCAAGAAACGAATCGAGAGTCAGGACTTTCTTTCTTTATGAGAATGGAGGAACTGGAAGCGGATTTTGAGTTCGGAAGACGTAGGAAGACAGATGCTAGGGAGCTGTTTTTGGCAGCGGTGAACGCCAAGGTGGAGGAGGGCAACATCCGGGCCGCATCGCGCATCCTCTGCAGCCAAGAATGCCCAATCGAAGCGACGATAGAATCTCTCAAGGCCATACAAGAGAAACATCCTCCAAACTTCTTGAAGGCCAAAATGGCAGACTTACCGAATATGGCACCCACTTGTCCATTTCAAGTCTCGGTGAGGGAAGTCGAGAGAGCAATACGATCGTTTTCGGCCGGGTCATCTGGGGGCCGGATGGACTACGCCCCAAGCATCTACTCGACCTAATAAACAACAGAGAATCGGCGGGTACATTACTCCAGGCCACGACGGTTTTCAATGCATTCGATTCAATGAGGAGAGATGTTATGCTTAGGACGGTCCCATGACACCATACCAGAGCTCTATGCCTTCGTCCATCAGGCTTACTCAACAGAATCGACGTTACAGTTTGGTAGATTCGTGGTGAGATCTCAAATGGGACCGCAGCAGGGAGACCCGCTTTGGCCCCTGCTGTTCTGCCTACCGCTACAGACGACGCTGCGGACGCTGCAGTCCCAGTTCAAATTGGGATATCTGGACGACCTCTTCTTGGGTGGGAGCGTGGTCGAGGTTCGCCAGGACCTTGTAAAGATCACAGAGCTGGAGTCCCCACTCGGAATTTTTCTAAACAGACAGAAATGCGAATACTATTCAAAGACAAAGGTGAAGGAATTTGAATTCAAGGACTTTAGAGAACGGAAACTGGACGAATTGACTCTACTCGGAGCCCCTCTCTTCAAAGAGAAGACCCTGCATGGACGAGGCTCTTCGAGAGCACAGTGAGACCTTGCACAGAGTGCTGAAGGATCTGGCGGACATCCAGGCACAAGCAGCACTTTTGCTGCTTATATCGTGCTTTGGAGCGCCATAGATGATATACATGATGAGAAAATCTTCGAGTTGGAATCACCCGTTACTTGGCAGAATCGACCACCAAATGAGGACGGGACTGGAGAATATCCTCAACAATGAGCTGAGTGACATGCAATGGTTGCAAGCGTCGCTCCCTATCACTTCCCGCTACACACGAGTTCACTCCGGTGGCCATTGAATCTCTTGGCCCCATCAACCAAACAGGATTTGAGTTTTTGCAGGATGTGGGCCGTCGCATGACGCAAGCAACGGGCGATCCCCGAGAGCCAATCTATCTGTTCCAGCGCCTATCAATTTGCACACAACGCTTTAACGCCATGGCATTTAGGGGGTCCTTTGAGCAGCACGTTGGGGACGTGAACCATTAACGCAGTTTTTAGCTTTAGTTTTATCCAGAGTTGTATGGTCTCGGTCTCGAGACGTCTTTTTTACTGTTTCAGTCTCGGTCTCGAAAGCCGGTCTCGGTCTCGGTCTCGAGGTAGTGTCTCGAATTTGTAGAAACTGTCTTGAAGTGAAAGTCTTGTTCTGTCTCGAACAAGAGATCTCGATAAATTTCGCGTTAACTGTCTTAAAATCTTGCGGCAATATAAAAACTATTCTCAGGAATTGGTACTATATACATTACAAGTTTTAAATTGAAATTACAAATGAACCTTATTCCCGAAAACTGATGCATTAGTATTTTACAGCATTTTATATAGGATTACTTGTTTTTTTACTATCTCGCACTGTCTTGAGCCTAGTGTCTAGGTCTCGGTCTTGGTACCTCACTGTCTCGGTCTCGGCACCTCACTGTCTCGGTGTCATCTTGGTCTTGAAGTTCTAGGTCTTGAACACAACACTGGTTTTATCAAGCCTGAGAGATCATTTCTACCTCGGGCAAAAAAGATAAAATAATAATAATAGTAATAAAAATAGTGGAATAAGTGGGTGGGAGTATTATTGGTTGAAGAAGTGACAATAATAGCAGCAATAATAATAATAGCAATTAAAAAGAGGGAGGAATAGCTATGGGGAACTATAGCTGATGAATATTAAAGGTAATGAGTCTAATGAATGTTGTCCCAATCTAATTCAACAGATCTGGTGAATTAGATTGGAACGCCATCATTCACTTTCATTCGAATTTCGTTTCAGCTGGAGGAGAAAGAAGAAGAAGAAGAGCGACTGATGATGGAAGGGGAATCCCCAGTCAAGGACGACAAGACACAACCTCCTCCTCCTTCTCCTTCTCCTCCTCCTCCTCCGCCTCTTTCAACGCCACCCCCTCCTCTCTGTCGCTCTGCTCCTCACAAATCGTTGAGTACAGATCTTAGAAGATGCTTTCAAATCAAATCATAAATTATCACCTTCCTCATCAACATTACCATCATCATCCTCATCTTCGTCTTCCTCCTCCTCCTCCTGCTTTTCCTCCTCCCAATCATCATCATGAACATCATAAACAACATACTTACTGTCACCAGTTTTATCATCGTTGTCGTCATCACCATCAGCAGCAGCTGTATCAATTTGAGAATCCAATAAACAGATCAGATATGGGTAATGAATAGATTAGATTTTAATCTGATTCTAATGAAATAGCAATCTGGTTAATCGATTATACAAACAGCAATTTCTAAATTCAAATCGGTTGGGAGTTTAATTATGAGCGTGGCCAACTGTGATGCAGATAGAAGCGTACCCTAAGATTAGAATAATGTACGACATTTCAAGCAAACAAGAATTGTGACATAAGTTGAATCGTTTGAATCGATTGTTTCAGTGTTTCATTGTTTTCTATCTGTTTAGATAAAAAGAGAAGCTTCATCGCCAGATTCATCAGACGAAGAAGAGGAAGAAGAAGAGAGAAACGAATCTACGTCATCTGCTTCAATTCTTCCCGTCATTGGCACTCCTGGCGTCAACTACCGACAACCCATGTTGTCCTTTCTCATCAACCCCTCCACCCTTTTCTCTCCCTCCGTCTCCATCTCATCCTCATCCTCCGCGTCACTCGTTCCTCATTCAATCCATCAGCTGGAGAAAGAGTCGCCGCATCACCATGACAACGATACACCGACGACATCTTGGTCGTCGTCAAGTTAGCATGTCTAGACAGAATCCAGTCAGTACAAAGATTTATATAGCGCCTCTTCTGGCTACTACTCAGAGGTGCATCCGACCGTAACACGGCTAACAAGAGCAGCTTTTAAGGCTAGACTGAGTATACGTGGCAGAAATGCTTCTGGCTTCTAATTGCTTCCAACGATTTGATCGCTATTATGTCAATTGATCTTGACCATTAATTGATCATTTCCTAGTCATTTCTTGACCATTTCTCGATCATTTCCTAACCATTTCCTAACCATTTCTCGATCATTTCCTAACCATTTCTGGATCATTTCCTATCCATTTCTTGATCATTTCTCGATCATTTCCTTACCATTTCTCGATCATTTCCTAACCATTTCTCGATCATTTCCTATCCATTTCTTGATCATTTCTCGATCATTTCCTAACCATTTCTCGATCATTTCCTATCCATTTCTTGATCATTTCTCGATCACTTCCTAACCATTTCTCGATCATTTCCTAACCATATCTCGATCATTTCCTATCCATTTCTTGATCATTTCTCGATCATTTCCTAACCATTTCTTGATCATTTTTCGATCGTACCTTGATCATTTCTCGATAATTTCATGATTATTTACCGATTGTATCATTTCTTGATCTTGTTGTTGCTGTTCTACAGTAGACTGTGTTCCAACGACCGTCGCCGAAATGAGTCTAGACTCCGATGAAGACGATGAAGTGGGAGGAGGAGGAGGAGAAGGAGGAGGAGGTGCACAGGTGAACAGCGAATTAGCATCGACCCTCATTCTCAATCTTATTCACGATATGCTAATGACCTGCATTTTTACTACACTGAACTATGCTTACGTTCTGTGTGTCTGTTACTCACTTTTTCTGTATGTCCGTGTGTCGGTGTTTGTATGTTTGTCTGTTTGCCTGTCTATATGTTTGTCTATTCGCCTATCTGTCTGTTCATCTGCCTCTGTTGTCTGCCATGTTTTGCTTTGAAATTTGATCCAATGGAAATGAGGGTTATATAAATTTCATCTGACGACGAGGATAATGATGATGATGATGATGATTATTATTATTATTATTATTATTATTATTATTATTATTAATAAACATTGTTATTATTATTATTATTATTATTATTATTATTATTATTATTATTATTATTATTATTATTATTGTTACACAAGGTAGTTATGATCTGGGTCTAGGACATTACCCCCGCCGAACATTACTCCCCGGACATTACCCCCGGAAAGAGTATGTATATATGTATATATGTATGTATGCATGTATATATGTATATATGTATGTATGCATGTATATATGTATGTATGTATGTTTGCATGTACGTATATAATTATGTATACAATGCTGCTTGTATGCATATAGGCATGTAAGTATGCATGTGCACATGTATGTATACATACATACATACACGTATGTATGTATGTATAACTACATGTATGTATGCATATATGTATGTATGTATGCATCCATGTATACATACATGTATACATGTATGTATGCATATACATATGCATGTATGTATACATACGTGTATGCATACATGTATACATGTATGTATGCATATACGTATGTATGCCTGCATGTATATGTATACATGTATGTATACAGGTATGTCTGTATGTCTGCATGTATACATGTATGTATGTATGTATAATTGTATGTATGCATGTATGTATATTTGCGATATGGAAATATTGTGATGTCCGGGGGTAATGTCCTAGGGGGGGTAATGTCTGGGGGAGTAATGTCCGGGGGGTAATGTCCTGATACCTATGATCTATCTTGTGACACAAAACTTGTCCGGAGACTGAAAATAATGTATGATTTTAGAACGTCTTCAGGAGAGATAGATCAAAGCTGCAATTGATATTTGTTTTCGTTTTGCTTGTAGATAAAAGAAGAGGCTTTCTGCTCTTCCTCCTCTTCCTCTTCCTCCTCTTCTTCGTCTTCATCCTCCAATTCGTCGTCCCCCTCATTCGTTCCTCTTTCCATCCCTCCTTCAACCGATGCAGACTTGAGCGGAATAGACCTAGATCCAATGGAAGTTGACAAAATTCTGCAGAGCATAGATATATCAGGTAATTTATGGGGAGCAACTTACAGAGGGGATTTAGTGTCAGAGGGCAATTTGGGGTGGGGTAGCATACAGTGCCTCATCACTTGTCTGACCGAGGACTTAGACTCCTTTGGGGTCTATTTGCAGACGATTATGTATCGCATCATCTGTTTACTCTGCCGATCTACGGCTGTAACATATTTCTCGCAGAGTCGCTTCATAAATTCCAAGATCGGATGAGTGAGAGGTTGACGGTAGATAAATTCACCGCTACACCATATTATGATACAATACAATACAATGCAATACAGCCCACGACAGAGGACAGCTCACTGAGAAACTTTGTTCTTCCGTTTTGAAGAGGAAGTCTAACTAAGCTCTTCGTTGTTGTTTTCATCATCGTCATGATCATCATAGTCGTCGTCGTCGTCGTCATAATCATCATCATATCCGTCGTCGTCATCATTATCCTCATCATCCTCATTATCCTCCTCCTCCTCATCATCATCATCATCATCATCATCATCATAATTGTCATCATTCTCACCATTATTGTCATTATCATCATCTTCATCATCATCAATATAGTCGTTGTTATTATCATTGTCGTCATCGTCATCATATTGCCATCATCATCTTCGTCATCATCATCATCGCCGTCGTCGTGATCTTTGTCATTGTCTTTGAGACGGCGCCATCATGTGTTTGGGTGAAGGTGGTCTGTTCCGTTGAACAGGTGGTTGTGGTTGTTCTGCTTCTAGCATGCGATGCATTCAATGATTTCGATCAATTCAGTCTGCAGCCATTCCACCTCCAACAGGATCAGTCCAGACAGACACTTTCTCTTCTTCAACTCAATGATCAACTGTGAGAGAGGAATGGAGGATCATAAACCCAGGATCGCATTGGAAGTGGATCATATACACTGGAGATCATATCGGGAGAGTGTCATATAACCAAAGGATATGATCATCATTGATCATCAACAGTGTGATCACAGTACGAAATAAAACTAGATGATCTACTTCAACAAAACGAACTATTATAACCGCTACTCCAGGTTGATCGTCATCATCATCGTCATCGTCGTCGTCATGAAACTGATCAGGAAACATTTTCAAGCTGATTGAATACGCATTTGTTTGGCTCAGGTAGACTATTTGTGCTAAATGGGCGCCATATAAAGTGCCTTGACACATCCATCCATGTCTAACAATTTTTTCTTACTTACTGTAGGCCTATATTCAATAGCGGAGTGGTGTGTGTGTATGCGTACGTGTGTCTGTGTGAGCGGAGAATGAGAAGAGGGAGAAGATGTGGAGAAGAAGTGTAGAAGGAAGTGAGGGATAATAATATGGATGAGGAATGGGATGAGAAGGAGGATTCTTCATTCTGTCTCTTATTTCTATTGTGCATCCGCTGCAGCTGAGAGTCAATTGGCGCCCAGAGACGGAGGAGCGTGCGTCCATTGGCATCAAATGTCAGAAGCTGTGAACGGAGACAACGAGAGTCGCAGACAATGCAGGTTTCAACACAACAGAGTGCCAAAGGCATTAGAGCGTCGCAGGCAATAGAGTCAAAGACAATGGAGATCGGATTAAAAGACATTAGAGTAAAAGACAGTATAGATCAGGATAAAAGACAATAGAGTCAAAGACAATAGAGAACGGAATGAAAGACAATTCTTAGATAAACGAAGTGTATGGAATCAGTTCATTCGATTTCCGAACAGATCACCACATTGGTCGCTATATAAATTCAGATTTATCGATTACGTTGCCATTAGAAATCGAGAGATCAATCGAACGAACAGAAGACTTGGACCCAGCCGATCATCATGTTCTCCTCCTATTCCTCTTCCTCCTCCTCCTCTTCCTCTTCCATTTACTTCAAACAACGGAAGTCAAAGGAAATACCAAAAGAGTCGCTCCAAAGTAAGACAATATCTTATCAAATATTTCCAAGCATGTTTAATCCAATATAATCTAATTTATTCCAATATAAGCTCATCCAATCGGAGCTAATCTTACAAAATACAGTCTAATCTTATTCAACAATGCAGAATTCAATATGATCTGACCTATACAAATCTAATCTGACTTTACCTAATCTGGTGTAATCTTGTCTAAAATATAACTTAGCATAACCCTTTTGGTCCACTTTAAGCTAACATAATCAGATCTAATCAAAACTTTCAGTTGTGCATTACCTAAGATATTGAAGTTGAACCATGCTTTAGAACCTAATGTTGGTTGACTGATGATGATGATGATGTCGACGACGACGACGATGACGATGATGATGATGATGAGGAGGAGGAGGAGGAGGAGGATGTGGTTATTGTTGTTGTTCTTGCTGCTGGTGGTGATTACGATGATTATAATGATCAATTCACAAAGCCTAAGATGACAACGACGATAAATGCGATTCTAGTTGTGCGCTTAAACTTAGCTCTGTCGGTCTTCTGACTCTAATGATAATTAATTAACAATTAATTCTTAGACATGGAACTTAAGCGATTGACTGGGCACTAAGCGTTGGTTAATTCATGGGCAGAAGGAGGAGTAACGGAACTTCCAGGAAGGATGGAAAGAAAGAAGAATAGAGTTAAGGAGGGAATGAAAGAAGGAAAGAAAGAAGGAAAGAAGAAAGTAGGAAAGAAGCGCACAAAGCATGAAGGAAGGCAGGAGAAAAAGATGGAAAGAAGAAGGAATAAAGAGGAAAGTGAGAAAATGAGCAAGAGCGAAGAAGAAAAAATGAAATAGGAGAAGAAGCAAGGAAGAACATAACAAAGGAAAGAAGGAAGGAAAGCAGGACGAAAAGAAGGAAAGACGAACAAGAAGGAAGGACAAGAAGGAAGGGTGGAAAGCAGGAAAGAAGGAGGGAGGAGAAGACTAAGGAAGGAGACAATTAAAAGAAGGAAGAAAAGAAGGGCATAGGAGAGGACGGAGGACTGAAAAATGACAGGAAGTAAGAAATAAAGAAATGGCTGAAGGAAAAGAAGAAGGAAAAGAAGAAGGAAAAGAAGAAGGAAAATAAGAAGGAAAATAAGAAGGAAAATAAGAAGGAAAAGAAGAAGGAAAAGAAGAAGGAAAAGAAGAAGGAAAAGAAGAAGGAAAAGAAGAAGGAAAAGAAGAAGGAAAAGAAGAAGGAAAAGAAGAAGGAAAAGAAGAAGGAAAAGAAGAAGGAAAAGAAGAAGGAAAGAAAACAAACATAAAAGGACACGAAGAAAATAATGAAGGACGCAAAGACGGACGGAAGAGCTGTCGATTAAAAATGACGCTAGGTGGCGGAGATCGCGGTGATGTATAGTTTTAAGATTAGCTGCAGATTATGCGAATCGCTGAAGAGATTCAGAGTTAAGATCGGATCAATTAAGATGGAATTAGAGGAACGTCGGTCGGCAGATACAAACAGACGACGAACGAGCACAGATAGGCAGACAGAGGAACAGACACTCTAATCGGACAGGCGATGGTAAACGATTGCGACCGGAATCTATTTCCATTTCTAATCTATTTATCTGCTGCTTCCAAGGCACCGTTTACCCTTCCCTGCATCCTTCCCTCCATCTCTCGATTACCCCTATACCAATTACCCCTACCATTCAGATGCTCTGGATATAGCGTCAGAGGCTGATGAATTACCATCCGAGATAAAACGAGAGAATGTTTGGCGATATCTACTTCATGGCTTATCGTAATCAATATCAACTGCGGCAAATGACCATCGTCATCGTCTTCATCTTAATCTGCAGCTTCACCATCATCATCATCATCTTCATCTTTCTTCGTTATCATCATTATCATCTTCATCTTAGTCTGCATCATCATCGTTTTCATCCTCATCTTCATCATCCTCATCATCATCATCTTCCTTCTCCTCCTCCTCCTCCTCATCATCATCCCTCGCCATCATCTTTGTCGTCCTCCTCCTCCTCGGCTTCTCCTACTTCTTTTTATCCTCGTCATCATATTCATCATCATCTTCGTCTTCATCATCATCTTCGTCTTCATCATCTGAGGCCTCTGAAACAGTCAATTATTAATTAATTTTCTAATCATAATCATCACCATCCCTCATCTTCATCCTTCTCATCATCATCGTCTCTATCCACCTCCTCCTCCTCCTCCTCCTCCTCCTCCTCGTCATCCTCCTCCTCCTCTTCATCATCGCCATCGCCACAGAGGCCTCTGAAATAGTTCCTGTACGGGTAATTATTTCCCGAGTGCGATTGTTAGGATTTCGAGCCACTATCTCATAAAGCGTTGACCTCTGTATTTGGCAATGTTTAAGAAACGATCCATTGATAGGAATCGTAGGATTAGCCTCAATTAGATCCTACCAAAGCAACGCAGGTTGTAATTAGAAAACCTTTAATACGATTGACCTCTCATAATTTTCGTCAATTCAGTTACTTGATCAAATAATTTGATGAATCAATTTATTTGCAGATATGAAAGTAATTTGAGTAAACTATTAATTGCTTGTTTTCTAAGTGGATCAGCCGAGAACTCGACATTACGAGGACGACTCAGATCTTTTCCGGAAATTACGAGAGGGAGAAGCAGGAAGAGGAGGAAGAGGAGGGGGAAGAGGAAAGGGAGGAGGAACGAATTCCACTCCAACGACTGAAGGACAAGAGGAAAGAAGAGAAGCCGAAGAGGATATGGAAAGTGTTCGAAAGCAATTGGATAGGAGAAGAGGACGAGGAGGAGATGGAGAAGTTAGAATGGAAGAGTGTGAGGGAGAGGCGGGTGAAATAGGCAGAGATAGAGAGGACAGAGGAAGACACTGCCACACAAGAGAAGAAATATTGAAGAGGAGAAAAGAAGAACAGGAGAAAAGATCAAATCACGATGACGAACAAGAACAAGATAGGAACAATTTAGATGACGTCACGCACTCCCCTCAACCGTCGCTTTCTTTCGGTAACGTCACCTTCAGAACGTCACGCGACGGAATCTTCCGTCCGCTGCCAAAGGGCAACGTCCGTCTCTATGGCAACCGATCTAGCTGGTTCCACGGTCTGCACCTGGGCTGCCACAGTGAACCAACGTCCAGGAATGAGTCATGCGTCCCTTCGTTTCTCTTTCCATCCATCACTCCTTTTCTCGATCGGTTCAGCCACTGGACTTCCTCGCTCTCCATGGAAACGGTCATTGGTCAGTACGAAACCGGACACCAGCTGACCACCCCTGGTCATCCGCCAATCATCGCAAGTCCAGCGCCGAACAATCAGTCGAACGGACATAGACCGATCGACGCGCGACGAACGAAGGACCGTGCATCACGTGATCTCCCATCTCCCATCGATCTTCGACCGAGAAAAGAAACGGAAAGACGCGTTGCTATGGAGACGCTAGGTGACAATAACGAACCCTCCTCCTCCTCCAGTTCCTCCTCCTCCAGTTCCTCCTCCTCCATGCGTTCTCCAAACTCATCCAATGCAGAGAAGACTCGACCCGTTCTCTGTCGTCCTCTTCCAATCTTCGCTTCCATCAATCCCTTAGCCCTGCTTCCCTCCTCTGCACCTCCTAATCCTCCTCCGTCTCCTCCTACTCCTAATCCTCCTCCTCTTCTGTCCTCGTCTGCTGTCAACAGATGTCGCGAGTGTAACATCGTCTTCCAGCGCCTGGAGAACTTTCTCGTCCACAAAGACCTCTACTGCGCCGGAAGACGATCCAACGACCGACGCCTTCTCATCCAACGCCAGGTGGCCACCAGTCACCACCAACCTCGATGTCCACCGCACCTGTCTGGCTCCTGGCAGAACCTGCCCCATCGCAACTGGACCCCTCGTCGAAACTTTCGTTGCCTTCGACCTCTGACATCTGACTCCGTGCCCGATGGGCGTTTCACCTGTGACCTGTGGAGGCCTGTCGATCGGAAGATGACGTTCAGCTGCAGTAACTGCGCCATCCAATTCCACAGCCTCGATACTCTGAAGGCGCATCGCAAGTTCTACTGTCCGTCACGCGTCATCGAACGCCCAACGCCAGCCCTGACGGACCCCCAACGACACGCTTCGTCGACCCTGCATGACCCATTTGGTCTGTCAGAAGCCACTTCTCTACTAGGTCGTCACGCGCTGAGGAATCCAATACCAGTCAGCCGTGACGTCCTAGATGTCTCACCTGGCATCTACAGGTGTGCCCTGTGTGGTTACCTGGGCAACACTTTGCGTGGTCTGCGACTGCATGGCAGAGCAGTCCATTGCGACCGAGGCAAGCCGTTCACGGACGAATGCGTCATCCTGATTCCGTCACGCGTCAGTCAACACGGAAGTGACGTGTGCTAAATACCTCGGTCACTTTTGTAGCGTCGCCGATTATGTTTCGTGTTTGGCGTCCCCAAAAGACCTCGAAGCATAGAAACCAGTCATGAACCTTAGGGGTCGTCCATGAAGGACACCCGCAAAGCATTACCTACTTTTGAGCCCTCCGTTTCCTTTGTCCGCATTTGACATAATACATTCCCAGCTCCAATACAATTTACTAGGCCTTATTAGGCTACAACGGAGCCATTGGCTTCAATTAGACCACACTGATGATCCGGCAGGGCTAACTGTGCAATTGGGTTGAGTGTTTGTAATCACGTATTTATAATTCTAGCAATGTGAAGCAGATCAGAGGCATTTCGTATCGGACCCCACGTGACCACGATCGAATGATAAATAACTTAGGCCAAGTAGTTTATGCGGGGAACGGACATTTCCCCCCGGACAATTGCCCTCTGACAATTGCCGCCTCCATTTTGAGCAGGACAATTGCCACCCCCGGACAATTTTCCCCTAGTGTGAAGTATGAACGGATGTTGACAAGTTATATATTTAACTGCCATTATGTAAAATATATGAAAAAAGCAACTAGTTATCGTGTCGCACAGGAGACAAAAAGAGTCCAGTTCTGAATATTTATTTATCTTACTGGATGCATAAATACTGCATACAGTCCGTGACACGTCTTAATAAGCGGTGAAGGTCAGCTTGTTAGCAGCATCAGTTGGTCAGCAAACCGTCACTGAGACGTGATAATCATCTCCTGTTAATAAGAGTGAGAGTGTGTGAATAGCTCTATATAGATGATAATCTCAAAATATAAGCGGTGAAGGTCAGCTAGTAAGTATACTTACAGTTGGTTAACAGTCAGTGTCACGCGTAAATCGTCTCTCTGAGAGTGGATGAAGTGAAGATGTCAATATCGCATAAAAACACTCGTTATTTACAGCAGACATTATATATCACGTGGTATCAAATTTCCTTCTTGATTTGTCAACAAACTTTGAAGATATTGGAACCGAACACGGAGAGTAATCAACAGCTTTTGAAACCAGAGCAATATGTTAACCCTCTAAAAATAGACGTATAACAGGTTTAGTAACACGTAGCCGACATGGACACATCCATGCACACATACATATTGTGCGTACAACCATGCATCATATGTACACACATACAAGCAGGCAGTGGTCAATTTGTAAAAGCGGAGGTACATGGTGGAACCAGGGATGGGGTCTCGAGACCGCGGTCTTGGTCTTGGTCTTGGTCTCTGACCATCGGTCTTGGTCTCGGTCTTAATCTCCAATGCGTCGATCTTAGTCTTGGTTTTAAAGGAACGGTCTTGGGATTGGTTTCCGTCTTAGATTAGCGTTATTGGTCATTTGCTGTATCAGAGCAATTTTTTTATATTTGTCAGTTATTTTCGATTATTAGAGACACCGGATGCTTAGGCTCTACGCGATTGTTATCGACTTATGGCGTGCTGACCATCACACAGGACCTACATCAGGTTACATGCTACTATTGGCAAAACGATGCATTTGCAACGCAGCCAGCAATTTCAAAATTTGCCTTCACAAATTTCATGGTTTTGGAACTATCTAATTAATTCGGTGGTCGGCCACGTATAGACACTGTGAACCTATAATTCCGAGTACAAGTAGACCATTCAAAGGGAATGTCAATCGACTTGTTCAGATGTCTTAAGGTATTTACCTGTTGTATACTTTAATATATGGTGTGATAATCTCCGGCCGAAGCCAAAGGCTGAACTCGGAAAAGTTCAGAGTGGCCGGTAAAACTGTTTTCTGGACCATTATTAAGATTAGTATTCTTCAACAATAAAATTAATGTTTTAGACGTTTTATTCCGTTTTAGAGTCTTAATAAATTGAATTGTTTATAAAAAGAGTATCGGTCTTGGTCTTGGTCTCGGACCATCGGTCTTGGTCTCGGAACACCCGGTCTCGGTCTTGGACCTCTCGGTCTTGGTCTCGAGGTTTTGTTCTCTTGCCCAACCAGGGTGGAACTGTATGACGTGAGTTTCTCCTACCCCACCCCCGCTGTCCATGGCGCTCGAAAGTAGGCCTATAGAGCAGCGGTTTTCAAACGGTGGTACGCGTACCACTGGTGGTACGCGAGGTGGCGCTAGGTGGTACGCGAAAAAATTAAAAAAATTAAAAATTTCTCTTACTCTCTTTGATTAGTCTCTGCCAGGATATTTTTAATGTTGAAACGTCACAGCCTCGTCATTTATTTTTCACAACAAATAATAATTATTATTTTAAACTTTCACAACAGATTTTTATATTTATAATTATAATTTTAAATCCGGTCATCCATGGATAAATGGTTGAAAAGAAAGCAAGAATCTCCAACCGTCAGCACTGAATCCACCGAGATTGGCACTCCATAGGCCAGAGTTGACCCTGACGAGAAGGAAGGTACTTGTAAGCAGCGTAAGATTATAGTTAGACGGTATGACGACAGTTATTTATCCTTTGGATTTACGTGGTGCGGTGATAACAAAGAACCCAAGCCTCAGTGTGTGATCTGCAGTGAAAAACTTTCAAATCATTCAATGAAACCTTCTCTACTTCAGCGCCATTTAATTACAAAACATCTCCTTTTTAAAGATAAACCACTTGAATTTTTTAAACGAAAAAAAATGGAAATGCTACAAAGTAAAAAAAGTTTAAAGTCGTTTACTTCAGCTAGTTCACAAGCATTAGAAGCATCTTATTTGGTTAGTTTGCGAATAGCTCAAACAGCGAATCCGCACACGATTGGGGAGAGTCTAATATTACCTGCTGCTAGAGATATTGTGACTTGTTTGCTGGGACAAAATGCTGCAAAAAAACTTGATACTGTTCCTTTGTCGGATAACACTGTTTCACGACGCATTCAAGATTTAGCTTTTGATGTAAAGAAAATACTCATCCAAAGGATCCAGCAAGGCAAATTTTTTGCGATTCAGTTAGATGAGAGTACAGATGTTACAAACTGTGCTCAATTGATGATGTATGTTAGATATGAACACGAACAGGCCATCGAAGAAGAATTTTTGTTCTGCGAGTCTTTATCTGGTCGAACAACTGCCAATGAAATATTTTAAAAGGTTGATGATTTTGTTGTTGCCAATGGAATAAATTGGAGAAACTGCGTTGGGGTGTGCTCTGATGGGGCAGCTGCTATGACGGGCAAGCATGGTGGGGTGGTTACTCAAATCAAACAAGTTGCACCAGAAATCAATTTCACACATTGCAGTATCCATCGTGAAGCCTTGGCTTCCAGAGCTATGCCTGCAACTTTAAAGACAGTTTTAGACCAGTCTGTTAAAATAGTTAACTTTATAAAAGCTCGGGCTCTAAACTCACGCATGTTTTCCATAATTTGTAACGAAATGGGGAGTGAACACAATAAACTTCTTTTGCACACTGAAGTGCGATGGCTATCTCGAGGAAAGGTTTTATCTCGGCTTTTTGAACTGCGCTCAGAAGTCCAAATCTTTCTGATGGACAGTAAATTTGAAACATCTCATTTACTTTTGGATGAATTGTGGTTAATGCGTTTGGCATATTTGGCTGATATTTTTGGAAAACTAAACGAACTAAATTCGAGTTTACAAGGGAGAAATATCACTCCATTTACTGTTATGGATAAAATAAATGCAATGGTGAAGTAGCTCCAGTTCTTTTTGTCAGACATTTCGCACTCTGTTACTTCATTTTCTTCTCTGGAGTCTTTTCTAATGGAGAATGACCTTAAACTTCATGCTAATTTGACCGACGATATCAAGAAACACTGCTCTCAATTGATATTAGATTTCCATGTCTATTTTCCTGATCAACTGGATGACAAGGAATGGATTCGAAATCCATTTTCGGATGTAATGTTGCCAAGTGATTTTTCAGTGCATGAAAGAGACCAATTTGTTGAACTGTCGCGTGATGGAGGATTGCAGAACGAATTCAAGAAAGACATTTTGTGCGATTTCTGGCTGAAGCAAAGAGCTGAATATGGCTTAATTTCTGATCGAGCGTTAAAATTTTTAATTCCATTCAGCACATCCTATTTATGTGAAGCTGGTTTCTCAGCTATGCTAGCCATCAAAAACAAACAGAACAAAGCTTGAACTCGAACCAGATTTGCGATTGAAATTGACAAATATCAAACCAGATATTGCAAATTTGTGCTTGTTAAAACAAGCCCACAGCTCACATTAGCCGAGTAACTCAGTAACACATTCTAATATTGATTTTATCTTTCTTTTTTGTTTTTTTGTTGATACATTCTTAACATTACAAAATGATTAAATAATAGTTTGCTAGTAATTAGTTTGCTGCTAAAACTAATAGTTGCTAAAACTAAACATCATTTTAAGCGTTGTTAAAACCTTGCAACCTTGCATTATTTGTCTAAGTGTTTAGAGACTCTAGTCTAATATAGTCTAGTCATAGCGCACCTGGTGGTACGCAAACTTTCGACTTTTTTATCTGGTGGTGCAATAAAAATAAAGTTTGAAAACCGCTGCTATAGAGGTGCTTAGTCAAATTAAATTGACGTGATCATAATTAATAGACAGACATAATAAGCACAGTTTCGGTTCCCGATCAATTGCCCCGTGGTCAGACTACTATAAACAGACAAGGCATTGTTAGCACTAATATCCTTTATATGTAGGCCTATAGGCCTATCATTACTGTGTCAAAAGCAGTAACGTCCCTCAGTCTGAGGCAGGAATCAAATTAAATGAAGGGATGGTGAATTATCTCCGATTTAGGCCTACTGACAGTATGAGACAAGACGAGGCGATTGCCGTGGCATTACTCTCAAGACGAGGCAAGCGCCAGGCATATCTCTTCTCACCTCAACATGAGAATTAAGTAATGGTGTAAACGGTAATTGAATATTCTATAATTATCTTGCTTCTTCTACAAGCGTCTGACTATAAATTATTCGTAATGATATATAGCCTCCGCTGACCTTTAAGTTTATGTACGAAGGCATTCTATGTCGCTACGGAACCAGCCAATAAAGTTTCAAATCTTCATTTTGCTTTCCTTGATAAGTGGCGGTAATCGATAGTTATTAGGCCTAAACGATAATAGCTATATGTGTCTAAATAAAAAATTATTTACACTAAATCTATTTAAGAATAGCTTTTAACAGCTAAGGGGCCTAGGATTAGAAAACTTCACTATAGAACAAGAAAATGCTTCTATTGATTAGCGGCTCCAACGCCTCTCGATCAGGACATAATCTTGGCACCGCACAGAAAATTTACCCTTCGCAAGTTATCAACCGTAGCTTACAACGCTAACAAACTGATACATCATACACACTCGTGCGTGGGTCGCTTGGCCTGTACATGTGGCAGTTTGTTCGCGTGTCTGTTGATCGCTTGATGCGGCGGTGTGCGCGTGTATCAGTTGATCGGTTAATGCGGCGGTATGTGCGTGTGTCAATTGATCGGTTAATGCGGCGGTATGTGCGTGTGTCAATTGATCGGTTAATGCGGCGGTATGTGCGTGTGTCAGTTGATCGGTTAATGCGGCGGTGTGTGCGTGTATCAGTTGATCGGTTAATGCGGCGGTGTGTGCGTGTGTCAATTGATCGGTTAATGCGGCGGTGTGTGCGTGTATCAGTTGATCGGTTAATGCGGCGGTGTGTGCGTGTGTCAATTGATCGGTTAATGCGGCGGTATGTGCGTGTATCAGTTGATGGGTTAATGCGGCGGTGTGTGCGTGTGTCAATTGATCGGTTAATGCGGCGGTGTGTGCGTGTATCAGTTGATCGGTTAATGCGGCGGTGTGTGCGTGTGTCAATTGATCGGTTAATGCGGCGGTGTGTGCGTGTATCAGTTGATCGGTTAATGCGGCGGTGTGTGCGTGTATCAGTTGATCGGTTAATGCGTCGGTGTGTGCGTGTATCAGTTGATCGGTTAATGCGGCGGTATGTGCGTGTATCAGTTGATCGGTTAATGCGGTGGTGTGTGCGTGTGTCAATTGATCGGTTAATGCGGCGGTATGTGCGTGTATCAGTTGATGGGTTAATGCGGCGGTTTGAGCGTGTATCAGTTGATCGGTTAATGTGGCGGTTTGAGCGTGTATCAGTTGATCGGTTAATGCGGCGGTGTGTGCGTGTGTCAATTGATCGGTTAATGCGGCGGTATGTGCGTGTATCAGTTGATGGGTTAATGCGGCGGTTTGAGCGTGTATCAGTTGATCGGTTAATGCGGCGGTGTGTGCGTGTATCAGTTGATCGGTTAATGCGGCGGTGTGTGCGTGTGTCAATTGATCGGTTAATGCGGCGGTGTGTGCGTGTATCAGTTGATCGGTTAATGCGGCGGTGTGTGCGTGTGTCAATTGATCGGTTAATGCGGCGGTATGTGCGTGTATCAGTTGATGGGTTAATGCGGCGGTGTGTGCGTGTGTCAATTGATCGGTTAATGCGGCGGTGTGTGCGTGTATCAGTTGATCGGTTAATGCGGCAGTGTGTGCGTGTGTCAATTGATCGGTTAATGCGGCGGTGTGTGCGTGTATCAATTGATCGGTTAATGCGGCGGTGTGTGCGTGTATCAGTTGATCGGTTAATGCGCCGGTGTGTGCGTGTGTCAATTGATCGGTTAATGCGGCGGTGTGTGCGTGTATCAGTTGATCGGTTAATGCGGCGGTGTGTGCGTGTATCAGTTGATCGGTTAATGCGGCGGTGTGTGCGTGTGTCAATTGATCGGTTAATGCGGCGGTGTGTGCGTGTATCAGTTGATCGGTTAATGCGGCGGTGTGTGCGTGTATCAGTTGATCGGTTAATGCGGCGGTATGTGCGTGTATCAGTTGATCGGTTAATGCGATGGTGTGTGCGTGTATCAGTTGATCGGTTAATGCGGCGGTGTGTGCGTGTATCAGTTGATCGGTTAATGCGGCGGTATGTGCGTGTATCAGTTGATCGGTTAATGCGGTGGTGTGTGCGTGTGTCAATTGATCGGTTAATGCGGCGGTATGTGCGTGTATCAGTTGATGGGTTAATGCGGCGGTTTGAGCGTGTATCAGTTGATCGGTTAATGTGGCGGTGTGTGCGTGTATCAGTTGATCGGTTAATGCGGCGGTGTGTGCGTGTGTCAATTGATCGGTTAATGCGGCGGTATGTGCGTGTATCAGTTGATGGGTTAATGCGGCGGTTTGAGCGTGTATCAGTTGATCGGTTAATGCGGCGGTGTGTGCGTGTATCAGTTGATCGGTTAATGCGGCGGTGTGTGCGTGTGTCAATTGATCGGTTAATGCGGCGGTGTGTGCGTGTATCAGTTGATCGGTTAATGCGGCGGTGTGTGCGTGTGTCAATTGATCGGTTAATGCGGCGGTGTGTGCGTGTATCAGTTGATCGGTTAATGCGGCGGTGTGTGCGTGTATCAGTTGATCGGTTAATGCGGCGGTGTGTGCGTGTGTCAATTGATCGGTTAATGCGGCGGTGTGTGCGTGTATCAGTTGATCGGTTAATGCGGCGGTGTGTGCGTGTATCAGTTGATCGGTTAATGCGGCGGTGTGTGCGTGTATCAGTTGATCGGTTAATGCGGCGCTGTGCGCGTGTGTCAGTTGATCGGCAGATGACCGTGCTAAAGTAATCAAGAGCAATTATGACATATATAATTGACAGCTTAATAATAATAATGATAATAATAATAGTGATGTCAATGTAAATGTAGGCGCTTTTCGTTTGGGCGCCACATCATTGTATGTCCTAGAGTACGGACGGTACCAGTGAGAGATTGAAATCTCCTAATTTGACGACCAGCGTTACTGATTATGCCTTACACTTTAGTACCCGCTGGTTTTAAAGGGTTAAATAAGCAACCATAGTGAGGCAAACCGAGGGTCGCACACACAGAAGTGCATGGGACGTACGCTTTTGCCAATGAAGCGGTGTAAAAGTACAAATCTATAAGTGAACCGTGGCGTTTAGTAAGCAGACTTAATAAGCCGATTGCAGACGAATAGAGCGGGGGCAACGTTAAGACCCGCATAAATGACATTAACAGTCGAACCTCGGTCGTGCACAGAGGTTGCTGGACAGGTGATGTCCGGTAGGCTCCCATTGAAACGGGTAAGAAATGTGGGGGGAGGACAAACGTATAAAATGTCCCTTCTCTGTGATAGGTGGGGGGAATTGTCCCCCTCGAATCTCCCGGGATCGCCGCCTCTGGTCGTGCATATTAAACCTTCATAGTTAAGTTGTAGGTTAAATGTGTGGTGAGTAAACTGTAGAGGTATTGATAGGCATTACACACACGCCCGTAGCCAGAGGCAAAACAAAGACGAGGCATAACCGCATAACCAACCCCTACCATTACCGACTTCTGCCCTGCCTTCCCTTCCTCTCTACTTCCGTATTCTAGCCTCCCATCCCTCTTTGCCCTTAGCTTCCTCATTCCGCTCCCACCTTATTCCCTGCCTGGATAATGGACAACATACTGGGGCGCAGAGCCGAGGAACCGCGTTCGAAACCGGTATCCCCGTAAGGTTGACTAGTCCTTTGGGGCGGAGTTGGTTAAATTATGCTAAAATAGGATACTATGTAAAAATGGATGAATCTTTATGAAAACTCTTTGGACCCTATATTAAACGGATGTGTGCAGAATGCACTGTCAGGTAATATTTCGTGCAATTTTATTTTGCATCCAAAGTGACTATGAAGTCTATAATCATACAGAATACCAAAAAAATCAGCGTTATGGGCGCCCTGCGTGTCTGCAGACAGTTAAATTCGACTCCAGTTATAGCCTGTCATCATTTGTTCATACTGTTTTTGTAATCATTGTGCAGTTTGACAATTTGCAATTAAATGAAAATATATAAGACGATTGGTCAGAGTTCAAAGTTTGACCCAACCCAGTTAAACTTGGCTGTAGATGAAACAAACAAGCATGATGTTAGTCAGCTCTTGTTCTTACACATGATCAAAATGACAAATGGTATATAATCTCTAGAGATAAATGGAACATATCATGAGAAGATGACATAAGTGAAGAGACAAATGAAACAAGTCAATAGAAACTGACATAAGTCAAGAGACAAATGACACACGTCAAGAGACAGCTGATGAAAGTCATGCGACAGATGACATGTCATGTAACAAAGCCAACACTGACTGTCCGTCCAACCGGACAAAAAATGATTCAAAAGACATGAATGTCAAATTCCTTTATAAAAATCATCCACAATATTCTCACTAAGCTAAATGCAAACTAAATCTGCTGACTCGCTTACTTACTTACTCATACCCGCATCCTGCCTAAAATAACTTAACAGTAACGACTAGAAATTCTGTCCAAACAAAGGACTATTAAAGAGTCTGAAATGCTCTAAAGTCAGTACAACATTCCAGACCAACACTCCATGAATCGATCTAAAAGAACAAATTGTACACGTGATAATTATGTCTGTCTGCATACTTATGTACATAAACTGCCCTAATTATGTTAATTGGAAGCAGCTAGTCACTGGCTTCCCACATATTAAAACCCACAAGAGGGTGGAGGAGGTCAGAAGATGTTGGGATGGTCAATGTATCTATGCGTCAACATAGATTTTAATAAAGCACATTAAAAGAACCCTCAAATGCCCTCCTTCATCTCCACCTCTACATATGCTCCCTACAAACACACACACGCACACACATCTACACCACCAAAACACCAGACCAATTTTGACACCAATTCATTTGTGCAACACAAATAGATCAATACTTCCTAATAATGTAACAACTGTGTCCAGACGAGAAATATTTACCAAATACAAGCAACTTCTAATAAGAAATTACAACAGCTAAACAATGCATCTTGGCATTTTATGATAGTATTGCAATGTCAACACATTCCTTTCATTACTCTAATAAAAAGCCAAGAAAAGGGTTAATGTAGATATAGACGGAGTAAATTTTCCAGTTCCACCAATTCGCTTCATCCCACCCATCCCTTCCACACACCTATCCCTTCTTTCCAACCATTCGCTTCCTCCCACCCTTCCTTACCTTCCCTCACACCCATCCCTTTTACCCACCACCTTTTACCTACCAGATCATAACATGAAACAAAGCAATAGGATATTCCATCTGTCTAGTTTGCTTGGAGCCAATGAGATGGCAGCAGTTCATAACCCTTTCCCTTATCTCTCAGTTGCTCAAATTAACCCTTGGTAGACTGTCAATGGTCAACACGTGACTCGGAGGCCACAGTTCACCAAAGGAATTCTGGGAATGCAACGACAGAGCGCTTGTCCGGTTCCAGCCATTGCCGTTGACAACAGCCTCAACGTTACCACCGGCAACAACCCCGTCTGACACCGCCTTCTGATCCGAGGCTCCTTCGACATCCGGGTTTTTCCAGAGCACAGAATTCCCCAAAGACCCGAGCGCTGCCTCATTTGTAGTCACGTGACGACTGAACCGTGACATCGAGATGATGGAAGACGAAGCGTCCACAGATGACCTCGGCGGCGCCACCAGCAGGTGACCTGCGCAACTAGCGTCCAGACCCAAAGAACAGCGACCCCACACATCATCATGGTGACCTGTTGCTAAGTCGGTCTGGGTCGAAGTCTTTCCGAGCGAGTGAACAGCAGAAGGTCGTCTGAGGAGGTCAGAGGTCACGCTCTGCTGGGATACGAGTGGTGCCAAGAGATCGTTTGGCACGGTCATGGTCGTCACGGTCTGAGGTGGTTGTGTTGAAGTCGTCGTTGCCTCGCCGATGGACAGACTGTCGCTGGACATCTCACGATGACCGCTGTCGGGAGAGACGTTCTGAGCGCTCAGGCGTGATGATGACATCACGTGATGAGATCGCTGGAGAGACAGATGACTGAGACAAACAGACGATGTCAACTGAGACATAGGCACAGGCACCTACAAGCACATGAACACAAACATGTTCATCCAATCAAAACAAACACCACTTATATCCCTTTTTCCTCTTTGCCTCCCCTGCTGTCTATCTTGCCCTAGGGATCAACAGAGCTTGAATTTCTTGTCGAGTCTGAGTATTGAGTCTTATCAGCTCAATTTTGCCGAGTCCACGAGGCTCATTCTCTTAGTATTTAGTTTGCAAAACTTTTATGAATTTTTAGTTTTGGGGCCTTGGTTTACACTAGGAAGTAGTAACTAGACAGTACTAATAGTAGCATCATTATTTTGTGTTCTCATTTACGTTGATTGTTGTTTTGTAAATAAAAGATCCGATTTTCGTTTTCAAAACAGAAGAACAAAAACATTGAAACTTGGACCCGTTATTTGTCAGAGTCCGAGTTTATACCGAGTACTACAAAGCTCGTCCGAACCGAGTTTTGGTTCATCCCATTTTGCTCCCTCCATAACTCCCTCTGGCATCGACCTATTTCTTTCATATGCCCCTCCTTCACTCTCTTTCTCTATCTCTCTCTCTCTATTTTACTCCCTCTTTCTCTTTGTTTAATTCCATCTTCCTTTGGAATAAAAATGACAGGTCTTGTTCTGATCATTGCAGAGAGTCCTATCACAATTGAAGATCGATCATTTTCATTCATTAACTGATTCATTACGAGAATTTGTAAAGCACCTCTTCAAGAAACCAACTAAGCATGAAATCTAGTCAAAAATTCTTTTCTACATCGTCCTCCATTTGGTACCCAAAGGCACCATTTTCATAGAGTGCATCCAGTGTCTTTGGTTGCGAACAGTGTTCCCTCTAATATTTTCTAGATCGTGTGCGCAAGAAATTTTGCGTGTGCAACATTTATTGATGGCTCATATTTTTGTGCGCATGTCCTAGCTAAATGTGATGATATATAGTTAACTTATGAGCAGGTAATATCAAAAAGTATATTATAGTTAACCTAAGAAAAGTTCCTTGTCTAAAGGCAAAGCAGGAGACGCATCAGCCAGATAACCACAGTTCTGGAGTAAGGTAGGCCGTAGCCGGCTAGGAGACTCGATTTACGTAGGTTCGCAAAAGAAATCGCGACTCATCATTTTGCAACAACAAAAAAATGAGTGCACGCATACTAAATTCTTGTGTGCACTGACTTCACGACCCGTGTGCACACTCACATGCACACAGCTTAGAGGGAACACTGGTTGCGACCGGCGACAGGTCTTTATTGACTACAGTTCCTCAGATATTGACTGGAAAAGGAATGAGTGGCTCACCTGTGAAAGGTGAGTGAATGCCAATTTGGCGTCAGCTTGCTCATCGAGTTGGAGAAGTCGCTCAACCAAGATGCCGATGTGCTCCAGTAATTCCTGGTTCTGCATCAGCAACTGATGGATGCGTACCTATCCATGGTAAAAACAACCAGAGCTATTATTATTAACATTATTACCAGTGATATTTTACTTCAGGATACAATTTCGTATTATCCAATTTCTGTTCAGATGTCCTCAATTTCAGCTCTATTTCATATGAAGCAGAAATTGTTTTTCAGCAGCGCTTTTGTCATGTCCTATTTCTCATATTTCATGGTATTCTGTAGAAGATTATACACTTCATAGTCCTTGTAGATAAAAAATAAAATTCATTAAAATATTACCTGACAGTGCACTTCCGCATACATTCCTTACCGTCTTCATAAAGCTTCCTATGTTTCTACATAGTAACCTATTTTAGCATAATCCCAAACACGGCTTTCTTCGTTCTGAACACACTAGACAAAGTGTTCATGATCGAAATGGATACGCTTTTCTAAGTGAATGTCTTTAACTACAGATTTGTCATGATGCTGAATATAACAAACTTACACGGGAAGAGCACAAATAAAATGACCATAACAAACTGTATACGAAAGCACATGCTAAGCAAAAGATACTACAGTTTTAAACATCAATAAGTGTTTTTTTATAGGTCCTACTATAATTTTTATGTGTAGCCACAACAGCATCAGAAGAGCAAACTAAAGTTTCCATTTCTCTATTAATTTCTTTTCAAAAATTAATTTTCGTTTTTATTCCAGTTTTCATTCTATCTAAGTCTTCGTTAAGAAAAATAATTTCAGTTGGAGTTATGGCATGTGTGTCTCTCAATATCTGTGAGCAACTAAGACAGATTAGATTGGCGTATAATATTTTCCTGTATAAGGCTTAGACACATTTCAGAGTAATGAACCCTTCTTTACCCCTAAAAAACACTAACCCCATAAGAGTAGAAACCCCATTTAGTTTAACCTGTACTCCTCCAAATAAGACAGGTGAGTGGATTGGTGCTGTTTATTGGTGAAAGGTGAGCATGGGGTGCTGACCTGTGCTTCTATGCGCGCCTCTGTCTCCGCAGCCAATTGGTCTTTGAGGAGTTGCATCTGAGACAATAGACATTGTGTCTGCTGTGATTGGAGTGCCACCTGTTGCTGGAGAAACAACTGCACCTGATGACGACTGCTCACCAGCGCCCCATCTCCAATGCCATCTGTCAGAGGATGTGGCACCAGAGGTGATGAGATAGTACCAACCATCTGCACACAGACAATCTTCATCACAATCTAATTGCAATAATTTTAAAGCAATATAAAACAATTAATTCTATACTATATAAAGATAAACAACAATCAATTAGACACCTATTAAACAATTAATTAATTAATTTAGTAATTAGTTACTATTCAGTTCAATTCATTTTATTGCAGCCATTGAAACCAAAAGAAATAAAAATTATTTTTTCATCAATCAGCAACAAAAGGGACCCAGAAAGGACAATCAATAGTCCCGTTACGTAGGACCACCTATGTAGCTTATAACAAATATTCTTAACTAACTAATTAGCAGGTTAAACAACACTAAACCTAGATAAACCAAAACTAGATTATTAGCATACATTAAACAATGATTACCTTGATGTATGGATTCTTAATTTATTCTAAATGGCAATTCTACAGATGGAAAGAGGTTGAAATAAACTGACATCAACATGTCGACGATTAGTGAAGAAGTTTACCCCTTTCACACAAGTACTTTTTGGATTAATATAAAAATCAGTGGCATTCAGACACGGACAGACAGATGGAGGAATGGACAGACCAAGAGAGACAAACAGACATAGGGTGGGATGGAGAGACCAAGGGAGACAAACAGACACATGGTGGTAGTCAGACAGCGAGAGAAATAAAAAAAAGAGATTTCTGACCTGAGGAGCCAATGTGGTGCCACCTGTCGAGGTGGCTGATGGTTTATAGTTAGCGGATGCTAGGATCAGCTGAGCATGTCGGATGACATCATTGGAGTGACCAGAATTCACTTGCGTTGCGTGGTTCTGGTCGAGCGATTCGGAGCAGTTGGCAGAACCACTGGCAACATCCGTCAGAGAATCTAAATGCAAGTCAGACAGACATCGAAATCAGTCTTGACTAACAAACTAAGACAGTCTAGAAAAAGCAACTCATGACTTCAAATGCAGAGTCTGCTAGTTCCAGACAGAGATTACTTCATAAGAACTCTAGAGACAAAGGCCAATTGCTTTGCCATTACATGGTGTTTCCAAAACAAAGATACTACAAAATAACACAAAATAATCAATCAACTGTCAAAATCAATCATTAAGTGTGATTGGCTGCTATGCTCAGATCCGTCATTCCACTGGGTCAGGGTCAAACAATCAACAACTTAATGCACAATTAACCAATTGCATATCTAGAACTAATTATAACTACTAAACTAAATCAATTGGCAACATATTGTGTTAGCATCCCGATATATTGACGCATCATGACGAAGTGTTTCAGCATCCCAAATTTAAAATACAGACTTCATTTCATCAATTAGTAATCTTACAATGTGCTAAAAATAACAAATGTCATAAGAGTAATACTGTTTATAATGTAATATTTCTGATAACAAATAATTAATATTGAAAATGTAATTGAACTCAAAAAGTGTGCTCAGTCACCGCAAACAGCAGCATTTATAGAGCGCCACAATCAGATTCAGAAGCCTTGATCTCTTTACGAAACACTGAAACTCTAGGCTAAGTGTAAACACGAATGTCCCAAGAAATCACAAAATCGAATTTCGATTATTGAAAAACAGTTTCTGAAAGTGAAAAATCACTAGATGGATTGTTGTTGCTGAGATAAAAGCAGCATGTAAAATGCCAACGATTGTCGCATCTCTGATCATAGTACATGCAACTGTGAATATGGAGCTATAAAATTTTAAGTTAATCCCGGCAAACAAAGATAACTCACCAAACACTTACAAATATCATCCTTAACTTCCTGTTCTTGCAAAATGACTGATCATGTCATGAACTGTTTACAAATCAACGCTAAAATTACTTTTCCTGGTTGTTACCATATTATATCTATAATAACAATAATCTTTGTTTATTAAATTCAAACTGACAGACTGCAGTATGATTACAAGAGGCGAATGTAACTGTACGACAGCCATGCAAGGCGTCTATCACGTTACACATCTCATTTAACCAACACCACCATTTGGCAATTGAAGAACTGCAGTAGCTCTTATCACAAGCGTCGAGTGCACTATCTATTACTCTATACCCTTCCACATTCTAGTATAACTGAACTGCAACGGTAAACTTTGAATTAATTTACGATGCTTATACAATATATTACCTATCAATCAGAGCTTTGGGTGTAAATCAATCACTCAATAATTAAAAGAGTAATATAATTGATGACTTAGCAATCAAAAAACATGGTAATAACTAAATGAATCAAATCACAGATCATTTCTAACTCGGTTGTGCGTTGTCATCTGTCGTTGCTTTGTTGTCAATGTTGTTCCTGCTCTCGTCGTTGTCGCTCAGTTCCGCTTCAGTCGCCAACCGGTGACACACATCGAACGCTTGACCGATTGTGCGAACCACTTGGAGAGCGTGACTCTAAAACAAAGGGAGACAAAGAGCCACTGAGCAGGATGGCCATCAGCTAAAACAATTCCTTGACTTAGAGCCAAGTGATGGAATGTTGTCACTTGTGACCTATGTCATCATTGTTAACAGATCTTGAAGGTAAGGATAGGATATGGTAAAGCCATACAGAGTATAGCCATAAAAGGCATATAGGTTAGAGCTAGATAGGGTAAACCCATATAGGGAAGAGCTAGATAGGGCACATCCAGATAGGGAAGAGCCAGATAGAGTAACACCAGATATGGATAAGGGCAAAGGGTAGGAGCATCGTTTGGTAGAGTATGGTAAGATTTAATTTAGGTGAGAGGGAGTAGGACTAAATAGGCCACATTAGAAAGCATATGGTAGGGTCAGCTAGGACAGGGTTAGGTGAAGTAGCATGGGTAAAGCAGACCAAAGAAGGGTAGAGAATGGTAGAATAAGACAGGGTTAGATTGGATGGGTAGGATTGAAAAACCATGATGAAGTCGTTGGTGAATCTTCTGACCTTTTTAAAAGCTTTGAAGACATTGCAAGAGAAGAGATTGCTCGATGCTTCACGTGAGATATAGCTGAAGATGAGTAGATCGTGTGAATCATGCGACACGTAGAAGATCCTACAAGAACAAGCTTCATAGTTATTCACAGACAGTTAATAGATGATTAATAGCAATTATTCATAGATAGTGAATATTCATAGATGATTTATAGTAGCTAGTCATAGATAGAAAATGAATATTCATGCTAGACTTATAGCTATTATTCGTAGACAGCGAATATTCATAGACAATTTAAAGTTATTATTTATAGATTGTGAATATTCATAGGCAATTGACAGTTATTATTCCCAGATAGCGAATATTCACAGATGATCAAAATTTTATGCCCATGATAAGTCGGTATTCATACCTGGTCAATATTCACAATAAGAGAACATTAAACAATGGTACAAATATCACTGAATAATTAATAATCGTAGGTGGTGAATATGCAAATGCCAGTGCATCATTAATATTCATGCAGACGATGAGAACACGGATGGGAGTCTTTTATTGAAGCCATAAATCTCTTCCACTCGTTAGACCAACTTCCTCATTATACAGTGAAGCGAAGAAACTAATTATCACAGGCCATCCAGGATCACTTGCAAACAATGGACCTTACGTGGATGGATGGATGGATATAAGCTGGTAGGACAAGTAAGAGAGACAACATGGAAGCAGAGGAAGAACGGACGGTGAAGAGGAAAGTAGAGTCAAATATGCGGATAATTGCACATTTGTCTGGATATTGGATGAGCGGGTGGCAAATGAGACAGACATACACACACACACACACACAGACAGACAGACAGACAGACAGATTGATAGGCTGAGATACAGAGAGCTGAGCTCAAGAGAAGCCGAACCTCAACTGAGGTGTAGAGGCTGAAATTAGCAAATTGATTCTAACTCTACAAGGAATGATCGAAGACAACGCACGGAAGGAACACACAGGATCGCAGATTGATCAAGTGATTATTTAACTGCCGCAGTTGGAGAACAATGTTTCTGTTATCAACTTAACACACACCGAAACTTTCTTGTAAGATGATTCACTATCAAATGATTTCTTAAATAATTTGTGGTAAACCATAAAACAAAAATCAAGTTAAGTTTTAAAATGAATTCCTGATGTGTCAGAAAGTACTTAAGCATCAGATTTAACTTGGACAGAGTAGAAGATGTAGCTTGATTGAAATTGGGTCAGCAAAGGTCATGTCTAACTAGTTCCTAACCCAGTTCTTTAAAAGGAGCCTGGCCTATACAAATGGTGAGGAAAGGAAGGGCATCCAGTTTAGCAAATACAGTAGGGATCTAGAGTTGAGGTAACATTGAATTTTATAAAGTAGGCATGCCAATTCTCCAGTTGTGTAGTGGAGACTTGCTACATAGTAAAACACAAATATTCAAACTATGTCGATTTCGTGTCAATATCAGACCAACCGAGTTTAAGACAGATCCTGGACGAGATGGTTGAACGGCAACACAAAGCTGAGAAGGCAAAGCTTTAGATCTATAAGGTTGACTCAGCCTTTCACTGCAGGTGGTGGAGGGGAAGTGGGAGAGAGTAAAATGGACAGTACGACAGAGAGTGAATTTCAGGCTACCACATTCTACTCAATACGACTCCAATTAAATTTTATACCATCTGTTGCTACTACCTCGTGTGATCTTATTTGTCATTTGTCAATACAAATTAATGAAGGAATATTATTATTATTATTATATTATTGTGTGGTTAGCAAATACAGGGTTCAAATACAATTCTATTGCAATAATAGACTGAAGGACCAACTTATGGATAGTCGGCACATCCTTACTTTTATAGTACTTATGTTGGGCCTCCATAAACCATAAGTGTGACGTCTCTGTTTACCAAATTGCAGATAACACTTACTTAGTTATGTGAGAAAAAATGAATGAACGAATGAATAAAGATAAGACAGGAACATCCTGCACTGTCCGAGTGTAACTGTAACACTGTATGAGAGATTTAAATCCGTTGACCAACTGACCTGTGGATTGGATGGTCAAGAATTGGAAGACTTCCCTCCGCTCGAGATTTCTAATAAAAACCAGAAACAAACTCATCAGATTCACTCAAAGATAGAAACAGAGAAACAGAGAGAGAGAGAGAGAGAGAGAGAAAGAGAGAGAGAAAGAGAGACAGAGAGAGAGAAAGAGACAGAGACAAAGAGAGACAAAGAGAGACAGAGACACATAGAGAAGAATACAAACACAGATAACCTATTTTTGTTTATTTATAACTAAATTATTTTAGTAAATGGATCTGTTTTAATGAATTGCTGTACTTGGGAAACAAAGGACTCATGAATTATTCATAAGAACCCTGGTTTATTCATGAAGAGCCCTGGGAATCCAATAACCGATAAGTCAAAAGATCCAGGAACAAGACTCCACTTCGTTAAATCAGTGAATCAAGGAACATCGGCTGCTCACCAGCAAATCATTAGACAGACACACAGACAAATGGGCAGAACAAACGAGCAAGACTGACAGGCAGACCGAGACAGACAAACAGAACAAGATAGACAAATCAATGCAGACCAAAACTGACACAAAGACAGCCATCTAGACAGACGGGTTTAATATCCGTTTATATGAACCAATGATAAACCAATTTGGCAATTGTAATTCAAAATGTAACTGTTGTACATCGAAGTGGACACATGCTGCCGATCATCTGCTTCAAACAATATAAATGGTGTCGAATCAAAAGAACCCATTTAAAAATTAGTCTAAAGAGCTTCAGCTTGGGTCTCACAATCCGCAGGGGCCTAAAAATGTTGCATATATATATATATATATATATTAATGAATGAAATTATTTTAAAATTACCCTTAAGTATTGCTTCCACGGTATACTATATTAAAGTCTAAAAGTTCCACGGTATACTATATTTAAGTCTATTAAAGTCTACAATAGAGATAAAGGCAACCAAATGATAAATGAGCTATCAATAAATGCGTGCATTCATCTTAAAAGAAATTTAATTTTTTTTAACTTTAGAGATGTCGCTTTTAATTAATTAAAGGGCATATAATTATTATGATGTCTTCAAGTCATGTGAGACTTACTGGTGTAACTTCTTGCACAATGCCTCCCAGCATACTATAGCTCAGAAGTGAATAAGAGAAGTACATTCAGCTAGCCCAGAAGAGTCAAAGACTTCATCTACTTAGCCACTGCATGCATAGGAAGGGTGAGTGGCCAGTCGTCTCCCTCGCCGTCTCATCTTCCCACCCACAGAGTACAGTCAGTATTGTACACATAGGCGAAACAGAATTCACAGAAGTCTTCACACGAATTTCTTCCCAGGGTGGGGGTTTGAACCCCCCCGACCACTCAGTTGACAGTCCATCCCGCTAACCACTAGACCACCGTGCTTAGGACATCACCATATCTAAATCCGGCACTAATACGTCCATGTAAATGTAGGTATGTCATCAGATAACCATGGTTGGTGCAAATTTTACCACTGGTGCATATTCTGTATGTAGATGTTACAGGCAATGAGTCAAACTAGGCAATTTGTAAAATGCCTAGGCAATGTATATAATATTAACTCTACACAAACCCTAACTCTAACCGTAAATGGGTGACTTTACATATTGCCTGATATCTAAGAAATCAGGCATTTTACAAAATCCCTGTTTGACACACATTGCCTGTAACATATACATTGTTATACAAGCAAAGGGTGGTCCTACTTAGTGGGTCTTGCTACCCTTCTCGGCTCCCCATTTGCTGCCGACTGATTAGCAGGTTATGCTGTAGACGTGCTTCTTTTGTACAATGATGGGAGCAAATAAAATGATTTGATTTGTATGTCTGTAGGTGAGTATGCATGTAGATATGCATGTATTGTATATAAGTACAATCGTATACACAATAATTACGCCTATTTCTGCATGGACGTCTCTGTAGGTTTCCATGTATGTCTGCATGTGAAACCGAATGTATGTATGCACATAGGCATACATGCATACCTATGGATGTCCTTCATTCTGTTCTTCATTCATGCATGCATGTATGCATGTATGTATGTACGTATGTATATATGTACGTACAACAGTGAACACTTGCATATATCATCCTTTAAGCAAACAAGAGGCATTACAATAATGGAACTATGGAGACCGTAAGATTGGATAGATGACCTTGGAATGGCCTTGAGAGACACTTACCTTTCTATTGCGCTTGAAAAGGACGACCCTGACCCCTCTCACGGAGATCGTCACATCGACCTTTCGCTTTTTCACTCCACGCGTCTTGCACTCAAACTGTTAGAGAGAAAACCAATGAAGAACAGAATGAAGGATGGTTGAGGATGAGAGAGGAAAACCATTCATAGGAACAGAGGACAAGGACTATCAAGACCCTGTACTAACTGATCTCAAAAATTACCCATAACAGACAGTCTCAATGGGGTCAACCACAGGCAGGAGATGGACAGAAACAGAGAACAGTACGAGGACAAGGAAAAGGAGGAGGAGGAAATGGAGGACAAGGAAAAGGAGGAGGAGGAAGTGTTGGGTTATTTGATGCTTTGATGTATAAAACAAGTGTTTCCTAGCGAAAGAGAAGCAAATGAAAAAGGAAACCTAAGGAATTCACAACCATAAACATAGACAGAGACACACAGTCAGTTCCAACCATACAGAGTGACATGCAGGCATGCACATAGACTGACAGAGGAGCACAGACGGATCCATAAATCAACAGAACAGAAATCCAGATAATGAATTTCTTCAGTCAAAGGTTGCAATGACTAATAGACAGACAGACAGAAAGAAACAGAATGATAGATAGAGACAGATAGAGACAGAAAGACAACTGCTATCTTTCATTAGGATTTCAATAAATACCACTGAGCTAAACAGAGAAAACAACCAAAGCAGACACAAACAGACGCACAGACACAACTACACAATGCATCATATACTCTGTCCTTCCCTCTGGCTGTCTTTCTATCTGTCTGTCTCTCCACCTGTTCGGATGCCGTTATATCTGTCTGTCTCTCTCTCTCTCTCAGTTCTTATGTTTTTCCTTTCAGTCTGCCTTTACGTCTACGTCAGTCTGTCCACCTATGTGTCTGTCCACCGGTGAGTGTGTCAGCCCATCCACCTCTCCATGTCCGTCTGTCTGTCCTTCTCTCTGTCCTCAGATGATACAAATCCCTTCAAATTTAAGTCGCATCAATGTCAGCCGTTATTAGGGGACACGCAAAAACTGTGATGCCTACAGCCAATCGCTCCCTCCCTGCCTCCCCCCATCCTCCTCTTTCAGACGAGGCCCTCTCCCACTCACCTGGACACAAAAACTAAACAGTTACGTGGTAGGCAAATCATACACAGCCAAAATATCGAAAACGCCTCTGTACCATCCCTTCCTCCCTCTCTCTGACCCCCCCCTCCCTCTCTCTCCCTCCTCTCTAGAGGCTTAATAATATAACAGCCACTTCGAGTGACCTTTTCAAGCTGACGACCAACGAAAGAATTCGAGCGTAACTCCAAAACAATTGAATATTGCTCAGGCCACAAAATCCACTCTTCAGAAGAGGTCGGTCAGTCAGTCAGTCAGTCAGTCAGTCAGTCAGTCAGTCAGTCAGTCAGTCAGTCAGTCAGTCAGTCAGTCAGTCAGTCAGTCAGTCAGTCAGTCAGTCAGTCAGTCAGTCAGTCAGTCATGCAGTCAGTCAGTCAGTCATGCAGTCAGTCAGTCAGTCATGCAGTCAGTCAGTCAGTCAGTCATGCAGTCAGTCAGTCATGCAGTCAGTCAGTCATGCAGTCAGTCAGTCATGCAGTCAGTCAGTCATGCAGTCAGTCAGTCAATCACGCATTAAGTAAGTTGGTCAATCAATCAATCAATCAATCATGCAGTCAGTCGGTCAATGACGCAGTAAATCACTCAATCACACAGTCAGTATCCAGCCAGTGAGTCAGTCATTTGACAAACTGGTTGTATAGCCTATATGAAATTCCCGATGAGTCTGTTGAAACGATCTGCTAAATAGCATATCATCAAAGACGTATTTCTGCACTGAAGCTCGATAGAGGCTCTGCCGATGTCCTCCCTCTAACAGTCTAATGTGATGTCTCTCATCTGCCTCATCTGTCAACTGATTAACAAATTCTGACTCATCACATGATGAAAAACAGAATCTGCTGTTAATCGAAATGCATGGGACACACGTTCCCCAATATACTCAGACCCAACAGAAACCCAACCCCACCTCCATCATCATCATCCAACCCAAAGTCAAAGCCAAGCCACTTGAGGACAATATTCAGACTCAGCATCATTCAACTGACTATTAGAAAAGTTTATATACATAGCAGACATGAAATCAATGTTCAATAAAGAGATCAAACTATCCTTGAAGAGATCGAACTATCCTTGAAGAGATCGAACTATCCTCGAAGAGATCGAACTAATCTCGAAGAAATCAAACTATCCTCAATCATCTTACCCGAATTCTTCTCATAGCAGCAACGATCTCAACACGGTTGTGTGGCTGAGCAACATCTTGCGATCCTATGTACTGCAGAAAAACAATAGCCATCATCAAACAATAGCAAAATAAACAATAGTAAAAACAATAGTTTTAAAAATGCTAAAAAACATAAGGAGAACCAGTTTAGTTTTTAAACACACATGAGAGGCAGCCAATTGGGATAAATGTTAGCAAAATAATTTTTTTAGAATTCTTGAACGAGGCTCTCCCATCATCTGAGCTTCCCGAGCAGTGAACAGCCGATGTACTCATGCGACTCATGCCATAGCTGTGTTCGCTATGGGACACAAGTATCAGCTGAGCAGAAATTACAAATAGTCTCTCATGCTGATTGAGAGTTGACCTCCTAATTTCAACATCCATGTTGACTTAATCATCCATGTAGACTTAAACATTCTTGTTGACTTAAACATCCATGTTGACTTGAACATCCCCGCTGACCTTAACAACCATGTTGACTTAAACATCCATGTTGACTTAAACATCCATGTTGACTGAAACATCCATGTTGAGTCGTTGACTTAAACATCCACGTTGACAGTAAAAGTAGCTATTCTCCAGAATGCCACAAAAACCCTACTAAACAGCTCAGAGACAGACACAACCATACACAGGAAGGGGTTCAACACCACTTACACAGTGACACCGCACACAAAAAAACAAAATGTCAGCTATCTACAAGACAAGACCCTAATGCAAGATTAAATGAAGCACATACAAAATACAAATTTAATATATAATTGAGAGTTAAAATACATCACAACACAATTAATGATAAAGTCAAGCAACAACTAAAAATACACTGGTTCATAGATCTACTTGAAATACAAAACTACTTAAGACCATGCAGAATAAATCATATCAATTTACAAAACCGCATCTCTGTGGTCAAAAGGTGAAGCACTGATTTCGCCATTTGCATTCATAATTGTACAACAAATTCCAACCACATTTAATTTATCTGTTGCAGAAAGTCAGAACAGTTTAGAAGTCCAACTCAAGCAACATTGGGAAAAATGTGACATGTGACATAGAATGTTACATGGCAGCCACTTGGTAAACATTTAGTATGGGGGCAGAGGTTATTTTTCATGTAATGTTCAGTATCCCTGGGTCTTCAGGCAAAGGCGTGCTGTGCTTGGCTGATTTATGTCACATAGAGTATAAATCATGGAGAAATCTGCAGTCCAGGCAAGAATTTTGCTCAAACAGAAGTTGGATTGATGAAAGGAATTCTTGATGCTACTAAAATCCTACAAAACAGCTGATTTCACTTACCTTAACCTTAACCAAACCTCACTAGGCCCAACCTGACCATAACCGACCATCATGAGGCCTAACTTAACCTTAACAGCCCTCACAATGCAAATTTTATAGATAATTAGAAAATTTTGAAAGCAAGAACTGTTTTCAGCAAATATATAGGATGAAATTCGAGACAATATTGATGCTATATCAAATACTTCCTACAGGCATAATCATGTAGTGCAGTGGTCCTCAACCTGTGGGTCGCGACCCCCACGGGGGTCACCTTACGATTTGCCAGGGGTCGACTAGGACCTTTAGGAATTTATAATAAATAACAGTTGTCAGTTTTTCATATTTAATATTTATGTAATCATGATTATAACACAATGTAGCGACTTAAATAAATCTTTGCTTATTTCCTGTACCATGATTTATTTAATAAAATTATTACCAACAACAAATTATAAATTGTTTATCAAAGTAAATTAATGATTGATTATGCTGTTAAGTATGAGATGGATTATCAAATGTTAAGAAATTAAATGCATGGTAGTAACAATGTGGTGAGGGCAGTAACCCAATACAGTTGGGGTCGATGCAACTTTGAAAATTTTATCTGGGGGTCGCAGAAATAAAAAGACTGAGAACTGCTGATGCAGTGGATGTCTATTTAAGGCAAACCAATCTCAGCAGAGAAAATTGAACCTTAATATTAAATGTATGCTCACTATGCTGTTGATCCCTTTGCTTAACACATGTCCAGTAACAGAGTTTGCTTAAATATTAAGCTTGATCCCCCAAAGAACCAATCGAGCACTGTGCATAGACACTAGACAAGATTTATTTACATATCTTTGAGCGACTGACTGAATAATGAATTAAAATTAAACAGCATCAAGACGTAAAGTACAATGTTGAGTTCGATGCATAAGAAGAGCATCAGTAAAGGCACTCAAGATAGCCGACGCCTCTTCAGCAATGCCACAAAACCCTGATCCAGCTTGGCTTCTAAAGCACCTGGTGGAGTGCTACAAAGTAAGAGACACCGGTTGACGGGTGTAAGTAAAGTGCGAACCACAAACTGGTTAAATGCGAACCAAAATGCGAACCATGGGTTAGGCGCCGTGAGGGTCTGTTAGGGTTAGCATTAGGGCGAGTTAGCGCGCAGTTCGCAGATTACCGGTTCGCAGTTCGCAGGTTCGAACTTTGCCCACACCCCCAGTTTACATTAACTGACCTTTGCAGCGAAACCGATTCCATCCTCAAAATCCTCATCGCGATGTAATCCTCTCTTGGCAGCCGGTGTTGTCATTTTAATGTTTCGATCATCCTCTGCTACATGGTCGTAATTTGACTTCAACATAGGCATCATACTAACGTCTCAACAATAATTCCACTCTGGTGCGTAAAATCCACGCATACGATTGCGATCTAAACACGGTATATCCACGCACGCAAACAGTCGAGTGGCTCACTATAAATTCCGAGGACTTGGGTCTAACTCAAAATGTTTTTGCTGCACAAGACGATAGCCTTGTGCGTACGTCTGCGGCCTTTGCTATCGGCCAATTAGGCGCACCAGTCACTAAATCTGAGGGATCGATGATAGATAACGACTCGATCTCACAATCAAACAGGCAATCGAACTGGCGGATTCGAATTTCGTTCGACCCTCCCTTTTGCTGAACGGCTGCAATTCCAAACGTAACACCGACCAATCACTTCCGATGCCGCGCCACGTGATCACAGGTAACCAGTACAGTGGCGCCACCGAACGATCGATTGGCCAATTCAGGGCTATAACACAGACCGCGTCAATTAGCACCTGAAGCAATTATCTTATTGCAGTGCCAAGCACGTTGTTTGATCAACGCGTCTGATCAAAGAACGTTAACCGTTGTTAGGAAGAATTTCATGTTGACCGAGCAATTACACTAAATAAAAATATTGTAAACGACAGCCTGTTGTGACTAATTTTATTGTATACCTTGTGATTACGTAAGAAAGAGATCGCTATGTAGGCCTACGACGCTTTGATGTATGATGTATATATGATATACTCAACCTACTTCTATTTGCTACATAAACACTCCAAAAAATAATTTACATTGTGCTCTACAGTTCAAAGTCTATATCGATACGGGCTCGAAATAATATATGATTTAATTACCATTCACACCTAATTACCATATCTTGGTTCTCTACACTGGCTTCCTATCTTGTGTGCGTATCAGAGTCGCCAAGCTAGCACTTCTCTTGTACAGAGCACACACAGATTATTAGCCTTCCAACTTGTTTTCCATGGTCACACTTTAGAATTCAAAGGCTCTCTTAGATCAGTCTGCTTTAATGCATGTTGTTCCTAATTACACGTCTTGTCTTTCTCCTGTTCGCAATTCTCTCAACAAGACTGCCGTTTGCTCTGAAATTTGAAAACTTACCTCCTCCAAACTACGGCTCTTAATAGTTGCCCGGCTTCAATTTGCACATCTCAACTTAGTGAGGAGGGCATTATAAATTAATATTATAGCTGTATTGTTTGTTGTACAAATTCGATTATGTTAAACACATATTAATCAATACATGTACTTAATTGTAAGGGGTTTAACAGTGAATTCGCTTTGAATTTCAGGTTGAGACGGTCAGTTGCAGACCACCCAGTAATCTTCTAATATTGCGGTCTACCACAAACCAGTTCAGTCCATCAAGATCAATACCAGTAATAATTGGTGGGGTTGGGTAGGCTCAATCCCTCCAGCTTTTCTTCCAACCCTCAGCTAAGGGACTTAAAATATGTTCGGGTTAGGAAACTAGAAAAATCTTTAAGTGCAACATATTAACATTTGGATTCAGACCTGCGTTCATGTACTTTGATAATTAATCTATACATTTGTTGACCTCTCCTAAACTCAATTGCCAACTAAAATACTGATTTAAATATCAGCTTTTACACTGGCAAAGTGCAGCTTTCTTTTGCTGATAGGAATGTCACATTCAAGAAACACTTCAGAATTACTTTAATTACTAACAGAATTCATGTCTCAATTGTTAATCACAATTTCTACACCAATTAACACACAAGTTCTGCCACCTTATAGGACTGTGCATTTCCTTGGACTTTAAAAAAAACTACATTCTCCAATTTAAATTACTTTAAACCAAAAACAGATTCACATCAGTTTACACGTGCCTTGTTCACTGCCAAACAGCATTTACCAGGTATCAGTCAATTAAATTTCAGCCATTCCAGTAATTACTGAGACAAAGCACAAGTTCATAACAACGAAAATTTGTGTAAACCATCGTAATAAAATAAGAATAGCTTCACAAATTGCCTATTATTTTTTCGAAACCCAGAGAAGGCAACTGAATAGCTATGGAATGAGTGAGAGAAAGAGTGAGTGATGCTGAACGTATAGATGGCACTACGTGCGATGACGGCCCCAGAATCATTCCTCTCCTCCGAATCATAGCATCTGAACGAAATCGGCAGAGCGAGTCTCGTGCGTAAATGTCTTGAAGCAGCTGGTCATCTCCTGCATCCGCCCGGAACTGATCCCAAGGCCAGACAGATGCTGGTAGTACGTCCGCTTTTCTACTTGGACACAAACGTTCGTCACTCCGATTTCCTTCAACAGAGCAGCCACCTACGACAAAACAACGCGAACATCAGAAACGCTCATATATTCAATCCTACCAACTGTAACTGATGAACTTGTACCATGATAATAATAATTCTTATTCTTATTACAAACCTCTCTAACATGCACAGGGCCATACAGAAATGCGAACCCGAGGTGTGGTTAGCAGCAGCTTAGTGAGGCGTTGCTAGATATTCTAAATTCTTGAAAGCCAAAGAGAAATGGAGAGTTATGAGGCGTTTCCTAACAGGAAGAGCAATAGCTTAAACTTCAAACATGAATAGACTTCTCAATCTTAAACGAATCATGATTTCTGACTTTGGTTATTTTATTTGAAGAGACTATAGCTTGATGCTTTATGTACTGTGATACCTGCACTATAAAAATTGTTAAATTAGAATAAAAACAGACAAAGACGAGATAGGAGAGAAATAGTCCATTTATGTAACCTTTTGAGATAATAGAAAGAGAGACAAAGGTCTCTTTGTTTCTCTACCTGTGAGACAATCTTCTGTTCACTTGAATCCGGATTCACCTGAACGTGAATTGTTCCGCAGATGACATTTGACGAATGTCGCCAGAAATGTTCATCCGAGTAACTAGTAACTCCCTCTATGGACAATAACTGCAATCAAAACAGTCCATATAAAACGCAACAATGAACCAAACAAAATACAGAAAAACACCAAGATAAACACTGAAATAGTCCAAATTGCAACCATTTACATGTAATTCCAGTAATTACGGCAACATAGCACAAAGTTCATAACAACAAACATATTATGTGTAAACTATAACGTCCTCTAACGACTCAAATAAGCGCTCCCAACTCCAGCCTGGAAAAAAGTTAAGTTTCTCCAAAACCCAGAGAAGGCAACTTAACAGCTTTAGAATGAGCTTGATGCTGAACATGACAGATTCATCCATTTAGGAGCAGCAACTGTTGCAACCTTTCAGCTGGCACTGGCGCCACATAAATGCTTACCTTATGGAAGACTCCCGCAAGAGGCTGCTGGACTTCCTCGGGCGTCCGAAGCAACAGAATCAGCGAAGTCTCTTTGACGAGAGGCAGGACAGAGAAGAAGATGAGAACGGCGATGAAGATCGAACAGATCGGATCAGCGATCTTCCATCCAAAGTTCTCAATCAGGATCGTTGAACAGATGACACCAACGCTGCCTAACGTATCGGCCAAAACGTGAAGGAAAACTCCTGCAAGCAAAGAAATTAAAATCTAAAAATACCTTCCAAGTTCTGCATGTTACATGCCTTGATCTGAAATCACATTTCTCAAAAACTGGAGGCAATTGCTTGATAATTATATTTACCAACAAAACATCTTCAAATCATCAGTCTCATTTTACATACATTCCTGTGTTGCAATTTCGTCTGCCGATTAAAAAGATTAATAATGATATGATTAAGTTCACTTATTCTTATAAATAACTTAGACTTAGTTCCTCCTGGAACATTGGTCGACAAGAGCTCTCTATCTTGTACAATCTTTAGCAGTCTCCTTCGCGTCTTCCCAGTCGATTCCCATCTCCTTCCAGTCTTGTCTCTTATAAATAAAGCCAGTATCAAAATACTAAGATGTGAAACAAAAACATTGAGTTTTGTTTCACTTGGTACTTAGTCCTTCCTGTGTAGGTCTACACATCGGGCAATGCACTTCCTCCATTCGTCTCTATCCTAAGCCAGGCTGAGACACTGGCTTTGGATAGAGACGAATGGAGGAAGTGCATTGCCCGATGTGTAGACCTACACAGGAAGGACTAAGTACCAAGTGAAACAAAACTCAATGTTTGAAATGGTGCATGAGTATAGACTTGTGTTCCGTTGCTTAGACTTTGAACAGGGAGCCAGTGAACTCACCTTCCATGTTGGTGTTGTGTGTCATTGGTGTTGAACCAGCCTGCTGACACTGTCCCCCTGGCGAGTGCGAATGGCCGTGGCCACCCGATGAGCTTCGCGAGTGACCGTGACCTCCTGCTGACCCCCCATGGGAGTGTCCATGACTTCCCGAGCCCCCATGAGAATGTCCATGCCCCCCAGAAGAACCGTGGGAGTGGCCTGCTGAACTCCCGTGAGAGTGGCCATGGCTACCGCCGTGTGAGTGATTGTGATGAAAGGCAAAAATTCCAACGAGATTCACACAGAGGCCTGCAACTGAAACAACCTGTAAGAAGACAAACCAATCCACAAATCAATCAATCATTTAATCAAACAGATCATTCAGTGACTTAATTAATTACATTGAAGCTGTGAACTACTCTTAGATTGAGACTTTGGTTAGAGTTGACTTTGACCTCCTCACCCCTAGGAAGTGGAAGGCTGAGTTGGCATTTATGGGACAAGTGTGACTGTAAAATTAGTAGGACAGATGGGCGCCTTGCAGGCTGCCATACAATTTAATTTGACTCCTGTTAACTTGTTATTATTGTTTTTGCCATATCACACAATCTTACTGCATAACTGTCAGCACGAATTAAACAGCAATTATCATTATTATTTTTATTATCGTCAATTGCAGAAGTGGTTTCTTTTAGGCAACTGCAACTCTAGAAGATGCATCACCACTAACGATTATAATTAACAACATATATTGTAAGCTACTATCAGATACTGTTATCCCACCACTGGTTTGATTGAATTAGACATGTCACTGACAATCCCATGCACAGTGTAATTTATGTAGAGCCATTTCTATACCAGAAGCCTTTCTGTCTTGATCTCGGGTGGATCTACGAGCCGACCAAGTGCGGCGGTGAAAATGAAGAAGGAGATGACAACGAGAAAAAGACCATTTATGAATCCGGACAGAATCTCCACCCGATCATAACTAACCAAGAAACAATAGGACATGAACATCAATCGATCAACAAATGATCCTCAAAGTCATTATCAATGATCCTCAAAGAAATTAATTACCTAATGATCCTCAAATGACAATTATTCTTTGCTACATATAACCATTGACGGGGAGTAGTTTAAATATGCTTATATACTATATAAGTACTTTATACTTTTATATAAAATATTTAAAATACTGTTTTGGGTAGTTTGCACTGAAAAGTAGTTATATTCCTAAAATAATTGCCACTCTAGAGTCAGTAACATTGCTAAGGTAAGGTAAGGTTTTTGATATTTATGTGTGCATGCATCTGTTTTTATGATACTGAAAGAATTTATGACTGTGAATGTATGTCTGTCAGTTCATATTTTTACGATAGGACTGAAGAAACGATTTTGTTGGTGTTTAAAATTTAATTTTAAGAGTTTGAGTCCCAATTTTATACGATTTGATTATTTATAAAAAACTCTGGATAAAAATATTAAAAATATTTTTCTCATCAATTATTTATAGTTGTACTCAAAATACTTGTAAATGTATTTTCTCCATAACGATAGGACTGAAGAAACGGTTTTGTTGGTGTTTAAAATTTAATTTCTATACCATAACAGTGAAACAAGTAACGTTAGCAATGATAGTAGCAGCCATGATGATCGTCACGATAATTACCCATATGAGAATATCCGTGTCGCTTTCCAGTGGCTCATGACGGCTGCATAGAGACCCATAACGAGCGCAGAACAGTCGAAGAACATGTGGAATCCGTCCGATATCAGACCGAGGCTGTTTGTCCATACGCCATAAACCAACTCCACAAATGTAAACATCTGATGACAAACAAAAACCAATCAATAACTTTTATGGTGCCACAATCACAGACACCAACAACATTGACCCTAATCTGACATTCTATCATTAGGTGATATCTTCAACTCGCCATAGTTAACTCATCTAACAACAAGCCACTTCAAAACTCCCCAAACATAACTTGTCAAATAATCACAACTCTCCATCCACAACTCATCCAACACTCACTCGCCATAGTTAACTCCCCATCCATGACCCACCAAATAATCACACAACTCCACATTCATAACCCACCAAATAATCACTCAACTCCCCTTCCATAATCCACCAAATAATCACCCAACTCCCCATCCAAAACATACCAAATAATCACCCAACTACCCATCCGTAACCCACCAAATAATCACACAACTCCACATTCATAACCCACCAAATAATCACTCAACTCCCCTTCCATAATACACCAAATAATCACCCAACTCCCCATCCAAAACATACCAAATAATCACCCAACTACCCATCCATAACCCACCAAATAATCACACAACTCCACATTCATAACCCACCAAATAATCACTCAACTCCCCATCCATAATCCACCAAATAATCACCCAACTCCACATTCATAACCCACCAAATAATCACCCAACTCCCCATCCATAATCCACCAAATAATCACCCAACTCCCCATCCATAATCCACCAAATAATCACCCAACTCCCCATCCATAATCCACCAAATAATCACCCAACTCCCCATCCATAACCCACCAAATACTCACCCAACTTCCCATCCATAACCCACCAAATAATCACCTGACTCCTCATCCGTATCCCACCAAATACTCACCCAACTCCCCATCCATAACTCACCAAATAATCACTCAACTCCCCATCCATAACCCGTTCAACCAAGACTAAACTCCAAAGTAATAACTCATTCAAGGATGGCCAAACTCCTCATTTGTAACTCATTTTATAGAAACTCACCATATTTATGCAGAGAAAGAAGAAAATTCGTCTGGAATCAGATTCTTCAAGAATCTGTCTCAGTCCGTTTTTAGCGATGACCAACAGCGACTGAGATGTTCTCTGTAAAGCTTCACCAGCAAAATTGTAGAGCGGGGGACCAGCAGCCGAGTAACCGATCAGGGAACCACGACTGCCTTTCACTGGCTTCAAAAGTACATGAGTTCCTACAAGAAAATCAATTATCTCTCATCTTTAATAGTCATAAATTTATAATTAGAAATTTAGAACACTGTTTGGCAGATTACAAAGTGACAATCATCCAATTGTTGACATCTGCCAAATAAAGCAGTGTTCAATTGATCATTGCATTCAGCTACATATATAGGCTTGAGCCTCATCAGTTTTTGAGCAAGTCATTCTTTTACCAATGATCATAGTACCATAAATGCTCTGGAACAATATTCCCACTTCCTCTGTGATCTAAACTGGGAGTACATCTGTCTCTGTCCATAGAACTCTTAAGACATCTTTCTTGCAGGGCTTTTTGCACTTGGAGCAGTGCCTCTGATTAGGTTGCACTGTGTGAGGTACTTCAGAAATACATAAATACAATACAAAACAATTTCTCTAGGGGTATGTCGTATTCATGAATTTATATAGTGCCACATCAGGAGAAACTCCTCAGAGCTGCTCCCGACCCGACTGCACCAAACCACGATCGAAAGGAATGATTTTCAAACGCAAACAATACAAAACAATTGTGGAAATGGGCAAAGAAAGACGAAGAAGTTAATTACTGAGATTGTTGGGCAACCTATTCCATAAAGATGGAATGGCCACAGCAAAGCTTTTATTGAGCACTACAGAAATTCGATCCATTGAGACAACCAAGTCACCTTGCACTGGGAGCACCACAGATACAATACAAGGCAATACAAAAGCAAGGGATGGCAATTGAAGGCTTCAGCTTTGTACCAAAAGCAAAGAGCAGGGCGCTGAAGATGACTCCACCAGAGATCTCATGTTCCTCCGTAATTAGATTCCCAATGTTGCGCATGTTCGTGATCTGACTGACGAACGGATGGTTCCAGATCGTGTTGATGACGAGAGCGCTGACCAAAACGGCCATCGTTCCAAACTGACCGGTCCGCGAGGCGTCCAGTCTGCTCACACACGCCGACTCAATGTAGTAGTCGAAAACGAGAACAAGCAGAGTGACAAGGAGGAGAGGAAATATGAGAGAAGTCCACGACTCCACCAGACTCTGAAAACCACAAGTCAAAACCAGAAAGTCATTTACAGGATTTCCAATTAAAACAGAGAGTAATTGGTCAGAGCGTTAACACCCATGGTCACTGGAATAAACTTTTCTCAAAAATACATTTCTACAATTTTAGTTAAATTAAATTATTCTGACATTGAGCAACCTCTAAGTAGCATAAAGTGAAATTAAATTTTAAACAACTATTCCTTTATTATGCTGACAAGAATTTGGAAGAAACATACCATATCATGCCAGATTTTATTTCTGCCGATATCAAACCAGAAGCGCACTCAAATCAAAATAAAAGCCCAATTCAATTCACCAAATATAAGTTCATATCACAATATTCTGTTACATCACTTGAAGGGTGTAAACAACCACACTAAGAACTTTCCACTGGCATCATCATCCTTTCTCAATTACATTTGCCAATACAGAAATATTCAAAGTGCAGAAAACTGCAAGGCGCTGCTCGTGTAGGAGCACAAACAGATCTATAAATTATACACAAATTAATCATTACTGTCCATCAAGTAATTGAGTAACAATTAAGTAAATAGTTACTCAATAAGACAATCAGATTCGAATCAACCTCCAATTGAAAATATGAACCCTGAACTGATTCTCGGCATTAAAGTATTAAAATTAACGAGGAATTCACACTATAGAGAGACGGGAACATTCGATTGCCTGGAGATGCTACTCACATCTCGTGTGTAGAAGACAAAAGCCGCCCATGGAGCGAGCAGCACAGCTGATATGGAGGTTGACAATGCATGAAGTCTTTTGGCTCCACCAATGTCGAGCGATAGATTCTTGGATGCCATATTGTATCCAACGGACAAAAATAGAGTCACAAGAACTAGGACAACACCTGCCTGAAAGAGAGACAACATGGCAACAGTTACAACCATTGTCCATCATTTGAATCATCTTCAACAAATCATCTCAAGCCATGTATGCGTTTCAACAAACCACTTACATGTCACAGTTTAAGAAGATCACATAGATAGGCAAAGAACATTTCTTGAGATGTTAGTAAGTAAGTTAGAATGTTCTCTATTAGACTACCAGGAAACGCACAGTAGCTTACAAAAGGTATGAACAATAGCATCAATTTTAAACAAGGTCATAGAACATTCACATAATAAAAGTACTCTTGACAAATATACCAACTCTAGCCATAAAAGCACTAACAGTAGCTGAAGTAGAGTCTGAATTCTTGGTGAAAGATAGTTCTGCAAAAAGAGCTGTAATTATAAGGTACACTGCAAAATCATAAGGAAATGTTGGCTGATGCTTACCTTGTGATCAGACATTCCAGTGAGGTTGGTCAGATGGTTGAAGATGTGAAGCAGAAGACTCTCGTGTCTGTGTACAGATCCATCAGGTGCAAGGCCAAGGTCAAGGTCAAAACAATCGACAGAATTCTCTCGCTCTTGTTCAAATCAAATCGTAAAACAAATCACCTCTTAAAACAATTATATCAAAATAGGCTTTTTGAAATCTCAGAAAAATCAACTCAAATCTTCAAATCAATTCCAAAGCCAATTTAAAAATCTTTTTAAATATTCTTTGCTCAAAACAAATTCCAAAACTTCTCTAATAACCTCGAATAACAAATCGCCTCCACTGAAATGTGCTGAGAATTGAGAAAGGTGATTTATTGTCTTGCAGAAAATCCCAAATTTAATTTAATGCATTTTAAATCCAGATACACAAATTAACAGAATGGGGTGCTAGATTTATGTTCAGTTTCATGTCCATTGCAATTGATTATGCAATGGATTCATTCTTCTTCTGATTTCAAAGGATATGGTTCGGTAAGTGCTGAAGTTTATCGAGGTCATGATCGAAGAGCATGATACACAGGAACGACAGAAGAAACAAAACGGCTCCACGGAACTAACAAAAATCGATCAAAACAGCAAATTATGAACAGAATAACGATCATCAAAGTCATCATCATTAGTTTCAACATCACATGAATCTAAATTCATTCATCGATTCACTCCAAAATCTAATGCCCTCTACAGGTAACGACTCAAATAAGCACTCCCAGCCTGGACATAAAGTTAAGTTATAAAATGACCATAAATCACCAAAATCAACTTAAATACCTTAGCGTACCATGCCAGCCAAGACAAATTTAGCCTTAAATTGGCAACTTAAAGCTTTCTATCTTGTGAATCCACTTATTTACCACGCTTGGATACCTATCACACCTATTAGTAACAACTGATGATGACAACAATTCACGTTGTGATGTTTAACACATATATCCTGTATTGTTCATTCATTTATTTAACACTTATCTATGTTAGGAACTATAAATGATTACATGAGATGGCTCTGCCTGTAAAACCTACATCATCATCGTCGCCGTCGCCATCGTCGCCGTCGTCATCGTCATCATCATCATCATCATCATCATCAGTCATCCTCCAACTCATATTTGTCCCCTTCCTCGGTCTCCTCCATGCCATCAACATACTCGTTTCAACATCTTTTCAGCTCTCACACTAAATAAAAGCACCACCATTCGTCATGCCTTTGAGCTTTCACCCTATGCCTACCGATCTGAGAAAATGCCATAGCAGCGATTGCTATGAAGATACCTTTGATGGAGAACTTGTACTTGTGAAGAGCGCATTGACAGTTGCTATGACAACGATGTCGCTGTGCTCGTACATGAGCAGCGTCCTAAACAATGAGTCATGCAAGAGATCACTCATTGCATGTATGCATATAAATTATACATGTATATATGCATGCATGTATTTTGTATGTATGTATGTATGTATGAATGTATGTACATATGTATATATGTGTGTATATATGCATGAGTTTTAGAGATAAACGAAAGGTTAGAGATTGATCAATAGTGTACACACTAGTTATTGTCTAATGTAGTGCCACTATCTATATAGGTGTCGAATGTGTTAGCAAGACAGATCTAGCAAGTCGTAGAGAAAGACAGGTAGACAGGTTGAGAAAAGGAGAGAGAAAGAAAAAAATACAGAGAGAGAGAGACAAAGGCAGACACAGAGTGAGACAGAGAGACAGACAGAGAGGCAGACAGACACAGAGAGAGACAGAAGAGAGACAGGCAGACTGAAAGAGACAGAGAGACAGAGTGAGTGAGACTGAATGAGAAAAAAGAGTGAGTTAGGAGCCTGACCTCATAGGACCGCAGAGTGTGAGCCCATAGAGCCAGAGGAGTTTGATGATGATTCCAAGGAACGCATGACGACAAACACGAAACCACTGCAGCCAGACACAAAACATTTTCATCTATCCGTAAAACCAAGAAAATTCTCCATCATTTAAAATAATATGGTTTGCAACACAGAACAAAATTCCACCAAAATTTGAATCTCAACATAAGGCAACCACATCATAACCACTGCCTCTATTCTATGGCCCCAACAACAGTGTTGTAATGGAAGTTTTTAAGTTTATTTCCCAACAAATTCTCCAATATTATAAAATGCAGCAATAATTTTGGAATAGTAGCTATCACAAAAGTTGCCTTGGACAAGAAATGAAATGCCATTCAACCTGTCTTTTTGATATCTTTCGACTAGAAAATGGTTTCTGAATGAAGATGAGACAGACGGCTGCCCTAGTAAATAAAACACAAGAGCAATATTATAACAGAGTTACGAAACTACGTATTACACTACATTTACAGACCTTATTTGCAAAGCATAGTTCTGAAATTCAAGCTGTTTGCTTTCATTACATAAGTATGAGCTTCAAACCCAACTGTATCCTTTATTGTTGTCTTTGTCAAATTCTCTAACTCTATAAATATTAGCAAAGTTTCAAAAAAAGTACAAAAGGCAGCAAGTAAGTAAATCATTACATGACTAAGTAATGAGATCTAAATAAACTGAAAATATTATCCTGAAAAGTAATATGATAATATGAGGAGTTCTGCCATTGTTAATTATACTGTATCATAGTACTTAATAAATAGTAACAAATGAGCTAACACATGCTATCATTGTCACAAATAGAATGCAGGTCTGAGAGTAATGGGAGACTAACCCTGCCTCGATGAAGAAGAGAAATTGAACAACATGAATCAGCTTCAAAATGTCATATGAGAGAAATATACCAAATGACCGGAAGAACTTGGCTGCGGCCAAAATGGCCACGTACGGGACGAATCTGAAAGAAACATAACAAGCTCAGCTACAACAAATAATCCTCATGTAATGCTCCAGAAATTGATGCATGATAACAACCTAGTGGATAAAAAAGTGTAGCAGCACTTTACTTTCTCTAGTAATCTGGGGTGGCCATATTGTTTGCAAGTTGCAACAGTAGAGCTGTTAAATACGCATACATGTAATCAGGCTGATATTTGAACAGTCGCAAGAATAGAGGGTAAACCTGAAGATGTTGGGCCTCGCTCCAAATGCCATCAAACTTTATTCTTCGCAGTTCTCTTTATACTCTACTTGATTATCAATATCAATGCCACTGGGAAAGTCAAATCTTTTATTTAAAGCCATCGAAACAACTGTAACCGACGGCGTCAGTAAATTAATTTTCGGGTGAAATGACTATCACATTAAGTGACCATAACTTAGCCTCAGAAACGCTGTGGCGATGTTAAAAACAGATCTTTGATAATCTTCGGACAACTGGGTAAACTAAAGACACTTATTATCGCCCACCAACCTCGACGGATAAATGGCTCGAGTCGGCAAAACATTACCCGAATACTTCTCCGGCAATTCCACGTCCATCTTTTAAGATTTATTTAGGTATCAGCTTTTACAAAAATATTAATGGTTCGGTAAGTTTAAATAAGAAGTATCTAACTCCCAAGTATGAGATTTCAAATCGCAATTTTCCAAGTTTTTACGTCTGCCATGTTTACAACCACGTCAGTATGGTCAAATTTTATATACTTGATACAAAATCCGTGCAGCGGCCACGGCTGTTCCAGATAAACCTTATGACGTGTAAGTAAGATAAAAAATTAATTAAAAAAATTCAAGATTTAATCAACGGATGGAGCGGGCTGAGTGTCAGTGAGTGAAGAGACAGTTTCTGTGGAGTCATATTTCACATCTTCAAGATGAAGCTTGGACAGATGGGATATTAATACACTAAATAAGTGGATCATCTCACACACGCGTAAGCGTATAACCTTCTGAATTACTTTAAACCCGGATAGTATGTTAGTAATGTTATGAACGTCTAGCCATGATCCAAGGATCTATTATGGATTTCTTTAGCATGATCTATATGATTATCTGACTGACCATTAGGAGCAAGTAAAACAATGTGCAGGTGGCATGTGAATAAGCTTGTTCGCTTTTGTGGGCGCTGTAGAAATGTTGAGATTACGATTATGATTACGATGCTGGACATCCGCCACCTTCTGCATCTTTTAACTGGTCTGAGCCTGCTACTGAAGCAAAACTGACTGTCCTCATTCAAGCCTCTCAAAACAAACACTGCAGTTAACCTCAACCAAATCTCAATCTCCTATTTTACTCATGACCGTACGTGCAGTCCGTATCATTCCAATTATAATCAAGATTGTCAATCTTTCTCTATCGTCCAACACGATTCCTTTCCAATGCTTTTCCAGAACTCGATCGCTTGATTAACTACTTCTAAAAAACAAATCCTTCAGACAAGAGACTACGTACGTAGTGGCCTACTACGTACGTAGGCCTAGCTCTTTCAAATCTCTTTTCTAATCCCTCGTCTCAATGGCTATCTCACCTCGAACAATACCCCGAATCCAAACCAATCTGACTTAAAGGCATAGGCCTAATTAATACACACTTAGAAGCATTATATATAAGCTTAGGCCTGTTGTAGGCCTATATAAAATTATAGCATAGTTATTAGAGGTTCTCCTACAAAATGTGATAAATTGTTATTGTCTTCAAAAGTGCATGTACCGACATTAGTATATTAATACATACATGAATAAATATATGCATACAAGCATGTATGTATTTGTACATGCATACAAACGTATTTACAATCATATAACCTGCATACATAGTCATACATACACACATACATACATACATACATACATACACACACATACATACATACATGCATGCATATATACACTCGACGTTACATTATACATTCATGCATACGTAAGCCTATGTAGGCGGCAGGCCTAATACCTTAATACGTAGGCCTACATGTAAGCCTACACATAAAGGGCCTAAGGCATATAAAAACGACGTGAGCCACATCACTAGTAAAGCGTTTGATTTGCTGCCTGTCTTGTCCTTGGATCTTGGCTTGTAACCGGATATATCACTTCATCCTCTATTGATTTTCTTTTGATCCATCCTAGGCAATTAAACAGGTGCTTGCTAGCTATCTCTCTTAAACATAAATTATGTAGGCCCACTAAGACGCCGCAGAAAATCTGCAGTTGCTACGCAGCACGATACAATAGACCCGTATACAATACGTGCATACCCCACACTTTCTGTTTACTGCATCTCGTGCGAGATATCGACCTGTGCTAGGAATTAATTGGACTTTGATCTTAACTATATAAGCCATAGTATACGTTGACTGATGCAATCGCAATTAGTAATATTAAACTTAGACCATTTCGAAGTCGATACAAGTCTGAACCCGACAAATTCATTTGGCAAACAGTTTTCGATGTGCGCGTGAGTGACGGGTATCTAAAAACATGCGCCATCGTATGCCTAAGCGCCCGTGTGAATGTCCCTGTGTCTGGAGCATCGACATCTATGATCCCGCCGGTGTTGGCAAGTAAACAAGGCCGGTGACCGACCGCATAGACCTTCCCAGCTTACACACACACGCACACGCACACGCACAAGGGCCTATGCGTAAGCCTGCATGCTATTGCATAGCCAAGCCAATATAAATTGCATGAGCCTAAATAATACACAGGTTGCGCAGCATATAATGAGACCACTCTCGGCCAGCTGTGTATTTAGACGTCGGTCATGCGATTAAACGAGATTGAACGAATTGAAGAAGGGAATTCAAAGCGCCATATAAATTGAGATCGGCTTCTCTGCCCCAAGCGCAGGGAGGGGTGATTGGGGCAAAACGGGGTCGGGGAGTTCACTGTTGAGGAGGTCCGTAGAATCGGACGCAGGCAAGGAATCATCGCCGAGCGGGAGAGATGATCCGCAACAGACTTCCTCAACGAAGACGACCAGAGGCAATGGAACCGGTAACCATGACGACGACAACGAGGGAGCCACAGGTGGTCTGGCAGCGAAGCAGGTGACCGTAGAGAAAGAGGAGGAGGAAGATGCGGAGGAGGAGGAGGCGTGGGGGTTGGTTCCGGTTGGATTAAGAAATGAAGACGGAGAGAACAACTGCTTTCTCAACTCAATTATACAGGTAATTGCACATAATTCATTCTGCAAATAACTACGATTACGAAGACCAATCAATAATATTCGTTTCCTCTGTCTGTCTTTGTATCTATGTGTCTGTATGCTTGTGTGTCTGTGTCTGTTTGTGTGACAGTGTCTGTCTGCGACTTTCTTGTGTACACGCAGGCCTGTCAGCCTTTTCAAATGATCGTGTCACAGTGTCTGTGTGTCTGTCTGTTTGTAGGTCTTGTGGCATCTGGATGTCTTCCGAAGAGACTTTCATCAGTTGTCTGGTCACGCCTGCCTCCGAAGCTCTTGCATCTTCTGCGCACTCAAGGTAACTAACTGACTGATTGACCGACCGACCGATTGACCGATTGACCGACTGACCGACTGACCGACTGACCGATTGACCGACTGACCGACTGACCGACTGACCGACTGACCGACTAACCGACTGACCGATTAACCGGTTGACCGACTGACCGACTGACCGACTGACCGACTGACCGACTGACCGACTGACCGATTAACCGATTGACCGACTGACCGACTGACCGACTGACCGATTGACCGACTGGTCGACTGCTTCAAACGAATGCCAATGAAATCGATTATTACGATGATGTCGAATGTGATGACGATGATGATGATGGTGACGATGATGATGATAAAAGTGTTAGCGACATTGACCGTGATGGTGGAGATGATGATGATGATCAAGTCGATTGTGGCTAGGAAGCTTTGTCGATGCTGATGCTGCTGATGATGTTGAGTAAGATTATGATCATATGATGATGATGATAACGAGGATGAGGATGACGACGACGACGACGACGACGAAGACGATGACGATGATGACGATGATGATGAGGATATAAGGTGATTGTTTGCGTGCAGGTGTTATTCACTCAGTTTGAGTTTACGGATGCTGGTTGTCTTCCTCCGGACGTCCTTCGTCATGCGATGTCCATCTCGTTCTCCGCTGAATCTCGGTTCCAGTTGGGCGAAATGGACGACGCAGCAGAATGCTTCGTAAGTAAATCACAGGTTCAGATGCTGCTTAAACTGATGCTGGCGTTGCTGCTGCTGTTCCTGTTACCGATGATGCTCTGGTTGAATAAATGGAGTCACTATTGCTTCCTTATTTAAGCCAATGGAATCAGCTAATCAAAACCATGCGTATTAAGCCAATCTGAATTATTATACTAATCATCGTCATGACAATTATAGTTCTTTGACCAAGCTGATTGGATCTAACTATATCAGTTGATCTAACTAGGCTTATATCAGCGTGGTCATAGTCCTAACAGAGATCACACGTCTTCTGAACCACGTGAAACTTTTGTTATGTCGTGCTATAATATTATTATATAACTTACCTAAATCAGTTTCGATGCAGACTAAGTTAGTATGTTAAATCAACATCCGTGGTGATTTAAGGACAATAATAATGTGATGTAATGTAATGTAATAGTGTAAGTAGGTCTCAGTTGAATGAAAGCCAAGATCGACAGACAACTTCAATTGATTTCCTCTTCTTCACAGGAGAAGATACTGTCGCGAGTCCACTACCACGTGACTGGCTCTGACGAATCAGAAGACGACGCCAACTGTCAACCATCTTGCATTCCTCACCGGAAATTCGTCACCAGAGTCACGGAAGAGGTCGCCATTTCTTACTTATCATCACCTTCACCTTCACCACCACCACCACAACCACCACCACCCTTAGCAACTGATAAACCATTTTAGTTTGAGATAAACTCAGCTGATGAGTATATAGGCCTGTGATTTATCTCGTCTGGATTTCTAGGTAACTAAGACTGTATTAATCTTTTTCTAAACAACAATTTCATCTGTTAGTCATCTCCCTTATAAAAGGTTGGTTAATATTTGTAGCAACCTTGGTCCGTGCTCTAATGATTGCGGGTTGAGTACCTGTAGTCCAGTACGCGCAATCCATGCAACGACCATTGACTTGTAATAGTGGCATTTGTTAGCAAAGGTGTCTTTATAAAGGCGTGAGGTTGAAAATTTAGCAATGCGCTGACATCTAGGATGACCAGAAGCGAGGGTAGCCGGCTCTAGGGTTAAAAAGCGGGGTATGTCAGACCCTTACGTTCCCCAGTGGATCTGAGAGATTCTCTTCTTGAAGAGGGAGAAAATCGATTATCTTGTTGCTAATGGTTATGGTTACTCGAGAGAATGATCAACTGATTTCCCTGTGTTACAGATGGCTTGTCAATGTGGCGCTACCTATGGTCGACTGACTTTCAACCAAACGGTCTCCTACATCTCGGCAAGCTCCATCAGGTATTTACCTACATCATCATCGTCGTCGTCGTCATAATCATTATCAGCGTCATCATCGTCGTCAAAAACAACAAAACCATCGTGAGCATTGTCATCAGCGTGTCACAGCAATGAACATTGTCGTCACTGTCGATATCATCGCCCTCATCATTATTGTATATTTTTAATATTTTCCAGGCTATTTACATATCTTTATTTGAATGATCAGATCCTCTTCAATATCTCTGTCTCTGTCCATCTGTCTCTGTCTCTCTTTGTTTTGTTCTTTCAATATGTCTCTCTTTCTCTGTATCTTTGTGACTGATCAAATGATGGCAACTTTTAACAAAAAACTCTGAATGTGAATTTATTGTGTCTTGAGACTTGCGCTATGTAAATGGTGGGTGTGGTTTGGCGCAGAACAAAGGCCAGTCGATCGTTCTTGGCCGTCCGAGATGGCCAACTGACCACGAGGAGCGGCAGTGGTCAGTCTCGACTGACCACACCCTCCGCCTCCTCTGCCACCAACCACAACAACCACGGATTGTATTCGTTTGGTCACGTGCTCAAGGACGCCATGGACAATGACGACGACAGTGACCGCCGGACATGTCCTAAGGTCAGTCAGTTGCTTTAGTCTTATTGCTTTCACTTTTGCATGGCGGCCTTGTCTTGTCTGGGGGACTTAACTTACTGTCTGATGGCCTTAAATTGTATTCTAGTGGCCTTAGCCTGTAGTCTAGTGGCCATAGATTGTAATCTGTTGGCTTTACATAGCTTGATGTTATGATGGCCTTAATTATATTAGTCCCTGCGTGGCCTTATCCATGAATTGACTGTTGACCTGCGTCAGTTGTTTATTTCTGTTGGCCTGTCCATTGATTGCAGTTGGGTTGTAGAGGACCAGTCCGACTTCGAAGGACAATGGTCCTTTGTCCTGAGGTCCTGAGCATTGGTCTCATCTGGGAATTGGACAGACCATCAACGGACGACATCCAGTGCCTGACCAACCTCATCAGCACAACCATCGATCCAAATGATGTACGTATAATGCGAACACATCATCATCATCATCATCGTCGTCATCATCATCGTCATCGTCGTCGTCGTCGTCATCATCATCATCATCATCATCATCATCTTGATCGTCATCGTCGTTGTCGTCGCCGTCGTCGTCATCATCGTCGTCATCATCATCATCATTCTAGCCATCACTGTCGTTGTTATCACAATTGTAACAATCACACATTTTAAAGGTAGATGATCCAAAGTCGTGAGGGTGCCGACTATGTTGTCAAATTTGTGGTCAATTATGATGATGACGACGATAATGGTGACGATGATGTTGAAGCTGATGTTGTTGGTTGTAGTTGTTTGATGCCGTCGATTCGTCGTGTCGTGGTCCGGAAGTTAACTGTTTACGGAGGAAGATGGACGAGGCAACCGACGATTATGACGGTGATGGTGATGATGGTGGTGGTGATGATGGTGGTGGTGGTGGGAGGTTGCTGAGACTGACAGCGATCGTCTGCTACTATGGAAAGCATTATTCCACATTTCTACTAGATCGAAATTTCAACGAATGGATCTCAATCGACGACTCCTCCATCACTCAGGTCAGTAATTATAATGATTATTATAATTATGATCATAATCATAACTATATTGATAACGATGACGATGATGATCACGATGATAATGATGACTATGATGATAATGATAACGATAATGATGATGGTAATAATAATAATAATAATAATAATAATAATAATAATAATAATAATAGTAATATTTATAATAGTAATAAATAATATCAGATGTATGAAAATACTGGCCTGCTGAATGGCTACTACTGTGTGTGGCGCCCTATAAATTAGTTGATACAATACAGCACAATTCAGATGTACACAGGCAGAAGCAGATGGAGTTATAAGCAGATCAGAGACGGAGACAAAGTCAGAAGATTTGGATATATATATATATATATATATATATATATATATCAACCTTTATCTTCTGAAGAGGTTTCTGGGATGAAGAGTTTAACGAATTAATAATCGACTATTCGTTAAAATAATCTATCGATTATTTATTCTGTTACTTATTTCATGATGTCGAGCGTCTCATTTTTGTAGTAAACAATATGGCGAACAATGGTTTTATGTCAAACGTTTAAGTGGAAAACAAGGCAATTATTTTGCATCTGAGGTAAATGCTGATGGAGAAATCGATGATGGCGACTGAATTAATTGGCTTCGTTGCAATAAACAGTTCGCTTATAAATCGTGTTTCAACGCATCGCTGCCGCATTATCTTCAGCGAATGGAATGATTGAGGCTTTCTTTGTAGAAAGAATAAAGCAGGCACCTACTCAGTAACTGCATTTGTAAACTGTTTTTCATGCTTTTAGCAAGATGCCAAATAATCTTAAGTAATAGAATAACTGAAGTTTAATTTAAGAGATAAAAATTGATTAATCATTAATGAATACTAACATTAAAATACATACATATATATATATAATATATATACATTTAAAATACATACATATATACAGTGCAAACCGCATGAAAAGTACCTCTCAGGCATGTTAGATGAGCTATTAGCGAGCTCTTATCCAGTGATTAGCTGGCGGCTCAGAGACGAAAGTAAGCGAATCACTCCAATTTCGCCAAAGAATCACCAGTTATCCGCTGCGAGAGATGATATAATCGAGAGATGTCATTAGGAAGTCATTAATCGCCGTCTAAGATAAATTAATGACTGGCTAGAACATCTGTTCAGTATATGAACTGCGGGTATGCGACAGGTAGTCGTTCGCTTCATAAATGATATCTACAGACTAAAGTCACACTTACGGTTGCCTATAGACCAGCGTTTCCCAAACTGTGTTCCGCGGAAAACTTCAGCCTGAACACATGGAGGCTTTTTGCTCAACATCTGTGTATGACTTTATATGAAAGAGAATTCAAATGTCATTGACACAGAAATTTTGTGTTGTTATTAATCTAATCTAAGCCTAAACCTATTATTGTCTGCATTCGCTAGCGTTTCTACCTTCAAGAAAATATGTATTGGTTGGACGAGATTCCTCCAAAAATTTAAGATCCAAGGCTTCCACGGCCAAAACAAATTGGGAATCGCTGCCATAGACCATTAATTTTCTAAATAGCGACTGGAGCCGTGAGAAAAAATCTTCATCTTGTAATGTAATTTAATATAATGGAGCCCTTATATAGCGCCACTATAATCAGAGGCGCTCACGACGAACAACAAAGCTAATGAGAAAAAAGGAAAGTCTTCAAGCGCTTCAGGAATGCAGCAGGTGAGAGAGGGAGCAGCTCGTTCCGAAGAGGAAAGGGAGGCTGTTCCAGCTGGTGGGACCCACGTAGGCGAAGCTCCTGCATGGATTGGGCCGTGGCTGAGCGCATGCGGACAACCACCAGAAGTCCCGGACGGAGAAACGAAGGGAAAGCGGGTGCGGAATAGAGAATAGGGGCCTACCCTAATTCAGAGAGCCAGAAGGTAGGCGGGGCAGACCCGAGGAGACAGTTACGAATCAACGCAAGGGTCTTGAAACGAATGCGTTGATGTGCAGAGAGCCAGTGAAGGGAGTCATGACCAAATTTTGGGATTCCACCAATTAGTTGGGCATCCGCCTTTAAAATGGACTGTAGCTCAGAGATGTGAGAGGAGAGTCCGATGAAGGCGATGTTGCCAAAGTCGACACTAGAACCAGGGACGTCATTTCAGCTTTTTTCAAGGGGGGGCAAGCAAAAATTTTCTGGTGACGGGGTGAACTTTTTTCATGGCAACCGGGGTGTCTTCAGTGATACCAAAATGTTAATATATCAAATTCAATGAGATTTGTTATTTAATAATTATATGGCTAATAAATTATGACCTTGTATGGATATTTACATGCACTATAATCTAAATCTGGAAATTCAGGGGGGGGGCAAATGCCCCCCTACTCCCCCCAAATGACGTCCCTGACTAGAACAGATCAGAGCGTGCACATGCGTAGACACAGCATGCAGGCTGTCTAATAGAGCGGGTCTGACGCATGTGATAAAAGCAAGAGCGGGAAAAGGCATTTATGTGACCAAACAGGGAAAGGGTCAAGAAGAAGGCCTAAATCTCTTTACAGCGTGCGCAAACTCAGCCCACTCCAATGCACGGACTGGTTCGACTAACAGCACAGTAGCCGATAGGTTGATCTGAATGCACGGTAGCCGATTGGTTGAACTAAGAGCACGGTAGCCGATTGGTTGATTCAATGCACGGTAGCCGATTGGTTGAACTAAGAGGGTAGAAGATTGATTGACCTCAACGCAATTGTATCCCATGTGTCAACTGAAGTCTCTAAGTTGTACCCAAGCACGTTGTGTATTGAAAGTTATCTACGTAGAAATTTGAAGTTAATAATATAGCTACCGCATAATTATAATATAGTATATATGAAGTAGTATATAAAATATAGAGTACATATATATATATATATATTAAGAGGGAGTCGGGTAGGGCTATGCAGAGTAATACCGTACTGTTGTTGTGCGAATTCTCCTTCGTGCATTGTAGATTGGTGAATGGATGGATGTTCTGACAAAGTGCGTCCGTGGTCGCTATCAGCCTCTTCTGCTCATCTACGCCAGACGACACTCGACGCCAATCTCCCGCCATCTAGCGCCTAAGATCACCTGGTTTCCTCCGTCACCTTCACCCTACTCCAAGACAACAACGATGGCACCAAAGACAAAGAGTTCATTAGGTATTCAACCAGGCAGTCTTATCGTCCGCATCCGGATAAACCTAATCATCCTCATCACCCGATCTGTCTTACCCCTAAACCTACATCACAGCTATTTCACGCTTCAATCCATCATGGCCGTCACCCTGGGCCCTCTTGGCTCTTCTATCATGTTCGCCTCTTAAATAGTTCCCCATATGAGAACGGCCGTTGCTCAAATACGGAGACCTGGGGGAGGGGGTCAGGACGGACGATCCCTCCAACATTTTAGGTTGGGGGAAATCATAGGAAGGGCCTGCTTATATCGCTCGATATGAATGTTTCATAATAACAATGAGTTTCTACAGTTTTTTTTCGACTGTGTATTTTTTTGCTGCATTCGTGTTGGAGGTTATGCATTTATTCCGACCTGCCTCTGCCCCCACACCCTATTTTTACCCCGCCCCCCTTTCAGCTATGCAAGGACCAAGTCTCTGCCTTTGTCTTTGTCCATTGTCTTTGCCTGCATTGGACCGCCACTAAGGATCAAGTTCCCTTTCTTCCTTTGCGCCACCCTACTACCCGGTGGTCCTGCTACATATTTCCGCTGCCTCAGAACCTGCCTATATTCTCTGTGATTATCGCGGTGGAAGTGCCTCTTATTGGTTTGCACTGTGAGAGGAGCTTTACAAATCTTTCAATACGATAGAGTGGAAGGGATACAGAATGGAAGGGAAGGAAGAAGAGTAAAGGAGAGTGTTAGGAGCTACATAATGATAATGTGAATGATCTAGAGACATACGGTGTCATCCAGCCTCCAGGCTATATAGTATCTAATTGAAAATAGATTTTCAAATTACTGTGTTGAACATCATTTTGTTGCTCGCTTTGCAGCACCTGAAGAGCAGGGTCGTGACCTTTACCCCCCGCCGCGACCATCGTCGGCTCGGCCACCCAAGACGAAGAACAATAAAGAGAAAAATCATTATTAGCCACGAAGAATCAACCAACATCTGTGAAAAAGCGACGTCATCTGTATCACTAGGGCCAGCGTCTGGATTTGCAATTAATTAACCTTTGCATGGCAGACGATCGATGGTTTTTACTGTCGCTATTGTTAACTGCAGCTTAATTAACAGAGACGTCAACGTCGGCTGCTCAGACCTGCTTCCTGGGATCAGAGTAGCGTGACTTGAGAATAAAAAGCCTTTTACATCTAAAGACTATCGTACACAGGGTGATAGACAGAGACAGACTGAGACAGACAGAGACAGACAAAGGCAGACAGAGACAGACAGTCAGAGGGAGAGCGAGAGAGAGCGAGCGAGAGAGAGAGAGAGAGAGAGAGAGAGAGAGAGAGAGAGAGAGAGAGAGAGAGAGAGCCAAAAACAGAGAATACCAAGCTATGGACCTGTGAAACAGATAGACGACAGTGCATTAGACACTGGAATGCAGAGAAACATGAAGCGTCTTATTCCATTGTCGTCCACGTTTCCAAATCATCTGTATGCAGACAATATACACCTTCCGGTCCATGCCGGTGACCCATAGGGCTGTCTGAACTAATGCACTTTCGCTAAAGTAATGCCTGTTTGATAAACTAGTGCATTTTTGCTAAACTGGTGCATTTTTGCTAAACTAATGCATTTTTGCTAAACTAATGTATTTTTGCTAAACTGATGCATTTTCACATTTCGCGGTAGACTGGGGTTACCTATCGGCAGTCTTTGCTTCTTAAATCTCGCTTCTTTTGAATTCCCAAAGAACTTACTCGCGGAATTTCCAAGGACCACATACGTAACTAAAAACGAATCGGTAATTTTTTTCTTCTTGACGAATTTGGTTTCTCTTTGGTCTCATCTTCTCCCTTTGTTATCGTTCTTTCGTTCATTTGAGCGATGACTTCTTCTTCGATTCTTCATCCTTTCATCCTTTCTTCTCTTACAGAGGTCAGTTCGAGAAGACTCTTAGCAGGTCATTGTCTGCCCAATGCATTTCGCACCTAATATATTGTCTGACGGAAGATTGATCTTTTGTGTTTCAAAACGAGAGGTTAACAAACTACGATATGTAAATGCGCAAATACTAGATAGGTCTATAGACCTAAATAGGCCCCCTATCTGGATACTGGCGGAGCACTGCGCTATGGAAGTCGTGCGACTGCAAATACCTTAGAATAAAATGATATTACGAAACGATATTCAATTCAGTCTTTCTTCGTCTTCATCTGCAAAACAGCGTCTTGGGTTCACAGTAGGACTCAAAGTTCAAAGGTTGCAAAGTTCAAAGTTTAGATGTCGTGAAGTTAAGGAGGTCGCACAGTTCAAAGGTCGTAAAGTTCAAAGGGTCGTGCGGACGTCACTAAGAAACACAATCATGTGATGCGCTCGAGAATTCTACAATACACAGCCACAACAGGAACAAACTTATTTATAGGAGCTCAGTCAAAACAACGTCAATAGACAGGTGATGGGTCAGGTTGGGTCCTACCCCCACTAGGTCACTATCCGAGGTCAGGCCGGCAGAAGGGCAGATAGGTAGGTCAATCGATTTATGGGAGGTTAATAGGAAGGGAAGTCGAAGTATTGGCACATGTTAAAAGAGGGAAGAAGATGGGTGGAGATTTGGAATGAACAAGGAGAGAAAGAAGAGTGGAAAAACAATTATTTATGGTCACAGCTGATTAACCTGCGTTATATTTCAGAAACTTCTACCAATCAGATATTGCCTGTAAGACCCAGTCAGTTTTCTAAAGGCTATTAAAAGCCAACGTTATACATCCATTACCCTAGCCTCGCCTGCCAACCAGCAGAAGCAACCCTGAGGTCAATAGGTCAACTGAGAAAGACAACAAATGACATAAGGAACGTGGAATAATTCAATCCATAGATGGCGCAACGAACTCATAAAACAGTGACTTTATATAACACGAGAGGTCGCACAACTTCATATTATCACCAGAGGTCGCACAATATTAACAAGACACGGTCGCGTGTGTCAGATCGAATCAAACAGATCAGTCAGCTCACTTTCTTACTCATAAAACTTATGTAGCGCCATCGTTGGTTCATTCGATCGTGAAGTGCAAGAGCACCAGTTGATGAACCGACGGATGCTATCCTGTCTCCGCAGCAGTGATGAAGTGGCGGTCAGAGGAAGAAGAGGGAAGGATGACGAAGGGCAGTTGGAGGATAGGGTTCTAGAACTCGGAGACACCCGCGACAGAGTAGATGTCCGAATGAAGGTGGAACTTCACTGGACGATAACCTCCACTCGGTGCCTTACCTACAACGACAACGACTACACTCAATTCGTATCGACACCATGACTATTGTAACGTCACTACATTACCTGCAATAGAGTGCTCGTGGCATCGGTGCACATTATTCACATAATAAAAACTGAAAACAATGATGATGACGATGACGACGACGATGATGATGATGATGATTGTGTTGGTGGTGATAATGACGTTGATGCTGACCTAAGAAATTCGGTCGACTTCCTTCGCTGGTTTTCTGCTCTGCTGTTGATCTGTTAAATTGATGTTCCTCGGTGGTCACTCCTTTCCTTGGCTGCTGTCCTTTCGTCGCCCCCTGTCTTCCCGCCGCCGTAGACTCCCACGGAGTCAGGTAGGCCTTCGAGATGGCGATCAGCTCCTCCAATCTACGAACCGACGCCTGTTCGCTGGGGTCAGAGTAGTCGTACCCGGCTCCCTCTTGGCTCCTTTCCCTCCGCAAACCGGCCTCTCCCTCGCTCTGCCACCCGCCTTGGCCCTCTCCGTCTCCCTCGGCCCTCTCCTCCTCCTCCTCCTCTTCGGCCAATTTGGCCCTTCGCTGGGCAAACAGCTTTGCCCCCTTGCCACGCATTCCCTTCAGGTCGTTGGCCAGGCCGTGGCAGGGTCGAGGGGCGAGGCTTCCCGTGGCGTGTACCTTCTTCCCAGTCCGGTCGTAGTGCGGCGCTTGGACTATCTCTCGTTGACGGACGCCTCGTTCGAAGAGGGCGCGGTTCTTATTGAAGGACACGTGGGCCTCTTCAGGGTATCCATCGACCGGTCTCACCCGAAGATCGAGGGACACCTTCTCCACCTTCTTTGAAGTGGGAGTCTTCCATGGAGTGGGGTTGTAGTAGAGATCTTGAGATCCAGATGGCGTTGCCGCTCTCTGCGGGGTGCGAGGGCCAGATGAGCTCCTCTTGGGCAGAGTGACGAGGCCTTCGAAGGCCTGTTTGTCGCTCGTCCACTGATTGGCCTTCTCCTTGCGCTTCATGAACATGCGGTGACCTCTGGCGGTGACGTTGTCCGGTGCAGACAGAGACAGCGCCACCTTGCGAGCCATCTTGATCTGTTCCTCTATCGTCGGATATCTCTGTTCAGGGTCATCGTAGAAAGACGAATCGGCAAATATCTTCTCTACAACATGAACGCATGCTAGCCACTGACCATGATCATCACCACCATTGCCACCTGATATTCCCCATGCAATCTTACTCATTTACTCACTCCTCCACTTCCCTATATATGTCCCTTCTACCTGTTTCCATTTAATCATATTGACTGGAAAGTTTATTTATGTATTAATACATGTATGTGCCATGTATGTTTGCATATAATCCTATGCATGACATCATGTATACCCTACAAGTAGAAGGGAAATACTGCACATAGTACAGTGTATATTATAACCTGTCACCCGATGTCTCCCTTATTTACTTGTTCGCCTACACTACTTCTCATCTTCTTCTTCTACCTCCTCCTCCTGCCCCTCCTCTTTATCCTCCTCTTCTTCCTCCTCCTCTTCTTCTTCCTCCTCCTCCGCCTCCTCTTCCTCCTCTTATTCCTCCTCCTCCTCCTCCTCTTCTTCTTCCTCTTCTTCCTATTCCTCCTCCTCTTCCTCCTCCACTTCCTCTTCCTCTTCTTCCTCTGTATTCCTTGATCTAGTGTCAGTGGAGTACTTACTTCTCCTCATCATGGCCGCCCAATCGTCTTCCGTTCCCTCAGTCGTCAGAACCCGGATGAGATCCGGACTGAGACCCAGGTCATCAGCTGACCGTCCCCCTCCTCCTCCTTCTCCGCCTCCTCCTCTGCCTGGCTCCTCTTCCTCCCTGTGATTCCCGAAGGCATGTCCTTGCGACGCTTCGAGGACTTGGAAAGCCAGCGTGGGAGAGGCCTCTCTGACCGGAAGATTCGGAACGAAGCTTGGCTGCCAGACCCAGGGCTTGGCCGACGTCTTAGGCACCTTGAAGGTCGTCTGTTCCTCCCTCGGAGGTTCCACCCTTCCGTATGCCATCACTCTCGGCCACTCGTCCCTCTTGCCTCCTGAGCCACCGATGGAAGACACATCAAACGTGACCGGATGACTGACGACGATTCGGTCAACTGCTCTCCCACTATCCGCTGCTGAAGCCGGGCTGTTATTCCCTGGTTGCCATAGCAACGGCTGCGCCTTGATCTTCGGTACGTGGAAGATGGCTGGACTCTGGACTCTGGCGTCATCGACACGCCTGGCTGGTTCTTGCGTCGGCGACCAGATGGCGCCACCCCTGCCCGACTCCAAGACGACGTGTCTCGTGACCTTCGTCAGGGTCACTCCGCCGAGATCCTGAGTTTCCGTTTCCGTCGTGATCGTCTGCGACGCGTTCGCACCCAGTGACGTCACTTCCTGTTGTCGCGAAAACGATGCTGTCGGTTCATGTTGATGAACAGGTGGTTGAACAGCAGGTGGTAGATGATTGGCTGATGGGTGAGCCTCTGGCGTCGGCTGGATGGTGAAGATGGATCGATTGGGTGGCACTGTACCTGGAGGAACTGGACGCAGCTGAGAGCCAAGCGACTGATAGGCAGACGACAAAGACTCGTTCGCTGTACTTCCTCTGAATAACAAACATTCTTGGATCAGGATATAACACTGATCTTGGGATATAATACTGATCTTGGAATATAACACTGATCTAGGGATATAACACTGATCTTGGGATATAACACTGATCTTGGGATATAATACTGATCTTGGAATATAACACTGATCTTGGGATATAATACTGATCTTGGGATATAACACTGATCTTGGGATATAACACTGATCTTGGGATATAACACTGATCTTGGGATATAACACTGGTCTTGGGATATAATACTGATCTTGGAATATAACACTGATCTTGGGATATAATACTGATCTTGGGATATAACACTGATCTTGGGATATAACACTGATCTTGGGATATAACACTGATCTTGGGATATAATATGACACGAATCACTTTCTGTGATGCAACTACGTCTTAAAATGGAAGCAGACAATGTTTCAATGAATTAGCAGAAATAATAATTTTACTGATATAATGAACCCGCTGAATACTCTTATGTACCTCTAAATGTCTGTTACGTACATTCAGAAGTGTGTTGTGCTGCTGTGCACCCATAGATATGTTACATGCACCAGAAGTGTGTTATAGCCCTGTTGATGAGTGTTATACGTACATTCAAAATTGTGCTATCTACATGTAGAGTGTAGATGTGTGTATTATAGGCCTACCGGATGTGCATTGTGTATATTTAGAATCGTGATGTGTACATTTACATGTAGAGGTGTGTTATGAAAATGTAGATGTGTAGGCCTATACGTGTTGTGCATCTATAGGTAGGCATGTTACGTGCCTGCAGAGGTGTGTAATGTAATGTAAGATTTATACCTGTATAGATGCAGGTGAAGTGCATCTTCGGCTGACTCAAGGAGAGCCATTGCGATGCCATGACTGATCGTCTGACAACTGCTTCCGTTGATTCCTAGGACGACGTCTCCCTCCCTTAGCCCCGCATCGTGAGCCCTACTCTTCGATCGAAGCTGCACACATAAACCAGCGGCATGAGTTAAGATTCGGCAAGGTAAGTAACGGTTATGTAAAGTAATGTAGGGCCAAAAGCCAGTTGATTTAAGGTCAACTGCAATGTCAGATAACGTAATGACCTTTATCTATGCACAAGGCGTCGGTTGATTTTCGCTTCAAGAGAAGTCCTTTAAAATAAATCCATTTGGACCATTTCAAATCTGTTGGAGAAGCTCTGTCAAAATCTAATAGGTTAGAGCGACCCAATTAGGTTGCGGATGTGTGTGTATGCGTGTGTGTGCGTGTGTGTGTTAGAGCGACCCAATTAGGCAGCGGATGTGTGTGTATGTGTATGTGTGTGCGTGCGTGTGTGTGTGCGTGCGTGCGCGTGCGTGCGTGCGTGTGTGCGTGTGTGTGAACGCATATCATCCTTGTCATAGATGCGTCGTTAATTAAACTTACCACACACACACAGGCTGTGGATGTGCATATGCGCTAAGTCGGAACAGGTGAATCTTAAGCATGGTTCTGAGTGACATAAAGCAACTGAAAGAATGCACAGCTCTTGGAAAGTGAATTCCAAGGCATTAGATCAGTCACCACAAACACCTAGATACTAACAGCTCCGTTTTGTGGGGCACATCAGCAGTTAAAGCACACGATGACAAGTGATGTAACGATGACAAGCTGTGTACTCCAAGACGAGTTCAGGTCAAATAAAATAAGGCAGGGTAAGGCAATCGTCCATGACATCAGTCATTAGTTATAACAGTGGCCTCTATTATATATCTCTATTATATATATATATATATATATATATATATATATATATATATATATATATTCAGGCTAATACCCCGATGCTGAGGTCTGGAATGAATTTCCAGCTGAGATGACCAATGAAGATCGATTGCCTAGCGCCATTGGTTAAATACAACAATAGCTCTATATAACTTAACTTGTGAAACTAAGAATAATAATTATAATGAATAACAACGTCTAGATTCTTTCGCAGAAGTTCGTTATCGGCTGGTAGGAATAGTTAGGAGGGATAGATAGATCTATATTCTTTATACTAATTGATTGATTTATTAATGAATGGAAAGATGGATCAATGGTTGGATGGATAGATGGATCAGTAGATGAATAGATGGATGGCCGACGGACGGACGAACAAATGAATGGACGGATCGGTGGATAAATGGACAGGATGGTTGGATGACAGTGTAATTTCCCCTAAAGATATTATTCCAACTACAACCACAATTACATGTATAGTTAGTATTATTCATTTGATATATATATATATATATATATATATGCCTACTGGATTTTAGTTGCAAATGGGCTAATCGACATTGCCTACAGACGCGGCAGATGTGCATATTAAGTCGCTATAGAATCAGAAGATGTAGACCCAGTACTTGGTACGGTACTTGGACTCGAGTACAAAGCGCGTTCAGTTTATAAGTACTTGCACTCGTACTTGAGACCAAGGTACTGAAAGTGTTGCGGGAACTAGTACAACATCAAGCTAATCTCAATGACAAGATGGAACTCACATCCCTTATTTTTCTCAAAGTCAAAATTACATTTAACGGACAGATGGATGAATGGATGGAGAATGGATGAATGGATGAATGAATGGATGAATGGATGAATGGATGGATGAATGAATGGATGAATGGATGAATGGATGGATGAATGGATGGGTTGATCGATCGATCGGTCGGTCGATGAATCGATATGTGCGATCGATCTGCGACTGACCTTAGCAACGACCAGTGGATCGCCCTCTCCTCCATAGAGACGAAATCCAAACGGACCAGGTCCTTTGACGACAATCTCAGACAACCCTACCTCCTCCTCCCCCATTCCTCCTCCTTCTAATTCGAACTCGAATCCTCTGCGAAACACTGAACTGACTTTTAACGTCGGAAGGGAGGTGCATTAGAACATTATAGATCAACCGACGATTCCCAATTGACAACGCACGACAGGAAATATTTTTTTAATAAGAGCCTAGAAAGTTCCATATAATTTGTAGTCCACCCGATGAGGAAGACGGTTTCTTCCTCCTTTTGTTCCTTCCTTCGCTCTGTTGTTCTCCCCTCCTCTCGTTTCGTTGCGTGGTCCTCTGGCTGGATGAAGGACTGCCGCCGGTCTTCTTACACTTCCGGTGGACCCTCAGAGATACTCAGACGACCGCACGGGGTCTGGAATCCACCGCTGAACTCAGAGCGCCACCTGTCGTCTTCGGCTATCACTAATAAATAAAGCTCCGCTCGAAAGAGGGCGCCCAAAATTAAGCACAGCCGGTGGGCGGTGCCAGAGTGAAGGAAGCTGGGAGGGCTGATACGCAGTGAGGAGCCTTGCTGTAGCGCCTAAATAGAGTGGGCCGAGGGCGGTCCACAGAGGGCCAATCTAATTTCGGCCTCTGCAGTGTGAATAAGACAGGCCTCTCTCTCTCTCTCTCTCTCGGCAGTGGTCGACTGTATTCGTAGCACAGAGGTAAGAGGAGTAACAAAGTGTAGAGATAGTTAGAAAGACAGACAGAGAGATAGACAGACTGCTAAAGGCTGACGCTGATAAGCTCGGTGGGACTTGTCCCAGGTACTACAGCCAGTAGAACACACTAGCGCTGCTCAAACGAAGAGAGAGAGGAATAGAAAGCTAGACAGACGAAGACCTAGATACAGACGACAGGCGTATACTCAATAGTCATAGATCACCTGTGCAATTATTCTCTCTACCTTCGCAGCTGCAGCGCCCTTCGCCGCATCCATTCCATCCACCTTCAGTAGCAGCAGCAATCATGTAACAAGATCGGACGCAGAAATATATAATCTCTGCTTCCTCCTCCACCCATACCTCCCCAGGACAATCGCGAAACGGATAGCGGAACAGACAGAGACAAGCAGAGAGAAAAAGTAATTTGTGCTTGTATGTGTGCGTGTGTGCAAATGATCTGTACGAGCATCCTCACTCTGTTCCCGCAAAATAGCATTCTCAGCAGCGAAGCAGTAGACTATATTTGAAGCTCAGCTTCGCTCTTTCGCTCAGTCTCCGCATGCTTTCCATCCAGTGTCCAGATCGAAAGTGACCCAAACCGGAGCTATATAAAGCACCCAATAGCCCATTCTGGACATCGCCGTGACCACATGTCCCGAATTGACCGGGAGAGTCTCGGAATTGATAAAAACATGTCTATCGTCCTGTGCAGGTCGTATCTGGGACAATGAAACTCCCAGAATGATTTTTCCAATAATTAGAAAGTCAAAAAAATCACATCAACAAAACAAATAAGCTTCTACCTCTGTTTCTCTCGCTATCTGTCTTTGTCTACTCACACTCACTCTTCTGTCTAAATCTCTCTTTCTCTCTCTCTTTCTTGCTCAGTCTCTGCTGCATCAATATTGCTCTTTGCATATAACAGCACAATGAGCTCTCATAAAAAAAATAGAAATTTGAACTGATTGATTTTCATGATTGAACGTCGTAAACTTAGAACAACACGTTTGAGTGTTGCATATTTAGGCTTACTATTGTGGTTGTATCGACCTTTAGCACAATTAGGTGGCCCGACCCACTGCGCACGTGTACCCTATATATCAAAAGAGCTTATTGTTAAGCCATAATTTATATATTCATTGCAATCCAAACAACTGAATTGACATTCGATTGATGCATGCAAATATGTTTCAAGAGTTAGGTATTATTTCATTGCAATACTCGAAGTGCTATACATTTATACGTCTTTAATGCATAACAATTTGGTTGAAGCAAAAGTGAACAATCACAGGGGTATTCAGTGATGCAGTATATTGCAATCGTCTAATTATTATTCATTGTTTCGCTCCCAAACATTAGAGAAGCTTTTCTGATCAATCATTCCCATGATTGACATGCAATCATCAAATAACCCAACATTATTACACGGTGTCTCGAATATCCAACTTCAGTAGAGTTGAGTGAGATAACAGTTAGGATGCAGTGCTTTAACTCTTTAAATTTTTCCTTTGGCTGAATGTCTGAGATCAACAGGTAGTTCAATCTCGGCCAAGCACATTGGTTGGTGGAGTGCGGACGATCGCAGAGATGATCGGGAAGGAGTAATTAAGTAGTAGTGTTTCTGCCCGTTCTCTTAAGACTTTTCTTTTCTCTAGAGGTTTTTCGCACTGGGAGCGCCTCTGATTAGGTTGTACTGTGAGAGGCGCTTTATAAATTCGTAAATAGAATAGAATAGTAATGTCAAATGTGCACAAGATGGGATCGAAAGATGTATTTTTTAGAACGTCCTATATGGATGACCCCAATGACAACTCATTTGCAAATGCATATGTCCCAACACAAGTCAATCAACAATTGGATGAGCTCACATCCCTCCACTAAATTCTCTATTTACACAAAACACAATGTTCTCAGCACGACTAGATTACGTCGAGTCATTCTAAGATGACAGTATCACGCGCACAGACGCTTAGAGATGACGTCGGATGACACGATTCGACAGGCAAGGCAAAGCAATTATCAGCAGAGGAGGAGGAGGAGGAACAAGTGACAATAATGAGACAAAAACAGATGCCCAGAACAAAAGACAAAAAACAAAGTCTGATGCCACTCCTCATCGCATCCGTGGTCTTGAACCCGAGCACCTCTCCTCTTCCCACATATCTATTCCCTGCCTCTGACACTCAGAAAATGACTGTTTCCTCAACCCCAGGAACCAATCCCACTCTCTTGTTCTGGTTTTTATCATGCGCCAGAGAAATCTTCGTCGCTGAATCCTGGGTGGTGTGGTCGACAAGGGGCAGCTCAGACCCTGTCCTCTGCAGTTCCTTGTAGCCTGCACTGTCCTTTCTGAAGTAGAGTGTTACCCCAGACTTAAAGTGAGTTGGAATGACGACGTGTGGTGTTAGCTGCGGCTTGCAACTCCCAACCGTCTGCAGTCTCTCCTCTCGCAAAATGTTCACAACCTGACCTACAAAACCATGGCACATATTCACAACCTGACCTACAAAAACATTGAATATATTCATAACCTGACCTACAAATATTCACAACCTGACCCACAAAGCATTGCATATCATTCCCAATCTGACCTACAAAAGCAATGCAGAATTATTTACAACCTGACCTAAAAAAAACTAATGAAATATTCCCAAACAGATACTTTCATATATCCACTTTCATTCTAGCTATAAATCCTTATCATTGGAGAGCAAAAACAATTGATCCAGACAACTTTTAATGAATTTATTATCAATCCAGATATGATATAACCCCACTTAAACCCCTTTATATAAGAATTGAATTTCGAACACTTGATAAATAAATAGGAAGAAGACAAACCAAGAACATTCATTTCCTGCCACCTGACGTCAGTGCAAGACATCAAGACGCTGAGGTCACAGTCATCACGCCACCTGGTGACGACCTGTTGTCGACTGATTCGGATCGAAGAGTCGCTCGACAACCAGATCAATGACAGATCGTCTTCAGTCGCTGCTGTCGACGAGTCATTGACAGCTGATGGGGTGGAAAACAGGTTAAATGCATCAATTTTTCAATAAATACCCCATTTTTAAGTTTCAGACCCAATTTAAGAATTCCAGAAAAGAAATGGTTTAGTCATATTTTGCACATAAGTTTGTATGTAAGACGACACTTAAAACAGCATATTTTAAAGTTCTCAACAGAAACGCCGTACATATGAGAATCTAGCGGATCGTAACAAGTGCGACTTAAGATAGTTGACAAATGTATTCTACACAGAGTGAAAGGCACATTGTAACACACAGGTGCAAAGGGGACTTTTATGGCCAGAGATAAAGTCGAGTCCATTCATCTAAGCCCGGTCCAGAGGAGTTCGATTCCGAGTTACAAAAGAACGAGCCTGAGTCGAAGTCCATCAACTTAAACACACTGATAGATACAACTCGGTGACATAAATAAATAACAGCACTAATTATGCTAAAAGAATCTTTAAATAATTAGTCCAAATAACACTTTAAAATAAAAATACAAGTTTTGCTCGATAATCTGGAACGATGAGAATACATAAAAATTCTTCCTCTGCCAAACACATGTTTAGCACGCATGGCAAGAGCTGTTACTATGACCACTAAGTGCAGTATTGGCATAAGTCTACGGGCTTTGAGTCTAAATTCAAGTCAGAATCATGACAGTCCAGGTCAAAGTCCACAAAAAGTCGGTTATAAGTTGCACTTGAGTCATTGTAGATGTTAGGATGGTTCTAAATGATCGAAGATAAAGAAAGTCAGTGTCTTACCTTGGATCCAACTGGTGCTGATGATCTTATGGTGCCAAACACCAGTTTCGCCCGAATCAACTTTGGTCTTGCACTTCAGGGTGGCCAAAGGCACGGCACCTTCAATGACAAACATCAGGATGCACAAAAGACAATTAACAACCATCTGCTTTATCACCTGAACAGACACTAATCATCATCAGGCAGGAAACATTCTGTCTCATACTATTTTGACTCATACTATTTTCTTTCAGTTTCAGGCCGGAAACCTCTTCACCAAGATACCATTTTAGAGCAGATACATTATATTACAGACCTTTTTGAATCCAGACTTAAAGTTTTGAATTCTGACCCAAACACAGCTTTAAATTCTGACCACAACAGTCATAAATTCTTACCCATATATACTTTCAATTCTGGCTCAGAGAGTTTCGATTTCTGACTAAGACATTTTTGACCAAGACAACTAAAAATTCTGACCCAGACACAGCTTTGACCAGGACACTTTTTGACAAATATACTTTTTGACTCATACTGTTTTCACCCAGATTCAGACTGGATACCTCTTCACCAAGAGATTATTTTCAACTGGATACCTTTCTTGGTCCAATATTTCAGCCAATGGATGAGGTTGATGTTGCGCTGTGGAAACAAGTGGAAGAACTTTCCGTAGATTCGATTCTCCGTCAGTTGAGCCAACCTGTCGACCAGTGTCTCAGCGTCAACGCCTGTCAAACAAACGACACAGACTACTTGGTGAAGGGCCACACAAACAACAAGACACACACAGAGACACAGATAAAAAAGCAGGCAGGCAGATCAAGGCATCAATAACACCATTCAGTGCACTTTCTCATATATGACACCTGCCTGTTCGACACGAACCATATAACAGGGATGAACCGAGCTTGAATTTCTTGCCGAGTATGAGCACCGAGTTTTACGAGTAGAATTTTTCCGAGTATGAACCGAGTTTTAATTATTTGAAAAGTCTTATTCTCTTGATTTCTAGTTTGGCAGTTTGCACAACTTACGAATATTTTAGTTTTACGAATATTTAAGCTTTGCCTTGGATTACACTAGGAAGTAGTAACTAGTGAGTATTAATAATAGCAATATTTGTGTTTCAGCTAGGTCGATTGTCATTTTGTACATAAAAATAACAGTATTTGTATTTTTAGTTGGGTCAATTATCGTGTTGTAAATAAAAACTTAAAATATTCATTTTTCAGTCGGAAAGATTGAAAATTGCACTCATTGTTTGTCCGAGTCCGAATTTATGCCGAGTACTCGGCCAAGTCGGGTTTCGGTTCATCCTTACCAAATGACATGATCAGACAAATTGTAGTACTCATTGGGAACAATAATATCATTGAATTATGAGCTGACCTGCCGTGCTGGAGGCCAAGAGGTATTCGGGCAGAGATGCTTTGTCGAGAGAACGATTCGCATGCATCAGTTCGTACACACGATGACTCACATCCGTCACCCCCAGATGTCGCTACAACAGAAAACAATGGATATAATATAATTAAATGTCAATAACAATACGTTTGACATCTAATAAGACAAAGCCTAAAGATACATGTCAGGACACAGCAAACGAGAAGAAAGTTCTAACAATAAAACAGCTGATGGTGGACAGATGGGGCACCTTGCATGGCAGCCATACGATTAAATTAGACTCCTGTTAAACTTGTCGTCATCTGTTACCACTACATCATGCAATCTTACCACATACCAGTCTGCTTGCATTAATAAAGAATAGAAATAATACATAATTCTGAGAAATAAGTCTTTGAGTAAAACACTCAGCCAGAATAAATCTGTCACTCAGAAGGCAGGTGGTTGCAGCTTCAGAAGCCAGATTCATAGGATTTTAGAGAGTACATTGACAGCATGACATTGCTGATGATGTTGAAATCAACATAGAGGATTATTTTCCATAAACACCAGCAGGATGATGATCAGACACGCTCCACAGGACGTCGTTATGCTTGGACTGTCAGTCAACCGCGACAGACTCTTATCGTCACGACACTTGACATGGTGTCTGCCATTCTTATTCCGTTGTCTTCTTGGATGTCCTCCCTGTCCCTCCTCACCATCTTCATTGTCATCATCATCTTCACTCAACGACCTTTAAACAAGCATTAAAAGGTCACGTGGCGTAAGCGAATATTGAAGGAGAACCGTTTAAAAATGATTCAACAAATGCTGCTTTTTGTCACCAACAACAATACTCTCAAAACTCACAAAAATAAACGTTTCAAAATATTATTGTAATTCTTAATGGCATCTCAACATGTTGTCAAATTGTTAACAATAATAATTTTATTATTAGAAGTACTACAGCTACTTCTCGTGTTATCTAAGCTATACAGACATTCAGGACTACAATAACAAAAAGAAGAACAAAAGAAATAGCAAATAATAGTCAGGAATAATAACTCAATAACTTCCTATATTTCTATAAAAAAATTTAAGGTATGCATGAAAAATATTAAAAAAATAATAGTAAAATCAAAATCTACCAAAGTATCTCGTCTGCAATACGTGGTTGTGTTTTGGGGTACTTACACCAACAAGGACAACAACAAGTTGGGCAATTTCCAGACAAATTACATCAACAGTTAGCAATATCTAAGTCTCTGAGGGATTCCGTTTACCTGAGGGCATAAAAAAGTAACCATAATAATAATGATAATAACAATAATAATGATAGTAACAATAATCATAACAATAATAATGGCAATAATAATAACAAAATTCAAAATGAAAACTTATTAATAAAGATATGCTGAATTTCCTTACAAGAACAGTGCTTCAGATGACAGTTTCTTGGCCTTTGCGTCCTTTGGCCTGACTCCCATCTCAAATAGACCAGCATTTTGGTTGCTCCTCACCAGGTGGCTGCACTCGATATAATCGTGGTTGCTATGCCAACTCAGGTGAAGCGACGACGGTTGCGGTCGCTTTGCAAAGTGCGGTGAGTGGAGGTTGTCGTCGGAAAGGGTCATCGCGTCTGAGTCCCACGCACGACCTTTGCCCTTTGTCGACGATAAACCTTCTGAAAATTCCAGAGAATCCGTTACCATTAGGTTCTGAGCGCTGAATCTTCGGTTCTTTTGCATGTCCAGTGGCATGTTTTCCGGCCATCTATCTGCAAAGTGCCTTTCAAAATTCTTGGGAAGATCACACAACCTGGAGCCATTAACTTCATCGTCTCTTCTCAGCGCCTCCAATCCGCATTGCTGGCACGCCGCATCAACGTAATCTTCTGACTGAACGCCCTGAGCTGCAACATTTGACCCAGTACCAGAATGTCTCGAAGCAGCTGCAGCAGCATTTGAGGGCGCACTAGCCGTGGCTTCCCAGTCAAAGTACTTTTCGAGGACATGTTTCGGGGCTCCTTGGTTGAGGTTCTGGAGAAGATTGACGCGACTGAGCAACGCAGATCCCATGTTTGGTTGCAGAACTGGAGGGTAACAAACAGCATTGCCCCTTGCCTCATCACGTGACGTCCTAGAACCCCCTAAGTGATTTGAGCATCTGATAGGGTCAAAATCCAGGGTGCTGAGAGCATGGGGTCGACTAGGAGTCAGAGGAGATGATGTTGCGGATGCCAGAATGTCGTCCTCGACACTAAAAGGCGACACCAGAGGCACCGACGGAGTCCCATGGCTCGAATCGGAGGTCTGACTTGCAGCCGCAACCATCGACGGAAGAACATTTCCGACTGCATCCCCATCCGACCACCGCCACGACTTAGCCCCAATCACTAGCGACGCAAAGTTCATAGAGTCGCTCGTGCTCGTCGAGTCAATGCTCGACTGGCTCTGGGTCGTCAAGATATCGTTGGCGGGGCCATTGACCGTCGTCCGCCTCCGGTCGACCTGGTTCAGATTGTTGACTGGAAAGTCAAGAACCCTCTCGTTGCAACGTTGTCTCGTCATAGACTGAAGCGCCATCGAAATCGGCCGTGGTCTCTCGCCCCCACAGGCCAGGTCCTCCGCCTCTTCAGCACCTGCATTGTCAATGGCACCCGTCGTGACCGACAACTCTTCAAATGACGACGTCAAAGAGTCGTTCGATCGTGAACTGAACTGCGACGAACTCGTTCGGTGTGGAGGAATATCCGCATCGATGAAATCGCCAAAGTCCTCAAGACCGATGGCCCCTACTCCTCCGCCAGCGGCACCCGCCTCCATGTCAAACGCAAAGTGCATTCCCAATCCCCTGCCGTGGCCGCTATGGAGCGCAGGGGCATCGTTACCGGAATCGACAAAGGCATCGATGTCATCCATGTACCCTGCGTCCGTCTGCTCCCCACCATCGGCGTTCAAGATGGATGTCTCAACCGAAACGCTCGATTCGACCGGAGCAGACGGATTCCCGAGTCTTAGTTCGTCTATGGAATTCAAGAAACCGTTAAGGAACTCATGATGCTGAGCAGCCAAATCCTCGTTGCAGCCACTCAAGGAACTGCTCCTGCCCAACGAACCACGTCCGTTCGACTGTCGCGGCCTGACATCAATGGCACCGTTCCCGCCACAGCAAGATTCAAGCAGTCGCTTCCGTTCCGGTTCCAGGCACGACCCGTTCCTCGAGTGGTTGCCATGACAATCAAGACTTGGCACACCAAAGCAAGAACTGTCTGCATTTCCAGCTCCTCTTCCTACTCTTGCAGCAGAAGGAGTGCTGTGGTCGTAGTAAGGAAAGGAATGAAGGCTGAACCCAGATCCCTGGGACAATGTGCTACGACCCTTCGCAACGCCGTGGCCGACGGACTCCTCTTTCCCATTGACGACCGTTTCCATGGAGTGGGCAGCTGCATCATCATGACAACTAGTCAGTGGGATAAACCCGCTTGACTTACGTCGTTCCTCTCTCTGTTCCTTGGATGTTTCGTTCATGACTGCCAAGAAAACATGGAATGCCGCTCAAAATCACAACAGACTACAGTACAAAAAATAGTAGAGGTTCATAGCAGTCCAGGGGCAACACAGCACCAAAATAAACAATATAGCCACCATAGTCTTGGATAGAAGAGAGTGCTGTAACCTACTGCAGTCCTCTACATCCGCTAAAGCAAGTAATTACAAAGCAAACAAGTCAATAGTGCCGTAAAAATCTTCCACCATATATTAAAATTATCTGAATGGATATGTCAAATTACACTTCCTAGACCAGAACCACTCAAGAAATTGTCTATTTAGTGCAATGCAAAGAAGAAGTGATGCAGTACGCTCACTAATTGGTACATCTTGTTTTATTTAGACAACGCAGAACAACTTACGATATGTTCCACGTGTATCAGCACGAATTTATGTGGTGCCCATTTTGGTACAAACATGCCTCTGAACATGTACTTTAAAATCTCTATTTCGGAAACGTACGCTTGAAATTAAATTTTAAATAATAACAATTTCTTTAATGTCTGCATATATTGCATTCATTTGAAGTTTCTTTTAACCCTTGAAAATATAGCAAGTTGTTCCCAGTAAAACATCATTTCTAACCTTTAACAAGATGTCATTGAACAGCTACTTGACTGTGGTAGGTCGTAGCACTCTATTCTATATGAGTCTGGGGCGGCCATATTGTTTTTATACGTCGGGCGCCACTGGACCAATATCAGTCTAAACCCAAGAAACTTTTCGTAACTAGGTAAATGGACAAGCTAATAACAATATATTTAAAGAAAGGTTCGTAGGTGCAAATTCGATATAAGCATAAAATGATTAAACCGTTTACGCCTCTTTATTACGCCTACCCCAAAATTTTCCTTCAATTATAGTCTTACTACGGTTCATATGTGTTCTCCTACTACCTATCTGTGCTGCTCAACTTTTTTAAACCGCGATTAACCAAAAACATGATCACTTTCTCGTCCACATTAGACGAAAAGCTATTGACAAACATCGGCAACCAACACAACAAAACTCAAAAAGAAACTTGCCGTGGTTGCATTAAAAGTGCAGACATTGGAAATATAAATCGTATCGGTTCAGCCTGTTTCTGGACCGACTGCAGCAAAATATTTTCTACAACTAAAGAAATATTTGGAGAATCTTCCTTTTTGCTAAAATTTGCGTCAACCTTGTTACAAACGGAGACCAATGATAACATATCGTAAACGAAGTCATCACTTATTACGTAACACTGGAGTGTCATGAATTGGTGCTTTTCCGTACAAATGTATGCAGATCAAAATGACACGAATAATAAAACCGTCATATATTATTTTGTTACTTTAACAGTAAGTTTGAGTGAGGCAACATTAGAACATTGCTCAATTATTGTCATAGACTGACAAAACTGACGGGATTCGTTACCAGAACGCCAATTGCTAGCATGTTATAAGCATGTAAGTAAGTAAGAATATTTCTTATTAGACTACCAGCTTACAAGCTTCAATACCTTGTAACATTACTTAAACGTGTTACTTGATTTCATTTAGATATCAAATTCACATAATAAAGTGCCAATATATGCTGTCGAATGTTTTGCATTGGACGCTTGCTAAAGACACGTTAAAAGCAGAGGCGCAACTAATTAGGTTACTTGGGTTAAAAGTTGACCCAATTCCAATTAGTTTTCTTTTTTAAAGGGGGCTAGAGGACTGGCCATGCAGTAGGTCTTACGCTGCTTCACGCTTCGGAGTTTGCAATAGGCCTATGAAGCATTCCAGGAAAATATTTCGTTTTCTCCTCTGGCTAAAACTCAAGTTCTCTTAATTATATAAACGAAATTAAATTGGCTGCTGCTGAGACGTGAGAATAACGGATCTAGCAAATTAATATTGGTTTGCTTAAGTGAAAGCAGGCTATTATTGTTTCGAGATAAATTCACAGTTGAACGCAAACTCCTGGCCGATTGTGAGTGCTAGCTTGCAGTGTCCAATATTTAATTATTTCCAACTCACTCCTTAACACACGCCAGTCTGGTTTGACCAAGCGGCATTTAATCGAAACCCTTTTAACTTAATTCGTTCTACAATCATAATAAATCTGTTTTTGCCAACTCTCATCAAGAAGTCTCTCATCTTCGCCTCATTGATATTTCGGCAGCCACTGACTACGACATTAACCCCAAATACTGCTTATTTCTTTCGGAAGTTTCGGTTATAATTTTACACGTCTCCTCTGGATCCATTCCTAGCTCTGTGAGCCCCTTTCTGTGTACGTCAACTCTCTTCAGTTAAAACATCCGAAGCCTCATCGAAATCTGTCACGGGTGGTGTTTCGCAAGCTTTTCATATCGGGCTCCTCTTGTTCAACCTCTACCAGGTCTACCCCACTCAGTTCACTCATCAAAGCTAGGATCCTCAGTTGACCATCACCTATGCCAGCGGTTCTCAACCTTTCTGACATGGGGACCCACTTTGCAGTATCTAGAACCTAACGAGACCCACCATTCCAAAATCTGGGAGCATTTATGTCTGTATATAGGCCCCTATTAGGCAATTTACATGGCGCCTTATAAGAACCTCTCGAAGGCGCTAAACGTATACACTACCCAATAGATTTAGACAAATGCGATTTGAGTAATTTAGAACAGTTGGCTGCAAGCAGTGCAATGTTGCGAAGTTGTAACGGAAGAGCGTTCCAGTATCATTATGGTCCAATGCATGAGAAGGCACGGTTTGTCCGGATCGATGTACGGGAGCGCGGGACCATCTAGTACCCACGAGCCGCAGCACGCAAGGATCAACGACCTGACTGGCTGGAGACGAGAAGACAGAGCCGACCACCGATGTCCGTCCAATTAGGATGATCTTGAATGTGATCCTATCCTCAACCGGGGAGAAAGTGCAGTGTGTCACGCACATAGCTTGAAATATGCGAGTATTTTGGCAGCTTGGCAACGACTCGAGTGGCGCAGTTAAGAACGGATTGACGCTGTCTTATCCGGAACTTTGGCAGACCGGCACGGACACCATTGCAGTAGTCCAGGCGAATCAGCGCGAAGGAGTGGACAATTAAGAATAATAGCGGCGTCAATTGACAGATTTCGCCGAATGACTCTAATCTGGCGCAATTGATAAAAGCAAGACCTGCACAGGAAACTGACATGTTCCTCCAAGGACAGGTCTTGATCCAGAAGAACTCCCAGGTCCCGGACGACGCGTTGAACCTTCCAATGAGGAAATGCAGCTCTAATCGCCTCCTTGTCAACCCTTGAACGCGCTTGACTCGTGCCCAGCCACATAAATTCAGTTTTATCCGGGTTCAATCTTAGCCGATTGGAGGACATCCAGATCTGCACTTACTCCACAATTGCCAAGATTTTTGACACGCGCTTCAGTGCCTCAGATGGGCGGCATGTCAAGTACAGTTGGGAGTCGTCGGTGTATTGATTAACCCGGGCTTCAAGAGCACATATTATCAGTGGTTAAAGTGGTTTTGGTGAGCAGTGGGAACTCCAAAGTTGGCTCGATAGCAGACAGGACCATCAATGTCTACAGTCTACCCCTAACCAGGCCTTATGTAAATTTAAGAATTGTATTCTTCGATGAAACTTCATTCCACTTATTAAAAATGTAAAAGGGAATACATTAAAAAATTCAAAAAATAAAAATAATTTACAATGATTTTTTAACATGTATCATCTTTCTTTCAGTAAAAATAAATATGAATCCTGCAGATTTTTTTGAATAAATAGATATACATGTATACGGCCTAATGTCTATAATGTGTTGAGTTCAAACTCAAAGAGCAAGGGTTCGGATCACAAATACAGTTAGGCCTATACTGAGCCAGTCAAATAGCCAACTGTAGCTACATGGATCTAACAAAAGAGAAAGTATTAAAGAAATTCTATTCAGTCTATGATGCTGTCTTCACACGAAAAACTCAAAAGACACCTGTAACCTGAGTGATGTGAAGAATTAATATATTCATTTTACTGGACCCCTTTCACACTCGCCGTGCTTAGCCTACTGGTTAAGGTGTTTATTCGATTCAGCGACTCTTGGAAATGATCAGAAACCCTGCCACCTCTACTATCTTAATAATCTCGATAATCTTGCTACTTAGCTGTATATTGACGTAGGAACTTGCCACGTAAATGGACAAGTTATCTCTCACCCCCGCAGGGTCGAAATCATTTGGCCAAGCATTGGGATTAAGAGATCAGACACTAGAACTACACAGATCCTTCTCTGAATCTGCCAACAGTTTTTTTGTCATGCCGTCTACCAATGCTTGGTAAAACTGGCCTCGATAAATTTCCCTCTCTTTCCCACTGCAAGTATATAGCAAACGATACACCTGTGAAAGCTCTTGCATCTGCAGCCTGACCAGCTTCAGCATAGTACTGTCCACTCAGTCATTTCTAGCTGTATAATGACTTCGATTCAACTTGTCAGGACTCAGAAATAGATGATCAACAGGAAGAGTGATATAAACTATCTGCAATGCTACGGACAAATCGGCCAACTCTTCCATGACATCATACAAGAGTCCAAAATTCTTTGTGAAAACAGGGTTAGCCAGTCTCATGACCGTTCCCAACAATTTCTGGTGCACTAAATCAGCTCTCCTACTACTCGCTGATCAATTGCTGAAACAATTGTGCAAACACACTGTAGCATTGCCGAACATCTCCAACCAAGACCAAGAGCTTACATTTGTACCACACATTCACCGTCTCCTGTGTCACTGTGTGATTCATGCTAAAAGTTGGGTCAGCACCGCACTGTTCATCGCTCGATAACTCCAGACGCCACCGCTACACTTGTCCACTCCTTCATCAAATTACTGCTGCTCACTCTATGTAGGCCTCCAGACTGGGCGGTTGCGGTGCCTGGACCGGGTTCTGCGTTTTGATGCACGTCTTGTCGGTCGCATTTCGAAATGTATTCACATCTCCGGTTAGATGCTGGATGCGCTCCCCTAGCCACTCCTCCAGCAGCGATTCTCGTACCCCATCATCGCTCGATCTGGTCTGGTAGTCCTTGCCTCCTTGCCAGGTCTCGTCTGCCGATCGTCGCAAACTCTGACACACATTTTTAGTGCATCGGGCTGGGCTAATTACCGCCCTGCAATTTCAATCAATGACTTCAGATATAATTATGTCGTTAGACTTAATTTAACTTGCCGCTGATCTGCATTCCGACGGTAACCACATTGGCGACATTAACGACGCAATTAAATCAAAGCTTGAAGTAGACACTGCATCGACGTATGATCGTTGACGATACAATGTGCTGTAAACTTTGGCTTTGCAAAGTACGCAGATATGTCACACCGTACAACTTAAAAAGAATCCCTAATGTGTGAAATTACAGGATCATCTGCGTGACATAATTCTACAATTACACAGGCAACAAACAATAAATTCAGGACACTGCAGGACAGAAGCTATACAGACCTCATTGTTCCAGCGACACAATACTTGATGGCCTATACGCTGTGACTCATAATTATTTAATATTTAATTCTGCACTTCATTTGTCATTTTTAAACTTCCCACGAGCTCATATATAATCGAAGAAACAAGTATTGAGATAAGCGACAGAGAATGCTGAAGTTCAAATGTATTGGACGGACGGGAACGCGCCCCTCAATCGGTAGGTGGCGCAGTACGTGTTTAAAATTAAAAGTAATAATTGGTATTATTGTAGTGGCCTATTTCTGAATTTTCAACGTATGCATTTGTTGACTAAACGAAACTGCATCTTTTTCTGTGCGATGATTGATGTGAAATTAATCTTAATTAAATCTAAAAATGTACGCTCTTTTGAGAGGTGTCGCGCACACGAATCGCTAGGTGGCATCGTGCAAGTGTTTATTAAATTTACAATAATAATTATGATTGCTATTATTACTTTAGCTTATTTACTATTTAACACTGCTATTTTGTAAGTAAATAAAACTACTTTCCTTTAAGTCCAATAATTGATTGCCAAAAATAAGGCGCAGCTGACAGTTGATTAATGTAATTATACTCTTAGACACCTTTATTTAAAGAGGTATTGATATGATACCATATAAGTAGTGCAACGCGCGTATGTTATCGTTGGGAGTGGACGGGTTGATAGTACACATTCTGAGGATAGGCCCTATGGTCCAGTGAATGCACTTGCATTTGAGGAGGATTGTGTAGCGGTTCCCCGGCTCCCAACTTTTGCAAACTTCCGTTTTGACGTTTCAATTTCTTGTTGAAGAAAGCTTCGATTTTTCTGTCCAACAGTAATCATTGATGGTCAAAGATAGCGCTGCTGAAATTAATACTAGAGGAACTTTATTCTGTAGAGGTATTGCATGGGTTACAATAAAGTGCCTGTTTTGTCCTTTCTCAAGACGAATTTCTTTTTTCTGGAAGCGATTTGTGTGCGCTGAGAGAGGCGCTATATAAACAAAGAGATTTAAATACAATACAATGCAATATGTGATGGCTACCGTACCTGATTTCAAGGAGAGTAGGCCAACACTTCTGCCAATGCCCCTCAACTTCCATTCCTTTTCACCATCTATTATCCTCTGACTCTTCCTCGTCCCCTTTTCTTTCTTTCTGTTCTCATGGATCCTCTTCTTCCGCCGTCTATTACTAGCCATTGTATTCTCATTCAATTCCCATGCTAATCCCCTCATCTTTCCCTCCTCCCCTTCACTACCCTCACAATTTTTCTCCACCTCCTTATCATTCATTCCTCACCTGCCCATACTCTCCGATTTCAACACTTCGTCCCATTTCCATGCTCCTCGCTTATTACTCCCAACCTCATTAGCCCTTCCCTCCGTTCTAATCCTCGCCCATCTTCCGTTCTCCACCACTCCTCATCATTCCCTGCCCTCCCCATTATTATAGTGATCCGTTAACATACCCGGTTTAAGGCCTTATAGGCCTATGTCATTAGTGTAAAGCTGCTTACAAGCGGGCAGCAAACACACTGTAATAAGTAATTCTAAACAAGACTCATTAGAGTCATGAATTAGTTGTCATTACCGAACGGACGTTCCGAAGAAGAGTTTTATTGTAACACATGCGTTCCGAGGGTTCCATTGCATTGTGAGCAGTGGGAACGCAGACACAAGATTTCGAGAGCAGTGGGAACACGTACCCACTTTAAACTCTTGCATATTGTATGATCTTTGTTAAATCAGCATGTCACGCATCAATGCATTGTACGACTAACCATGCTAGCGTATAACAAAACTATAAATAAATCATAATAAAATTACACGTGATAAAAAATAATATTAAAAAACATTTATTGTTTGACTCACATTGAGACATAAAAACTGTTAATGAGATGGCGGGGCTTGCATTCTGGTCAGATGTACAGTAGCCTAAGTCAATACGTGGGCTGATGTTGGTTAGACACAAACTTAAGTCATTATTTACACAGAGCCTATTCCAATAATTATTTCGTCTTGAGTGTAATCATAGCTGAACAGGCGGTCTCACAGATGTTTGCGTAGTTTAAAATGGCAGCAACACTGACGGTCTATAGAAAATATAGAGCATTACATTCAAGTGACAATATTTTTCAGTGGAAAAAATGCGATTTCAAAGAAAAGTTGGCGACCCACTTAGCTATCCTTTGCGATCCACTTGCGGGTCGCGACCCACAGGTTGAGAATCACTGACCTATGCGCTGATGAGTGATGACACCCAGGCCTGCTGAGAGGAGGGCAAATGTCCGCAGGCCATGCCTTCAATTAACTTGAGTATTAGGATATGATATACACTAATCAAACGAATTCGTTGCAGCTAATCTGGAAAGATAACTTAAGATAGTTTTAGGCCTAAGTTAGTTTAGAGGCCCGTTACTTATCTGCCTCGGCACCTATATAAATTCTATCATGGTTTCTAGCAGCACACAATTAACATTAATCTCTTTATCTCCAAGCTGAAGGACATACAAAGTTCAATATAAAGCGTTTCTTGCCATAAGTTGTTTGCGCATAATATTGGTAACAAGGTCTTGTCATGGAGAGTTGGCTCCTTGGAGAGATTGATTGCTTAAATAAATAAAACTAATCATGCAACAATGATAAAAAAGCCTCAGTTGATTTTAGATGCAGCTCTTCAATGCAACAACATTTCTTGGTTATTTACGAGATTTCAATGCATCCTCCTATTGGCTAATCATGTATCTGCCAAGGGCCCATCCATATATTACGTATGCAAAAGAAATCGAATTTTCGGACCCCCTCCCTCGGTTGTACCGTGTACATTTCGTGAACCCCTCCCCATGGGTACGTACATTTGAGCTCTACCCCCCCCCCCCCATTGCAAAGGTTAAATAGCTAAAAACATCTATAAGACATTGATGCTTAACAAAACTAAGTAGCCTGTGGTAAAATCATATTTAACAGCTTAAATTTGTTAACTATACACTTGCATTTGAAACAGTTTTAATGCTACATATAATTGATTAAGCAGGAATATAGTCTGTGATTAGGTTTACAGTTCGGATTTTCATATTCTGTAGTGTGGACATCATAATTAATCAATTATATTTGCGTACGTACATATTTTCGGGACCCCCATCCCCCACCATACGCAACATGGCCGAAATTTGAAATCCCTCCCCTCCCTGCGTACGTAATATGAGGACGGCCCCTTACCACAGGCCATTTATTTTTGTTAAGCATCATTTTTAACAGCTTAAATTTGTTAACTGTTCTGAAGAAATAAAACACTAACAACATTTGCATTTGAAACAGTTTTAATGCTACATAAAATTGATTAAGCAGGAATATAGTCTGTGATTGGGTTTACAGTTCTGATTTTTGTATTCCGTATTGTGGACGTCATAATTAAACAATTATATTTGCGTACGTACATATTTTCGAGACCTCCTCCCTACCGTATGCATCCGTACGCAAAATCGCCGAAATTTGAAACCCCTCCCCTAACTGCGTACGTAATATGTGGACGACCCCCAACCCTAGTCAAGGACAAAGGTATGGATGTTGCCAGAGGCACTGATCTTGTTTTAGAGGCGGGGGGACACACAATGAGAGGGGTAGAAAATGTGAGGGGGACAAACATATAACATGTCCCCTCTCTGTAAAAGGTGAGGGAACTTGTCCCCTCGACCATCCCCAGGATCGTCGCCCCTGGATGTTGCATACGATATGCAAGTTTAAAAGATACACGCAGGTTTTCACCTGTGATTTAGGCGACATTTCCCACCCACTTAGAATGTCGGGGTTGCATAAACAAACGCCACAACCATTTCCCAGCTATTTTGTAGATTGATCTTGCATTTAAACTGCAATATATACAGTCCTATGCTTTACAAAAGAATATCCAACAATAATTAGTTCCGCTTAAAAATAAATGAATAACGACAAAACAGTTCTGTACAGTCACATTTCTAACCAAAGATTTCCCATCAATGGTGAATACAAACATCGTTCAACCGCAACCAACGAATACTCAACCAATACAACTAACGGCGGCACATGATCAACCGCAGCCTATGGGTAACTGAAGCCGATTCGAAGATCCAAACGTCCAGATCACTCGATGCGCTCGTAAAACAAGAGATACGCTTGACAGCTGAATACGTTCGATACATTCCTAACTTCACTAACATTACTATCGCTGATGTAAAACCATTTTCCTGGCGGTACGATACCCTCCTTCACGTTACCATCCGATTCACTGGCACAGTCAGTTGTATGGTCTTCGGCACACGTGGTGGTCGTCGCAAATGCCTTCATCGCCATCACCAAGTGGTCGATTGATAACTGACTAATGGAAAGCGTCTGAAGGTACTGCCTGGCGCTCGGGTTCGAGTGCCGCACTTTGACGTAAGACGTGTAATGTCCGCTGCGCAGGGTTCCGCTGTGTTCGACGATTCCAAACAGAGAGTAGAGCACTCGCCGCTGACCGATTCGCACGTTCTAAATGAATACAATTTTACACAGCTTCCGTTCATGAGTACAACCTGAATCAAGTTTGTTTATTTGAATGGGTTGCTTAAAATTTCTATAGAGATCCCGTATATGAAGACTAGTACGTCAATAGATGATGAACCTAAATTAGATCTTCTAATGAGCTATTTGCACACGGTAAATGAAAACCTATAAAGCACCTTTAAAAGAATCCTAACTAACAAAGGAACAGTATTATTACAGCAGAGTTCATAGAGGAGAAAGCCTATGCTGGTGAGCACTCACAGACACCAACCAAAGAAACTTTCCAACATCAATACAGCTGGAAAGCATTACATTACGTCTACTATGTAAGGTAATGCTGACCTCACAGAGGGCACTGCAGTACGGAGCCAAATCCAGCAATTCACTGAACTCGACATGTCGTGTAATCTTTCGTAAGCCAAATCCGACCTTTAACAATAAATCACACAGACACAGTTAGTCAATCAAATAATTTAATCAGAAACACTGGAAGCTTTGAGTTCAATGTCGTTCCTATGCAAATCATAAGAGTTGTGGCAAACAGAAAATTTATTTAATAATGTAGAAAAAGTAATTTAAAAAGAGAGAAATTAACACTGATAATAAACTATTTAACTACGTAAAAATAATAAACAAGAAAATAACCATTAAGAAATAATGAATATTAATAAAGCGAACAGATAAACCAATAAATTCATTAAGCAGTGGATGTGTTTAGCCATTCATCGAACCTGTTGAAATCTTTTGAGGTGTAGGGTAAGAACGGCTGGCGGACTAAAGACGAGTAACTGTTTGCTCGCAATGGTCATAACCGGCATCTTTGAACCTATAGGTCACGAAGAAATCATGCACTGAATCATGAAAATAACAAATCACTCACACACTTTACAATAAACCCTTCAAATAATAAGACAGCATCGATCGCCTGGAAATCTCATGCCTTCTACCACTGAGAATCAAACAACGTGAGGCAAATCAGATAAATAGTGCTATATAAAGACACTGAACATCATGTCAGCATTGAAGCATTTAATTAAACTGAGTTGTTGTATGGTTATGAACATCCAATCCATCTGTCAGCTGCCGATGGGAACCCATTGGTTGTTTCCATGCCTGTACGTGGGCCCACCTCTGGTTGCTCAATTTAACTTACTGTGCATAGTTTTTCTAACTTACTCGCTCGCTATGAGATCTAGCATCATTTAGGCCAGTGCAGAGAGCACCTCTGAGTAGATATCCTGAAGGGGCACTATATAAATGCCTGGGTTACATTACACTAAGTTAAATAAATGGCGAGACTGACATACCCGTTGTCGCTTTGGTATTTTTGTTGCCCCGTTTGTTGCAGACAGTACAGATGTACATGTTGTTCCCAGACAGAAACTCAGGTGATGTGAACTGGTAGAGAACGGAGAGAATCGACCAGTCCTGGGTTGGGTGCTCCCTCGGGATCAGCGTCTTGGTCGCCGCAATTCCAGCCTTCCTCTGAGCCTCAAACCGTGATGCATTCCTCTCCAGTCTCTGTCTGGTCGCTTGTGTTTCCTTCGGAGTTGGTTCATCCGACAGACGCAGAGAGCATAAATCCTTTGAAACATCTGTGATTTCTTTGACTCCATTGCACTGGACCGTGTCTTTGTCCTTCCAGCCTTCACCACCCCCATCTTCGTCGCACTTGAGCGCTTCTTCCCGTTCCACCTGGATGAGACAGAGGTTGTCGTGGATTGAAGGGGTCGGCACACCCTCTGCCAATGGTGGCGATGAACCTGGTAGCATATCCATGCTGTTAACCATCCCCTGGTAGCGAGATGCATCGCTCTCAACATTGTCCTCAACATCAGCATCTAAAATAACATCTCTTATTAGCAAAATCACCACCATCCTTCTCCATCCCTTCCAATTCATTCTTACCTTCCTCTTCCTGAGAGATAATACCAACTTCATATCCATATACGAAAGCAATAAATCTGTGCTCAAAACGTTTTTGAAAGGCATGAGATATCAATGCTGTTTAATCAGAAAATCAAAGGGTAAATAAGCCACCAAAGCAGAGTAAAGGCACCACAAATAATATGAACCCCGTTCATACTAAATGATGTAGAAGTTGCTGTGTTAATGGAGGTCATTCTCACTTTGATGACCTCAATCCTGATGACGAATACCACCTGATATACTAAGCAAAGGTATTACCAAATGAACATATGATGTTATTCACCTGAAGATTCATCCGATCCAATTGGAGAAGTCCCTCGCATGTCTCCGTCTTCCACTGCACTCCGCTCATTCACTCCATTCACTTGAGGACACGTCCCATCTGCCTCCACTAACTTAAGGTCCTCTCTCATCTCCGCATAATTTAATCTCTTCTCATCCTCATCCCCTTTTGCTTCCCCTCTGACCTCTTCGACCTCTTCTTCGTCCTCTTCCATTGAATTATCAGCTCCGTCCTCGTTTTCCTCCTCCTCCTCTTCATCCTCTCCTTCATTCTTCTGCAGCGTCTCCTCCTCTGTCGCCTTTTCCACATCTTCTTCGTCCCTCGTATCTCCTGCCTCCGCAGCGGTGGCCACGTGGTTGGCGGCAACAACGGCTTCATCAGCATCCCCGGACACCATCTTCTCTTCTGAGACAATGGCTGGTGGTGCCCTCTTTCTGCCCTAATCAACAGAAAAGTACAAGAAATGCAAAACGAAAACCCATAAAAACAAAACAACTCACTTGTCCAGCGGCATCTACCAGTGGGATGTTGGGAGCAATTTATTTTTTGTTCTGAAATTTTTTCTGGCCCTTCTTTCAACATCCTTTGCTCAGAAGTGCACATACCTCGACAGCGCAATTGCAGTTGTACTACAGAGCAATTGTGCGCAAAGGACTTGCTCAAAGTCCCTACACAGTGCTCGACGCCTCTGACGAGGGTCGAACCCGCTCACTCAGCGCACACTGAGTGTTACAGGCTGACCGCTCTAACCGATCAGCCACATTAAAAATTCGAGTGACTTATATGAGTCATCGAGTCTCCTATATATATATAAGATGGCAGAGAGTGGGGAGGGATTCTGTCTCTTTCTCTTCACTTGCTTATCTTCCTCTATGTCTCTGTCCCTCCTTCTGAGTAACACTGAATAAAAAAGACAGCAGATGAAAACACACCAAAAAAGAAAACAGATCAATTGTTTAAGATGGGAGGCGGCACAGATACGTCTTTACATAACTGGACACTTATATAGAGTCTATCGTTGAACCTATCAAAGTGCTGAAACATGGCTGTGTGCCGGGAGATTCATACCGGTGCTTTCGAAGCTTTTTTCTTGGCAAGTTTCCTCTCCTTCTTTGTCAGATGTTTGCTTGGCTGGTGTTGATTTGCTCCAGATAGAATCGTCTCTGTTTTATCGATGCATACCTCTCCTTTCTTCCCTTCTTCCTTCGTTTTGCCTCCTTGAAAACTGGTCGATTTGAATGGCTGTAAATACCACAACCAGTGAGACACAAACAATGTAGTCACTATTACTGGTAAGAAGCCAAACATTCATCTACATAGTTGCACCACATTACAAGAGAATATAAAGCAGGCATTTACCGTATATACTTGACTACAAGTCGATTCAAGTATAAGTCGAAGTGCAGTTTTTGGACAAAATAGTGTCCAAAATTGACGGCTCGAATATAAGTCGAACCCATAAAATCAAAAACGAGTGATAAATCGAGAGGTATAGTTTGATATCTGCTGTCTTTCGGCGGAGAAGTTCGGCGGATTTCTCCTCGAAATATTTATTTTACTATGGAAGATCAATATTAATGCATGCGGCCATCATAAATCGATAGGTACACCCTGATGTCTGTTGTCTTTCGGTGAAGTTTGGTTGATTTCTCCGCGAAATATACATTTTACTATGGGCAGATCAATATTAATGCATGCAGCTGTCATAAATCAAGAGGTATAGTTGGATATCTGCTGTCTTTCGGCGGAGAAGTTCGGTGGAGAAGTTCGGCGGATTTCTCCGCGAAATATTTATGTTACTATGGGCAGATCAATATTAATGCATACGCCATCGTAAATCGAGAAGTATAGCCTCATATCTGCTGTCTTTTGGCAGATTTCACCATGAAATATATATTTTACCATGGGCAGATCAATATCAATGCATGCGGCCATCATAAATCAAGATATATATTTTTATATCTGCTGTTCAATGTTGAATATTCGGTCCGAAAATCTCCCATTATTTTGCCTCTCGAGTATAAGTCGAAAGACCTATTTTCCCGTCCCGAAATAGTCTTAAATTTCTTGACTTATAGTCGAGTATATATGGTAATTCAAAAACTTTAACATCTGAGAAGACCCATCAACTGAACTTTGACTCACTGCTTGCAATGATTGATGCTACTAGCATCAAAGTATACTGCATTATATTGTTAAGGAGATTCAGTTGCTACTTGAATGCTTGTGTTCGCATACACTTGCATCTGTGAACAAACATTTTCTACTATGCAGACAAACAAATCCAAGTCCAGATCTAAGTAAACTGATCGAAACTTGAACAGAATACTGTCAATTCCAACCAGTGCAATCTTCCGGATAATGGGAAACTTGTCGATGCATATTCGCAATTGCATGCATCTTGCTAATTACAGCCAAAGCATGCTTAGCATTCACTAAGTAAAGTTTTCGTGTTGGTTGTTATTAAAAGTTTAAAATTTGTTACTCAACCAGGCAAAATATGTTGGCATATAACACAGCCAAATTAGAAAATAGTTATCCAACCTCTGAGCAACAGAATCAAACCAACTCTTATTGAGATAAGCAATTCACTGATGTGGTCACCTTTTCTTCGCTGAGTGGTAGAGATAGATCGAGAAATGGCTCAAAGACTTGAAATGGCTGCAAGCACCAAAACACCAAGCAACTGCACTATCAAATTCAGGAGATCAAAACTCTTTCTGCGTTCAAAAAACAGTCAACAGTGCACTTTCTAAGTTTATAATCAATGCCAGGCATTAATTTTTTTACATTTGCACTGACTGAATTGTTATGTAAAGCACCCTAGAAGTAGCTTGCTACCGACGGCGCTACAGAAATTGTCGTACTCACAAGCACAATGTACAAATAGACAGAAGAAAAAAAAGAGGGATGCCACACAAAACAAACCATAATAACTGAGAACATGTAACAAAAACATTAACGCAGAACAACAGACCGTCAATCAGAGGTGACAAACTTATTTTACAATATTACGATGGCATAACAATATAACAATAACAATATTTTCCAGCAAGGGGCGGGACAGAGTGCCAAAGGGGCGCTTGAGTAAAATGTGGTAGTGATCTCAGAGGGGGCCATATAAACAGTTGAATTAGGCTTTGAAAACGTGCTTCTGATATGCATTATCAATTACAAACATCACAGACTCATGAAGCCTTGAAAAGCCTTGAAAAGTGACAAATTAGACCTTTTGTTCTCAATTGAGCTGTCTTTAGACAAGGTTCTGCGGGCCAGAAATATATCGTCAGTGGGTAAGAAATGGCCCGTGATGTAAATAGATACGAATGGACAAAAACACGGAGAGACACAGAAACAGATAGATAAACATACATACAAACTGAAGGCAGAGACACTGAAAGGTATAGAGGGACATACAGTGTGAAAGGCTTCTTTAAAGGCTCTACATCAATGAAAGATATAGAGGTACATACAGTGTGACAGGCTTGGCAGATGACCGTGCTGATCAAGTGACCTCCAAAGATACTATCGACGAACGTGTGCTTCGCCTGACGTCCGAAGGCTACAAACAACAACAGCTAAAGTTCTGTAAGAGCTTCTCAACAGGCACCACTTAACTACATTCCCAGAGTTTCTTTAAAGGCTCTACATAAACGACCTCAGCTCAACTGTTGCTACCTGCCTCCTCTACTCAACACCAGTACGATAGTAATAATAATTATTAGTAAAAATTGTGTTTCTATCAATAGTAAGAATGCATATAACAATAAATTCCACATAATTATAAGTTAGTTCTATGCTTGGAAAGTAATATCAGCAACTATTGTACACTTAATCATTAATAATCAAAATTACTAATAATAATTAAACAGAAATAAAAATTAATACTAAATTTCATATTAGTTAAAAACAAGTATTACTATGTATAATTAATATATAACAAGCAAGATCATTATGCATAATAAACTCGTATTATTATGCATAATTAATATAATTAGCAATCAAACGACTATCATAGAGAAGAGCATTATTAATTTTGCTTTAGGTGTGCATCAATATAGCTTTAAGAAAAAACCAAAGACTTCAGTCGTGCCTGAGTAAGCTCAGAATGAAATCAAGCAAGACAGGTCATGACCTTTGACTTTGAGTTTCAGTTCATCGGAGACGTCCTTTGCTTTTGGGTTTTCAGGAAGTTTGAAGGCACGCAGAATTGCTGTCTGGGACCGCTGAGAACAAAACAAGCACACTATCATTGTGGCGTAACATATCGTAATTGCTGGGGTTTAAACATTAAGTAATCAAAAGGCTGTTTGGACTCGCATATCTATCAAAGTTCTGAAACAGCGAGTAAAATAATACGTTAATAACTAGTAAAAACTGCTATGACAGGCAATAATCAGGTATATTCAAGCAATCGAACAGCATACTTTAGTAGGATTGTGCATCAACAAAGTATAGCTTTAACCCTCTAACGACCAGCGTTATTGATCATGACTTACACTTTAGTACACGCTGGTCGTTAAAGGGTTAAAAAAACAACATAGCCTATGAAAAGAACTTACTACAAGATCACTGCTTCCCACCTATGGAATCATCTTTATCTAAATGTAGTTTCTAAATATTGTTCTTTCACGGAACAGCAAACTAACGGAAACATATTCTGATGTGACATTTCTAAACGTTTATCAACGACTTGTCTGACCAGACGGATGTCGCAACACATAAACACATGATAGCAAGATAATGGTCAAATGTTTTAATAAATTGATAAGAAGTTATTTTGAAATTCAAAATTTTCCCACAAACATCCTGATTTATAATGTAAAAAAAAAAATTTTTCAATTTTTTTAATGAAAAAACTTTGTGGAATTCCTGTCTTTCCCTGACGGATCCAAAGATTCTGGAGAACATTTTGGGAAATGCTGTCCTGGATAAAGAACATAAATTTTATAAACAGACCATATCTTATTCAAAGAACATGCCCTAACACAGAACATCCCCTTTTAAGAACAAAAGACCACTAGCAGGTAGCCAAGTTATGAGCTAAGACCAATTTGCAGGACGGATACAGTATGAACTAGAAAAACATAGAACAAAATGGTTCAAATGCAGAAGATCCTTTCTGTTCAAACTCACCTTGATCTCTTCACCTCGAATGGCATCCAAGAGATATCGCAACAGCTCGTGACTGTCCTGCTGCTGAAAACCTTTGAACCGTGGCGCTCTATAAGAACACAAACACACAAAATAATGTACACTACATTTCAAAGAAAGCAACTCACCAACTGCATTTGCAGCTGACATGATAACAGAGGAAAGTAAGAGATGGATGGAGATGACAGAAGACAAGGATAGAACATATACACAATAAAACTGAGTACAATAGTTCTATTGTACTCAGTTTTATTGAAGGACGACAATATCAATTAAGCTCCTAACCTTAACTGATATTGTCGCCCTTCCAAAGTTCACAAGTGCACATGTGATCACATGACAGAACATCGATTGTATGTGAACAAATTGCTTACACAGTGACCACTCAAGTGGAGGCCAAGACCATTAGACTGCTGTGCCTCATTATCTTTTTGACAGGATTCTCTGTGGCAGTAGAAAGTAAAAACAAAACTAAAAGGAGTTAAAGAATGAAATTGAAGCCAGTGATGTTTAGCATAAGCTACAGACAGAGAGAATCGGTCTGGCTCACTTTTTACACACTTGTCCAAAGAGTGCACTGGGTGAAACGGCGTTCTGCTTCCCTGTCGATGATTTCATCTCGTCAAAGAGGCTCAGCATAGACTGAGTCAACTGACCAGAGTCACCGAGATTCAACGAAAGACAACCCTAAAACACGCACATTTATGATAAGGTAAAGCAAAGGCATGTTAGTTTAGAGGTAACAAAGGTATGGTAAACACAGGTAAGATGTCGTACGTATATGTGATGTACGGTAATGAGGCGACTATTTATTTACTCTGAAATTTGATATCGCCCTTCTTCCAACATTTTTTGCTCAGAAGTGCACACACCTTGATGGCAAAATTGCAGTTGTACTGCAGAGCAATTGTGTGCAAAGGACTTGCTCGAGGTCCCTACACAATGACTGATGCCTCAGACGAGGGTAGAACCCGCTCACTCAGCACACACTGAGCGGGTCGACCGTTCTAACCAATCGGCATCATGCCACATGAGGGCTAAGTATATAACAGGTAGTCAATTGATTCATTCGGAAATTTAGCGCCCCTTACGGTAAACAGTTCCTGTGCCACAAAACCAGTTTTAAATTTGATAAGTAAGATTTTAGATAGAGTTCCAGGATGTAGACATAAGGAGTACACTGTGGTACAGGTACGGTGAATAACGCGGTGCATAATGTCAGGTATGGTGAGTAATGTTAAGAAGAGATAATGAACCAGTCATTTATATAGCAGCCATACAGAACGTCATGAAGGACACAACTCAGTATTTGTAATAGAGTGGTTGTTTGGTACCAACCGGTTTTCTTATTTCCTGATCATCCTGTTCATCCAAATCATCTTTGTCCTCTGCTTCGTCATCCATCAAAGACCGTACTTCCATTTCGAGAGGACAAGCAAAGAGGTCGATTGAATGACCTTTGCGACTGAACTCTCTCAACTGCAACTCCAGCAAATGCGTCTGGCCCAGATTCTGCCACAGTAGCACAAATGCTCATACATCATCGCACTCTCCCAAAAAATATTTTGCATTTATTAGCTCAGTGCACAACCGTACGTTGCTTTTGTGCAAGAGAACATTATCAGAAAAGAAGTTGAGAATAATCTGTTAACGCGAGATTAAGAAAACGATCAAGTTTAGAATTTCACCCTGTCTCTCCAAAATGACCTCCAGAACTTATCAGAAAGATCAGATTTGCTTCGGAGCACCATCCGACCGACATAGTTAGTTGGATTGCTCATTAGAGCACAGATCAAGGAATCTCTGTGGCACAAGGACACCAGTATGCATACCAATCAAGTCTATATTAACAATAAATGATATATACTGATTAGGCATGATGGTCTGTACAAAGGTACCATAAATGGAACAACACTCATTCAAACTTTGGTGATGAATCTTACTTAAAACTTTATTGAAAAACGAGCAGTAGTGAGACTATACAGTAGGCCTACATTTGTGTGATGACCAATGTCAAATTAAAATGGTGCTATGGCAGTCAAAATCATGAGAGAAAAATCAATTGTGGCAAGAAATACTTCTTAAAGTAGTATATGTCACAGAGGAGACTTAAGGAAATAAGGATCAAGGCTAATATGATTAATAACTATTAGTGAATGAGCTACGGTAACCGACTGACCTGGACGACAGCGTTGAAGAAACACGTATTTCCCAGATTGTTAAGGCCCTGAAAAATTGAACTTGTCATTAAATCACTTCTTCACTAAATCTGTTGGTTACCTTTCAGGTGCAATGACCAAATTGTAATATAATGATCGTATATGAAATGATATATTTCCAAACGAGCATCAATTAAGAACTGAAAATCAGACAAATAAATTAAAATAAAGAGAATTTTAACATAGTGAAGTGAAATATAAGATGAATTGTTTTACACACCTTGACTTTTGGATAACCTATTAAGACACCAGAGGTTGCTGGAGCTATATGAGTCACTTTGTGGCGATTCCTTTCATCCTTTGTAGTGCCAGAAGCGCCATCTCTCAATTCTAATGCCGATGTTTCGTTACTTGGCCCATTGTCTCTCAAGGCATCATTTCTTTTGGCACCTGGTTATGAACAATAATTGCACAATATATCACCTGTATATACATGAAATAAATTCTGCAAAAATATGCGACTCAATAGAAAACATACATGCGGTGAGTCACCTGTTATTAAAAAGTACTGCTGTTATTAAAAAATACAGCTGTTATTAACAAGTACACCTGTTATTAAAAAGTACACCAGGTGTCATTAAAAAGTACCTGTTATTAAAAGTAACTGGTAGCAAATCGAAGATTGCTATGGACCTAAAAGAACCGAATTCTTATAACGACTTAATGTCCCATTAAAAATTCATATATGAGAAAAGGGAATTTTTTCACAAGACTTGAAAATACAATACTGGATATCCCTCAGCTATTCTGAAATAATTGTAGGGCTCTTCAGGGAAAGCTAAGCTCACTGTGGTTTCCTGACTTTGCGGTTCAAGTGACATAAAGCTCTTACATGAAGCGACCGAATCTTTGTGTCCCAACAATCGATAGATGTACTCGACACATTCTAGAACTTTCTTCGATCCGTCCACTGGAACATGATTATCACAGGCATAACACCTAAACAGAGTTAAATCAAAGAATTAATTCAATTTAATGAACAACCCACCAAGCAATCAATAAACCCACCCACCAATCACTCAACCAATCACTGACTGAAAGAAGCAATCAAAATGCAGGAATAGAAGAGTGATAGTCTTACCAGGCTTGAAAGGAGCTGAGATTAAGAACGAGATTGTGAGCGACGCTTTGTGAGGTTGTCAGAAAATGTTGTAGGGCGTGTTTCTCCGCTGAATACCGATCACAACCCTAAGAACACAAAGAACGAGCCTCAGAAACTGAGCCTAGATGGGTGGTTCCAGAGTTTAACGACTGTTCGCTATAACGGCCGTTGCAGTCGACAGAAATTTGCTTGGCATATTACAGAACTTACGTTTACAAAATAGAAACTGCATTCAATCTATACAATACAAAACACAAGTGGTAATAATAATAATAAAAATAAAGTAATGTGCAAAAAGAATGGTAGCTGATCATTGAACAAATACAGAGATGGTTTACCTGATGTCCACATTGAAGGCAAATGCAGATTGAATGGGATTCACAGTCAACAGATGATTCATCTGTAACTGAGAGCGGGGAATCAGCGGAACCAGTAGAACCAGCATCGTTCTTAGCCAACCTGTTTTGTGTGGAGTCGTTGTTGACAGAACACGTCTTAAAAAATTGAAATCAACACAAACCTTCTGAGAGGTAATTATTTCTTAGAGCAATATATGAAGTGTCTCTCTAATGTTGATACTAGAGCTGTATTGATATCAATTTTGCCGATTATGCTGATACCGATCATTGCCGATTATGCATTTGCCGATTCTCGATTATTTAGCCGATTATTTCACTGTGTTTCCCAAGATGTCCGGTTCCAAATGATAGACCTACGGCTACTGCCTATTGTTGTGATACAAGCAAAATACTTGCTTCGTAGGATATGTATGTATGTAGTTGGGGACTAATCCTAGACAGGCAATAAAGATCATACACACCGCCCGCCGTCGAATTGTGCCCAGGGTAATTAAAGGTCAAGGAACGGCTGGCCAATTCACAGCCACCCATCTAGTCTCAACCTCTCTGGCGATTGAAATGTTTCGGGCAGATCTGATTGGCAGCTAGCATGTATTCATTAGGAATGCCTCCACGATGTACATTCATCGGTTTCTCTGTTGAATTGGCCAGCCGCTCCTTGGCTTGAATTGGCCAGCCATTCCTTGGCCCTTAAGCAGGCACAATGACTCACTCTGCACAAGACCTAAGACTGTGACTGTTGATACCCTCCCACGGTCTATACTAGCAGAGTGGGAGGTCTCACCACTGGCTCGACGACACGACATGGGAATGTAACGAAATGCTGTCCTTCACAAACCTAGTGATGTTGCTGTCGTTATTTAGCTTTTATAGACTGAAAATAATATTATAAAATTTAAAAAAATATTTTTGATATCGGCGCCGATTATCTTGCCGATATCTCTAAAATCGGCCCGATTAATCGGCTGGCCAATTAATCGGTACAGCTCTAGTTGATACCTGAGAACACTGCTAGTGCTTTCTGAGGTACTTACAAAATAAATACATGCGTACATAATGTGTTTATGCATGCATGCACAAACACTTACAGATATTCATTCATTCATTACATAGATTTATAGAGCATCTCTTACAAGTTACTATTTCGAAACATTCCAAACTCAACCCCACTAAACAACAACGGTCTTAAGGCTACAATAAATAGACCTACACAACACATATTCCCTCATTCATCAATTTCTTCAGATAATTATTATTATTATTATTATTACCGAAATTTGATACCGCCCTTCTTACAACATCTTTTTGCTCAGAAGTGCATACACACGCCTCGACAGCGAAGGACTTGCTCAAGTTCCCCTACACAGTGACTCCCTGGACGAGGCTCGAACCCGCGCGCTCAGCACACACTGAATGTTACGAGTTGACCGCTCTAACCGATCGGCCACTGTGCCACATGCCGGCACATTAACCGTGTATCACGATTTAAAATCATGGCTATATAAAAAGCATCCTAAAGTATTATGTAAAAAAGCACAGAATGAAAATAACAATCGTACCTTGTACATCTAGTCAAATTTGTATCAAAAGACGAGAAATAAAGATAGTAACACATTGATAGGAAGAGATTTGTATCCCACCTGGCATTTTCCTACAATATTTGGAATCCTGAGAGCTTTCCGAACTACATTTAAATTCACCGATTTATTCAGGTGACCACACTGAACATCTAAAAATAACACCAAATCCCAATCATCACAGAAATTGACAATCAACACTGAACCAGTAATCAAATCATAAACAATTCAGAATAATTGGTAAACTCTAAACCAATCTTAAGTATCATTCAATCAATTAGGCACACTCAAATCTTTGTTTTGGCACAGACAAAATAAATTTGGCAGCAAGATTAATCTATTGAGCTAAGGATTAAAAACAAATAACTCAACATCAGTTTTATCTAAGGCATAACTGGAAATCGCCTCGGAAGAAAATCCTGCTTTTCTAGACTATTCGGAAGTATCTGCCTCGGCAAATATTACACCCACAAATAGCCAAAAATATAAAAAATTTAAATCAATGATTTTAGTATAAACATGTAACAATCCAAAATGATAATCACAAATTCAAAGCTGTATTAGTAGTTACTAGAGGCACAATCATTTATTTTCCAAAACCTGAAACGGCGAAAGTGACGAAAGTCGGAAATTTTAAGTTTCACCTGCGGATGGTACTCGCAACTCCAGAGTTGCCATTGCTATTCGTTCTTACCCATATCCGGCAAATAGTGCATCCAAATATTCTGATTCGGGACTCGTTGGAAATTGTCTACTCCGTTATGCCCTGATTTTATCTTCATTCCATATATATACAGCATAAATTCCTTATATAAATACCTAATAGCAATAATAGTTAATAAGAATAACCATCAACTGACCGGCTGCAGTTGTTTCGTCTGATGTGTCGCTGTTCTGTCGTTCTGGCTTTCTTAGACGCTGCTTCTTTCGACCCATTGTTGTTACTCCGATTGGTTTTGAATCCTGAACTCGCATTGCCACAACAAGAAATGATAAAATCTCACCAGATGGCCTGTGAACAAAAGTCATGATGGCTGTCTTCACTTACGGCAACAAAAGCTCTAGTAATATTTATTTTATAAGCCGAATAAACATTTCAAACAAGAATGGCCTGCCCCCAGTTTCTGCCATTCTAATCGCAGCAACTTGTGACACAGCAGTTCTTCTCTTGCTCCTTCTCTGTTCCCCTCTCCTAGCTTTACACATTTCTGAGATGTCAAACACGATGTGATCAAAAACTGGCACTATGTAAATTCTTAAACTCAATACCACACCGTTGAATTAAGTATTTGATATAGAAGTGTCGTTCCTGATCAACTTATACCTCATATCGTGTATAATTCCCCACTAATGACAGCCCACTTAATTTCCGCTCTATGCTTGGGGGGCCAACCCACAGAGTTTATTAGTCGCCCAAGTCTTTTTCCTTTAAGCGTGGCTGGGTTGAAAGCGCTCTTGAGTCGGTTCCAGAAGGGACGCCATATAAATGATCAAGGAATAAACGAATGTCAAAGCATATCGAAAAAAACGACGAGTTGTAAAGGGACATCATGCAACCACATGCTCTTAAATTCAGGATTCAACCGACGACTGAACACATATACCATTTGTTTAGATTTATAGAGTTGATTGCTCTCACTTGTTTTTGCGAAATCACGCAACAGTCTCCATTTATTCGTATGGCATCGACGGACGAAAATCTTCGCCGAAAATTTGTTATACTATCACTTCGACCAGTGATATCTATTAATACGCATCTATCATCGACGATCTACAAAATGTGTCGATTTCGCCGAAAGTCAACACATTTTATAGCACAATAAATTTTAAAGACCATTGGCAGTTCATGAAATTGACATGTTGCTGTTATGCTTATACACAATTATGTTTTGATGTATACAAAGTGCGAATTTAGGAGCCCTTTGTAAAGCTATTCGTTGGTCTACCGAAACTCTGAAAGCAGCTATAGAATGATGGTCCATACTTTCATTTTCTTAGAGAAACTTCCGTTGGGCGACTTGTTAAACTCTGCATTCGCTCTGCCGTTCATGGCGACCTGATCGTCCCTTTTGCACGCACTTCCATAATGCAGAATCGGGCTTTCTCGGTCGTGGGACCTACCATCTGGAATAGACTTCCCATTGAGCTCCGCCACTTACCCAAGAACTCATTATCTTCATTTTATGCCTCTCTTAAAACTGTCCTTTCCAGCCGAGGGTTAGGCCGGGAGCGCCGAGCTCTGAGTAGATATTGATCTTGAAGGGGCGGTCAATCAAGTTTTTTTGATTGATTGATTGATATATGCAGGTCTCAATTCAAAATCATGTTGATTACCCTGGTACTATATGTAATATCTATCTACAATTCTGATCATTTTCATATAGAGATTATAGGCCTACCTATTCCTAGCTACAGGTCAAGGTGTATATTGATCCTTGGTTGCAGATTGTACATCGGAGTACGAATCTTCAACATCCAGCTGAGGGAGCGAAGAGAGGTGGAGCGCAGAGCTAACGAACCGAGTGAGCAGGGCCGTACCGAGGGGGGGGGGCCAGCGGGGCCAGCGGGGTCAGTGGGGCCAGCGGGGCCGTGGCACAGGGCGCAAATATGGAGGGGGCGCAAATTTCAGTATGACATAACTTTTATTATTCTATAAATTCAGTGTTTCTTAAGACATGGCCCTATTTTCATTCAATAAAAAAATAAAATTACAGTTACAGTTAAAAAGTGCAACTAAGAAAGTTTTGGTGGGAGTTATGCAACTTATACCATCTTTGGTCATACCAGTTAAATCATTTCATGCGTATTAATAAATTTCATATAAAGAATATGCTTAATTTACTTACTTATTATATTCAACATGCAAAATATGGGGGCGCCACATTGATGCTAGGCACAGGGCGCAAATATAGAGCTCGGTATACGGCCCTGCGAGTGAGATCATTGTATATCTGTAACGCTGACATGTTCTTCTTTCACTAAGCAGCATTGATGGTTAAATAAGTGTATAACGTGTAATAGGCGCCTATTTGTGATGCGACATATGAAAAGGGACCACGTAGCCGGTATTGGACTTATTCATACCACCATATTCAGCAAAAAATTCTGAAAATAATGATATTATAATGTTACATGCTGGGAGTCAAATTGATTGATCTGTAGATTTTAGAACGTGAATTACCCGAAATATGCGATTTTCGGTAAAACTCATTTAAAGTTAAGAATGCTCACAGCATATCCATTTCTTGGAAGTTATACAGCTGAGCATTTATTTCAGCTCAGTGTAGCATATACTTCATAACGGAGTCCAGCACTTGAGTCAAATAATAGGCAGTAAAGAAATTTCTCAGTGTTTTATTGCCATAAAATGGCTTTTTTTCCTGAAAAAAAATGAAAATGTCACCCTACACAAATGCAATAAGTCAGTGGCCAATAAATGAACAATCTGGCTGTCAAATGATAATCTGAAATTATCTCCAGCTGTAATGTGGAAAAAAGTACCAAAACTGGCTTTATACACTCAAATTATGTTAATCGTCTTCATTAACAGAGCGACGCAGTGGACATGTAAAAATGCCATTGCGCACTGAATTCCGATGTCCAACTGCTTTGCAGTAGGAACAGGTTGAACTCTTGCGTTTGGCAACTGGGAGGCATTGTTCTTCAGCATGCTCCACTACTATAGCATCTGATTGAGGTCTGATGATCGTAGCTGAAGGCTGAATCATGATACTGTCTGCCGCTGGTTCCGGTGAAGCACTGCTGCATGCGTCTGGTTCTGGTTGGCAACCAGTCTCTGGAGCCGGACAGAGGATATCTTTTGCATAGTCTGGACAGTATGGTCTGATTTTAGAATGTAAATATGACTTTCGCTGTGCAGACAAACCTAGTGACGACAATGTGTTTGGCAAAGAACTTGACAGCAGATCCGCGTGACAAATGGTGAAAGAGACTGTATCTTCATCTGCAGAACTCACCATGCACTTCACAGTTCCAGGATGCTGAGCCTCAAAAACAAGATGATGAAATTTCTTTAGTTCTGGAATAGCTTTGACAGATGAAAACTTCTCTTGCCAGTTGTAAGTCGGTACAAAGATGTGTCCTTTTTCGTTACCCACCAGCTGTGGGATCAGCATCTTGGATAGTGGACTGCTATCAGTGATACACTGTGCAACCTCATCCATCGTGTTGACAGAGCAGACTCTCAAGTGCCTCTTGAAGATGCCAAATCCCATGTCTGGATAGAACTTTGTGTGACCAACAGGTAGAAAGCTAAGAGTAATTTTACTATGGAAACCACAAAGCACTCTCCAGCACAGATACGCAACCATGAAACGGTTCTTGTTCTGTCCAGTGCAGTTATCTGCGCGGAGGTGCACCGTTTTCTCCCCATATCCAAAAGAGGAAAAGAAATGATGGAGAAAACTAATAACACTATTTGACCCCTTGTCGACAACTGCAACCTCTTTATTATTATAAAATGATAGCTGTTCAAACCAGCTTTAAAAATATTTTATTGCTATATAAATACCTCGAGAATGGTGTTGCCGCGCTGTGGTCCCTTTTACCTGCGATCGTTTGAAATTGAAGAGAAATACTTCAAATATTCAATTTTCATAAACTATGTTACTTGATTGATAGATTGAGGTGCCCTCTAGCGAATGCCAGTGAAAACCCGATTTCGATAGTTTGATGGGTGACCATGTTCAAACGCCTGTATCTCAGTAACTAAATCCCGCGTTGTGGTCCCTTTTCATATGTCGCATCACATTTATGTTATCATAGAGGTCATAGAGCGGTTTGAATTTAAGCGAAAATTATTTGTATCGTTATTAAAGAATATGCTTAATTTACGTACTTATTTATAATATAGATGGACATGTAATCTATGCTGGACAAACAAAATGTCGTCATGGTTGCGTCAGCGTATGGCCGACCTTTAGTTGCGGCGTAGATCTCGAAGAAGACGGTCAATTCCGGATTTTTGCGAAATTTTCGCAAATCTGCATCGTCAACTTCTGTTTCGATTGAATTTTCGTCGAGAAGTAGCAAGTAGACTTAATGAATTTCAAAACAACGATTTCTTATCGAATGTTTTCAGTTTGGAGATCGAATTATCGATCTTAAGCTACACATTTTGATGCCATTATGTTATTTGCCATTTAGACCCGTCGATGATACTCTATAACTAGGCCTACTGAAGTAGGCCTAAAAATTATTTTTGGTATTTTGCTAAATGTTAAATTTAGCAAATTTAACTCTCTCTCCTTAGTTAATCTGTTTTCTGTTGTGAAGGCCTATTGTTTTCCCTCTTTCTCTTACCTTATTTCTACATGGACGTGTTCGTAACTTCTGTTGTTTTCGAGTAGCCTAGGCCTAATTAGATGTTCGAACATTAATTGTAGATTGAAGAGAAGATTGAATTGAACATGTTTTTAGTGCCTAATGGGCTATTGATAATAAGTTAACTGCGCTGTCTAGTGTCATAATATCATTAATATGTTGATATTCAACAAGTCAATTTTCATTTTACCCGCATTGCAGAGGTTAGGTTAGAAATCCTGACCATTTTTGAGATCCTGGGTCACTGGATCCTTTAGTTTGTATTTGTCTATTTTGTAATCCTCTGTCGCTGGTCACGACTTTTGAAGACCTGGTGCTAGGAACTTGCGGCATTGGATTCTATGAAGTCATGACTGTTCCTCTGAGGTCGTTTTATTCTAGTCATGACCCAAGTAATTTCATGCAAGCAGCCATAACAAGACAGGCAATTTGAGCGTCAGAGTGCCAGACGATAGTAGCTCCCAAGTTAGCAAAAATAAGTTGCTATTCTTGACCTAATTTAAATACATTATATGCTTTACAATGTTTCCATCGAGGCCTGTTTGCGTGATGCCGTCAACCGCTGGTCGTGTGAAGCTCTTCATTCGAAGGATCTCAATTCCAGTCAGGATCAACTGCAATGATCTATTCGGTTGACCGACTGTCCTACAAGCAGCTAGGTTAGTTTCAGTTTCTACTTTCTATGAAGGTTTGCGACTTATCCGGAGTTGATAGAGATGGGCATGGTCACTTAATTGGCGATGGACAGACGATTGGTTGCTGACAAAATCGTCAGGTCGTTTGGAAGATGCTAAGTAGCGGGATGTCAATTAAGATAATGAGACACACAGCAATTTCTGTCTTGTCTGCCTGTCTCTTTAAAAATGTCATTTCTCTTCCTCTTGTCTTAAGTTTGCTTATAGCTATAGCTCAATTTTGTCTCTTCTTTGATCTACTGACCCTATTTTCTCTCCTTCTTGTCTTAGATCTGGCTGAACCAGATTTTTTACAAAAGCTTTTGACAACAAAGTCATATCCCTATGCTTTGTCATAAAAAAATTTCGTTGGCATATTGCAGTTCGGTTAAGTAATAAAGTTACTGTTTGCTCTCTTTAAATCTATCCTAGGCTACTCTACGTCTTTCTCTCGCTGTCGTCTTGCACACTCTCTTTCTTGCTTTGCAACGTTATGCTTCACTACTTTGTCTTTTAGAACTTACCGTAAACCATCAAAGACGACTTATCGCCTCAGATGTCGTGGAACGAGGCCGAGAAGGAACTGGCAATGGAATGAGGCGACGCGGGGACGAGGGGATCCGTTGCCCAATATGCAGAGGTCTATAGTATACTGAGTAAGTTTTAATCTTAAGAGTTTTAACTCTTTCAACTCGATTATCCAGAATTGTCTCTGAGGAAGAAAAGCAATGGGAAACCACCTCATTCTTCTCAACCCCGGGTAGCATATGCAAGCAGAGAAATCATTATCATCGTCATTGTCATCATCGTCGTCGTGGTCATCGTCATCATCATCATCATCATCATCATCATCATCATTGTCATCAGATTGTTTCGTTGCTTTCTATCTCCATTCTCAGTGCATTCTTTGTGTTTTTCACTTCAGTCTCACTGCCCTACTCTCAGTTTTATTCTAAATCTCCTTTCGAATTTTCTTTTCTGTCTTACTGCTCACTTACTTTGGTCAGTTTCGGTATACGTCAGTTTGAGATCCGTGTATCCTCCTTTGGTTAAATTCTGATGATTAATTGCCGCCATAAGTAAACAATTCAATAGGAACAAGTATCATCTGAATGCACAGACGAAAAGAGAATGGCACATCGTATAAAATTCTGCTGTAAACTCTAATCGTAATCGTCAACTTCTCAAAACGTCTAAAGCACCACTCGAAATCCAAACGCAGGAAACCAGATTATCCAAGAACGCTGCATTGTTTCAGAGGCGTTGAATGAATATGTTGCATTTAGTCTGAAATGAGGAGAGTAAGGTGTTTGAAGACAGTTAGATGTCGACCTCAGACCTGATCAGGTCAACACAGAACTACCTTCCAATTGCTTGCTAGAAAAAATTTGATTGTCCAAATGCATCACATTTTCTGTGTAGGGTCCTAGCTTTGAGATAATATTAAATAGGATACGTTTTGATTTGTGTAGTCCACTCATTACAAGTATCTCAGGCAGTTTGTTATTTTCGTTGGATTGTATGGATCCATGACTGCCCCTCTGAGGTCATTTTATTCTAGCCATAACCCAAGCATTTCCATGCAGGGCCGTACCGAGCAACAATTGCGCCCTGTGCCTAGCATCAATCTGGCACCCCCACATTTTTAAGATAATGCATTTTATGGAATAATAAGTTATTCCATACTGAAATTTGCGCCCTTTCCACATTTGCGCCCTGGGCCAAGGCCCCGCTGGCCCCCCTCGGCACCGCGCTGTTTCCACGTAAGCAGCTATAGTGCCATAACAAGACAGGCAATTTGAGCTTCAGAATGCCAGACGATCGGTGGCACCAAAAGTCAGCAAAAATAAGCCTGCTATTTTTGAGCTATTGGCCCTACTTTTTTTTACATTCTGTACAATGCTTTGTCAACTTAATAAAATTTACTCAATTAAGGCACTGTTTAGATTTATACAATAACAGCAGGTGTATAAATTACACAGGTCAGCGAATTCCGGCTGTTTTGGCACCGTCCATCCTGGCAGCCTCATTCCAGAGAAGTCCGGCTGTTTTGGCACCGTCCATCCTGGCAGCCTCAGGCCAGAGAAATCCGGCAGTTTTGGCACCGTCCATCCTGGCAGCCTCATTCCAGAGAAGTCCGGCTGTTTTGGCACCGTCCATCCTGGCAGCCTCAGGCCAGAGAAATCCGGCGGTTTTGGCACCGTCCATCCTGGTAGAGGTGCTGTGGCATCTGACATGAAGCGCTACCTGTCTTCGGTTATCGAGACCTGTTCGTGACCGCCGTCAACTGACCGACTGTCCTGCAAGCGGCTATAGGTTAGTTTCAGTTTTTATGAAAGTTTGCGAAAAATCCCATAGATTTGTTGCTAATAAAATCGTCGGGTCGTTTGGAAGATTCTAATTAAGTAGTAAAATGTCGACCAGGATAATGAAACACAGAGCATTTTATATCTTCTCTGCCTGTCTCTTTCCTAAATTTCTCTTCCTCCTGTCTTAAGTCTGTCTACAGCTCTATTATCTCTGTTTCCCTCTTCTTGGGTCTGCTCAGAGGCGTCAATACCCCCTGAGCGATGGAGACAAACCCCCTGGTCCAAGATGTCAGGAAGGCAAGATATTCTCCCCTAAGACTAATCAACTATCCCCCACCTGAAATTGCCTTGGACCCTCCCTCCTATCTGGACGCCCCTGAGCTTGCTGACCCTATTTTTTCTTTTCTTGTGTCCAAAATGTTGTCTTAGGTGTGGCTGCCTCCCTGTTGTGGATGAATGAAACGAGATTTTTGAAGAAAGCTTTTGGCAACATTGTCCCTATGCTTTGCTGTTGAAAAAAATATGTTGGCATGTTGCAGCTCAGTTAAATGATAAATGTATACATTTCTTAACTTTATGACATTTGCATTATTGTTTTGTCTTTTAGAACTGACTGGAAACCATCACAGACGACCTGAGATGCCTGGAGAGTGGAGATGTCATGGGACGAAAACGAGAAGGACCTGGACATGGACAGAGGAGACGAGTGGAGGAGGAGGAGGATATGCGTTGCTCGATATGAAGACGGGGAAGGACTACAGTACTGAGTTAAGTTTTAGAATTCTAAGCTACAGAATTAATTGCTTTATACTAGGTTAGATGAATGTGGGACGCGGTGATGTAACGATATACGTTCTATGCCGTGTTAGTGGAAGGTCGCAGGTTCGAATCTACCTCAAGCCACTCCGTAGTGACCCTGGTCACTGGACAAGTTGATTGCTCAGAATTGTCTGTGAGGATGGAAGGCAATGGGAAATCACCTTACCCTTGTAAACGTGGGTGGCGTATAAGCCAATTAATGGACCTGTCTGAGGGCTAAGGACTCGTCATCATTATCATCATCATCAGACTGTTTCATTACTTTCTATCTCCGTTCTCAGTGCATTCTGTATTTCTCACTTCCGTTTCACTGTCCTGCTCTGAGTTTTACTCTAGATCTTTCTCATTTTCTTTTTTGTCTTATTCTTCACTTACTTTGGTCAGTTTCGGCATAAGTTAGGTTTAGATCCGTCCCTTTATTCTCCTTTGATTAAGTTCTGATAATTGATTGCCTCCACAAAGACCATAAGTAAACAATTCAACACGATTAAGTTCCATCCAAATGCACAGACGAAAAGAAAATGGCGTACAAGATAAAAATTATGCTGCTACATATAACTAATCGTAATCGGTAACTTCTCAAAACTTTTAAAGCACCACTCGAAAGCCAAATTCAGGACACCAGTTTATTGAATGATTATGTTGCGTTCAGTCTGATATGAGAAGATTAAGGTGTTTGAAGATAGTTTTGTATTCACCTCAGACCTGAGGTCAACACAGAACTACCTTTCAACTGCTTGCTTAAGAAAATGTGATGGGCCTAATGCGTCACATTTTCTTTGTAGGGCCCTGGCTTTGCATGATATTAAGTAGCTTACATCTGGGTAGTCCGCTCATTAAAGTCTCTCAGGCAGTTCATTATTTCCAATTTTTACGTAGTACTCGTTAAACTGACGCAGTTGTCTGTGATTGAACGTTATTATACGTTACAATCAGAGAGGTATAAGCATGCCAGATGCTCTAAGCAATATAGCCTACATTATGCTTTCAAATCTCTCATTCACTTTAACCGTACTTCTCGCTCATAAGTATGTACTGCCTCTGCTTCGTCCATATTATTTCAATTTCGATCTTACTTTCAGTCTCATGTTTGTCTTACTTTTTCTCAATCAAACGGCATATTTTCTTCATCGCACTGTATATTAACCAATTTCTCTCTGCGTAGGCCTATCTAATATTAATTTTCTCGATACATTTGTGTATCTGTCATCCCATGTGCCTCCTATCTATCAATTGATGTATAGAGCTGATTATTCATGCATCTATCAATTTATCTAATATTTCTTTCTCAGTCTTATCTATCTAGATATCTATCTGTGTATGTAGGCCCACCTATTGATCAATTCAGTTATCTATATGTGCAGCAATTTATCTAGTTATCAATTAATCTATTTCTCTATTTGTAATTTCTCTCTTTCTCTGCCTCATCTATCTATCTCTATAGATCGGTCTAATATTTATCTATCTCCATTTATCATCTATGACTATCTATCTGTCTGTCTATCTATCTGTCTATGCAGTCTTTCTTTCTGTATCTGCCATGTCTATCTATCTATCTATCAATCAATCTCCATTTAGGCCTAGGCCTATCATATATTTCTCTCTCTATCTCTTACACCCAATCGCTAACCCTGTCTTTTGTTTTTCTCAATCTTCAAACTTAGTGTCTCTTTTTCACTCTTTCACTATCGCTGCAGTGTCTGTTCTCTCGCTCTCCGTTTTCTCTCATTCAGTTTTACTCTCACGGACTTTGTTTTCGATTACTCATTGACTTATAGGCCTATGCTTGTGTAGTAGGCCTATATGTCGTTTCCGAACCTTCTCTGGCTATAGTATTTTTATGCGCAATCATATCTCTGATTTGCGTCTCTTCGCGTTTTGCCCCAACGCCAATGTTTGCCTTGCATTTCAATCCAAGTGAAAACAAATAACTCAAATTGAAAATTTCTAAAATTGGCCTATTTGTGGGTGATACCAAACTTGTGATGACTTTCTACTGCCTGAGAGCTGCAATGAATGGTCTACGGAGACCTTTGCCAACACCTCCTCGTGGTGGTCTCTGGGCGTGCAGTTAATCCAACTGGTTGACTGCATGGCGAAGATTGGCAGCAGCTCGTTGCCATTCTCTGTCTGTTTTCAGGATACGTGTGCTGTACTGTGCTGTTACTGCTGTACTATCTGATGACCAAGCTAGCTCTTAATTTACAGACGGTGGCGACAATATCTTATTTTGGTAAGCTTACTTCTATGCGTTAACGTTTCGCAGCAAAGTTATCCACTGTAATGACAATAGGCCTACTAGTAAGTTACTAATTAATATTTATATACATGTAAGGCGATATATAGCAATCAATAACTCAAACATCGCACCATTATTTGACTAGGCCTACTGGGTCCCATCAACACACGTCTTCATGAGAATCTTGACAGTTCAGGTATCTCACATAGTTTAAAAGAAACACGTAGAACACAGGTCTAGCATGTAATATTCGACAGCTGCATTCAAAAACATTCTGTACAGTCATGATCAATTTGTAGAACAAAGCTGAAGATCACGTACATGACAGGGCTTATCTTCTAGGATGACATTTGCATAGGTCTACATTGCACTTAGCACAGACGATTCGCCATTCGTCAGTTTCCTTGAAGGCTTTCAATTTCAATGAGAATAGTCGATCATGGTTGGTAGAGCATCATTTTCGTTTGTGAACACATTCTTTAATCTTGCTTTTTGTTGCCAGATACAGTGAGAGTCCAAGGAGGACAAAGACAGCTGGGAAGGATGACAAGTGATCATAGCTGCTATTGAACATGCGAGCCCATCACCCCTAGCCACAGAGCAAAGCAGCCGGGGCGCAGCAGCGTACGTCGGACACTATTATAGTCACTGGGCGACAGATCACTTAGGTAGAGATCGATGCACCTCGAGGGAGGACAGCCTAAAGTGTATAGCTAGATTGTGTTGTTGATTTCTTAACGACACCGTTCCATATCAAAGATGATTTGGTGTCGCACTCCTCCTTTCTCCAGGCTTTGGACTGGCACTGTCAGAGTCCAAACAGCGGCGGAGTTGTGTAGCTATAGATCGCCAATTAATGCGCTTTTATGAGATCCGTTAATAGTGTCTTATTTATAGAGGCAGCCAGTGTGGAATATCGCACATGCGTAGGCATACAGAGACAGAATCAACTTTACGCCTAGGTACCACATGCTGACCTACTGAAAATCAAACTATGTCTATCGTCTATGCTCTACCACGTATTATCCTTTTCACAGCCCCTCTGATTTGATGCAGCGCTTGTGATTAGCTTGTGCCCTGCGCTTGGCTTTCAAGTGACGCTTTAGAAATTTGAAGATTTCGATTACAATTTCACAGCATTTTGTACTTCCTCTTTTTACGCTAAATTTGTATAGTTTAGGCCTATTGTTCAACAAAAGACCTACAGGCAAACCGCTGCAGGTGATCTTTATAATCGTAATTTTTAATTTTTCCGACAAATTCTGATTACTTAAAAAATATATTTAAGTAGTTTAAGTAATTGGATCGACATTGACATGCGGAGAAGTTGGAGGTTGAATATAATTATTCCGCGTGGTGCATCTGCGGTAGAATATTCCTCCACACAAGAAAAAGTACTTCTGCGGCAAAACAGTATTAGGGCTATTTATATATAGGCCTAGATTATGGTTGTCATCTTTAGATCTAGAGACAACAGCATCTCTGAGCCTGACCCTAACCGACACCCACAAGGCCCAACGTCTAACCTGACCATAACCGACCTTCACGAGCGCCAGTTGATAAGAAAATAAGAAATTAAACAATACACGTGAGGCGATGTTACATTACATTACATTGTAGGTGAGATATAGTTCATAACCTACTGGAGACAAAAATCAACAGTTACTGTGATCCACAAGTGAAACTTAACCGTGTGATCTTAACCGTGAAATTTCGTAGTTGTCTAGTATACATGCCTAATTTCTCAACTTCTGTTTTGGATGACAAGCCTCAGTCTTCACACATGGCGTATAATATGACAGCAAAAACTAAGAGAAGGGTCATTGTCTATTTTGACAATTGTATCAAGCTGCCTTTTGTTGACATGCGAGTGTATGCTGTACACCTTTGAATGATACAATATTTTAATAATTTACCTCTGCTTCGGAATATCTGAATGAGATCATTCACACCCATATTTCTTTGATGTTTCCATGTAGATGCCTCTGGTCCTATTTAATACTAAAATTCACTCTAAACTGGTATCATAGCAAGTGTTGAAGTTGTAGGAGAGAGGTTCAAAATTCCAGTTCTTTTCTCAGCTAAGCAGCATATTATTAAACAATGTTATCTTGATCTTGACTCCAGTTCCATTTTTCCATGACCAATGCATTAATAACAATAGATCTTGACCTGGATTCGTTGACTGTAAATTCGTTACAGTAATCTGTAAAATTTTCGACCACCAACTCTTTTGAAATCTACTGTCAAACACCACCTCTATCAATCACACATTTTTCTAAATGTTTCAAATATTCTTTAAACTTAAACATTACAAAATGAAGAATAATGTACTTTCTTTTGAATAAAGTGTCAATCCCATACTGAATTGATCAGATTGAGATGTAATTGAGGATCGAAGCAATCAGAAAAAGATTTAAATTGTAACTTAACGAATTGCACTGTGTCGATAACGTGGATAAATTGTCAATCTTAAACATAATTGCTGATCGGATTAGATACGAATAAGAATCGAGACAATCTGGAACGGATTTAGACTGATCTGCACTGTGTTGCCATCTTGTGACAGATTGCTTGACTCTGTCTTCATTGGATCTTCCAGGAGGTTGCATCTGACAATGAAAAACACATAATTATATCATTTACACATGATACTTCAAGCGGAATCCAATATCATTTACATAACCGGCGCTACATAAATATGCATCTAGGCCGAGGGGGGCAGTGGGGCCACGGCCCAGGGCGCAAATGTTGAAAGGGCGCAAATTTCAGGATGGAATAACTTATTATTCCACAAAATGCACTGGTTTAAAAATGTGGGGGTGCCATATTGATGCTAGGCACAGGGCACAGTTATAGCTCGTTATGGCCCTGTATGCATCTTTGAATGACTATACATGCGCAATATAAGCAAGTGGTCTTAACAAATACTCACAGCTTAGCTTCTTTGATCGGAAATCCAAATTTGACCTTGGCGGATGCATGACCTCCAAATGCCTCATAGAACCTAGCAACCAACACGTTATCCTCATCCTCTGCCTGTAATAACCATAGCAACGTGATAACCTAAGCAACAGTGTCATAATAAGCAACATTTATAAAACTATAGGAAAGTTCACAGTTACAATACAGGCTGACAAAAAACATCAGACATCTTTGCTCAAATCTAGTCTTCATCCGCACAAGTCATATTTGCACTGAAAACAGACTGCAATGAATGTAGTACTTTCCTCAAAATAAAATTTTTAACACGAAACTAACAATTCCACTACCCTTAGTTTGGTAGTGCCAGTCCCACCTTGGAAAAAAAAGGAGGGCAGCATAATAAGACAGCAAGATGTAATTAAACACAGGATACTGCTACTTACATGTAAACAGAAAACAATGATGCAGTAACAGACCACAGTATTTTTATTTACAGCAGACCATGCGGATTGTAATCTCGGAATTCAGTAATGAAGTGAAGAATGCAGTAGGCATATTTTAACTCAGAACCAGCCAGAGATAGGTTAATGGTAATACACTAACACCAGAGTTGGCGATCTCGTTTGACAGGTTGTGGGGGGACACCCAATGAGAGGGGTAGGAAATGTGGGGGAGACACACGCATAACATGTCCCCCTCTCTGTAAAAGGTGGGGGAACTTGTTCCCCTTGACCCCCTGTGATCACCGCCCCGACTGGCACGAAGATCAGCTGGACAAGGGGTTCAGATACTCAATAGCTACAAAATGTTGACTCAGCCTTAAACTCCCAAGGGATAACTTAAAATGAGCAGTAAGATAGATGGGCAACATGCAGACAGCCATACAGTTAAAATCTACTTCTATTGAACTTGTTATCATCTATTAATACTACTATATCATGTAATTTTATTCATACTGTTCAGTTTGAATTAATGTTACTATGTTATGATAATTGGAAATGGATAATTTTAGCTGGTAACCGACCATTTTGAGCGATTCAAGAATGACGGACGGTGCATCAATCTCAACAAAGCTGGTTTCAGTGCAGGATGAATCGGGCATCAAGACCGGATTGATTCGCAGTGGACAGTTGAGGTCATAGGCCGCCTTAATCACTCCAGCACTTTGAAAGGTCCCTGCAATTAACAGAACAGAACTGATTGGTCAATGGATATAAATTATTGGTCAGTGATTGATTATTAATTGACAGGACTAATTACCTAACTGATTAATTCACAAATATGACTGACTAAGCTGATTCTTAAATTAATTGATTGCTCCATTTACTGATTAATTCGTTGATTGACTTGATTGCATCGACTCTTACCCCTGTGTGGCATGACAGCATAGGTGAAGCTCTGAACTCCCATGTCGGCTGATTCATCCGGAGCCTTTGCCGAACGTAGCCTGATAAGACCAATTGGTAAATTTAATTTAATTTAATTTAGTAAATATGTAAGCAGGAAGATAAAATAGTCACACAAACAATAGGTACGGGCAAACCGCTTTACCTGCCATTTAATCCGTGTGTTTTCCAATTCAATTTAACAGTTCAGCAAGTGATTTCTTCAATTTACCTCCATTTATTTCCTAAATCCATTTTCCCTGTAATTTCCCTCCTCCACCCTTCCTCCAATGTTTCTCTTCCTTCTCCTATTGCCTCTCTTCCTTCAACTTCCCTCCTTTTTCTCTTCTACCTCCTCCTCAGTCTGGCATCATACATCATATAGCTTCTGTCAATGAATATATGTATGCACGGATAATTCGATCTATGTAGGGATCGATGGATTGATGGATGTACAAAAGTATTGATTTCTTGATGATATCTTACACTATATAGTATATGCCTGTGGCTAATGGATGGATTGTATTGATTGAGGCATGAATTGAAGTAAGTATGGATGGATTGATTGATGTATGGATGTATGAATTGATGGTTGCATGGATTGATTGATGTACGGAAGGATTGATGGATGTAAGAAAGTACCAATCGATGGATTGATAATCTTACAGTGAGAGGCGAAGTATGTTGTCGATGCAGGACCATCCGTACTTGGAGTCGTTGAGAACTGCCACTCCCCAGTCATACTCAGACAGATCAGCCCACTTGTGGCCACACACCTGCCAACCAAACAAAAACCACATGACCAACCAAATCTAATCTTATCTACTCATTTGACGACAACAGTCTAAAGTAGCAAACAGCATCAACTGTCCATTTCAATAAGCCAAAAATGAGCTCTATTAATTTTAGGATCCAGTCAAGAGTCTAAGTATGAGCTACATAAATACATGTATAATGAGCCAGGTATGAGGCAGATATCATACACATAAATACAGGGTGACACTTATGGGGCTAAATATGGGCTTTGTAAATGCAGGGAAACTCGTGTCTAGATATATCTATTGCTGATGGCAACATGGCAAGGTTGGTTACTTCGTATCTTGCCCAATCCCAGGAAGTGTTGAAATGTGTCGGACGCTTAAGATGACCGAACTGTATCTCGTAAGTAGCAGAAGCAGCGACGACATTCACTGGAAACTCCACCTTGAGGAACTTGTGACTTTCGTGCCAGTTAACCTAATCAATAGGCAAGTGCCATCAATGAAATACAAATGAACACTACCAAAGCAAAGCATGTCGTATATGCCTCACCAAGGTGGCAACCCTTGCTAGAACAATGTTAGTTGAAAATTGGCACATCTGCAAGTGAACAAAATCATAACTGTAGTCAAAGTAAACATTCTAACCACTTCTGATGTGATTCTTACCAGTTTTCAACCCAAAAGATTCTAATATAATCCAAACAAAAGACTTCCATAGCACTAATGTAGTGCTGTACATAACATCATGCTTGTTTACCTAAAATTGACATGAAAAATCATAATTAGACTAAAATATTTTTTTGACACAAGCACCCTAGAAGTAGCTTGATACCGACGGCGCTATACAAATGGTCGTAATTACAATTACAATTCGTGCTAGTATTCTTTCCTAAATCAGAGAGTTTAACAATTCAGCAAGTATATTCTCAGATTGAAGAAAAGTAGAAAACTTTTCATATCGTCCAAATGATTAACTGACCTCTGTGGTAAAGGAGAGGTATGGAGAGTAGGCATCCAGAGTGATGAGCTGCTTGATGTAACTGGCATCACTGATCTTCAACGAGACCTCAACAGTCGCTCTCAGCGGTCCCTCTAGAACGATTTTTGCCTTCTCAAGAACATCGGTCACTGTACGTCTAGATAGGAACACAACAACAGATCACACACAACAGATCATTCATTGGCACAGTGGTTGATTTCTTAGGCCGCAAAACGATTCAAATCATTAAAGTAAAGACACACTATCGGAAGTAAATTCTGTTGTTGAAGTAAAATAGACACTGTATCAGAAGTGAATTATAATTTTTGAAGAAAGAAACTACACAAGAAGGTCATTCTATTTGTTTAGAAAACGACACTGTATTAGAAGTGAATTCTAATTGTTGAAGAAAAAGACAATTGATCAGATTAGATTTGATGTAACTTTATCAGAAGTCAATTCTATTGTTCAAGACAAAGGCAATGTACGAAAATTAATTCTAACTTGGTCCTAAAAACAAAAGAAGACTGATATGGAACCAGTAACCAGCATCTATGACAAAAGCCTTTATACTCAGCAAGCATCAGTGTTAGACAGACAACATGCAACATTAGACAACATGAGACAACCCTAGACAACTATCCGACTGACCTTGTTTCCAGGTGGTAGTCCATCACATCCCATGCATCCCAGTACAAAGGAACATCGTCAAACATCACCATCTGGTTACCATGACGATCAGGTACAATTGCATTCCTGGTGATGAACAAAGATCATTAAGTCAATGCATAACATAAAACAAATGCTCAAACATGCAGATCAGAACCTTTATCATAAGTATCATAAGGATTATTCATTCACCATAGAACCTACATGTACATAAAAAATCTGGTTAGCAGTTGGTTGAATAAAGGATATACTTACATACTTACCTACATAGAAATCAATTAATAGTCAGCTGTTATTTGGCTAAGTCAGTCAGTATGTTACCCTTTTAAAAGTCATTCGTTAAGTCAACGACTCTTACAGGCAATCAATTGATTCAGAATTAAGACTCAAGGCTTGCAATTACTTTTTAGATCCGGGCAGAAACAGACCAATGATCCTGCCTTGATCATCGATGACTGCTTCGAGCAATCCATTCTGAAGATAGATGTTGCCATCCTTCTACAAACAATGATCCAACATCATGAGCGCCTTAGAGGGGCTCCTAAATCATGCCTTAACCCATGTACAGATATATACATAGTACCTAAGTAAGCAATACCTATAACTATGCCTCTCTAAGCAGATTACTTGAAGGGGTGCTACATAAATTTCCGAAATGAATGAATGACTACTGACTTACCACAGCGTATTGTAACTAATTAGGAACCAGCATAATAAAACCTTTACATAAGAAAATAAATCAAAGAAGCTTAAGGCTCCGTTAATTAATACAAATCCTGTAATAGCAGATTTTAATTAAAGTTTTTAAGAAACCCAGAGTTTATTGCTACCTTGAGCTAAAACAGTGATAATAATTAAGTAACATAATAATTATTTTAGATAAAACTTCTTCATTATTAATTTATATATTGTTGATGATTATATGATGCTAAGCATCATATAATTTATCATTGGCTACCAATATTAATTAATAATTAACATCCTAGTTAATTAGCAATCGATTACCTTTTCAACAGTGACTGGGTTGATGAGCGAGCGAAGTGGATGAAGACGTGAAAATCCAACAGATGGTGCTTTGGCAATGACTGGAAAAACAACCAACACACGATGCAAACATGGGACATTTATATAGCACCAGTTTTCTTCAGCAGCCATCTCATGTGCTTCAAGAGATTGACCAATGCTTCTAAAGTTCTGAGCCACTCACCTGAGGATGTAGCTTTTCTAAATCTCTCCTCTCAACATCTTGTATCTTACCTGAATATCTGATCATATCAACACCCTAACAACTATTTGGTATCAACTCTTTTATCTCAACAATCACTATTATCATATTGTCTCACGTGTAATTTAAAAAAAAAATAAAAAATCCAAAAAATAATGTTAAAAAACTCATATTAATGTAAATATGCCTAGTAGTGTTGTAGATAAAGAGAAGTAAAGACAAATGGTAAGATCGATGATACTGCTGGTAAATGTGAGATGGAAGGATTCGAAAAACCCGGCCTGAAGGTAAAGACATGCGTAAACAAGACCCATCAGTGACTCAATAACATGGCAAGATGTCAAAGACCATTGCTGTCATAAGACATCCCTAAACTTGTTCTTTTTAATATATAGGCCTACCTTATTGTTCTCCTAGCTATGTAATTTTCTGCCTAAGCAGATCTTTATTTTGTTTCATATGTCCAATCTTATTGGCGTCTCTTACCAACATTTTTTATCAATGCAGAAAGACACTACAGAAATCTCAAAGCCATCTTTGTAAGACTTCAATGTATAACTTAGCATCAAATGATGGCACTCCAAAAAACTTGATATGCATTACATTACAGGAACCTCATGAGTCAACATCCTTACCAAGTGTGTTTCCTTGGTAGTCCAGTTGAGTGACCGCTGCCGCTTCTGACCCGCTTGGGTCAGTGTGGGCCAGTACAGCAGTCAGCTGTGCATCCGGAACTCCCATGACCTTCACCCTTGACCAGCTGCACGTGTTGGTTACTATGGAAACAGTCTGGCCGTCTCCAGCAACCTGCATGAAGCATAAATACAGATATGCTTCACATTACAGGGTCAGGTCATTTAGGAGGCTGGGTTCAAAAGAGGCTAAAGGTCAGCTCAGGTCAAGCAAGTTATTAACTAAAAAGTAAATAGCTTGTTCCAATAGATTTATACCAGGATCTGAATCATGTATAACACTTTGATCTGTATAGTTGATATCATGATTTAGATCTTCAGCACATGATCATTTATACATTGATCACGATCATAAGTATAACCTTATATTGTGACCGTGGTGTCCAGTCACCACCACTATTATAGTTTGATATGGATTGTTCTCTATTGTTAATTACCTGACCCTGGACGAGAGCCTGAACACCTTTCGTCAAAAGCGAAGAAGCCGAACTAACAACGTCTGAAATACAATTTCAAATAATCATTAATCAAATTGGTATGTCTCACTAAAACTGGTGAATGCAACATAAAATCTTCACATAACCGTCTCCTGCAAATTTCTGGGTCAACACAACAATATCCCAGCTAAAAATGTCACTTCATTGCCAAGATATGGACATTTGAAGTTCACATATGTGAGACGCTTTATCAAAAGCAGGCATATGTCAGAAATCACAATTTCGAGATTACTGCCAAAAATGTCACAATGGATCAAATATATATGTTTTGAATTTTAATCAAATTCGAGCAACCAAGTTATTATTTCATCAAAAAATAATAGTTGGGTGTTATAATTGCCCATTTTCTCGACATTTTGAGTTGCGACGTACACCTGCTTCTTATAGAGCATCGTCATATATGTTTATATTTGATTCAGGTAAAAAAATTAAGCTTGCCATTAATATTTATGCAAATGCAGGGCTAAATATGCAAATCAAGCAGATTCGTTTGGCATTTCTCTCTTGAAGGACACATATTTGGTTAGTCAAGCAGCGCCTTTATTGGAGCTATCAGAGGCATAGCAAGGAAACCATATTGTGGGTTTATAGTTATCAGAGGGGATTTCCATTGGTGAACATGGCTGAATTTAAGTGCCATGTTAGTTTTTTCATAACGGTAAGGCATATATTGCGGGGGGGGAGGGGAGTGTTGGACCGGTAAAACCAGTCCATAAATGCTATGCAAATAAAATGGATATACCTTGGTAAATCTTCTCCACCTCTTTATAAACCTGCAAATAACATAAACAAATGTAAGCCAAATTTACAGATAAAATAGAAACAATCAGACCGCCAGAATGACAGAGAGACAGACTCAGAAACTGATTGAGAGAGAGAGAGAGAAAAGGAGAGATACAGAGACAGACAGACACACAGACAGACACACATACAGACAGAGACCAACTCTTAGACTGATGTTTTACCATAATTTCGAACCCAACCAAATTCTAACTAAACTCAATTTAACATGAATCTTACTCATAATAGATTACCAGTTTAATTAATAATGCAGGTATTTCACCAGGTTAATTGAGCTTCCAGGTAAGACATCATGAAACTGATTAAGCAGAAAGAGCTTCCACAATCCTCGCAGTGTCTCAGCCGGATATTCGAAACGTCCAGACTTGGCACTGTTCGTATTCGCTCTTGCATGACCAATGCAAGAAACGATCTCGACTTCGCGCAAGAGAAACTCACAGAATCGATTGAACTTCTTTGTCTAAACAACAAAAAACAAATCATTTCAATACACAGTGAAGACTGCTCTACGCACTCTCGGTTTATGCACCACTATGCTAAACACAAATTGGTATGATGTAATACAAATTGGTATGATGTAATACAAAGTGGTATGATGTAACACAAGGTGGTATGATGTAACACAAAGTGGTATGATGTTACACAAAGTGATATGACGTAACACAAAGTGGTATGATGTAACACAGAGTGGTATGACGTAACACAGAGTGGCATGACGTAACACAGAGTGGTATGACGTAACAGAGTGGTATGACGTAACACAGAGCGGTATGACGTAACACAGAGTGGCATGACGTAACAGAGTGATATAACGTAACACAGAGTGGTATGATGTAACACAAAGTGGTATGATGTAACACAAAGTGGTATGATGTTCCATGGCGTGCCATGCTAATAGTCTTGGGAATAAAAGCTATTAATATGACATGCCATGTGATGCATAAAAATTCCATATAGCTATAAATTATAACTTTTTCAACATTATCATTTTTAACACGAGTCTGGCTTACACACTGTATCATAAGATATGTTCCCCAACAACTTTGTGTAAATAGGCCTAGACTGGATTTAAAAAAATTACCATTAAGAGTATAATTAAACTTGAGATCATTATTATAATTTTTATCGTTGGTGATATATTATTTAATCGAAATTAAATTTAAAGGCTTCATTCAGGCTACAAATGGGAGAATAGCAAAAGTGAGAATTATGCTGAGAGTCAAATTCAATAGTGCAAACACTCAACCACTTATCCAATTGATTCATCAAGCCCTCCATACATCCAGGACCAATGTAACAATGACAAACCCAGAAGGATCACTGCTGCCACACCTCTCTGTTTGACTTTGGGGAGGGGCCAAGGTCAGCATGTCCTGCATAAACCCTTATGATGTAACTTAAATCTACATATTCATCAGTTGCATGGCGATCCTTAGAGCAGTGATGGGAGTGGACATACCACTGCCTGTGTAGTGTAGGTGCCATTGTGCATTTCCAGGTAGAGTTCACCATTCCAATGGCAGAGTTTTGACGAGTCTTCCTTCTCCACTCGCGTGAAGAACTCATTTGGAGACGACAACTTTACCCTAACAAAGAAAACAAAACAATGACTTAACAACTAAATCACAAAGCACTTCAGAATCCAGGTCGCCTCCTTCCATCCGAGGAATGAATGTCCAGCTGGAGACCTAAATCCACTCACATTCTCCAACTGAATTTTGACATAACTCAAAAACCGCACAGCAGAATTAAACATAAGGGCAATAGATTATTCACATGGACCATGTATTGCTCACAAGGATTACATATACTCATGAGGGTCACGCTTTATTCATAAATCAGAACTAAATTGTACATGAGGTGGTCCTGTATTACAACAATGTCATATTTTTAGAGGGTTAAGATTTATTACATGTAATATGTAAGCCTACTTGTCTTTCTCAATATGGTAATTGAATTGAATATTTATATGGTGTCGCTGTACATGTTAATCATACCTAGGTAAACCATCGATGTCTTCCAAACGCTTCAGTCTCTCCAAAATCTCTTCCCTGGATCAAAAGACATAATCCATAAAATCACAACAGTAATCATATGTAAATGATCAACTCAATTAAACAAATAATAGATCAAATGAATGAACAAATGAACAAGGACTTAGAGAATGATTGACAGCAAACTCAACCGAATGATTGAGAGTGGTCCAATACAGCATAATTCAAAGGGAACAGTGATTCTTCGTTAATTAACGATAAAGAACCAACTTAAGTGATAAATACCCTAGAATGACTCTCCTGCTATTGATCTGTAATCTTAACTGGGGGCAATGACGTTGCAGTCTACTCTCATCTTAAGTCTTTTGTCGCAGGACTTCTCACACTAATCCTCTGATTGGATATTGCTGTGAGAGGAGCTATACAAAACTTAAATATAATCAATACCAGATGCAAGAGATTGGCACGGCGCTATAGCAGTCAATTGAGTGGAGTCAAGTGTCGCATCCTCACGTGGGACCTTGGCCTCCGTCTCCAAATCCAAAGAGATAGAGTGATGAATTGGATCGACCCTTGTCCTGGAAGTTATTCAACGTCTTCAGAACCTAGAAATATGCACATAACACTTCACATTGAATCTCATTTTGTCTGCAGTATGAAACATCACATTCACCTATCTTCACATTTATATAATCTTAGACTACTTGCCATAATTACATAAACAATGTAAAACTTGCTATATTCATTTCAAACAACATTAAACTGCTCTTCACAAAAAATACAAAAGCTTCTTTTCACATTAAACATCATTAAACTCACTTAAGTGCCTTTAAATAGCTTGTTACAGATGCAACTTAAATTCAAAATCATCTATTATGCTACGAATGAATTGGTTCAGGGCAAAGGTGACTGACCCAGTATCGACCCACTCACCTCTTCGACCTTTCCTTTCATGGCATACGTATTTCCAGGAGGAAAGTGGGTTAAGACACTGCTTCCATCGATACCTTTCCACCAGAAGGTATGATGCTACAATCAGATGAATAAAAGAGACACTCAAACAGGGAATCAATTGGGAAAAAATTAAAAAATCATGCAATCGACTACATTGATTCAAAAAGTACGATTAAACTGTCACATAAATGTTCAGGCAAGGAAGAACATAACAAGAGAATGTAATCAACACTAACCCAATTACATCCAGGCTCTTGCCTAGGAACTCTATTCCCATTTTTATTCCATTCTGAAATCAGTCTTATTTGGCCAAGGTTGGACTGGGAGTGACTCTGAGTAGATTTCTTGCAGAGGTGCCACATCAAGTTTCATTGATTGATTGATTGATTATAGAGCCGTTACCTCATAATTCACAAGGCAGTAATTACAATGAAACGCTGCAATTAAGAAAACTATACTATGGTATCAAAACTCCCTTGGACCAAACCGGATGAGAATCGATCAGAGATCGAACCTCGTCTTTGGTCAACATGACTGCACCCTACGAACACCGAAGACGTCAAGAGCAGAAATTACCGGAAACTTGTTGACGAGGTTCCAACTGAGTTTCTGCGTTACGAATCGGGAAATGCCGGAAAGTTTCATAATCTGCGGCAGCTGAGCAGAATATCCGAAAGTGTCAGGAAGCCAGAACTACAACAGAATATCGTCATCATCATCATAATCATCATCGTCATGGTCATTGTCAACCACATCATCATCATCATCACCACCACCACCACCGTCATCATCATTTGTTTGGCAAAAATGCTATATCAATTGTTGGATACAAATCGAATCAACATTGCCCTCATTTTGCACCATTACATAGGGGGTTAAGTTACATAGTGCTGACTTGGAAGGGCTACTCAGAGGCTGCGTACTCATTACAAAGTTACTCGTAATGGCTGTGGCATAAGTCACGGATGTGGTGGTAAAATGGTGGTGGTGAGGATGGTACAAACGGTGGTGATAAGAAGTGGTAACACTGATGGTGATAAGAAGTGGTGATGGAGGCGGTAACATTGGCAGTGTCAAGAGTCGTTGGTGGTGGTGATGGTGAATGTCATGGCATGTGATGTAGATTTTTGATTGCCAACCTCTTCGCAAATCTTTCCGAATTCCTTCTTGAAAAACTTCTGACCCAGGAGGAACTGACGAACAAATGCCTCTCCACTCGGTATGTTGCCGTCCTATGCAACAGGAAATTAACAGGTAAACAAGCAAGCAAGGTAACGAATGAACGGCTAATGCATGAGTAAATGAACACAAGACAAAAAATGAGAAAATGAAAGCAAATGAATCAATAAGTGAGAGAATGAATGAGAGTGGGAGGGACAGATATTATCCATTATGTGGAACTTCTTTATACAAAACAATAGCAGTTATTGTATTGTATTGTATGTCATCATTCTCAAAGTGCCTCTAGTAGGGTGAACCGTTCAGAAGTGCTCCCAGTGTCACCTTGTGCTGTTATTTCTTGTAAATCTAGCGACCACCATGACCAACCCTCTCCAGTTTTTTCTGTCCGAAGTTGCATCTCTTAATTCCTCCAGGCTCATTTCAGTTTTTCATGTATCACATTCATCCATTTTTTCCTTGGGTGCCCTCTTTTCTTCCTTCCTCCTCCACATGCCAGCATCATTTCCTTTTCCATTCCATTTGATCGCATAACATGTCCGAAAAACCCTAGCTTCCTTCTCAACGCTGTTTGTTGTAACGTCTCATCATTCTCGACTCTAATCTTCCTGCTCACTTCTTCATTTGTCTTCTTCTCCGTCCATGATATTCTCTGCATCTTCCTCCATATCCACATTTCGCATGCGTTGATTTTCTTCTCTATGTTCTTTGTCATTGTCCATGTCTCACAGCCATATAGTACTGTAGGAAAGATCATTGCTCTCACTAATTTTTTTGTGTGTCTATGCTCACATGTTTGTCTTTCCATATCTTTTCCAGTCCGTTCACTGCAGCTTTCCCTATCGCCACCATTCTCTTTATTTCCAAGTCACATTTTCCCTCTTTTTCTATTAATGATCCCAGGAACGTGAAGCTTGTTACCACCTCTATTTCCTCTCCGTCTATCTCGAAACTGTCCCAATCAGCTGTTGTCATTATCTTTGTCTTCTTTAAGTTGAAGTATAGGCCTGCCTTCTCACTTTCTCTCTTCAGTCTTCTTATTAGATTTTCCAGATCTGCTTTCTTCCCTGCCAACAGTGTTGTGTCATCCGCATATCTTAGATTATTCAATGTCCTTCATGCTATCTTTACTCCTTCAGTTGCCTCTCCCATTTCTGCCCTCCTCATTATCCTTTCTGCATACAGGTTGAAAAGAAATGGGGACAGGATGCACCCTTGCCTCACCCCTTTCTTGATTTTAAATTTGTCTGTATCTCCAAATTCTGTTCTTATCACTGCTTCCTGGTCTTTGTACAATCCCTTTAGTAGTTGTATCAAATGTTTTGGTATACCCATTTCTATTAGAGTTTTCCACATCAGTTCATGGTTAATGCAGTCAAATGCTTTGCTATAATCGATGAAACATATGTGTATTTTTTGTCCATATTCCCTTTGCCTTTCCATTACCCACCTCATGTTGGCAATATGATCTCGCGTTCCCCGGGATTTCCTAAATCCTGCCTGATTGTCCGGAAGCTCTCTCTCAATTATATTCTCCATTCTTTTATGAATTATTTTGAGTAGTATTTTGCTTGTGTGATATCAATGCTATCGTCCTGTAATTTTCACACTCTCTTGCATCTTCTTTCTTAAATAAAGGGATAAATATTGATCTCTTCCATTCCTCTGGCCACTCTCTGGTTTTCCATATATTATTGCATATTTTTTTTATTGTCTTTATCATTGCGTCATCTCCCGCTTTTATCAATTCTACGGGTATTCCATCCTGACCTGGCGCTTTGTTGTCCTTCAGTTGTTTGATTGCCCGTTCCACCTCTGCTTCCATAACCACCGGTTCCTTTTCGTGTTCTGTTATATTGTTTTGTTCTATTTTTACTCTCTTGTCTTCGCTGTACAGCTCCTCCGTGTAGTCATTCCATTTTTTTCTTCATCCCCTCTTCATCCACCAATTACGTTTCCATCTCCTGACTTCAGTGAGCCCATTCTAGGCGTAAATTTTCTCGTTATTGCATTCACTTTTGAGAACCTTTCTTTTGTTCTCCCTTTCTTTCCTTCTTCCTCCATGTCCCTGCACATTTCATTTAAATGTTTTTCTTTATTTTTCCGTGCTTGCTTTTGGAAGGCACTGTTCATTTCTCTTACTTTATCTTTGTTTCCTGTGCTTTTTGAAGCTTTCCTTTCTCCTGCTATACTAATAGCTTCCAGCGACAGCCATGGTGTTGTTGTGAATTTCTTCTTCTTCTACAGGATGTGTTTCTCTGCAACTTCCAATATCATTCTTCTCCCACAGGTTGTTTGTGTCCTCCTCCACCTCCATCACGTCCCTCTCCAGTACTTCGAACCTATTCTTTATTTCCATCCTGTATTTCGGGGTGATGCCTTTGCAGTCATATGTGGTCATTCTTTCTCCTTTTTTTAGTTTCTTCAGTTTCGTTTGTAATGTTGCCAATAGTTCGTGGTCAGTTCCACAATCCGCTCCTGGTTTCGTTCTTACATTTCTGATTGTGTTTTTCCATCTTTTATTTATCAATATGTAGTCAATCTGGTTCCTGTATTTCCCATCTGGTGACATCCATGTGCATAGTCTTCTTTTTGGTTGTTCGAACCATGTGTTCATAATTCCCATGTTGTTGCCTTCACAGAACTCTATCAGTCTTTCACCTGCATCATTTTGTTCCCCTAGGCCATAGTTGCCCATCGTGTCCCCTTCTCCTCCCGTGCGCTTTCCCACTTTCGCATTAAAGTCTCCTATTATCATTAATACACCTCCTTTTGCAGTTCTGTCCATTACTCTCTGTAACCCAGTGTAAAAACTTTCATGTTCCTCACTGGTGCTGTTGATGTTGGAGCATACACCTGTACAATCGTGGTGTTTACCTTTCCTCCCTGGAATCTTACACTCAATATTCTATCGCTCACAGTGTCGTATCCCATTATCGCATTTGTACTTTTCTTATCACACATGATTGCAATCCCATTTCTTCCTCTCTGTTGTTGGCCTGACATTATTATCCTGCATCCGTTCCAGTTAAAGTGTCCTTGACCTTTCCATCTTGTCTCACATAATCCTATTATTGCTATGTCTAGTCACTTCATTTCTTCCTGTATGATATTCATCTTACCACTATGCATATTGCTCACGTCCAAGTGGTTATCCTCATTCTCTGTTTACAGCTTAGGTTAAGTTTTTGCCTTCTGATGCGATCCACCACAGGACATCCTTTCGGCTTTGGTCCTGTTGCTTCATTAGATCCGATGGCTCTCGACTCACTGTATCGCTCTTCCCTAGTAACTGTTGAGTTGCACTCCGGCCTGGGGGTCTCGCCATCTGCAACTATCAATTGTTCTATATTGATCATTACGTTTTTCTTGGCAGATTAACAAGGGTGATTTGCCATTGTCTTCCCCTGGGTGTTTTTATTGAGACACCATCTCCTTGCGTTGATGACTTCCACCATCCGTCCTTCAAGATCTTCTCCTCTGGGACTCGCATATACCAGCGAGGGTTCGGTCGTCCACCACACACTTTGCTTCCAACAGGGGTACCACGGGTAGGTGGTGTGATGGGGGCAATTGAGCAACAGAGGCTTAATGAGACGCATGTTGCCCCATTTTACTCCCTGCTCCCAGCGTACAATATATAATTTAGACTAGCGTACTGTCTGTGTCTGCTAAGTCTTGCTCTGTGAGCAGTGCTAAATAAATTAATTTTCCGGTGCTAAATAAATTAATTTTTCGTTGCAATCAATCAATGTTTACTTCTAAGAAACCACTTTCTGCATTAACAGTTCTTTAGACGAACAGCACAGATGGAAGAGGTCGCTGAGTCCAGGAAACGGCATCGCATTCAGCGCATCTTGAACGAGTGAATTGAAACGAATGAACTGAACACATTGAACCAAGTGAAACTGACCATTTCAACCCAAGTTCCTCCAACCGGGATGAATCGATCGGCCGCCACCTGCTTTCTCATCTGTTCATAAAGCTGCGGATATAGTTCCTTTGTCCATTCAAACTGCTGGGCCTACATCAACAGAGTTCTCATTTATATAAGGCAAAGAACAAGTCAGCGTCAGGTGAGGTATTCAATCCAATTAAATCAGGGCATGCCTTTGGCAAGGCAACACATGACAAGTTAGGGTGAGGTAACTTGAAAAAAGTACAGCATAGCAAGATAATGCAGGGCCAGATTAAGGCAAGATCAACAGGTAAGACAACATAGACAAAGTATATTGGCTATAGCAAAAGAAGACCTAACAAAGCCCAGCATGGCAAAGCAACATACTGCACGATGATTAGGCTTAAAGTATACGAGAATCATCGTAATAAACATAATATATCAATAAAAATAAAACAGAGCATTTACTCTTCCTAAATGGAGCACAGACCGACCTGAGAACAGGCAAACTTGAAGTTCGGATATTTTTCCATTAGTCGAAGAGTAGCAGAGAAACTACGAGCACACTTCCTCTTCGTTTCATCGTACGTCCAGAGCCACGCTACAACAACACAACATAATTAATAATTATATAAACAAACAGAAATGCACCAAAATGTGTCATGAGATGTGTCACAAAGTCAGTATCTATGTTAGACTCTTTTCTCACTACATCATTCTTTAGACGGCAGCTGAAGATATAAAGGATATGTGCACTAACTGCCAAAGGATCGACTACAAACAACTTCGAACATCGGTCAATACATTATCCAGGGATGTGGCAAAATTCAGCATCATCTTGGTGCTTCAGTTCGATTCTGGATTCTACCCATGAGGGGTTGGAATCATACACCCCAAGCCCACAAACACAAATAACAAGTTATAGCAATGCAAATAACGAGTTATAGCAATGCAAATAATGAATCAAAGGCACACTACTATTGGAATATTGTTTGGACGTTCAAAGAGGTCCAGTAATGCTTGGGTCTGGAGCACAATCAAATAAAAACAATTTGTTTCATATATTGCTGTCTTAGAACAAGGCTATCAACATCACTTTTAAAAATTGCAACTTGTCTTCCAAATAGACAAGAGGAACAGCCGATTATAAGGACGGAATATTGAGTAGCATGGTACCAGTGTCAATGTGACAGTTGCCAACGGCAAAGATTGTGTGCTGCGTGGAACCATTCTTCTGTGAAAAGAACTCCAGCGCCATCTGGTGAGCCCTGTTGAAAACATAATGACAGATCAGCATTAATAACTCAAACTTATGCACCACATAACTTTTCTTTAAATCTTAAATGTCTATGAAGAACTAGCAATAATCATAAAACAATAAAAGTAACGATATTAATAAACTAACAATATTGACAGTAATTCATAAAGGAAACAAACAATATATAAAAACAAATTTAAAAAAAATAAATTGATAATTCGTAAGTAGTAAACATGGCTACCTGCGATATGATTCCCGGTCACCAATGACAACTGCATTGATCATGTTATTGGCTGTAAATAAGGCCTGGTAACTGCGATTGTTTTCCTCAAGCAGCTAAAACAGAAAACATCTTACTTACTTAAGCAGAAGAGGAGCCAAAGGAATTTTCCAGAAGGGAACAAAATGATTATTGTATTGTATTGTATTTAAGCATTTATAAAGCGCCTCCATTACGATGAACCTTTCAGAAGCACTGCCAGCAAGCAAGGCCCTGCAAGAAGAAGAAGGTCTTGAGAAACAGACTGACATCCCTCGCCTAAGACGTAAGTAGAAATTTGTCCGATTGCTGAAGTGTGTATGATGAGCGATGTATTGCAACAGTCACCACCACTTTTTCACTCTGTGCTGTGCTCACATATTTTTGTGACATGATAGTACAATTTTGGTTTGAAGAAAGTTCAATCAATGATAATTACAGCAGAGTATTTTTTCACATGTCACAATGTGCTTCTGATAGATTCCTTCACGTTATTTACATGTTGTTTTGTGCTACATAAACTAGCGACGTGATCCATCTTCGAGTTTACATAAAATGTCAGGAAGAGGGAAGGGAGAAGTTAAGAGGAGATGGAAGGGAGTGCAGGAAGAATGGGTCACTAATAATATGTGGGGCAGAATGAAGCGCTTAGCCAAAGGATCCTTCAACCCCAAGAACATTCCTATGGTAATCACCAATAAGTTCTTCCTTCACCTTAATTATATCTAAAGTAATGCAAAGAATCTCGTAGACCGCTCTGACCTTTGCAATGTCAATGAGGATCTCGAGGTCGCGGATGAGCGCAGCGACATCACGGTCAATGACTGTGAGTTTAGCTGTGATCAGCTTGAAGTGTTTGTTTACATTTGGAGGGTTGATCTGTCCATTGTCTCCACCACCAAAGAGACCATTACATGCCATCTCCACATACAACTTCTGCCTACAAGAGGTAAGGCATATATATCACAAGAGGTAAGGCATATATATCAAAACAGATAAGGCATCTGTTTTATCAAAACAGATAAGGCATATATATATATATATATATATTAATATTTTTATATAAATTAATATTTATATATATTTTTTTATATATCACAAGAGATAAGGCATAGATATTCAAATAGATAAGGCATGGATATCAAAACAAATAACTCTAGACATCAAAGCAGCTAAGGCATAGATGTCACTAGAAATGAGCTATAGATACCACAAGAAATAAGACATATATATCACAAAAGATAAGGCCCTGATAACACAAAAGATAAGGCATAGATATCACCAGAGGTAAGACAATGATACCATAAGAGACGAGGCATCAATAAATGGTCGCTTTAAGTACAATCTCATCCCCAAATGGTGAAGTAAATCAGTCCATACCTATATCATTTAACATTACCTGCCTGTCAACCTCACATGAATTAACCTTCTACACTGCCTTGTCTTACCTTACTTTACCTAACTTTCAGCTTATATGCATGTCTGTCTGTGTATCTAACAATCTGTTTGTCTGTTTGTGTATCTAACAATCTGTTTGTCTGTTTGTGTATCTAACAATCTGTTTGTCTGTTTGTGTATCTAACAATCTGTTTGTCTGCTGTGTATCTTATATCCTGTTTCTTCTTACTTTGTCTCCTCTTTTGTCAGCTTCTTGCTCAGAATGAATCCAGTCCGCTCGCTTTCTGGCGATAATCCCTAAAAACGAATAATAGGTAGATAACTAATACGGAAAGAAGATGAAAGAAAAATGAGAACAATCACAGATATCTGAGTCATAGAAACATTGTGGCATTAATAGATTCTGGATAGCCAGAATATCATGACTCTGTTACTTTAGAGACATCAGTGCTGTATTTTTATCACTTTGCGTTATGTAAATACCAAACACAATATGGAGTGATTAGAAGAAGACTAACTTGGAGGGGAACTCCATCCTTCCAGACCAACGCCTCCGACTCTGAATCCCAGATGAGCTGCACTTCCTCTCCGATCCACTCCTCTGGAATCTCCATTTCCAGCTGAAACCAGTGAGTGCTCCATCTGCCTCACAAACATCCACGCATAATATATAATATTTTCATTTCATTATAAACTGACAAGCCACAGTATACAATACAACACAATACAATACAACTGTTATTTAATGTCGCCCTTCTTACACTTAAGTTCAGAAGTGCACACACGCCTCGACGGCGCAACTGCAGTTGTACTGCAGAGCAATTGTGTGCAAAGGACAGTGGCATAGGCACGATTTCCCCAAAGGGGGGGTTACTGTAGGCACTTTTGGGATAGTCATTTTCCCCACTTGATCTACAATAAATTAGGGGCATAATGAGCCAGCCAGGATTTTTTTTTAATTTTAGTCTTTTTTGCACTGCAACAGTTTTTTTGTGATATTACAAAATATAAATACTTTTTATTAAAATCGGCTAAGGCGCATAGCTAGTGATTTTATAACAATGAAAAAAATTACAAACATATACTCAAGCCTTAAATTTGATATGATTACAAAATAGCCCTGCCTATGCAAATCAGTCTCAGATTTTCTTTTCTTAACATCTTAGTAGGCTAATATTCTTCTTCTGATTATCAGTAGAAGTTCACTTTTCTTGTCATTAGGGCCTATCTTATTTATTCATTCCTTAATCAAAATGAATATTGGTCTTAACTTGCATGGCTTAACAGAACGAAATCTAATCTTTGCTTCCTTAGTAATTCATTGATAATTTCCTTGGCTGTTGGGGTCATTTCACGGTGAACATGCAGAAGAGCTAATCAATTCAGGCTAATTTTGCTTGTCGAGTTCCTGAGATATGTTTTCAGACGGCGAAGTGTTGAGAAAGAACGCTCACTGGTACAGGCAATGTAATGTTGACAAGATTTGCAATAACTTTGTAATATTTGGATGAACTGCTGAATGACACAAATGCATTGCATCCAAAGCATTTTTTGGCACACTACCTGTTTCTTTGCGTGAAAGACGACAATACCACAGCCTTAATTCTGCCACTACGAATCCCAATACGTTCAGAACCATTGCTAATGATCGCTAAGCTTTGCTTAGCGATATTCTTGCCCCAATATCTTATAGCAAGAGATAACAATCTTTAGTTAAACTTACCACAACACCTTCCAGCGAGAGATAATCTGCTTACTGATTTTATCGATCCACTATACAATGCAGCAATTTATATAATTTATCATTTATATTCAACTGTTTCAAACTTCTGAACACTCAACTTGGTATAATGCATCAATGATCATGTCTAAGGATGAACTGACCAATATACACAAGTCTCTCTTTATATTTATACATATATATATATATATATATATATATATATATATATATATATATATATATATATATATACATTAGTTAAATATATGTGATCATTTTTCACAAAACCAGTCAGAAGTCGCATTTAAAAAATGTCTTATATTGGCCTTTTAGTGGAAAAATCCATTTTTCATCACTTTTTACATTTTTGCACTAATGATTAAGCAAATCATTAATAAACATATATTGTTAATTGCTTTTGATATAAAATAATGCTAAATATTTTTTAAAGAATATTTGTTGGAATCCACGCTGATTTAAAATTAGAAGTTTTGCATTTTTATGAAATTTATGATGATTTTCTAGGTCTATTGCGTCATTTTCCCACGCTTAACATCTCCTCTAGCCGTCTTGTGTATCCGAAATGGACTAGCTTTTAATTTAAGCCAATCATAGCTTGAGTAAGCGGTCATATGCAAAGAAATACCATTCTACGGAAAAATGATCAAATAATCTCACGAACTTTGGAAACGATTTTCTCAAAAGAGACTGCAAGCATAGTACAATTTTAAGTTGACATAACTTTTCTCAGGTATAAGATATAAGTGAAACAGAAGCAGTTATGGAAAGCTAATAAGAAGTTCTTTAATGTTACATCTAAAACCCATTTTTCTAATTTGGAACTATGTGACTGATTTCGTGCTGAGCCGTTACATATACACGCACACCCTTTAATATAGTTATATATATAGTACGTATAGGGGTTATGACAGCTGTCTTATGTCCCTGTCCTATATCCGAAAATAATTGAATGATACATTGCGCTTGTCACATTATATGCTAAGTTCTGCTTCATTTACACCCTGCCAGAGTGACCCTGGTATACAGTATCGGGTACACATCAAATCTATGCCACAGCTGTTGCCTCTGTGGAGTCGGCGCGTATGCTGCACTCAGTGCACTGTGAATGTCTGTTATTCCGGTTCCAAAATTATCCCAACTTATTCTGTAGGTTGTTGCTAAAAAATATTTTCAACTGTGCCAATGGGGGGGTTTTAACCCCTAAACCCCCAGGCCTATGCCACTGGCAAAGGACTTGCTCAAGGTCCAATATAGTGCCTCCCCGGAGGTGACTCGAACCTGCTCACTCAGCGCACACTGAGTGTTATGGGGCCAACCGATCTAACCGCTCAGCCACCATGCCACACGCAGTATGATAACAAGTACAATATGAACGAATCATGACACAGTGTTACAGAAGTAGAATTCAAATGACAGCAGCCATGCAAGGCACCCATCACATCATACATCTAACATGGACATTTATATGGTGCCATTCAAGAACAATCTGAATGTTCAATGCAATCAGTTGTGTTCAGTTTGTCCGACCCTTGCCTCTGTCTTTCTTTGTTCTTCTGGTTCTCATTCTGTCTTCCCTTCTCTATCTATGCATCTAAGTTAGTCATTTCTCTCTCTCTCTGTCTTTCAGTCATATGAGCATTTCCTCTATTCCCTCTACATTCCCTGCCATGATAATTATAAGGGCATCATACTCACAGTGGTCCAAATGATGTTCCAACTTGCGTCTGCTTGTAGTCGCCCTTGACGGCTTCAGAGAATGGAATTCGTCCGGGCGCAGCAAAGTGACGAATAACTTGGATTGCTGACTGCTTTGGGTAGAGCCTAGAGGAAGAACAATGCTAGGTAATAAAAATCTCACAAAAGTTTCAATGAACACATTCATAAAAGAAATCATAATTAACATGATTATGGGTTGCACAGATGCGATCGCGATCTTACTTTCCGAAAAGATTACAGTCTGTGAAGTAGATTGGCGAAATGAACTTTTCCGCCCTTTCCAGAGTTGTTCGCTTGTGCTTGAGGACGTATCCAGGTACAGCCATCGTGAAAAATAAATCACTTCTGTTCTCACACACTCTACAATAAGAGTAACAGTATTTCAAGTTCATACTTTGTTCATTTGTATGATGTTAAGGCATCAGTTGCTCTACCTTACAAAGTTTTAGCAGAGTCTCAAAATCTCGCCAGTTCCGAGAGTTTGTAAACCAATCTGCTTGACTAAACTAATAGTTCAGTGACTCCATTTCCGCTGTACTTGTACCTTGTTTGACGAACTATTAACCACATTGAAATGAGAACACAGTCTAGAATTCTGATTCGTTAATCAGATCCATTGGCGATTCTCGTTGTCTGAGAAATGTTTGAATTCGTATTGACTGACATCTGACAAGTTGCTAATCACTACAACTGTTCCAGGATAAACAACGAGCTCACCCACTACTTCATCACCACTAACTTATGATCATTGGTGATTTCAGTGGCAAAATGATTAAAGGCGAAATGTCATCATCTTTCCGATCATTTACTTTAAAATTTAATTATTTTTCTACAGAATAGCGCGTACCAATTACTAGACCCGAGACGTATCAGATTACTTAATCGTCGGCTGCAAAACAGACTCTGACAGACCTTTCAGAACGTGATATGTGCAGATCGAGGTCCAACAACTATTTGCTATCGATTCGTAGACTTTAGCCAAACATCTGAACTTTTCTTATCTAATCAATAATTACTTGTCATATATAATTATCTCTAATTCCTCGTTCGAAATCAACGCTGCAACAGCTGATGGCTACCAGAGAACCAGCGTCATCCAACGAGAAAAAACATTATGATCGATACGTAAGTAAGTATGCCATATATCTGGGACCGCTTCTTGAGCTTGATTATGAGTTGACCGCAGTAGGTCGTTGGATAGCAGTAGATTTAATATGTCTAAATTACGTGGAGACTTATATAGTCTACTTAAGAGTCATGTCAGTAGAATCAGTTTGTGTTCTAGTTTTAATCCTACTGCATGTTAATGCTAGACTCACGGCATAACGCGATTAAAAAGCATAAAACGTGCATTATAACATCACAAAATTACAATGCTTTTCGACAGCCATGTGCGATAGTTGTCAAATATCTGTCATGCCTGTCACGTAACAAGAACTCATGCGTAGCCGCTGTGCAGCGCATTGATATGCGCTATTTATAGCGACGGAACTACTTTGGCGTCGTGGCGTTGGCCTAGCAGAATCCTCTGCTGTTCAGACACAGATTGGCTGCCGAGACAAGAGCATCCACGTAACGCACGCTTAACCTGAGGAGAGAGAGGGCTACCGCCCCGGGAGCTTTGGTCACGCCGTAATGTACGCTCATTTGCTCGGAGTTTGAAGACAAGGTCAGTAAATTAATCCGCGCAGATGTCGATTTGAAAACTGGGGAGGGGTCGGTGTGGCTGGGTTTCCGTGCCACCTCCCACCCAAAAACTTCCCGTCGCCCTCGGCTTCATTTTTATGGGGCGACGAGCCGACGATCTCTCAATTTTATGTTCGTCTGTCGTTTAAGCACCAAAAAATTGAGTTGAGTTTGTCAGCCATGTCAGATTTCATGCGTCATCTGCCTGCTGCGTCTTCTTCATTAGCGTAATGTCTTCCAATAAAATGGCTGATTAAGTAATAGGGTAACCTATGATGGGGTAGGCCTGAACATAAGGTAAGACGAATATGGTGTATACAGAAAGGTAAGGCGAGGTAATTAAGGCAATCGTTTGTTTACTTAGATTCAAAAATTTAATTAAACGATTATGACCTAATTCTGTTCATTGCTTAGGCCTATTTTAATCAACTTGTCCAATGATCCAGTGTATAATTTTACATGGTTCATTGCATCTATCGAATCTGATACGTAGTCTGAGTTAAACAGTTTCGTGTGCTGTTATATAATATAAAATCCAACCTCTGTAAGATTGGCATAATCAAATCTAACCTGATCTACATTCAGTGTTTGCTTATTATGTGGTTCAATCTCGTGTAGAATATAGGCTATATGTGGCGGATAATGATCCTATTAGGCCTATAATTGGACCGATGATCCAATAAGAACAAATCGTTTCGGATCAAATCCGCTTCGATCTAATCGGCGATCGTCCAATGTAGCTGATCATATTAGATATATGACGATGCTAGAAACATAGGCCTACACGGCAGTAAGACAGACAGACAGACAGACAGACAGAGACAAGAGGCAGAAGGCACCGAAAGAGAGAGATAGGCCTACATAGAGCGATAGAGTAGAGCCTAGGCTGCCGGTACATCTAGAATCTAAGAAGTGAATTGTGAGAGGAAAGCAGCGGCTCAGACGATGTTTATGTTTCCCAGTATGAATCATCTGCGGTGCAAAGGAGGGAGGGTGGGAGGAGGAGAGGAGGACGAAGAAGAAGATGATGCTGTGGAGGAAAAGAGAAGGAGGACGAAGAAGAGGAGCAGGAGATGGATGTATGAATGCATGAGTGGATGGATGCATGGATGGAAGGATGGACGGACGGATGGACGGAGCTTGATAAATCCAAATAGTTAGGTGGGCAGAAAAGTAAGTGCAAGAGTTACACATTGCCCGAGATTAAAAACTTTTAGCACTGCACTTAGCGATGGATCCATTCCAGGACCGACTCCTCAACCCTTGTGTATATATATTCAGCTGGAAAGAAACGCAGAGGGAGAAGGCGGCTTTATCGGCAATATCAAGCATTCTGGTAACAGTTAGAAAGCCAGACGGGGTCATGTTACATTAAGAGAGCGGGATGGATGGAGTGGGATAGGGTGCAACGTGGATGAGTTATGAGTTCCGATCTGTTCCATGCGGACTTTGGAACTATATTAAAGGATACTCAGGCGGAAAAGGAGAACGAAGAGGAAGGCTATGAAGACGAGGAGAAAGAAGAAAATGAAGATAGAGAGGACGATGGTATCTAGCTAGAGAATAAGAGGAGGAGGAGGAGGAGGAGGAGAAGCAACAGCATTTGTTCGTACCTATCGCCGCCAAATGACATGCGTCAGGATCTGATGATGATGATGATGATGAGTGACAAGGTGGAAAAATGAGAAGAGGAGGGGGACTTTAGGACGAGGAGGATGGAATTGAGGAAGAGGAGGAGGAGGAGGAGGAGAAGTAGAGAGTTGTACTGAGTGCAGTGTTTATAGGTCATTGGATGGAGCTGTGTCTGAAAGGCTTCGGAGGGCTACGTTGTGCCGGCGGTTGGTCGGTCTGTTGTTTTGATGGAGGGAAGGCCTGGGCCTCCGCCACACCCATGCACTGCCTGATGACGATGCACCGTCTACCAGTCTCTCTCGATCCGTCTCTAGCTTCGTCTGAGTGTCTCGAAATGTCGGTCTCTGTGTGTCTCTCTCTCTCTGTTGCTCATTTTGATTACTTTCAGGCACTATTTTACTCTGTTTTCGCTGCGTTTTATCAGATGCGTTATCGGTCTCTGTATCTCTCCGTTTCTGTCTGTCTGTCTGTTTTTCTATCTGTGTCTCTCTCCCGCTGACTTTTTGTACCTGAGTCTTCTTGTGTCGTTGTAATTATGTCTCACTACCTATCTGTCTCGTGGCATCTTCGTGGGGTCGAGTTCTGTCTGCCTCCCTTTCTCCCTCCATCTCTCCGTTTCCCTCCCTCCCCATGGAAACTAATAGTGAACTTTTTATAGAATCACTGCTTTCCCACCGCTGCGGTGTTCGTATTGCCATATGCACCACATGCCTTTATCAGATGTGGCTCAAAAACCATCGATGGCTATGGCCACCATTTATCGTATGCTGACTGCCTTGCCACGACCATTTCCTGAAAATTGTTTGGATAATTTGGGCCAATAATTCCTGCGATTATCCACTCACCAACTCACAGAATATCACACTGCACAGCCCAATCATTCTGTCTGTCTGTCTATCTGTCTGTATGTATGTTTGTCTGTCTGTCTATCTGTCTGTCTGTCCATCTGTCTGTCTGTCTGTCGGATGTCATTTGCTGTCTGTCTAGCTTGAGCGTCAATGCCTGTCTGTCTGCGTTGACCCACATCTGTCTGTCTGGCATTTCTCTTCTCTATCTATGCTTCAGTCTGTCTGTATGTCCGTCTGTTTGTCCGTCCGCATGTGTGAATATCTGTCTGTCTGTCCGTCTATGCATCTTCGACCGGTTTTTTTCATTAATAGAGCAAGGCTTACTAATCAGATAAGCTGGCCCTCAGAAACAGCTTGACCTCTTGATGACCTCTGTATGACCTTGACCTTTTGTTTTCAGCCAACAATAAAACAGAATTTCGTGCCGAAGTGAAACTCCGATTGTTTGCCAGTGTCGCCCGCGAGATGGAAACCTCAAGGTCGAACCCCTGTACAAAGAGAACCAAGTCGACCTTGAACGGAGGAGGAGCGTCGGCGACAATGGCAGCCAAGGGCAAACGAGCCAAGGTCACGTCGGCCAAGTCCAGCAGCGACCAGTCGAGCGGTGACCCCCGAGAGGTCATCGTCCGACTCGAGTCGGAGCTGGAGGTCGAACGTAAGTCAAACACCCAGTTACGGCGTGAGAAAGCGCGAGAGGTGCAGCAGGCTCGCGAAGCGGAACAGAACCGTTCCGCTTCGTCGCAGAAGGACCTGACCGCCCGACTGCACCTCGAGAAGCAGAGGGACCTGGAGGCGCTCCGGGAGACCCTCCGGTCAAGGCACGAGACCGAGATGGTGAAGGCGATCCGGCAGAAGGACGCGGAGATCAAGAGACTCCAGCGGGACCTTCTGCGCTGTCAGGACGACCTGAAGGAAGAGATCGCCAAGCGAGGCTTGTCTACTTCGGCACGAAACGCTTTCGAACTGGAGCGAGCCAAGATGCTCCAGGAGATGAAGGAGCTGACGAACGCCAAGAAACAGCTCGAGGATGCTCTGCGCTCGGCTGCGGAGGCAGAGAAACAGCGCAACGTAGAAGTTCGTCAGACTAAAGAGAACTGCAAACTGGAGGTTGCAAAGGTCGAAAAGGAGGCCGCAATGGAAGTGCGCAAACTGGTAGGAGAACTTCTTCGAATGTATAATTATATATAAGAAGCCGACAATAATTATAAAGAACGAATGAAATCTTGATGAACTAGATGATTACCGAATGTAATTTGGTTATTGTTACGAAAGAAGACAACTGACGAGATGCCTGTAGCGGTATTTGGTTGCACGATGAAGTAGATGATGATGACGACGATGATGATGGTAGTGGTGTTGTGACGACGACGATGATGATGACGACCGACCATTACGGTAACCCTAAAGAGGGGGCAGAGATGTGCTCTGGCATGGTGGTCTGAATTGCCTTGTACCGCTGAGAGGGAAGGGTTGGCTGCTGGCATTCCTATGCTGGTTCCTCTGGTTCTGGTTGTTTGTCTTGTAACATTGTCTTCGTTGAGCTAATGGCGGAAACAAAGAACTGAACACCTGTGGAAAAATCAACTAACGAAACACGTGTAACACCAAATGGGATTTAGTGTCATGTGGTGTAAATCGATGACGTAATTCCTTTGTCTGTGTATTTTCCTTCCTCCCTCTCGTCCACACTGTAATGGATCCTTCATCCACCACTTCCACGTGCTCCTCCCTTTTCACTTCCTGTCAGCCTTCGCCTATTCTTAGTCTATCACGTCCTTCTTTCTATTCATCTCTCTCACTCTTGTCCCGCCTGTGTCTTTCTCCGTCCCTCTGGCTCACTCTGTCCATCCTCCGTCTAGTTTTATTTATCTTCTGCCTGCGTGCATGTCTCTGCCTTTGCCCTCTTTCAGTGCCTGTCTCTCTTTGTTTCTGTCTGTCTGTCTGCCTGCATCACATACACACACACACACACATACACACACGCACACTCACATTCAAGCTCTCTATTACTAATTCTTTCTTTCTCTTTCATTATATATTTGACATCCTCCTCAGTTCCTGTGATCCTCAACCTTCCAATTCTCAAGGTAAAGAAGGACATCCCATATCAAATACTCTGATCCTCAGACAACCTGATTAGGACCTTACTCTGACTCAACACAGCACTTCTAAGTAAGCCTGTGCCCTGCATTTGGCTTAAAAGTTGAGCTGTATAAGTTTGGAAACTATGATTACGATCTCTGTGTGTCTGTCAGTCCGTCGGTCAGTCTTTCTATCTGTCTGTCTCCGTCTTTCAGTAATGTGTCGTAATTGCCTGACAACTGTTTGTTATGCTGTCAACAGCTGGAAGAGCTTAAGTCAAAGGACCATCTGTTGGCCCAACTGGATCGCAATCAGTACCCAGATAGAAGCAACTGTTTGCGTCAACACTTGGCCAATCAGTCGGTCGATGAGCTCCTTAAGATTTCCAGCGAAATCGAGGCTGTCGAAACCAAGGCAACCGGTTCCAAACAGGAGACCGTGTCCACGGCGACGCCATCGCCAGCTGCTGCTGCAACTGGACTACAGAACATCACTTGGGTAAGGAAGATGCTCAGGAGCCAGTTCTCTTCTGTGCGATTTGTTAAAGACGCATAGCAGTTCTGTGGAATTTGGGCTCTTCACTGTCACTGTCTGAATCTCTGTCTCTCTCGCTCTCTGTCTGTCTGTCTGGCTGTGTATCTTTATCTTTCTCTGTCTCTGTGTGTCGCTTTCTCTCTTCCGCTACGTCTTACTTCTTTCGGTCTTCAATTTTCATTTATTTCAAAACTCTGGATGGGACACTTTTTACATGTTGTTGAATCTGCAGCCTTTGCAACAATCTTTATTTTCACTTTATCGATTTTCTCCTTTTCTAATTTGGATGTCACTCTGTTTGTTTGTCTGTTCGTCTGTCTGTCTGTGTATATCTTTGATAATCTTTCTGGCCATTATGTCTTTCCAGCAACCAATACCTCCTTGTGTCTCTAACTCTCTATATATGTAGACCTACTTTCATTAACGATCCCTTTTGTATCCTTCTTTCTGCATTCTGTCTGTATCCCTCTACCTCCGTGTAAAACTGTATCCAATCATCGATTCATTCTTAACATTTACTTAGCGCCCCTTCAAGAACTTACTCTGGGCCCTCCCAACCCAGCCTCACATGCCTTTATTTTCACTAATTCACGCTTTTCTTCCATTATCTTTATATTTTCGTTGAGTCTGGTCTTGCAGTAATTCTGAGGCGCCAGACAAGGACCTCTGTCTAACATAGGAACCATGTGCCAGCGTTCACTATCAGTTCCCAGATAGAGGTAGAGGTGGCTGTTGTGCTTTGCCTCATCAACAGCAGCCGGCTGAAGGCACGGACGGAGGTGGATGCTGCTGGGAAAGAGGGATGGATGGAGGGAGGGTGCGTGGTTGTTCTGACCTCACTGGGCTATCGGCTGCAACCGGTGTAGAGGATGGAAACAAAATGCAGATGTAGGCAAAGGAAGATGGAGTTCACACTATACTCCTACTACATTCAGATCTGTCTTTCAATTCGTCTCTCTCACTCTCTCTCTCTCTGTCTGTCTGTCTCTCTCTATGTCTCTCGTCCTCTGTCTTTGTGTGCGTGTGTCTCTCTCTGTCTGTCTGTCTGTTCATCTCTCTCTGCCTATCTCTCTAAATGCTACTACATTTCTACCTGCCTTTCTCTTTAGCAGCTTTTGTCGATCTGTCTCAATCTCGCTTTGTGCATCTAGCTCTACTTGTTCCCTTACAACTCTCTCTGTCTCACTGTCTCTGTTCTTGTCTATTTTTGCCCCTCCTGTCTCTGTCTCTCTGTCTGCAGTCTCTCTGTTTGTCTCTCTGACTCTCTTTGTGCCTCTAGCTCTACTTGCATCCTACGCAATTCAGTCTTGGGATGCAACTGGATGCTGCTTTTCACCGAATCCCTCGTGGAAGCGTTTATTGGCATCACTCCAGCAGAACCAACTTCCCTCGCAGCTCCTCTCCACATCCCGACCCTAACCGAGGAACTTGCGCCAAACAGACGCCTTCATTCCAATAGATAATCAGGGAAGGCAGGACTTGGGGAAGGAGGAAAGAAAGAATGAAAGGAAGGAAGGAAGGAGGAGAGGAAGAAAATGAAAGAATAGGAAATGAAAGAACTATCGGAATGAACGAACATACGCAATAACGAATGGATGATGAATGGATGAATGGATGGATGGATGGATGGATGGATGGATGGATGGATGGATGGATGGATGGATGGATGGATGGATGGATGGATGGATGGATGGATGGATGGATGGATGGATGGATGGATGGATGGATGGATGGATGGATGGATGGATGGATGGGACTAATCAACGTAATATCTTGAAGGCGCCATTTGCCCCTTGGACTTTTGAAGTCTGACGGAGTTGAGCCCATGCCATAAAAACACAGCATACGTGCGCTGCCGCCTTCAGCCCAGATGCAGTGCTGCAGGCTGCGAGGCAGGAACCAGACCGGCAGAGGGAGGGAAGGAGGGAGGGAAGGAGATAGGGCCTACAGTGAGGCCTGGAGGGATCGTGTTATGCATCTTTTGCAGATTTAGGTGAGTCAGAAATAATGGGCGGAGGGGAAATATAAGATGTGCTCCGGTCAGACAAACAAACCGACATTGTACGTAACTATGCAGGTGGAGTGACTTGCGGCAGCGGGATTGGACCAATGAGCAGAGGCGAAGATCAACAACACACAGATTAACTGGAATAATTCTGTACGAATATTACAAGTATTCTTACTCCTGTAATCGTACTCTAGTTCCGCTTTTATCCACAATAAAAAGGAGGCATAGCCTATATTTTAATGCGTGGCAGTCCAATTAGCCTTTCCTCGGCCGTCGTCTCCTCTTGCCGGAATAAATTATGCTAATTGAAGACAGAAGCTGCTTTGGTTGTAATTTAGGCGGCAAAAGACAACGGTTATTTCAAAAATAAACAGGCATCACATTGATAACCACAAATGCACACATGGACACGCAGTCTATTTAGCTACCATTTAGTCAATGTTAGGCATTCGTCTTCATCGAGGAAGGAATCCAGTTTAAAAGCTGTCTTTCAGTTAACAAAGTAGCGCATGTGTGGCACGGTGGCCCATTGGTTAGAGCGGTCGCCCGTAACGTTCAGTGTGCGCCGAGTGAGCGAGCTCGACCCTCGTCCGAAGGTTCAATCACTGTGTAGGGACCTTGAGCAAGTCCGCGCACAATTGCTCTGCAGCAGGCCTACAACTGCAGTTGCGCCGTCGAGGCGTGTGAACTTATGAGCAAAAAATGTTGGAAGAAGGACGATATCAAATTTCAGTTGTATTGTGTGCCAACCTATTTCTGTTCCTTGGCCACCACAAATACCTAAGGTTGCTACTTGCCATGTCCTTGGTTTTTGAATTCACCGTCCAGTTCTAGTTGCTCTTTACCTGTTAGCTAAGCGTAAGCTTCGCCTCTTCGAGTAGCCTATCATATAGGCCACCGTAGAATTATTTCTGAATTTTTCGACCCATCAGAATTATATTATACATAGACCTGGCTTTGGCAATGATTTATCTTTGCAACGATTTCGCTTGAAGTATTATCGAGTGGGCTCCAGTTTATTCACGAGCTATGCGTCGTGCCAAAGAGGTTGTTGACCATCCAGAGGTGCCAAGTAAAGCGCAGAGTCCGCTTGACAGAAGACCCGGTTGAGAAGGCGGCAACGTTACTGGCTAAATCGGGTCTCGCTGACGACGCTGAGGATGCAAGAGATGGAAAAGGGCAGAGTGAATGGGTAAGATTGAGAAACCCACAGAGATGAGACTTGAATCTGGAGTAGCAAGCCTGAGGCGTGATAGATAGAGGCGCTTGAGACGGATGATAACGGTTGGGAGTGATGATTAAATTGGTGATTCTTTGAGGAATTTGTGCTACACAGATCGGTTGGAACATTTGAGATGAGAAGTGACTGGGGATGAGAGTGGTGTGGGAATAGAAATGGGTGGCAGGATGATGAAGTGATCGCGAAGGATCTACAAAGTTATAGGTCATTTCCGTCATGGGTAGACTAGACTTTGAAGTGAATGCGCCTCAGATATTTTTCAGTGATGTATGGTCTCGAGACAGTGTCTCGGTCTCGATACAGTTTTTTAGTGTCTCGGTCTCGGAAGCCTGCTGTCTCGGTCTCGAGGTTAGTGTCTCGAATTTTTATAAACTGTCTTGAAGTGAAAGTCTTGTTCTGTCTGGAACAAGCAGTCTCGATGAGTTAGAAACTGAAACCGCAATCTACGAGAAACGGTAATTCTGGTTAACGCGCGAGTCACATGATACTGAAATCTATTCAATTACCTTAAAGTGGAAAAATGTCTGAGAGCGAACTTGAAATTGTGAAGTTTCATTTTACGCAATTTGAAGCTATTGACAAACAATAGCTATGCCGTGCCGCTGGTTATTGATGCAAAACCACCATAACCGAAACGATCGGAACAACTTCGAGTTTCTCAGGGTGAGTATAAGGATATGCGCAACCTTTTAATTTCGTTTGGTATAAGGTATCGAATTTACTTGTTTATAATCGTCTATAAGATTTTAGACGTGTCTAAAAAGGCTTTCTGTATGCTATTCAGAAGATATGCCGACGAAAAGATATCGAAAAAGATAAAACGCGGCAATACAAAAACTGTTCTCAGGAATTGGTACTACATATCAGTTTCAAATTTAAATCGCACAGGAACATTATTCCCAAAACTGATACTTTACAGCATTTTATATAAGATCACTTGTCTTTTACTGTCACGTACTGTCTTGAGCCAAGTGTCTCGGTCTTGGTACCTCACTGTCTCGGTCTCGGCACCTCACTGTCTTGGTCTCGTCTTGGTCTTGAAGTTTGAAGTCTTGCATACATCACTGGTATTTTTAGACATTGGAGTGATTGAGGATGGCAGCGAAGCGTTAATAATAGGCCTACACACGTTTGATATGTTAATCTTGGGAGTCCTGGAGCCCCTGATGGACTCAGTAGCCGGTTGGTTATAGGAATATATTACGGGCTCCAGCCTCCACCGATCCGGCTACTGAGCATGCGCACAAGTTGCATAACGCCTTCAATGTTTAAAGAAGGGCAATATCAAACACAATTGAAGGCCTATTGTACTGAGAAAGCGAACGTGACTATAGGCTACACAGTACAGCACAAAGTCTGCTTTTCATTAAGCGCCTCTACTCGATTTTTGTAGCGCTGTATAAAAATTTCACTATTACGATCCCTGCATGAGAACCGTAATTACTTCTTAATGCATCATTACTTTACGTCAATAAATATTATCGATTGGTAAGCCGTGATTGGGTCGAATGCGTTTGTAATTATTTTCCTATTTTTTTATTCGCTAGATGGCAGACCTGTGCTCATAACTACCACAACTAAAGCAGTTTGCCACCAATGTTAAAAAATTCTACAACTTATTAAAGAAATAAGTGCTGGGGTTGGCACCTAAACGACATCCAAAAACCACAATTGTTGGGCTGTCGATGTGTCCATGGTGGGTCCACTGGGTCACCCGGTAACACCAGTGGGCCCAGTGAACGTAGCCGGCTGAAATAATGTTCATCTAACCACGGTGACCCATTCAACCCATTGGGGGATTTGGTTAGAGCGTCGCTTGGGCAATAACGAGTATACGGTCATTTGATGACAACAACATGGCATAAGTATGCATGTCATAATTTAATCTGTAAGCACCTTTACGTCATTGGCTAATTAGGAGTAAATTCCTACATTAGTTGGTAGTAGTTTCAATAATTATTTAGTTGTGGTTTCTCAAACAGTTACAGTAGATAATAGCATCTCTTGAGTTGCACCAGCAGCTGTTGTGTTGTTTACCTGCTGCAGCAAAAGAAGGTTTATGAGTTGGAGAAACAGATCCGACTGGCTAGTGGACTCAACCATGCGTTCATCGAAAAGAATAAAGAGGTCACGACGATCAACAACAGCCTCGAAAACAAAATCAGAAACCTCGCAGATGAAAACAAAGAACTTGTAAGCGAATCAAATGTTTCTTGCAGAACGCATGCATCGCAGCGTTTATCTAGCGCATTTACTTTACGTTATGTTTATTTAGCACCTTTCTATACTTTATGGTATGAATAAACAGACTTATTGATCATATGAATCAGAATGGTTGAAGTTTTTAAATGAATTGACGACTTAGTTCATTAAAGACGATTTATTTTGATTATTATTGTTGTTATAATGAATGATGACAACGATGAGATGGCTGTAGCGGTGAAGGTGGCGAATGGTGGTGGGAGTTGTGATGATGATGGTGACGACGATGATGATGAATACGATGACGACGACGATGATGATGATGATGATGGTGACATGTTGTATTTTTCAAAAGTAAGAGACCTTGTAACGCTTTTTCTTGTGCGCTTAAACATCATCATTTCTTCAAGGTTCAACTTCTAACAGAGCATTGTTGAAGCGCTATATAAGTGCTGGAGTTCATCTTGTAGAACACTGAGCTGACATCAGCCAAGGTGGAGATGAAGAAGATGAATGATCGCTTCACTGGAACGAGTCTTGAGACGCTGACCAACCAACTGGAACGAGTGAGGAAGCAGATCAAGGAACAAGAACAAGTAATCGCTCAACTGCGATACGACTGTCAGGTGACTATCATCCACAGTGCAGTGGAATTAAATTTACAAAAATACATTAATGTATTTCAAAAAGTATTTGAAATACTTTGAATTTCAAAATCATTAAAACATATTTATTATTTATATTTATTTCGAATACTTGTTGGAGTAGTTTACGTTCAGAATAATGCAATTTACTGTAACATAACTTTGATTATATTTAGATCAATTTGTTTGTAGTAAATCAATTTAATTGATACCATAAAGATCTTTAGAGATATGAAATTCACTTCTTTCAGGACAAAGATCGCCGGCTGAAGAGGGTTGGAAAACCTAAAAAGGTATGACTTCTCATTTTGGTCTTGTAATTCATATTTCTTAATTCATAATTCATGTATTTCTCGCAATTCCTATCCTGTTGTCTAATTCTGATTCTATTTTTGATGTAAAGTAACTTAGTTGATCATTTATAGAAGTGTCTCAAGTGCATTAATGCCTAAATATTTACTTTTATATGTAACGTAATGCAATTTTTTTTAATATGATGCAATATAACGTAACATGAGGAATTGTTGTAGCTCCTATTCTTGTTCTTGTAGGCTGTTCGGTTCCTTCTGCCGGGTGAAACCGTTCCTCGGGTGAGTTAAAAGCGGGTTCTTCTTCTTCTGTTGTATTTTACCTGATTTAAGAATAATGCTAATCAAGGCTGGAATTATAATTAACAAGCATTGTGGTCCAGGTTAACTGAAAGTTAAAGTTTATTAATGGCTACAATCAGTACAATGCTATTGTTAATCATTGGGAATTTTTTAGGTAATTGTAAACCCTTGTTCTGGTTGTTGTTAGAACAGCCCTGTTTATAATAGATCAGGGTTAGTGTTAAGCTTGGAGTTAGCTGTGGTTATGGCTAATGTTCACATAAAGTTAAGTTAAAGGTTATGACTGTGAGTTACCAAGATTGAAGTTGAGCTTAACTGAAATACATAAAGAGAGTGATGATTAATTTCTCAACTGATCTCTTTTCTTAACCTCTGACCTTTTCCTGGTGTTGAAACGAATTCCGCAGGCACCTGGATTCGACATCGATGACGTCATCACAGATGGTCGCCATGGAGATGAGCACTATATGGACGACAACACTGACTCCATGTCACTCGACTCTGACGCCACCTGTCAATCATCGCAGCAGTCAGACACCAACATGACGGATGATGACAGGGAACTTATGGAACCAGTGAGTCAAGAGCAACGTTTGCTTATCTGGCTACTAGAAAGGAATAAATACTTCTCTTTTTGCCACACAGTTGGTGGCTTAGCATTATCGTCTGTTATGTCCAGACATTAAATTGAATTGACTGTGGTTTATCACCAGACAGTCAATTTATGCATTCCTGCTCATATAAGTCTGAAGCTTCAAAATGTTGATTTTAAGAGTGACATATGAGTGTAAGAATAATTGTGCATAAATTTGCATAATTGGGAGGAATAGTCTTTGAATGTGTTTGACCTTTTGTCTCCAAAGATCATCATTGTCTCTGTTTGTTGTCTTGAAGGGCGTTCTGTTGGAGAGTGTGGAGAAAGATTATGAGCTGCTGATGAGGGAGCATCTCGCTCTGGAACAATCCTACGCATCACTCATCCACTCCTATTCCGTCCGAAACGACGGAGAACCGCCACCAGAAGTAGGATCCACAACATACTCACTTACTCACTTATATGCTCTTAACTCTTTTGCTCTTCTGTAAATATTGGCTTGTAATGGCAATATATAAGGCTCTGTGTACTTTATGTTTAACTTGAAGATGCCATCGGGTTGAAGTTTTTCAACTAATTTTAATCTTGAATCTTTGGAATGTTGTCGTTGATGAATCAATAAATCAATGAAACTTTATTAATTCATTCATTAAGTAGATTTATTTAGGGCCTCTTCTAGGCTACTACTCAGCAGTGCTCCCGACCCCGGCACAGCTAAATAGAACAGTTTTAGGGAGAGTATAAAAGGAGTCTGAGTGGACCCTTGGCAAAGACAACGGGAGCATGTTCCAAAGCGAGGGGCCAACTACTGAAAAGGCACTATTCTACTTAGTAATTGTACATAGCGCCTTTTCAAGAAATATGCTCAGAGACGCTCTCTGCGCTAGCATACATGATGTTAGGCCTAATTGTCATTTAACAACTGTTAAAATAATTATTATAAAAATAGTACACAGTAAGCAAAAAAAAAGTCGCCAATGGCTGGATTTGCTATCATCTTGATAAGAATTCTCTCTACTTTGTCGACAGGAATGGAAAATCGAACGTGAATCACTGAACTTAGCCATCTGGGCGCTTGAACAAAAGGTAGGAAGTCATTCTGATTGTTTACTCTCATTATCATTGTTGTGATCTTGCTTGTGATCAACAGCAACAACATCATCATCATTGTCGTCGTTATTGTTGTTGCTTGGTAATTTCTGTTTATGATTCAAAGAAAATGATGATCATGCACCATATAAAATACTAACACTTAAATAACAAAGTTAGCTAAGTATTTGATAATTAGTATGGAGATGATGGTGGTAATGATTTATATAAATGATAACAATTATGTTGATGATGATGATGATAATAAGAATAGGTATTATTAGTATCATCATGATCATTGTCATCATCACCCTCACCAAGATTCATCATTGTAAGTACACCTATGGCATCATGAAGACTTGTTAAAGACACTGTAAGACAAGTAAATTGTTCTTGCATTGTTTGTAGGTGAGGAGGTGTGAGGAGAACGAGGAATTGTTGAGGATCAAACTGGAGCAGGTGACAGAGGAGAAGGAGGAACTGGAGTTCAAGGTACTCGAACAGGAACAGTGCATGGAAATGGATCCGTTGGATGTAGAGATGCTCGAATCGGAACTGGTTCTGCTGCGAAACAAGCTCGACAGATACGAGCGTGGCGCCAGAGCGTCAGAAAGAGACGTCGGTCTTCAGTGTGATGTATCCAGTCAAGCAGAACCGGAGTTCACTGGCCTGGAACTTTCTGTGGACAATCTTTCCAGACTGGGACTGACCAGTGGAAGGGAGGAGGCAGAGAATGACAGCGGAAGTGAAATGGTATTGTCCTTCTCCACGACGGCTTCATCCGGGTTTGATGAGATGGCTTCGGAAGCAGAGGAATCGATTGTTGCTGATGCTCTGTCAGCGTTAAAGCCAGATGCAGAGGATGGAGGTAGAGGTGAAGCAGATGAAGAATGGAAGAAGAAGATGGCTACGGTTGAGGTGAGTTCCATGTTCATCGATAATTCATCATCACTTTTGGGCAATTTCAGTGTCTTCACTAATTTTGAACTGTTAAATGTAACGGTAACGATATTGATTGATTGATTGATCAACATGTTTGATTTTTAGCGCAGCTTCAAGCATATTTCTGAAAATCATTATTTTAGATAGTTATGTTGGCAAGTTTGATTGTTGTCAGATGTGATGTCATGATGATCAGGAGCACTGTCTGTATGGGGAAATGTATATAATGACTCGTAAAATAGGCTCATATTCATCAGCAAATAATTTGCTCCTCTGAGTAGAAATATGAAGGGGCGCTATATAAATGCTTGATTACATTTACAGTTGCGGTCATCATAATTACCTTCATCGTCGTTCTCCAATTCATATAAGTTTTATCATAATTTTCTTCATCGTTATATACAAGATAATGTGCAGCATTTACGTTTTATCCTTGATCTTGAACCATCTTTGAAACTCTGTTTAAGGACAATTCGCAGAATCAGTCAACAGAAGCAACCGATGTCACACCTACCATGGATTATCCAGTGGAAGTGAAAGAGGAGTCTGGGAGTGACACTGACCACATGTTCGAGATGGAAGCAACCATCAAATTGTTCCAGGCAATGGAATCGTCGTGGAAGACGACCGTCGAGAGACTGGAACGCCAGCTGCAACAGAGCCTGATGCGGGAGCGCATCATCCGTGACCAAGTGGTGCTGGTGGAGGAGGAGAAGAACCGGCGGATCAGCGCCCTTCAGGGTCAGATCGATCACCTCGAAGACAATGAGACGCGACTGGCAGACACGATCCATGCCCTGGAAGACATGGCGCTCGGGGTGGAAGCGCTGAATTGCGCCATGGAAGGCGACGTGGAACCAGTTCCAGCGGATGAGCTGGAAAGAGAGACGGAGAAGCTCGAAGCAAGCAGGAAGCAGCTGAAGGAACAGGTGGAGGAATTGGTTGAAGCAGGAAGGATGTTAGGACGGGTGAATGTCAAGTACGCGGATGAGGTCACGGACGATGAGGCCAAACAAAGGTTGGCAGCTGGAATGGAGGGAGAGGTTGTTGGCCTGGTGGAGGCAGTGGAAGCTGCCCTGCGCAATTCCATCCGCCATCTGGAAAATGTCAATGGCCAGATGGAGGAAGAGGCAAGGAAAGAGAAGGAACTTGGCCAGCGCATCCAGCACCTGGAAGCAAGCCTGGTGGATGAGGAGACTGTGGATAGAAGGAAGGAGTGCCCTCCGAGCGCATCGGCCGAGGTGAGGAAGGCGGTCATGGAGTGTGCCCAGATCATGTCCACCTTCGCAGTGGAAGAACTCCAGGCTGACCTCAAGGAACTGCGGACGCTTCTCATCAAGCTGAAGGCTGTCATCGATGCGGACGAGGCCGAAGGAAAGGTCAAGGTCGACGAAAGGCCAAGGTCATCCGGGAATAAGGAAGGGAGGGAAAAACTTCGATTGGATGTGCAACCACTGGAAGAATGGATGACAATCACGCCACCTGGTGTCAAAGTATTCGGCGAATTTTGTGATCGAGATCAGGATACAACGGATTACGAACTGAGACAGAAGGTAAAAGATATCTGTCTTATTTATTCTTATCTGATCTAATCTTAATCTGATGTTTCATTAAATTGTGTTTAATCTGTTTTACTCATTTCTAATTTAACCTAATCTGACCTTATCTAATCATTAGGGCCCCGTGGTTTATGCGATTACATGATTTCGCAGTTTCTTCGCATAAATTGACAGTTTCCACATAAATTCCTAAATGGCAAGTTATTATTGCGTAAAGTTCGAAAATTTCGGTCAGTGTTACCTATAGTTATTATTAGCCTGTAGGGCATATAGTTTACCGACCAGACGACGTAATTGTTGATGACTAGGACCTGTGGTTTATGCGATTATGCGATTTTTCTCATAATTTACGAAGATTTTTCCCATAATCCATGGGGGCCTAATAATCATGCCTCATCTAATCTTCTTAAACATTTTGTAAAATAATCCATGTATCCTAATCTTATCATTTATGAACTCATTGGATCTTACATATAACATGTTCTGATCTACTCTTATTAAATACATGAATTTAATCTTTTTACTGGATATCTTTCCAAGTTTGGGCCACCCTTTGAAATGCTCTTCCCTTATCTCTGTGTTACAACTCTTTCAGGTCCCTTTACATCATCCTTCCTTTTCCTACTCTCAGAGATTTCACACTGGAGCACTGCTATGAGCGGCGCTTTATGAATTCACAAATACAATACAATAAAAATTGAATGTAATCTAATATCATCTTATTGTTTAGTCATTTAATTCTAGATTTTCTCTCATCTTAAACTCAACAAACACAATCTGATACACTGGATAATTTCAGTTTTGGCGTGAATCTAATTGTAATTAAAGAGACTTCATCAATCATCATTTCATACAGCTGCTGAGTCTTTTAGATGCAGTTTACTGAAGACTAAGGTTCAAAAGTGTTCTTCTGGTTTTGTGGAATTCAGGTTGATGAGCTAGAGAGGGAGTGTGAGCGACTACAGAATCTGGTTCACGAGGAGGACCAGGTCATCCGTGACCTTCACTTCCAGAACCTGGAGTTGCGGGATACCGAAAAGAACTTCCATCAGCTGGTGGAAAGACTGGAGATGGCCGAAGAACAGATGCATGGAAAGATGGAGGAGATGGCGGAGGAGATGGAACGACTCCAGGGTCTTGTCAAAGTGCTCGAAGTGAAGGATAGAACGACGCGCTCGCAGCTGATGAAGCACCAGGAGAACGAGTTGGAACTGGAAGAGCAGTTGGAGCAAACGATGGAAGAAATGCAGAATGGAAAGCGCAAGGCCGATCGGAGAATAGCAGAACTTGAGAACGAGAAGAAGACTTTAATCCGTCGAACAGAGGATCAAGTCGATCGGATCGGAGACCTCGAGGGACTCACTGGATCGCTCAAGCTCAGGATCCGGAATCTTGAGGCTTCGGACGCCGGACTGAGAAGTGAGATACGAAAGCTGGAATCGGAGCTGTCGAGCGCTGGAGGAGCCCTGGCTGAACTGGAGCAGCACCGAGATATGTTGGCTCAACAGGTTCAGGACCTGGAAAGGGAGAAGAGCAAACTGCTCTTTGAGATCGCCGATCTGACGATCGATGCGAACAAACAGGGTCAGAAGATCAGTCTGCTGAACCAGGAGATTGGAAAGCTACGAGGGTCCATTGTCAACAAGGACGAGGTGATTAGCTGTCTACAGGCCAAGTTGGACGTTGCTGGGACGGTCCTGGAAACGCTGAGGGCCAAGGTGGCCGACTACGAGAGCAATGGTCTAGTTGAAGAGGAACGCATGGAAGCCAATGTAAGAGAACGAGACCAACGAATCAGAGAACTGGAAGAAGAACTCCAACAGGTACTGGCTGTCTATCTGTCCTTATATCTCTGTCTTGGTTGGTGTGTATGATTGTCTGTCGGTCTGTGCGTGTGTGCATGTGTGTGTATGTGTGTTTGTGTGTGTCTGTCTGTCTGTCTGTCTGTCTGTCTGTCTGTCTGTCTGTCTGTCTGTCTGTCTGTCTGTCTAAGTAACCTGTGATTTCAGTTAATGATTCGTTTGTCTCTTTATTTCACATGTGGATGCAAAATCAAAAGCTTATAGAATTATACACAGATGTTTGATTTTATGTCTATATGTGAAATTAAACATTTAATTGCATTTCTATAATATATATTTATATATAATACATATATAAGATATATATATATACAAATATATCATATGCCATAGGATACAATGTTGATAATTTATATGTATATATGTATTAATCATAGTATTATATAATTATCTATGAATGAAAGTATCACATATATATATATATATATATATATATATATATATATATATATATTGTATGCATTTGTTTCTGGGTTCATTGAATTGCTGATGTGTTGGAAATGTTGTGCTCGATCATTTGATCGCTTCGTTCCAGAGCCGACCGTTTTCATTTGCATGTTTTGTTCTTCGATCGCTTTTCGATCGAACCTTGCGATAGTTGGCCTGGTTGATCCCTGATCCATTGCTAATGACCTTTTGTTCATCAGAAGTCAAAACGAGGTCATTTTGATTCAAAATCAATGTAATCTACTCTCAATTGTTACCCTTGCATCATGATTTTTCTAGTTCCATTTCATTACACAGTGCAACTGGTTGAGAAAATTTATCTGAACATAAATAAGTAAGTAGATATTTCTTGAACGGCCTGCAATGTAATGAGGGAACATCAGATGATTTTGAACAATGCAAATGTCGTTTCTCCTGGTAGCAAATAGACTGAGCTGACCAAGAAAGAGTCAGCTTAGATTGGATTGGTTGAGTTTGGACGACATTAGGGATACACAAAGTAGGATTTAAATAAGATTATATATAGTTTCATCAGATTTGATCAGATTAGCTTGAAGGTTTAAAATTGCATGCTGCTACATAAGATTGGATGAGGTTATATAATTTATGCTTATATTAGATTAGATTATGCTTAATCAGGTGAGATTAGATTAGAAGCAATTTGATGAAATTAAGGATTGGGTGACGTTGGATTGGATTCGTGATAGTAGTTTCTCAATGAAGTCACCTGGGTGGTTTGATTCCATTGAGAAAGAGAACATCAAATCAGCTGGACTGTTCACCTGGTCCTACATGAGCCATTCACACTGGCATCACTTACCTGTCGGCTTTTTTACCTGCATCTGCCGCGGCTTCGGCTGGTCCTGAGCCTGTCGTCTGACCCAATGACCCGTGAAATCATATTCCCCTACTTACACCTACCCTGGCTGCGATCGATCAGCAGCACCTCCCACCCCATGGGTAAACTACCCCAAACGAGATTTAGTGAAACAATACAGGCGGTCCGTCTATCTGTGGCCGTCTCTCTGCATGCGTTTGTGTGTATGTCTGTGCCTGTATCTGTGAAAGTCTGTGTGGGTCTACTAAACTCTGCCTACGTATATGTGCCTCCGTGGAGGATGGATGGAGGGATAGAAGGAGGAGGAGGAGCTCTGTAGTAGGTGTATTAAGTGGACCTTGGTGAGATTCTAAACAGAAGGCATAGAAGGTGCAGAGAGCCAAGGACAAACAAAGAGACATACAGACGCACACAAATGTACAAACAGACAGAGAGACATAAAAAAACAAAGAGAGACACAGACACGGAGAAGAGCCAGGTTGATTGATTGACCTGTTCAGTTGCAAAGGCTTTCGGGTGGTGTAACATGCTGTCACTCTCTTGGGACAACAGTTAAGTGAAGTCTAACTTATACAAATAACGCATTATCATCATCGTCATCATAGTCGTCGTCATCATCATCATCATCATCTGATGCTATTACCCTAAATCATAGTCTCTTTGATGATACTAGATATCCCACAAAAGGTTACAATTGATGCTTTTGTAGCAATGGACGCTTTAATGCTTCTGCTAATGCTGTATTTTGCCATTCTAAATATCTTTTTGCGGCATGTGATGTTTTGATGGTTAGAATCTTCTGTGTTACGCAATTTAACCGACTCCTTAGAAGCTATTAACGTCGTATACTACACCTCACCTCAGTATTTTGTGGCTATGAATATCGTACAATGTTGAACCCTTACCACTTTGTGATGATATTGATCATATCACATAACGGCATCACTGCAGTTGGACTTGAGCAGCAACAACCACGTGCAGGTTGTGCAGGAGTGTTATATCTATCTGTTATATGGATGTTATATTTGTTACCGAGTGTTATAGCTATGCTATATCACAGAATTGATGGTCATCTCGTGTATGCGAGTCGGAGTTTATCCACTGCCTGTGTGATAATTCGTTTGGATAGGTCTAAACTTTTTTAACTTTTTCCTTCGTGGGACATAGCATGTATATGAACTAGTACTGCTAAATTGCAATCAGTTCTACTAATGGCGTTAGTTTTATCGACCTTTTTAGGGTCGTGAGGTCGAAGGTTGTCATCAGTCAACTCAGACGGACGTTGTTCCAATTAGAGCAAGGATTGTCATCGAAAAAGCCACTTCAGGTGACAGATCGAGTCATTTTAAAGTCATTTTCATAGGTCTTTTAATAGTAGTTTTCAAGTTATTGACATAAGTTAGGCTACTGACATAAGATATCATTGACATAAGCATCTCAAATAATTTCCATGGGTCATCGAAAACTCATCTAGAATGCAATTATGCATTTGATCCATTAAAAATGTTGTCATTAAAGCACTTCATCTCCCTAACATTTTCATTTATTTTCATGCAGTCATTTATTTTCATGCAATCCTTAGGTCACTTTAAGTGATTATCTTTACCTCATTCAAATAATTGCTCTAGTGCCCTTTAGTCATCCTTAAGTCATATAAGCAAATAACTTTGCATAATTTCTGCTCATTATGTAGTCTGTCTGAGTGCTCGATGGTATAGTGGTTAGCATGGTCAAGCATTCCAGTCCAGTCTAGTTGTCAGCATGCTGAACTGTCAGTGAACCGAGAGGTCAGAGGTACGACTCCCCACCGAATACAACTCCCCACCGAGGCAGAAATTTGGTTCAAGATTTCTACCCCACATGTGTCCCATGGCCAACTCAGCTATAATGAGTACATTGACCTAACACTGTTGGTGGGTATATGAGGGTGAGTGCATGCTGGCCAGCTGCACTCATATGCCGAGGCCAAGAAAATGAAGTCACTAACACTAAATACCCACGGCTAGCCTATGGAACAGCTCCTCCTCTTCTTCATGACTCATCAATGAGTCATTTTAACATAATGACTCTCATGTAGCATCACAGACATATTGGAGTCAATTTTTTTGTCTTCAAATCAGTTCAGATATATTCATCTGAGTCAGACATGAGTCATCTATAAGTCATTTATAGTTATTTCAAGCTGCGATTTGGTCATTTAAAGTCATCATTTCAGGTTGCTCTTAGTCTTAAGTCAGATTTAGATTTTCCTTTCTTTCCAGCGTTCCGTGATTCCTTCCTCTCCCTTGGAGAACGTCATCCATTGATTCTGCGTGAGTTCCTATCTGCTTCCCTTCTTCCGCTCCTGACATCATACGAAGCGTCATCACCTGTTGCCACGACGACCGTTTCCAAGGAAACCATGAAACGCTTCATCGCATCACTCCAGGTGGACTTTAGGAGCAACACCCGCGTGCAGGTTGCGCTGGAGTCAGATAAAGGTGAACGTGGAAAGAGGAGAAATGGAATAGAATTGGAAGAGGAGAGGCAGTGGAGCACGGTGGAAGACCCGAGGATCGTCCATGAAGTGCGAACGGCGGAAAATTCCGCTCATTGGAAAAACATAGAATCACAAATGGGATGTACGTGATTATTGCGTTTAATACTCCTTATTAACTAATAAGGGAATTATGATTTGAATGATAATAATAATAATTAACGACTTTATATCTTTATTCCCAAAATAGCAATGACGTTTCATAAATTTATAAATGTTAAACTAAGTGCATATGGAAAGTGATGCATGAATGATTATTAGGGGATCATCTATGATTTCCATTATTTTACTATTAATATCCAAAGTTGGCAATGCTGTTCATACCATTACCATTAATTTCATATACTATTCAAAATACTAATTTTTCCTTGGAGCCATCTTTCTCATACAGTTTATTCAAAATATTCATCTATGTTTTCAATGTCACTAGTGCACAAATACTTTTAATTTAATTTGGGAGCTGATCAATTTTGATGGTTCTGTTGCAGTGGATACAGATGACCTCGCCTTAACAATTGAATTCAAGGACACAATGGACTCAAGTGAGATTGAGAAGCCACTTTCCAACCCTACACAGTCAGTCATGCGTGACCGTGACCTAGTTCCACCTCCTCTGCCAACCTGCTCGCCTCCTCGTCTCTCTCCAGAACCCTTTGCCATTAAAGATGATGCTGAGGAGAGTGCTGACGAAGCATCCGAAATAAATGATGAAGATGATGGCGCGGTCGCCCAACCGTGCAGCGAGTCTAACTGGTCTGTTCAGCATCCTCCTCATCAGAACGAACCCTTGTCTCCAAGGCAACAGTGGCCTAGGCTGGTTCCTCAGGCATCCCTTGATTCACAGTTGAAGGATCACCTGTTCCGGTCGAGGTCAGTCGACCGTGACTGCGGCTTAGTCAGCCGGAACACATTCCACGGAACAGAGTTGTCGAGAATTGCGGCCGGGTCGGTGGAGAGCATCACGGACAGTGGAATGGATTCCATGCAGCAGGGAGCCAGCACATCTCCAAGGGACTCAACCAGATTTCAGAAAGTCACAAGAAATTCAGCTGAAAAGATACTGCAGATTAGGGTAAAGATGCCATCGAATTTGTTATGTTTTAAAGAATAATAATAATCATTATTGTTATTACTACTATTATTATTAAATAGTAATAATAGCCTAACTATTGTTACTACTGATGCTGATAAATGGCGATGATGGTGAATGTTTATAGGACCAGGGAACTCAGGCAGATGATGAAGGTGAAGGTGAGGAGGAACCAATGAAATCATCATCCGTTATTGTCCTCAGGACACAACTGGAACAAAGAGAAAAGGAACTCTCCGCAAAGGTAACGAAGAGGCGCTATATAAATGCCCGGATACATGACGAGCCACTGCTGTCATCTGCAGCAGGAAAACAATTAATGGAATTGTTAATAATTAATCGATAATATAACTCTCAATGGGATAACAATACCTTCACAGCGCTTTCAAGTTTTACAGTCGATATCAGAAGATGGACTTAGATGGTGCTAATGGGACAGAACACTTCAAATGTTGTGACTGAGAGTAGAAAATGAACTGAGCTACAAGTACCAGATGATGGTGACGTTATAAAATGATGACAGTGATATAACTAAGGTCACAGGTGGTGATGATGATGATGATGATGATGACGACGACGATGATAATGATGGAGATGTCAATCGTACCAGGATGCTAATGAAGGTGATGATAGACAAAGGTGATGATGATGATGGAGATGATTATCATACAGGTTACATTAAGGAAGGAGATGATGATGGTGGTTGTGATGATGGTGATGATGTTGGTGGTGTTTCAGTCGAATGAGATGGATCGGTTGACGGTTGAGCTGCGTCGGTGGCAGAGGGAGGCGGTGGCTGCTGGAGAGGAGAAGGCCAGGCTGTCCGCTCTACTCGGATGCGCTCTCAAGGACATCAAGGTCATGCGTGACTACAGCGTCACCTCACCCACCACATCGACCAACAGCACCCCAACACCAACCAAGGTAGAGCCAGTCTTCATTGGTTGCATTGATACATAAAAATATATATAGACTATAAATAAATAAGAAAGCATTTGTGTTAATGATGTATGTGAGTAAGTAGTTGTAATTGTAACTGAAGCGTTGCTAAGTGCCGCTCAAGTGAATATGGTAAGTGAATATGGTAAGTTAATATTGTAAGTAAGTGAATATGGTAAGTTAATAGGGTAAGTAAGTGAATATGGTAAGTTAATATGGTAAGTGAATAGGGTAAGTAAGTGAATATGGTAAGTTAATAGGGTAAGTAAGTGAATATGGTAAGTGAATATGGTAAGTTAATAGGGTAAGTAAGTGAATATGGTAAGTTAATAGGGTAAGAAAGTGAATATGGTAAGTTAATAAGATAAGTAAGTGAATATGGTAAGTTAATAGGGGTAAGTAAGTGAATATGGTAAATTAATAGGGTAAGTAAGTGAATATGGTAAGTTAATGGGGTAAGTTAATAGGGTAAGTAAGTGAATATGGTAAGTTAATAGGGTAAGTTAATAGGGTAAGTAAGTGAATATGGTAAGTTAATAGGGTAAGAAAGTGAATATGGTAAGTTAATGGGGTAAGTAAGTGAATATGGTAAGTTAATGGGGTAAGTAAGTGAATATGGTAAGTTAATGGGGTAAGTAAGTGAATATGGTAAGTGAATATGGTAAGTAAGTGAATATGACAAATGTAAGTTAGTGAATGTGGTCCACAAACAAATGTGTCTCTGCATGATTCATTTTTCAGGTTCTCAAGTCACCGTTTGGTTTCATCGGCTGGGGAGCCAACGCAGGAGCATTGGAACGACCACCCAAGACAGCAGCAACACTCCTTCCATCTCAGATCCCAGTCAGCACCCGACACTCGTCCTCTTCTGCCAGTGAGAAGGACCTCGCTCCAACCACCAAGGACCACTCCTTTCCAACACCCAACAGAAGACCTGCATCACTGCAGTACTGTACTCAGCTGAGCCAAAGTAGTTCGAGCAGCCTCACGGATGTCGCTGTGAACAGCAACTCAAGTTCAAGCCAAGCGAGTCCATGCCAGGATCGAAGACCGATCACGAGTTCCCATCTGCCTCGACCGATCAAAGAGGTCGGATCGAACTGCCTGACTTCTCCGTCAAGCAAGAAGGAAGCTGACCGCCTGTTCAGACAGTCCTTTGGTATTTACCTACCTGTGTTCATACTCTATTTGGTCAAGTTTTTTTTTAAACAGAAATTTGATATTGCCCGTCCTCCAACATCTTTTGCTCAGAAGTGCAAACACGCGCCTCAAAGGCGCAATTGTAGTTGTACTGCAGAGCAATTGTGTGCGAAAGACTTTCTCAGGGTCCCAACACAGTGAAGCCACGGACGACTTTCTCAAGGTCCCAACACAGTGACACCACGGACGACTTTCTCAGGGTCCCAACGCAGTGACGCCACGGACGACTTTCTCAGGGTCACAACACAGTGACACCATGGACGACTTACTCAGGGTTCCAACACAGTGACACTTCGGACGAGGGTCGAACCCTCTCACTCAACGCACACTGAACATTACGGTTGACCGCTCTAACTGATTAGCCACTGTGCTACAATATTGTCTCAATTGTTTCAGGATAGCACGCAGAGCCCGTTCATCTCGTGTAACACTCTATTGTATTGTATTATATTGTAGCTATAAATTTATGTAGCGCCTCTCAAAGTGCACACCAATCAGGGACACTCAGGACACTGCTTCAGTCTATACCTTCGCCTCTGATGACATAGCCTTTGCGGACATTTTGCATACTTGTCTGCTTCAGCTACGTAACGCTTTGAGGCGTGAGTCGGACTTGTGGGGATGCCAGTGAGTGATATAGCGCCATTAATAAGTTCTATAAGTTTTAATCTCGTTTCACTGTGGTGCCATTAGTATTAGTATTATTTCCATTCCATTGGTTTAGATTGTCTAAGGTATTCCGGTGGACGTCCCTCCGCTGCGGAGGTGGTAAAGGTCACTATAGTAGATGTAAGTTCCAGTTAGCCATAACCTTTTGTTTGACCGTAGGTTCTTCCGGATTTTCCTTATTTTCCAGTTTTAGTTTTGATGTCGGTTGAAACGATTGTAGCTGTTTCTATTTCTGTTTTTGCTTTTCTCTCAGAATTCTCGAGGTCTTCCAGCGGAGGCAGACAGTCTGAAGCGTCTCCATGTGCTAGTGGGTCAGAGTCATTGGGAGACTCGACTGGCCCTCTAGCGACGGCAGCCGAACAAACGACCTCCACGAAACAGGGAGCCACGGTCTTCTAGCCGCCTCCCGCCGGGCTGTCACCATGGCAACACGCCGGATGACATCAGACGACAGGTAGTACAGCTGAACACGTCGTACGTTTATGTAGCGCCTGTCGAGGATCCTCATGCACGCTTACGATCAATGGTTGCAGGCCGTTAGTAAGTTGTGTTGCTTGGTGTAAATGAGGAGTTATTAAATTATATGCTATATTTGACTTTGTATATATAACTATGTGCAGTTAGCAGTATGAATTTTACTTGTATTGTATCTATAGAATTTATGTAGCGCCGCTTGGAGTGCACATCAATCAATGGCGATTCCAGTGCAAGATACTAAGAGAAAGGAAAGTAATGTAATCAAGCATTTATGTAGCGCCCCTTCAAGATCTTATACTCCAAGACGGTCTCTGCGCTGGCCTTAATGATATTTAAAGCGGCAGTGAACACGTAAAAATACATCTGTTTGTAAGACAATGCACAGTAAGCTGAGAAAAGTGGTATCAGTGGTGGGCCTATGCACAGGCGTGGAACAAACCAACGGAATCCCGTCTACAGCTGACATATGGCGTGAATGTTGAGAGGGAGTCAAGAGGGTTGTCAAACACGAAGGCGGAGATGAAGAAGTCGGGCTATTAGTCTAATTGCAACATTTAGAAGAGACTAATTATTGTTTATCAGTGTGTGCTTCGAAGGCTCTACGCTCTACTGCTCTACGTTTTGACACTTTGCATTTTGTATAAAGTGCGTTAGAGGCCTATGTATTGTTTTAAAGGTTGAGTTAGTTATAAATGATGTGTGCAAATTATTAATAATTTATATGAATTATTGATGAGTAATTGGATGAGTGTTGTGTTTGATTTTTAGCCCAGGTGAACGAAAAACAGATAAAAAGAAAGTTAAAGTCAATTTATTTCGGACTCAAAAGACAGCAATTTGAATCGTCATTTATTTATCTAGCGCAGTTTTTAACCTAGAAGGACAAGAAGCAGAACAAGATGCTGACCGGATCTTTTGATCCATGTTCGATCATCAATTACCGCAATGGATTAGATCAAATCTCGGTCCAAAGTTGAAAAATCGACCGTGATTGATCGTGCTTATGGATCATCCTTTTGATCCTATTCACCATCTTTGTGGACTTTTCCCGGCTTTTGATTGCAGCATTTTAAATGAATGTTACAGCAATTAGTCTGAAGTCGATTAAGTGCCTTTGCGCTTCAGGCTCTGTGCCTTGCACTTTCAAAAAGTGCCTTATATTTTAAAGTGCTGTTGTGGACGATAACGCCTGATCAATCAATGCTTGATCTACCAACGTTTCAATCAATCAACGTTTCAATCATCCTCGAAAAAAAACTTGGCATATTGTTTAATCAAATAATGTAGAATTTAATCATTTTCTATTATACATGTAGTTGTTAATCATTATCATTGACTGTGTTCTTTCTTAATTGCGTTTTACCAATGATGATAAAGTTGATGATGACGACGACTATGATGATGATGTCAATTAAAATATCCATGATGCTATTATGATGGTGGTGATCATCATTGGTTATGAGTATGACCATGTATATTTGTAATGATGTTGAAAATGCGAGGGTAGTGCTGATGACGATGTTCATGAGAATGATGATGACGATGATGATGATGATGGCGTTGGTGGTAGTTGTGACGACAATGACTATAATGAATGGATATATGATATGGTGCTGGTGGTGATGATGATGATGAAGATGATGATGATGATGATGAAGATGGTAATGTTAGGAAGCGAATTAAGGAGAAGTAAAAGCAGATTGAGATGAAACTGAAGCAGGAGAAGAAATAAGAGGACGACGGAAGAGGAAGGAGAAGGTGAGAGGGAACGAGAATGAGAGAGAGAGAGAGAGGGAGGGACGGAGAGAGAGGGAGGGAGAGAGAGAGAGAGAGAGGGAGAGGGAGAAAGAGAGAGGGAGAGAGAGAGAGAGAGGGAGAGAGAGAGGGAGAGAGAGAGGGAGGGAGAGGGAGAGAGAGGGAGAGAGAGAGAGGGAGGGAGAGAGGGAGAGGGAGAGAGAGAGAGAGAGAGAGAGAGAGGGAGAGGAACAACTTTCATCTGACTGATGGTTTCTTAGCAAAACGTTAGGAGCGCCACCTCTTGACGTCGCCATGGAAACGGAACGCTGAGGTCAGCGCAAATCCCATTTCCCACCCCAAGCTCCTCTCCCCAATTTCCCCGAATTGTCCCATATTCATATATGGCAACAGAACGCAATCCTCTTCGGCCGCCGATCGGATTTCCATAAGGATGAGGAAGGGACTCAAAACGGCCTCTCCAGGTCCCTCTTCCCCTTCCGCCTATGGACTCTTAATCCGGTCGTCCAGAGTCCCCATTCCCAAGGGATGGCGATGGATACGGATCGTCGTGGTGCGATGGGTGTGACTGGTCATCCGGAACGCGGATTAGTCGACTGTGACGACCAAATCCAGACGACAGTTATGACTCGAATGCATCCGGTAATAGCCGGATTATGTAGCGCATGATTATGTTTACTCAGATCGGCTACTGAAACCGCTGTATAGATATAAGGAGCGGTTTCGTATATACATACATGCATATACCTGCATATGTGTATAGATATACTTATGTATATATATATATATATAATGTATATGATGTGTGAGCCCTATATGTACATTGCCTATATGACTATATATATATATGTATATATATATGTACACTGCCTATAAGCCTGTGGACAGAGAACAGATTAATCTCTCAAGCAAGCCACTACAGGTTGTCATGAGTGTATGGAGTGTTTGCGGTTTCCTTTTCTTAGCCTCTGTATACACGTGACATACGAGGGTGCATTGATGCTGCTCCCTGTCTTTTGGTTAGGAAGCAATATCGATATCTCTGCATATATCTGTTATTATTATTATTACAGCAGTTTTATATAGTGCCCCTTCAATGATCTTCTGCTCAGAAGCGCTCCCAGCCCAACCACGGTCAAACAGGACAGTCTTAAGGCCAGAGAAAAACAGAGCAGATTGGCCTATTGTTGTGAGGCGCAATGCTACTGGAAAGCCATTCCAGGTCACCGGACCAGCCAGTGAGAAAGCACGGCGCTGTCGGATAGTAGTCCTCGCAAGGGGACATGCAACTCCGCTTGCGCAGCCGAGCGCAACAAACCACGGCGTCCAACAGTGGCAGTGTGGCAGCAGATTTCAATCAGGTAGAGAGGCGCCAGGCCCTCCATGCAGCGCCGTACCAGTGCAGAGACACGGTAGGCAATGCGCTTTGGGTAAGGGAGCCAGCGCAGGACATCACGCATGTACCCAGAGACTCGGTCAAACCTAGGGATGCGGCCCACCAGTCGGGTGGCCGAGCGCAAGACCCTGTCAAGGCATTTAAGCCGACACACCGGGAGCCCATCATAAATGGCGCTGCAGTAGTCTAAGCGGGAGACTACAGAGGAATGGACAAGCGTAGAAGCAGCGTCTTGGGAGAGGGAGCGGGATACCACCCTAAGTTGCCGAAGTTGGTAGTAACAAGTGCACTGATATGCTGGACAAAGGTAAGCTCCTGATCCAAGATTACCCCAGGTCTCTGACCGAGGACGAGAAGGTTAGGTGCGGATACCTCAAAGCGAGGGACCCAATATCTATTTTTGCGAGCTGCTGGCGGGTGCCAAGCCATATGAGCTGTGTCTTGCTCGGGTTAGGTCGTAGGCGATTTGACGACATCCAAGCCTGGAGGTTCTCAGTGGCTTTGCTGATTGCACCTACAGCCAAAGTCGCCTCCCCCGCCAGACAGTGGGCATATGCTTGGATGTCGTCAGCATCTGTGACATGGATCCTACAGTAGGTGGATTAGGGAAGGAATGACGGCCCGGGTCGGTATAGCTGAGCATAGGGCCTAATATCTGACAGAGTAAGCCTAAGTCAGATTATACGAATTTCATTAGAACTGATCTGGTGAATCTATCTAATCTAATCCATTTAGTACTGACTTCTGTATTTAGTACTGACTTCTGTATTTAGTACTGACTTCTGTAGCGCACTTTAGCTATATATATATGTATATATATATATGTATATATATATATATGGGCATGCGTCAATGCTACTAACAATACAATTTGAATGAGTTTGAGTCGCTTTAGATAAGGTTCGGGATTGATATGAATAGATTTTGGATTGAACTGTAGAAAATATGCCTAGGCCTACCTACTGAATGAGATTACATCAGATCTGAACCTATGGATGAAACTAAACTAAAATCGGTTGCATTGCCTTCTACCAGATTTGTTTGGATCAGATATCCTGGCATTAGTACGGGTCCGGCTGTTTCAGTTTAACGGCAAAGATCGTTAGCGTCGCCCTCCTCCTTTATCCAGACTTGGGACTGGCACTGTGAGAGCGTGAAAATTGGTGGAGGTTTTCTGGTGTCTGTGACATTCGTCGCTTTGAGCTCAAAGCCCTCCTCTTCCATGTCAATCACAGACGATCGACAGGAGCGAACCACACCCAAGGGGAGTGGCTTTATCGTCATGGGCGTGGTCTCTGGTGCTTGCCTGTGACAGCGTTGGCAGTGTCATACACCTTTCGAGGAACGATCCCCAGGTATTCTATGATAATTAGGGAGGAGGAGGCTGAGCCGTAGAAGATGCGGCTTCCTGGATCGATGCCAAATTCAGCAGCATCCTTGTGGACAGGGATGCTAGGAATCACATCTTCAGAAACTGGCGAGAAGACACAGCATCTCAACAGATAGGCATTCAACAGCAGCAGCTGGATTCAGCAACAGCTCACAGGACTAAGTCATCATCTCTAAGCCTACGGCAAAATGTTAGCATTTCTGTAAAGTTTGCGCGACGTCATTATAACGATTCCATGCAATAGACTGCATGGTGACACTGTCTGACCAGGAATTAAATACAACCGGATCTGAGATCCGACCACCAAAGATCACGGGCGCCGAAAGAAAATTTTGCAGAAAGGACAAAGCCATAATTAGGCCTATAATTATATTATTATAAAATAAATTTCTTTGCTTTGCCCATTTTCATATGGTACCCATGAGGACCCAAAATGTAGTAGGCCGACGTGTAGTCTCAGTTTAAAGACACTTTGATAACACAGATCATTTCGTCGCCTGTCTCCTCCTTTATTCAGACTTGGGACTATCGTTGGTAGGCCTACTGCCAAAGTTCGAGTAGCGGAGGAGTTTGGGCCCAAGGACAATCCTATGGGATTGTGTGGGCGAATATTAATGGAAACCACTTTTTGTGATCGAAATCGTATAGCGTCGCCACGGGGCAAGGGGAAGGGGAAGGGGGAAGGGGGAAGGGGGAAGGGGGAAGGGGGAAGGGGGAAGGGGGAAGGGGGAAGGGGGCACTGGACTGAGATGGGGCAGCTATAGATACGGTTTCGACCACAACAAGTGGTTCCCATTGATATTCGCCCACACAATTTCATATGGGCCCAAACACTACCACTGCTCGCTTTTACTAACGACAAACCCAGTATGGGAAGAATGCCACGTGAACGTTACAAATTCTAGTTACAAACATTTTAGAACTTTTACTTTAAAAGTATAAAACGTAGAAGCCAAAAAATTTAAGTTTTGAGCTTTTTTAGTTACAAAAAACAGCTAAAAAACTTATAAGTAGTCTATGTATCTAGATTACTTAGGTCTAATTCGAATTGGGCTGTACAACCCTGATTATAGGCTATTGTGTTGAATTATGTAATGTAACCTACACTATCTTTGAATGTTGATTTTCTGCGTGCATTTATGTAGCGGCGATGAAGGACAAGTCGAAGAACGCGGCGAAGACCCGTCGTGAGAAGGAGAACGCTGAGTTCGTTGAGCTGGCCAGGCTACTACCGCTTCCATCGGCCATAACTGGACAACTGGACAAGGCGTCCATTATCCGACTGACCACCAGCTATCTGCGCATGAGGACCGTCTTCCCAGATGGTCAGTATTCGCACCTGTTCATTCACGTAGCGCCTTTTAACTTCATGTCGCACACCTATGGTTAATAACTTGACCAGACACCGCGAGCGGGGTTATTCATCCAACACTTTTGAGCGGAAAGGGATATTGAAAATTCTTTGGAAACATATCCTGAATATGCTTGTTATACAGAGGCATCGGCTCCATTAAGTTACTCCTGTCACGTCCTGTGACAAGATATAATTTCTGAGAGGAAGGCATTCGGAAAGCATGTTTTTAACGACCGTTGGCAATTATTTCTTGCGGAACACGTGACGCGACGCTATCATGAAATGACCATTATTATGACGTATACGCGTACTCCTTCACATGCAGCCATAAGTCTTAGAAAGATGACATCGGTATCCAGCCTACGGTGCTTTGGTATATAAGGACCTGAAAGACACATGCCTGCGGCCTACCATTCTGCCATATTTACATTCTATGATTATATTTCATCAATTGAAGGGTCGATCGGTCTATAACCGTCGAATGACCTTGCCATTTGAACGGGGACTCATATATATATATATATATATATATATATGTATATATATGTAATACATATATATATATTTATATATATAGTAATATGTTCTTCGAGCTGTGTTCGTTTTGACGACTGTTTGATCAAACTGACCTTAACACCATTTAGATCAGCGCAATCAGCGTCTCCGAGCAGATATCTTGAGCAGGCGCAGTGTGAATTTGCAAAATGATTTAACTAATTATAGGTAAGTCGACAGCTATATAAAGCCTATTTTCTGTTAATTACATCGAACATCGATAAATTTTTTCCATCTGAATGAAGCCAAAAGTCAACCGCAAAGAGGTCGAAAGACCTGGAAGTATATCTATTTAGCCTACAAGGTCAAACGACGGTCATACGATGTCGATTATACCTCTGTTGAATCAGTCCATCTTCGGCTGAGACTATGGATATATAGGGACCGACCGGGTAGACAATTTCCACCGGGTACCAAATCCAACAATTTGAATGTAATATTTTACGGATCCGGGTAACAACCGACTAGTAATGGGTCGCTACCATGGCGGCCACTCCAGAAAGTACCATTGCCTCGTCAATCGTCGTCGCGTATGACAAAGCTTATAATTAAAATTTCTTATAATGAGTTCTAACTGACCAATGTTATACCTGTTAAATTAATAATAGTATGGTAAATTAAACTTTAGCCTATTATTTGTAGCAGGAAATTAGAAATCGATACATTTTTTATTGAATTACGAATTTTTTTATTTTAGTTTCAATTTTATTTAACTATCAGTCAGTCAGTCAGTCAGTCAGTCAGTCAGTCAGTCAGTCAGTCAGTCAATCAGTCAGACAGGCATTCAGTCGTGTGTATATCTACCGAGGAGATTACTTTCTAAAACTTACTAAAAAATTGGATATTCGGCTAAGGAGAATGTCCGACGTGATTTCCGGTCGGTCCCTAGCTGAGACATTCTCTTGCGCTTCACAGAGACTGATATATTAATATACGACTCTTAGTAACGTAGCCAGAAAATATTTCGCATGTCTGTCCGTCTGTCTGTCTGTGTATCTGTCTATTCATCCTTTCATCCCTTCATCCATCAATCCATCCATCAACCCATCTTCAATTTATCTATGTATTTATCGACCCATCAATTGCTGGAAAGCCACTTCCATCTCATCCTTCCTTCCTTCCTACCTTCTTTTCCTCTTCTCCTTCTCCATCTTCCGTCTCCTTCCTGTACACCTGGTGTCGGATTCTCGAACGACAAACAAGAGCGAGGATCGATGGAGCTCCAATCGAAGAGCCAAACGGGCGCCGGGGAGCGGAGGAGGGAACTGTTTTCACAAGCGACCATCGACTCTATACAACACCTGACTGGACTCCACGCGTTGTATGCATGGAACAACAAGAAATGCCTCAGGTGACATAGAAGAACAGAAGAAGTCCATATCCCACTCTCAGCCTAAATAATATATTATGTGCTCATTGATACTAAGACAATGCAAATATATCGACTATAGATAGTCATATCCAGCGGATATATATACACATATAATGTATATATATATACAGGTATGCAATATATATAGATTTATGTGTATATATCACTATGTGTCGGTCTAAGAGTATTTTTGAGAAAAACAGGATTTATTCGATGTTTTTTTTAGGATAAATGTTTCATTGGACCATTGTTTACTCTCACGTACACCTGCATATTTAGTCAGTCAGTCAGTCAGTCAGTCAGTCAGTCAGTCAGTCAGTCAGTCAGTCAGTCAGTCAGTCAGTCAGTCAGTCAGTCAGTCAGTCAGTCAGTCAGTCAGTCAGTCAGTCAGTCAGCCAGTCAGTCAGTCAGTCAGTCAGTCAATCAGTCAGACAGGCATTCAGTCAAACAATCAGAAAGTCAGGAAAATATTGCTAAGTCGTCAAATTGTGAAACAACAGTGCTTTGATTTACTATACGCAGAAAGAAGAGACAGAGAGGAAGAAACACGGGCAAACAGACGAATAAACAGACGGACAGACAGACAGACGCACAGATGGATAGAGAGACCGCTGCGTGTTAAGAATTGTATGGAAATGAAAAGAGACATAGACAAAGATGACAAGATCGTGCCATATATACAGACACAGATTGAGGCAGAGAGAAAGGCATAAAGAGAGACACACACACAAACAGACACAGAGAGGCTTGAGATGT
>OY365814.1:24048567-24071067 GCA_959347315.1 Bimastos eiseni | reverse complement strand
CATCTTTGTTTTACAGGTTGCTTAACACCGATTTGCATCGCATGTGCATTGTTGGACTGGGAGGGCACCTTAGTAAATTTCTTGGGGTGTTATATTTAAATATTAAAATAGATGAATGAATTAATTAATTAATGAGCGTAGCCATACCTACATAGAAAAGTTAGAGATGCATTCATATACAAGATGGCAATATATATATATAGCTGTTGAACTAGGTGTGCTGGCTGTAGTGAGTAATTTGTACAGCGTCTACTCAAAATTAGTTGGAAATGCTAGTAATATACCATTATATGGATCTAAATGTTCTGAATTAGCTTTGAAGACAGACTGGGGTCAACCTGGGTTTGCTGTTTAGTCCTGCGAAATCTTTTGTTCTTGGTTGCATGCTGTCTGTGTTGATAATGACTTAACGAGTTACACGTAATTAATTATAACTCATTAACTCGTTATGCTGTATTATGCCTGCTCTGGCTTAGTAATCGACTAATCGTAATCGTAAACTCGAAATTTCTAAAGCGCCACTTGAAAGCCAAGCGCATGCAGGGCACCAGCTTATTCACGAGCGCTGATTGTGTTGTGGTTTGAGCAGACTTTGGATGGATTCATTTTCGTGTTGGCTGCCGATGGCAAGATCATGTACATCTCGGAGACAGCCTCTGTTCACCTCGGTCTATCACAGGTAGGCCTACCTTTGCCATTCTCATTTGTTTTGCGATCATTATATAATGGGTTTCATTTAATTTAAAACAGGCAAATCGCAGAATAATTCTGAACATAGTATGAACGATTTAACTGTGGCGTTCTGCCGCCCGAGCGCCTTCCTAGCGCTAACGGACGGTGTCGACCCCAGCTCGCTGACACGCCTGGAGTCGCCCGAGTCACTTTCTTACCAAATCTCAATGCCAACTGGTTACTCTCTATATCTACCAGGATGTTCGCTCTCACCAGTAAAGATTAAAGATGGGCCTCTTCTCCAAGAAAGGTAACACTGTTTTAATTAGTCACGAGGTCTGACTCTGCCTATTCCGCGGTCGCCGGATGGGCAACGTTCTGAGGATGGCCGTACTCAAAACAGGGTTCATAATCATACCGGCAGGAGTCTTCCTCGCCTTGCATACCTTCCAAGCTACTAGCCTCGTTTTCCTCTACCTGATGTCGTACCGTTCAGCATCTTGTGACTCTGAAACTATCGCCAAATAGGGACACCAAACGTTCTCTTAAGTTACGAGGTTCTGACATATTTGAAACAAGTCCATAAGCCATTTCGGCCTATACAATTATCGGTAGCTAAATTCAACGTCTTGTACTCCTAGACATTACTGTTCTCAACTCTTTAAACTCTGTCGTCCTAGACACTACAAGTCGCACAGCTCTTAGTCATGTCATCTCCGACACTTATCTAGCACGCCTTCTGCTTAACACGTATCTCTCTCGGTCTATTTCCGTATATGGCATAAATGGCCGCACACGTATATTTTGTCATGCACAATTCTCTCACAGGCACCTGAGGTAAGTGTCACCAAGTTACCTCTATGTTTCACACAGACCTGTATTATTATAATCACTTTCTCTGAAACAATTGTACTCTGTCTCTTATACACTGGAACGAACCACTGGCAAATCTTTCGAGGAAGTCCTCGAAAAGAGATTATGTAGTTAGATCTACAAGAAGAAATTAGTAGACGCCTCGCGGGGAAACCGCGAGCCAAGATATTGCAACTAGACACATAAGTGAATAGATTTCTGGAAAACCGAGAGGAGTAACTGTGACCAACATAGGTAGCCAGTAAGAATATTTACCGAAAGACCGTAAGACAATCAAGAAGACATACTGCGGGGACACCGCAAGTACAGATATTGCGTTTAGTAACTCAAATAAAGATACGCGGGGAAACCGCGACCTAAGACATTGCGATCAGACACAAAAATCAACAGATTGCTGGTAAACGGGAGGAGTAAGTACGACCACGCTAGGTAGCCAAGTATAGATATTTACGGAAAACCGTAAATAGAAAAGAATATGCGCAGACGCCCACAATTGATCAGGTTTTTGGCACCAAAGGGAACTTTCCCTGTATCGAACGCACCAATGGGGTCACCCTCCCCGTATTTATCGAATGTATTCATGTTTGCCAGTATTTGTCAACGGCTTCTCAGGTAGCTCTCAGTCTGTTTCCAACGGCTTCACGGGGTCGCCCTCCCCGTCTTTTATCCAACGTGTACACTGGGGAATTCTTCCCGAAAATTGTCTCAACGGTCGCCATAATCTGTCTCGGTGTAACGTGCGGTTGCTCGGGCTTTACCCGATCTCTATTTCTCACGGCCACCGACGGGGTCACGTATCCGACAACCTGCTGGTATTCACGAGGAGTAACTATGACCGATCTAGGTAGCCAACCAGAATATTTCTCGGCCACCAAAACTCGCACGGTCTGCACGGTCGGGGAATTTTCCCAGTCTATCTCTCTGTCGGCCGCCGAGGCCTCTCTCGATATATGCGTCGGTCCCTTCTGGGACTCACCCAGTCTGTATCACTCACGGCCACCAACGGGGTCACCATCTTCCCCGTATTTCCGAACAGAACTGTCATTCATTCATTTATTTCTCACGATCGGACTTTCTCTGTCAGCCTGTTGACTCTTACGATCAGGGCACGGTCCGCCTTGCGATCGACGGCAGAGGGGCCCACCCCACCAGATCAGCGAAAAGCAGCACCAGCCTGACCGCGAGAGCGGCTGTCACTAGAGGTCGTATTTATATGGCAACACTCAACGATCCCTGGAGCGGTACGAGAACCCCTCTACGTATGAAGCAGTACGAACCACTGCTCCACATATATAGCGATGCACCGCATGTCAGGCTATACTCAAGCCAATTCATGCGTCTGCAAGCTATGCACTCAATTAAAAACCGCCGATCGGTCTTCCTTCCTTTACGCAACACTGTAAAAAAAATAGACGTAAAATAACACTATGGTGAGCCGATTATTTAAATAAATCATTCATTCAAGCCTTGTGGCATGTCCGCCACATAACGATCATCTTGGCTGCCATCTTGGCGGCCATCTTGGCTGTCATCTTGGCGACCATCTTGTCGGCCACTCATGCGCAGATACCACCCGCAATCAACATGATTTATTCTGTGTGACGTAACGGATTGATGACTCTACCAATCACATCCTTTATGTAGTAAGTTTAATGTCTCTGGATTAACAAGTTGCTCGTTTGATTGCCAGGTGGAGCTAACTGGGAACAGCATTTACGAGTACATCCATCCATCGGACCATGACGAGATGACGGCCCTACTTACCATACATCAACCATACCATCCGTATCTACTACAGGGAAGAGGTGAGTTACCCTCATAACTCGCTAATCAGTTGTTTAGTTCCTAGTTGGCAGGTAGGCAACTAGGCATGCAGATAGGAGGGTGGGACGAAAGGGAGGTGCATGTGTTTGGAAAAGCAGTGAGTAAGTAGGTATGTAGGTGTCCTAGGTATGAATTTATCTACGTAAGTAGGCAGGTTGGTATGCAAGTAGATAGGTAAGTGGAAGGGTAGGTGGGGCTGTCGGTATAGTTCAGTTTCTATGTCTATGTATCGTTCATGCGTCAATCTTCATCTCTTTGGCTATATTTTATAGACATCGAAGTGGATCGCTGTTTCGTCATTCGTATGAAGTGCGTCCTTGCCAAGAGGAACGCTGGACTGACTTCCGCCGGTTACAAGGTCAAACACCCACTGACCTTCAAGCTGTTCATTTCGATATCACTTACATGCTCATTTCTCCACTTTACATTCAATATCCTCAATTTGTGTTGCATACATGGATAATATTAAATTTGCATTAAATACTTGCATTAATTTAATCATATTTAAATTATTTGTTTATATTCTCATTTTAAATAATTTGCATTAACTCGAAGTAGTCAACTATTTTACACTATGTCCTCCCGGATTCCTACTCGTCTTATACTCGAGCGCAAAGTTTACGGCCTCGCCAGGCTGCATCCCGGAATGATGCAGCGAGTGGCGGGCGGTATATTGTGGTTCCGCCCTTATGAGCCTGAGCCCATCTGCATGCCCATTACATTACAGTCGGTATGATCAGTTTGTTAATTGTCCTCGTTTGATGTGAACGAAATAAAGACCAGCTCTGTTATAATCATTTATGATCAAACCTACAAAGTATACACATGCCTGTACTTATGATACACGCTATCAATCCAAACCGTTACATTACACAGAAGGGCGTTCGCAGCCTACCTGGCATACATTTCACGTACATCGTTTGTTACAGGTGATCCACTGCAGCGGTTATCTGAAAGTGCGACCATTCACCCTCGACCTGACCCAGTTCGACGGTTGCTATCAGAACGCCGGCCTCGTTGCTGTTGGTCACTCGTTGCCATGCAGCGCCATTACTGACGTCAAACTCCATAGCAACATGTTCATGTTCAGAGCCAGTCTCGACATGAAACTCATCTTCCTCGACTCCAGGTCGGTTACCACTGGCAACCGCGATTGTTTGGGAGATTTTGAAAAGTATGAAATATGAATAATAATATTAACACCTACTGATGTATAAGCAATATACTATTGAGGTCAAATTTATGGCGCGTCGATTGACTTTCACCTCTGTGGCAAAGGTTCAAATCCTGATTCATTATGTCATTGGCACTATTCAACAGCAACTCTAAATCAGACCCGTTCAAAGTAAGGCATCTATATTATACATGCGAACCTCTGTTAAAATGGAACGTTGCGTATGACTTATCTTGGCGCTGTGAGATCGTCCGAATATTTGGCTGCGATTGATAAACTCCCACAGAAAAGTAGAAGAGGGAGCAACGCATTTCATAAAAGGTGCCGGACAGCGCCAGTGGAGTTTGGAATCGTAAGAGCACAATCCAATGAATACTGGCAGTAAATATTCAACAGAAGCGAAGTATCCACTCAGCTAAGCCAGCACCGATAAATCTCGTGCTTAGCAAGATATCTAGGCCTACAGTTTCTATACTAAAATAAACAGCAATTGATCTATAATTGTCTATTTACCTGCACGCGCTTATGTGATTATGGGAAACAATAATTTTCAGGATCATTCATGTCATAGGGGGTTTGGGAAATTTTGTTGAGATTTAAATGAACATTTCTTTGACATGAGATGTTCTGTCTTAGTCGATAGACGGCGACATTCGCTAAAAGGCAGGCCCAGATCAGTGGGAAGGCCTATACTAGAGCTATAAATGACTGAGCCCAGGGATTAACAATCAAGGACGTTCGTGCTAAATATAGCCATAACCCTACAACTACATAAATGAGTAGTCTATAGATAGGCCTGCTGACTGAAGAATACAATCCGGTGAATTGCGAGCAGGTAGCCACACTGGTGTAATGTGATGTAATCGAGTATTTATGTAGCGCTCTTTCAAGAAATCTACCCTTAGGCGCTGTGCAATGTATATAAGGGTACCTTTGGCACCTGTATGGTATAAATCCATATGGGAACCAGCTGAAAGAGTAAAACTTCACGACTGTCTGCGCCCTGGCATAGCCAGTCCCAAGCCTAGATAAGGGAGGAGGGAGAAGCTAATAATCTGTATTATCACATGCACAGTGTCGTTTAAACTGAAACTACTACTACTACTACTACTACTACTACTACTACTACTACTACTGCTGCTGCTGCTGCTGCTGCTACTACTACTACTACTACTACTACTACTACTGCTTTACCGTATACATTCCACTGTATGCATATATATATATTATGGTGCTACCCTACCGTAGTTGTCATTGTTTCGTCACCGTATGGTTGACCTGTGACCTTCGTCCTGTGGTAGGGTGTCGGTGCTGACGGGCTTCGAGCCCCAGGACCTGATCGAAAAGACCATCTACCAACACATCCACGCCTGCGACATACTTCACATGCGATACTCACATCACACGCGTAAGTAAGATATAAATAAAGTTCTGGTCTCAACGACAATTTATCTTACACAGGTTCATTGGTGCAAATATTCATCACTGGAGGATTAAATCCGAAGGAGCTTCATCTTAAGCGACTGAAGATTATGTTTGATCAGGTTAGATGGAATTAAATTAATTTGATTTTGATTAGATTATGTTATATTATATTATGTTAGATTAGAATTGATATTTATCATATTTGATTATGTGATATCGGATTAGATTAGATTAGAATATATGTGAACGGATTAGATTAAGTCAGGTCAGACTACATGCATTGGTATTCAAAATTTCAAACACACCAGGACCAAAAATCCTCTACTGGTCAAATGTTGTATCTGTTAAACACCATTGGATCATAACGCAGTGAATGACTATAGCGTCGCCCTCCTCTTTTATTGGCACTTCAGACTAGCACCACCCTATGGAATAGGCCTAAGTCAGTGTCGGGAATTGAATCGCTGGCGCTCCTGAGTGGTTGATTGCCGTTCTGTAGTGCTGGCGAAGGGTCAGATGACGACCAAGTATTATCGGTTCCTAACGAAGAACGGAGGATGGGTTTGGATGCAGAGCCAGGCGACGATCGTTCACAACTCACGCTCATCCAGACCACACTGCATCGTCAGCGTCAATCACGTCATCTCGTAAGCTCCACCCCTATACCCATATATAGGCATATAACTTGGTTTGATGACGTGCTGTCCGGACATGGCGTATGTGTCACTTTTTAAAGTGGTTTATTAATTTATTGGCAACAGTCACAGCCACTTTGTTAAGATGTCCTTTGCGACATTACATCGACATTATGTTTGTTTGAAGCCAGTTCAAGCGGTGTATATGAAGTTATGAACTGCAGCTGGGTTTCCTTGTAAAATACTATACTTAACTATCACAATGCTGTTATAATTATATTTTCTTAATACTTTATGCTGCTTGAATTATTGGCGACGTTATCTGCAAGAGACAGATACGAAGCATATGCCGACTAAATTAAGGAAGGGTATGGAGGGAAGGAGGGAGGGAGGGAGGGAGGATATGGAGAAAGGTAGGGAGGGAGATGGAAGGTGTAGCATGTGGTGAAGGGATTCTTGCTTTCCTTCATTCATTCATTCAACAAGTTGTCCTTGTTTATTTCATTGTGTCTTTTGAAAATCTGTCTCCGTCTGTTTGTCTCTGTTTTTTGTCTTTGTCTTACTGTATCCGTTTCTCCGTCTCTGCCTGTATGTGTCTGTGTAACTATTTATTGTCCAGTGAGATCGAAGCCAAAGGTCTCCAGTTGACTTCAAATCAGATGACCTTAACCTCTGACCTATCGACCTTCGGCTCATCGCTCTTCGCCGATAAGACGAAATACTCCAAGCCTCGTTCAAATCGCGCCGCCTCTTCGAGATCTCGCCGTCCCTCTCCCCTCTACCAGTCGATGCCCACTTCCGCTTCTACGAGGACGACCTCTACCTTCAACAACAGCCTCGCATTCGACCTGCCCTACTCCGCCTTTCCATGCTATGACGTCTCCACTTCCGCCGCTGAATCTTTTCCCGAAATTCCTTGCGTTTCCGGTGACCAATCGCCCTACGGAAGTGGCGATCGACTGGCGCCCACTGTCGCCCAACTCTGTTCATATCCGGTCGGACTATTGCCAGGATACTACGACGCGGAAGTGGCGAAGGCGCATGACTATCATGTGACCGGATATCCGATCTCCGGCGGAAGTGAATCATTTTTCGAGGGTCACGACTTCCGGTCTCGGCAGGTGACCTCTCACGTGACCTTAACTGAGGTCAACGAGGAACAGGAGATGATGAAAAGATGGCGCTACGATTCGAACCTTCCCAGAACACACCACGCTTCCGTATTCTCGCTCGATACTGAGCACGTGACTAACACGATGAGATCCAGTGGTGCTTCAGACCCACTTGGGCGTATAAACGGTGGTACGGTTGCGACAGGAGGTGATAGTGATGGTATGGGATGCGGAATAGGAGATGGTAGTGGCATCGCAAGTGGCAGAGGTAGTATAGCAGTCGTCAGAGATGGTGGTAGAGATGGTGTAGTTAGTGGCGGAGGTGGCAATGATGAGGCAAACCATTTACAACCTAGCGTCGGTTCCTCTTGTAATGCGACGCTCCCAAGAAATTCCGATCCCAGACCGGATGTAGATGTTGGCGCATGCGCGGATCGCAATGCGGAAGTGAGACGGGAATCACGTGACATTCGACAATCGGTCATCACGCAGCGCAGCATCGCTTCGGCTGGCGCATGCACAACGGACCTTTCCGGCGGAGGAGGCGGAGCTTACGGATGCGGTTACTATGGCAACCGTTCATGCGGTTACTACGAGGGCGGCTACGTCGGCGATTTCAGTCGTTCGGCGGAAGATCAAAGCTATGGCGGCTCTCTGATGTCAGCTGCTTCAGTAGCCCCATGCTATACCAGTGTGATTGTTGGAAAGCAACAACTAAACGCCCGAATGTGAGGAAACAGAACATTTTATTCAGCGCTGTCCATTCAGACGCACTCAACAGTCCGAACTTCAGTAAAACAGGGTAATCTCTGAGTAAACTTGAGGTAAAGAACACGTTTTAACTTTTAACGACCAGCGTGTACTAAAGTGTAAGGCACGATCATTAAAGCTGGTCGCTAAATGGTTAAAAGTTTCGGGAAGCGTTCCACTTACCTTTAGGCTACTAGTATGTTGTTCATTGCAGAATTCGCCGTTGAGGCTTCAAATAATGAAAGCTTTGACACTATTATAGGAATATGCGTCTTACGTTTTGGACTAACTGCGAACAGTCCATGCGACATTTCGCAAACATTCATATCACGTGTAGCCCTAACCTGCATTATGATTTAGAAGACCACGGCTTCGGCAAATTTCTTGTAGCAGTGTTTTAGCATTTTAAACATTGTAGTCATTTGCATTTATTTACTTTAGAATAAAGATCTAGTCGTAGACTGTATCTGGTTTAATTAATCGTTCGTTAGTTCGCAGTGTTTGGCTGAGGATAAATGTCAATTTTTTATTGTAAGTGTTTATTTTTGCGACTTCTTTATGTAAACTTAAACATGGAAAGATCTTAGCATGGGTGGCACTTTATGGATAATTAAATAAATAAAATGAATTCAATATTGATGTTAATAAACAATAAAGTAATAGATTAATTAAATATGGAGTCGCGCAATTAGTCGACCAATCGATTAGTCATCAATTAGTCGATCAATCAATCGGGTTAATCGAAAGCATTTCGATTATACCGTCAAAAGACTGCGTCATTTATTGCCACCTGGCGAATAAAACATTATTTACAACTTTTCAGAGCTCTGCTGGAATCGCTAATCCGGGTCCTATAGGATGTCCGTAGCACTGCAGCGGTAAAACGATGATGGTGGCACCGTCTAGATGTTGTGGGAAAGGGACTCATCCATTTGCGTCGTACAACCAAGTTCAGGTGTCTCCATGGTGACGCAGTATTGCGCATCGCTTCCATGGTAACCGCGTGACGTAGCAGTTTTCGATGTTGTAACCTGGATGATCTTAGATGATTTCGGCGTTTCTAGATACATCACATGATCACGGGTGACATTTGGACGACCATAGACGTTCATCTTGTAGGAGATTCTCTGGTATCAAAGAGACAAAACCATTACACATTGCTTACAAGAAGGTTAACAACTCATAAAAAAAGATTTAATTAATAAAAACGAGGCCTCTGGCAAAGAGAAAATACAGATAATTTGTAAAATGGCTAATGAGTAGAGTAGAAATTGTTGGAAGCAGTAATTTTGAAAAACCCAGATCATTCGTCAAGAGAGAGACAGCTTGTAAACAATGGTGCATAATTAAGAAAATTGATAACTCGAGGATTACTTCACAAACGGGTGGGCTAACTTGGAGGCGTTCAGAATCCAGATAGGGGGTCTGCAGGCAAATGCCTCCAATTTCAGGTGGGGAATATTATTGAATTGAGTGGTATGGGGGAAATATTTTGCCTTTCTTACACTTGGGACCGGGGGTTTCCTCCATCACCCAGGTGGGTATTGACGCCCCTGGGGTAACTGGTAAATAAAGCTAACTGTTAAAAATAGGTAACTGCCAAATGATGCTATGGCTGAAAAGAGATAACAGATGCAAGAGCTCGTAAAGAGATAATTCATAAGATGCTTCTAGTACAGAAAGGTAATTTGTTTTGCATTTGGTCATAGGCATCTATATCTGAACTGACCAGTGAGGATGACATGGTAGATGAAGATGCGGTTGCAGAGGAGGAGGAGGAGGAGGAGGCGGAGGGGCGGAGCATCGGATGCTGAGCAGGAATTCATTTGGCGCCTCTTCACCCTCCCCTGTCTTCCGTCTCCTTAAACCATTTCCCGTCGTCGTCGACGTCTTTGGCGCATTTAGGTTTCGCTCTGCAAATTAGTAAGTAAGAGAAAGGAACTGCTATACAATGCCAGGCAAAAAAATTTGCATTGTTTTAATTATTATTATTTTTATTTTACTGTTTCAACTACTGCTGCGTAATGCTACTTTAAACTGCTATTGCTATTGCTACTGCTATTACAGCAACAGTTAACAACTACAACTATAGGGTCTGCTATCACTAGAGATTGCTATAATAGTGATTGTGAAATTTGTTGCAGTGGCAATCATAGAACGAGTATGCGAATATTAAGATGTGTGAAGAGTAAGTGAGTAAGTAAGTATATTCTTTAATCAGATATCAGCAAACGCACGATATGAATTAAAAAGTGCTTGCAACAATTCGAAATAAAATACCGCTATGGATAGGGAGCCCCACGTAGCTACCATAGGCCCTGTCAAACTAGTAATTGGCAATTTCTCTCTATTGCAACTTATTTGTAAAACGTAACAAAAATCAAAGTGAAAAAATGAACAAATCTTAATAAAAGGCAGTCAAATGCACCATTACAATATATTGGTAGAGCGCTTGATGCAAGGTGTTGTAATTAAGAATTGATTAAGAATTAATGAACTGATATTAATTATATATATTTTTACATATATAGTCGATTAGTGTGCTTCTACGCGTGAATACGTGTTCACGCGTGTGCGTGGGTGTGTGCGTACGTGTGTGTGGTGTTGCGTTGACTTCTGACCTCTGACTTGTCGTTCGAGTGACGTGATGAGTGTGACCGCCTGCTGTAGAACTCCAAGTTTCGTCTGTGGTTTATCCGGATGAAGATGGAGGGTGACCATTCGACCGAGTTCCTTAAACGCCTGATTGATGTCACGAACACGAATCCTAACACACAGCAGGCAGACCAACAGAAAGACAGGCGTACAGACACACACACACACACACACACACACACACACACACACACACACACACACACACATTTTAGGCATAGACTTACAGAAACAGGCAAACATCTCTGTAGCCCATTATAGGCCTACATATATATATATCCTTCCACGTGTATACAGAGATTATACACGTGGAAGGATATACAGATAGACAGAGCATCGTTTACAGTCACCTTCAATTGAAATCAAGTGCTGTGCTACAAGAACTGCTGTGCTAAAATATAATGTGAGGCCGTTCATAAATGGCGTCACGCAATTTTAGACGATTTATGACCCCTTCCCCTTGTCACACGATGTGACAATTGCCGTGACCCCCCTCAAATATGACGTTACAAAGCTCCGGTTTCACCCCTCCCCCCCCACGAAAAACCAGATATCCAGAATTTTACATATAAATTTTATTATGACTATAAATGAACCAAAAATAACGTAAAAATACCTAAATCTATATAGTAGAACGATGAAAACTGGAGGAAGTATAACTATTAGCTTACACTCATTAAGCATTCCCTGAGATGAAAAGCTCTGGTAGAATCAATGCATTCTTTTTTTTTAAATGTTTAGTAACAGTAACTTGAAACAATCCAAACTTCTCCCAAGCAGAAGCAAAATGCTCTTTCAATAGGGAGAGCTTGGATCTCATCATCCTGTTCAATAGATAGCCTATTTCGGATCCAGCCCTTCTTCGTCTATCCAATCAACACTTTCTCCATTTTCTTCATTTGCGCTTGCACAGCTAGGCTATTCACATTGCCGACGTGCAGTGACTTTTGCGGCCTGATGCGTTTTGGCGGTATAATTGACTATTGCTTGTGTGTTATAGAATGGTTGCCTCACTTCCAAAACACCCAAAATGACCCCAACCGTAAAAGTAAACGATCCAAAAACTTAAGAATACAACTATATTACTATAATAATTATTAATCAGTGTCGTTAAATTGTAGTAACAGTTATCGCTGATTAAGGGGAATTTGTTTATTTGAGTAACAGTTTTTAATAAAATTACGCATTTTGGTGTTCTATGTGATGATGTGGCGTCACATTTCGTCGACCCCCTCCTCACACTTCGTCATAAATGGGTGACCTCCTCCCCTAGGCACGTGACGTCATTTATGGACGGCCTCTGTATGTAATCTTAGAAACTTTCTCTGCGCACAAAATCTACGTCAGGGAGACCAGCTTATTCAAAGGCTCTATGTACATGTAGGCCTATACTTGTAGGCCTATGGCCTATGGGCTAGGGCCGCTAAGCTTATATACTAAATAAAATCCGCGATTGCCAAGCTCTTCGTTTCGTCCAGTCGCTACTGTGTTACGTGAAGTTGTGAGGTTTGAATAAACGTTGTGAGATTAGATTAGATTTGACTAGATTTTACTTTTAAAGATCCTTATTTTTTATCATATTTGCATACAGCCCGCCCACGTGATTAATTTGAATAACCTAGGGAATATGCATGAGTTACCTTTCACGGGCGTTGTTCTGCTGCCGTCGGACTTTCTCTCGTTCTGCTTTCGTTTCGGGATTATCATCTTCGTTCCTGTTGTATATTCAGCATGGTTTATGCATACAATTATCTTTTAAGGAAGCGTTTATTTGTGTTTATATTCTCATTAACTATTGTCTAATTATAATTTTCGTCTCCATTAAAATAATTACATGACAACAAATGTGCGAACTAAGCCAATCAGAAGCTAATGCAGGCAGGTTGAATACACGGGGACACTGAGACTCAGATAGATAGACAGGAAGGCATACAGGCAAACATTCAGATGGGCAGACATATAGGCTGTTTAAAAAATTGAAAGTGACTCTGTTTATGATTGAAACTGACTCACAAGTCATCAACTTCAATGTTTTCCCCAGCAGATAACATTTTCAATTTCCTATAAAAAAATAACATTATTAATTAATTAAGCTATAATTATCAGAGGCGTAGGGACCACCACACTTTAGGGTCCGACACATGCGAAAATAATTCAGCATTTTATGACTATTGTTTATTTGTAAAGTCTAATTATTGTAAAATGAGAATAAAACTCAGAAGAAATTATTCTAGCTTATCATGTTAATATTCACAACCTGCGCACATTATATGTATATGATCTGACATCTACCCATTAATAATGTGTCTCTAGTCAAAATCAAATGAGTGACTATGGAGCCTATTATGTGGTCTCTGACATCCAACGGACTAATTCTTTGGAAAAAACCCTCTGATTCGATGCAGCGCTCGTGAATTAGCTGGTGCCATGAGCTTGACTTTCAGGTTGTGCTTTAGAAATTTGGAGATTACGATTACTATGGTGGAAAGAAGGCGGTCTCCATACCTCTGGCGTTTCATTAGAGGTGGTAGGAAGGTGGTTGCAATGCTCGACTGACCCGATGACGTCGTCATTCTGACCTCTGACCCTACTCTGTGAGGTAAGTCATCTGTGGTGGAGCTGCAGCTGGATTCTTCATCGTCATCGTCGTCATCGGAGAAGGTCTCCGATGGATCGAGGAACATCGAGGGACCCTCTCCTCCACGGGGACAGAGAACCTCACTTCCGGTTGATGTGCTGATCAGGATATCTGGTAGACTGGATACCTTATTCGCTGCCAACGGCTGTTTCAAATACAATCAACGACTCAATCAAACAGCAATTTATCAATCAATCATCAGCAATCAGTCAACCAATCCAAAAATCAGTTAATCAGTCATTCAGAGCAATTATGTCTATATCAATCAGATAAATTTAGTAGATAAGTGCATGAGTGAGCGAGCAAGTGAGATTGGATGGATGAAAGGAAGAAGAGAGGAATGCATGCAGGCAGACAAATAGACGGCTAGTGAACAAATGAGTGAGTAAGTGAGTGAGTGAGTGAGTGAGTGAGTGAGTGAGTGAGTGAGTGAGTGAGTGAGTGAGTGAGTGAGTGAGTGAGTGAGTGAGTGAGTGAGTGAGTGAGTGAGTGAGTGAGTGAGTGAGTGAGTGAGTGAGTGAGTGAGTGAGTGAGTGAGTGAGTGAGTGAGTGAGTGAGTGAGTGAGTGAGTGAGTGAGTGAGTGAGTGAGTGAGTGAGTGAGTGAGTGAGTGAGTGAGTGAGTGAGTGAGTGAGTGAGTGAGTGAGTGAGTGAGTGAGTGAGTGAGTGAGTGAGTGAGTGAGTGAGTGAGTGAGTGAGTGAGTGAGTGAGTGAGTGAGTGAGTGAGTGAGTGAGTGAGTGAGTGAGTGAGTGAGTGAGTGAGTGAGTGAGTGAGTGAGTGAGTGAGTGAGTGAGTGAGTGAGTGAGTGAGTGAGTGAGTGAGTGAGTGAGTGAGTGAGTGAGTGAGTGAGTGAGTGAGTGAGTGAGTGAGTGAGTGAGTGAGTGAGTGAGTGAGTGAGTGAGTGAGTGAGTGAGTGAGTGAGTGAGTGAGTGAGTGAGTGAGTGAGTGAGTGAGTGAGTGAGTGAGTGAGTGAGTGAGTGAGTGAGTGAGTGAGTGAGTGAGTGAGTGAGTGAGTGAGTGAGTGAGTGAGTGAGTGAGTGAGTGAGTGAGTGAGTGAGTGAGTGAGTGAGTGAGTGAGTGAGTGAGTGAGTGAGTGAGTGAGTGAATGAGGGTTGGTGGGTGAGAAGAAGGGAGAGAATGAGGGATAGAGGCAGAGAGGCAGACACAAGTGAGTAAGATATTTCAGTCAATCACTCAGCTGATCATTCAGTTGATCATTCAGTTGATCATTCAGTTGATCATTCAGTTGATCATTCAGTTGATCATTCAGTTGATCATTCAGCCAGTCGAGATGTATTATGCACGATCGTCTCTTTAGTCTATACAACCTCACATCTTGTTGTCTGATAGAATTTTCCCCTTCCTCCTCCTTCTCCTCCTCCTCCTCTTCCGGAGAGAGGTGGCGACGTAGTTTCCGCATGGCTACGTAGGATGTGGATAGCATCGTCAAGGCGTTCCTCCATGCGGAACGCCTGGATAAAGAACAATCGATTTAATTTATTTGGTTCATTTAGTGGCAAAATAAGATACCTATCTGGTAAAGTATAATTCATATCTCTACTGCACATAGTTCAATGTCATTAGTTGTATTCATGGGCGTCCGCAGAGGGAGGGGCGCAAAGATTTTGCGCATATTTGCCGAGATAATTTGGTTACTATGATTATTACAACACGATTTTCAGCATGATTATCGGAAAGCACTAAATTCTGTAGACAATTATTAATAACTAACCAAGAGAGCGCAAACATAATAATTAGTAGGCCCGAAAGTGTGCCGACCGTGAAAACACTACACGCTGTATAGGCCTACACGTTGGACCTATTTTTTGTGTTGTCGTGTTTTTGAAAATGTAGCCTAACATATAGAGCTCTCCTTTGGTTATACGGAAATTATATTGTCACACCATGAAGAAAAAATGCTTTCAGTCGTATTGAATATAATTGGTTTCGTTTCCTTTTACCAAAAGCTCTTTGATATTTTTAGCCGACCGGTCAACCGCGCAGGCCCATAGTCAGAATGTTTTATGTCAGCTTATTACATCCAAATAAATACAAATATTGCTATACAAGCTTATTATATTCAAATATGCATACAAACATATATTATTCATATTGGTTGGAACGAGTCCCTAAATAAGTAACCATCTTCTCTAACGCACGTTCTGCCAAACATTTTTGTTGTGATCAGCTATAGCTTCTGAACCTGTCCGAAGCCTGGACGAAGAAGGAATGCGAATCCTCTGATCTTTCTTGACACACGAGTGGTGAAACCGAAACTTCTACTATTAGCCTACGCTTTGTGAGTCAGTCTGGAAGTATCACAGGAGTAAGACAATTTCTTAAGAACAGCGAAAGTCGATTGCGTTGCGGGTAAAAAAAACTTGGTAGAAGCTGAACAGACGTTGTATACAGGCCCCTATGTCAAGAGTCGCTTGTTTTTCTGCTATCATTGACGACCGCTTATCAGGTCTTTGTGTGATGAGGGTAGGGCTACACGTGTGGGCCTATCGTAAAAATTGCAGACAACAAAGACGGATTCACAGATAGAGTTATAATCAGTTTGGACAACAACCCAGACGATGAAATTGTTATTGCAATAGTGAGTTTCATTTCAGTCAAAAATAATTTGATTATTATAATTGTTTTGATAATGAATGTCTCTGAATTTTTCGAATGTACATGTGTGATGCTGGGATCCGCGCCAGAAGATCGAGACGGAGGCGCCGCCGAGAAAGCGAGCGTGGAAGTTGGAGTGATCGGGTGCACTCGACATCCTATTTAGTCCTAGCGACAACTATTTGAAAGTTTGCGACCCCTGGAAATATTCCTGTGGACACCCATGGTTGTATTAGATTAGAAGAATTGAGTTAGACGAGCAGAACAGCAAAATGAAAGTTGTACGAATGTGGACACTTTTTGTAGCGCTTTGCTGTACCTCACATAACGCTGTCTATGCTTAAACTTCACTAATACTAAACTAAAGTCATCAGAGCGCACTGCTCTTCGATAAGCAGGCAATTTTTATTCCGTGATAAGGAACTCATTTTCACCTGTAAGCCGTGCGTAAAGCTGTTTCGCGCAGATGCTGTTGACGTAGCCCCAAGCTCACGAAATTGATTCCAATGATCACCTACAGATGACCAACACACAGAAACGTCAGTAGGAGTTGTTGTACCATTTTAATAATAAAAAAACCGGCCAGGTGGGCATTAATTAAACGAGAATATATTCTGGTGTTGTAGTAGTTCAAAGCTTTCTAAATTTCAAATTGATCAAAATTTCATGCATCGGTTATCTGTACAGGCCATATATATATAGCCTGTCTATCCTCCATTTAGATCTCCTTGCCTGCTATCTATCATCTTACTCCAGCACTTCGTTAATAATAGGGTATACCGCCTTCACCAACCTTCATCTACTTCGCACTACCCTCTATATCTCTCATCATCGGGCTTTCCATTCCAAACCAGACATCTTACGTCTCCCAAAATTCGTGCCCTAATTCCAACCGATCCTCTGACTAAGGGCCGTCAACATATTACGAACGCAACGAGGGAGGGTTTCAAATTTCTGCCATTTGCGTACGGGTGCGTATGGTGCGGAGAGGGGGTCCCGAAAATATGTACGTACGCAAATATAATTGTCTAATTATGACGTCCACAAAAAAGAATATGAGAATCAGAACTGTAAACCTAATCACAGACTATATTCCTACTTAATCAATTTTATGTAGCATTAAAACGATTTCAAATGCAAGTGTTGTTAGTGTTTTAATTCTTCATAACAGTTAACAAATTTAAGCTGTTAAATATGAAGCTTAACAAAACTAAATAGCCAGTGGTAAAATCAACGTCTTATAGATGTTTTTAGCTATTTAACCTTTGCAGTAGTGGGGAGGAGGGGTAGAGGCTCAAATGTACGTATGAATGAGGGGAAGGGGTCCACGAAATGTACGCAGTGCAACAGGGGAGGAGGTCAGAAAATTAGATTTATTTTGCGTACGTAAGATATGGATGGGCCTCTATCAAACCCCTCGTCCTGAACCCGCCTTAGATACCTCAAGCTGTCTCTTCAATCAACTCTTTCTGGCAGTTGAACTCTGACTTCCTTAATTCACTCGATATCCATCTGTGGACGACCCCTCTGATATGACGCAGCGCTCATGAATAAGGTCAGAGTAGTACAATAAAAAAATATAGAGTTTACGATTACGATTACATTACCAAGTCGTCAGCGACTTAGCAGCAAAAGTTAAACATTTGACTTCAATGAATAGCCTACTCGACCTGCTCTGGACTGTAAAGGTGGCGGATGCGATGAAAAGCCAAGGTATCCGTGTTCAGTTGGATAGATCTGAAACAGTCGAAACGCTCTTTAAATATAACAAAAGGCAGCGTAGGCCTAACACCCTGCTGTGACGGCACTGAGAGGATCCGAATGGAACACGTTGATCATACGCATTGATTGAAACGAATTGATTGAAAACACGATTATTGATTGATTGAACAAATGAAACTTGATTGATTTAAAAACAATTATTGATGGAGTCTGCTCAGCCTAACAATGGGAATTGACAGTGTAGAATTTCCTGGTGTCGGTTTAGACTTCAGATGTTATCGAATTTCATTCGAGACTATTATATAATCGGCGAATGCTGGAGCTATAGATACTACCTCTGCCATCTTGCGATTGATCTGAATCACCAGATCCTAGAACGGCTCTAGCATATACTCTTCTCCAACGTTTCCAACTTCATATACATTCTAAAATTTCTATGGCACCTCTATTTCGATAAAAAAATATTGAACCCTAAGCATCGTATCACTTTGTATCACGTTTACTATAAATTATTGTCGGAATTCACAGTTGTTGTCTTGTTTTGCTACTCACGCTGGCCAGAGCCTTGCCCAGTGTGTCACCGGTCAGTGGTCCGGTGGACATGAGGTCCACTGCGTTGGTCAGCGACTGACCACTGTTGCCACAGAACATACCCTGTTGCAGAGGTAGACAAGAAGAGGATTGACTGGGACAACATCCTCCTCCTCCTCTCAGTCCTCCCCCTCCCCCTCCTCCACCTCCTCCTTGAAAGATGTTCAACGACGAATTTGATATTCGCTGGTAGCTCTACAGACACAACACCAGCCTTCAACTTTGAAAATTGTTATGGGACAACAAAAAATGTCGCACAAGACATCAAACGGATGCAGAGACGAAACTACAGTTTCAAACTCTGAATCTCCAACCATTATGGGGCATCAGGGTCCGATTTGTAAGAAAAAGATGCATGGGGTCGGTTGATGATAATTTCTTTGAATCTGAAGAACTCGCATTATATGTAGTTGAAGCTGAGAAGTCCAGCCCATCTGACCCCCGGGAAATCTGACACTGGGGGTATAGACGGTATAGACCAAAAATCTTTATTAAGCTATAAGCATTGTGCGTCACAGCCCACCGTCTGAATTATTTCTGGGGCAGTTTGGGCCCTGAAGCTTCAATTTCACGAGTTTCGTCGTAGATTCGTCTCTGAACTGTTGTCATGGGACAATTGCGACGAGTGAACAATGATGATGATGCTGTACATCATGCAAGCCATTTATGAGACCTGGCAATTGGCGAATGCTGTCATCTTCTGAGTCTCGACTATAAGAAGAAAAGCAGTCATTTGAACTGCAGCCTGCATGAGAGGCGGCCATTAGTTCCAAGTGTTAGCGATTTCATTTAATTACTCTTGGCGCATGATTGCGGGTGGCCAGGCCAGTCCTCTCCCTCACTGTCTGGTTCCATCACCGACGGTTTGCAGTCAGCGCATTCATTATAGCTGAATATACAATATGAGGCGGATGCAGATGAAACCATAATATTATGTCAAACAAGCTTCTGGCGTGGCGGGATTTTTATAAACTGGGTGTCACATGAATGACTGACTGATTGAAAAAACATATTAAAGAATAAACGAACGAATGAATGAACAAATGAAGAAGTGAACGAATGAATCCGTGTTTCGTTTTATAGAATGGACTTACGGTCGTAGGTCGTTGATGGTACGGCAGTGAGGCAATAGGTGGCGCTATGCTGGCAAAATGTGCGCTGCTAGGCAACATGGAGGGATGTGGAGCAGGAGGAGGGTAGTTGGCGGAAAAGAGGCCAGAGGAATTCATCCTCCATGAGTCAAACGTAGGACCGTGAAGTCCACCTACATGTAAAGACACAAAAAGTGAGCATCAGGAAGCGTCTAAGTTCGAAACTCTCTTATGTACCATTCAGCGTCAAGGGCCTTGCTATAGTTCGAGACCTAAAACTTTGAAATAAGCCAGCGTCGGGAATGGTGAACCGCGATCCAAGAGAGGTGCATGTGGCAACATGTCACATATAATATTATATCGCATGATGCCTCTCTTTTTGATCGTTCTAGGCCTATTGCGTCTAAGACTACAAGTCGAATCTAAGGGGTTTTCTTTGAAGATGCACTACACTATTAAGTATAGAGCCTAAGTCTTCAATAGTTACTCTTGTTATAACCGGTGTAATCTTAGTAATATCATCATCGTCGTCGTCGTCATCGTCTTTATAATAATCATCAGCATTCATTGTCGTCGCCATCGTTATCGTCAGCGTAGTCGTCTTCGTCTTCGTCGTCATCATCGTCATCATCAACAACAACAACTTCATCATCATTAATTTCCTGGGGAATTACCTGTGCAAGGTGCGTAATCTCTGTGCATCTCTTCTATAGATATGTTCGGCAGCTGAGGCTGGAATTGACATCCAGGTGAGTTGCAGGTAGACAATGACTTCTGACCTGAAACAAGAAGAATGATTGGCACACGATTCTACACTGAGGGAGGGACCTTTACCATCCGTGATCAGATCAAGGGATCATCTGTTTCATAGGGCCAATTGGTCATTTGCATCACATGGCTTTCTGTTTCAGGTGGTCAATTGTCATCTGTTTCACTTGGTCAAATGGTCAACTGTTTCAGGTGGTCAATTGGTCATCTGTTTCAGATGGTCAAATGGTCATCTGTTTCACTTGTTCAAATGGTCAACTATTTCAGGTGGTCAATTGGTCATCTGTTTCAGGTGGTCAATTGTCATCTGTTGCACGTGGTCAATTGTCATCTATTTTAAATGGTCAAATAGTCATCTGCTTCATGACGCTCACCACCTTTTCTTGATTTCGTTTCCGCAACCTATTTGTATTTCCACGAGCCATATTCAATGGATGACGACTTCTGTCTCCATTAGTTTAACTGGGTCTTAGAGCGACCATCGGTTAATGACACCTGACATGTCCATTGCAATAACAGCGCCATAGAAGTCCTTAGATTGGATCCGAACAGAGACCACTCAGTCGACTATGTTGGATAAATTTTTATCATGTTAGTCTATAAGACGGTGACTAACTAGTATAGTAACTAGTATAGTAACTAGTATAGTAACTAGTATAGTAACTAGTAACCGTCTAATTGTAACAGAACTTATCGCATACGAATGATCGTATATTATTGTTGCGGAGTGCCTATAGATTAGAGTCTAATAAACAAAATGAATGGCCAGAAGTAACCTTTGCCCTTTTCAAATAATTTTCTCCAACTCTACATTCAGTTCTTCTCGTGTACTATAATCCAATGTAACACGTAATGTAAACAGTCATTTATGCGGCGCCCGATGTAAAGTGCATTACAAATCCATACGGTCAGTCTAAGACGAAGCAGAGACAGCATCGAAGCCAATTAAGATGAAGCTTTAACTTCTATCAACCACCTGAAGCGCTGTCGATCGTCGCTGCCAATCACGATCGAGGGGCGGAGTCACCTGCAAGCGACAGCCAATTGGCTCTCGGCTGAGGCACCGTGCCGCCATCTTCCGTCTGTTGCAGATCGTCGGCGTGTTTACGTAACCATGACAACCCTAAAGACCGCCGAACGAGTTTATCAGCTGTTGGCCTTCGACGTTTATCGACTAACGGTTAATAAAATTGGGTGTTATTGTAAACACTTGGGAGATAAACGCAGAGAGCAGTTTATGAAGCCGCGGATGATTGGTTAAGGTGGAAAACTAGATGGATTTATGACTCCGTGCGAGGATAAACAGATCCGGATGCTGAACAGAAACGACACTTCGATTCACCTGTCAGACGAGACTAAGTACAGCACACAAGTGATTCAGGAAATGGCCGTGCGACGTAGGGTGGCGACTTCTAACCCAAACGTTTCCGCTAGAATCATCTTAAGGAATAATTGAATTCAACGTCCTTATGCTACGAATAACTAGTGAACTCTTCCTTGACATAGCATTCACTTGCTGATAACTTTTTGTACTTCTTTTCAGACAAGATCTGGACTTCAAGACACGTTTTCGAGCAGGAATTTCTTTCTCCAAATTGCCCAGAAGTCCATCGGTTCTCAGCTTATTGTCCTGTCTTCATTCAGAGAAAGACAGAGAAAGAGACAGAGACAGAGACAGAGAAAGAGACAGATACAGAGAAAGAGCCAGAGAAAGAGACAGAGAAAGAGCCAGAGAAAGAGACAGAGAAAGAGCCAGAGAAAGAGACAGAGAAAGAGCCAGAGACAGAGAAAGAGACAGAGACAGAGAAAGAGGCAGAGAAAGAGACAGAGCAAGAGACTCTTAGTTTTAGCTGATCATTTGTTAATCTAAAGTAGCCTACGTTAGACTCAATTCCGGCTTCATAATTTTGGCAAAATTGGTAATTATAGAACAACCTATCACACTCGCAAATAC
>OY365814.1:23608567-24043567 GCA_959347315.1 Bimastos eiseni | reverse complement strand
TTTAAAATGGTTTTAGGAATCGATGAGTCTACGCTTAGTTCTATAATTAGCTTTGAACTTAAAATATAGGCCACTTTAGACATGGGTATCTTTAAGTATCGTGCCTGAGAATTTATACAGCGCTTATCGCTTTTGCAGTGCTAGCTATGTAGTAGCGCTATAAGCGTGACGTCCCGGAGGAAATTAGACAGCGGTTAAATTCAGTCGGATCTTGTCGGATCTGAGATCCGGAACTTCGGAATTGAGATCCACCACCTCAACCATTAGATCGGCCACCCAATAGATGACATCCACCACCTAAAATTTCCTAAATATACATGTATGCATGTTGTCTTTCAAAATTAAGCCATACACTCTAGGGCTGTACCGAATAGGTGATTTTCACTATTCGAAAGAATACGAATAATGTATAAAATAGGCCTATAGACAAATTTCAAATGTAAACAAAGGTTTCAGTTCAATCAAATTAATTCAGAAAAGTAAAAGGAAACATGTGATTTTGCATTCTTCTGCCAGTCTGCTAAAATTAGGAATGGAACTAATTTTAACTGAAACTTAGAAATGAGACGGCTGACACGGCGATACCATGGTGCAGGCAGTAAAAAGTTACTTCGGTCCACTCGATGTAGCAGCCGCCGCTTGTGCCGAAGCACGATGTCACATGACCACTATTCGTTTTCGGTCCGACCACCACTATTCGGCCGAATAGGCCTCCCGAAAAGGCCTATCTATTTTCCCACTATTCGGCTCAGAAGCGAATACGAAGCGAATATTATAGGCCTACAGCCCTATAATCTACGCGTTTTGTTTCACACATTTTATGTTTATCTAGGTATCTGAATAGCAAATAACGGGATATCTGGAGCAGATTTGCCACTTAGCCTGACTTGGGCCTAAATTTTTTATTTTTAAATATGTGGAGAATTGAGATCCGGCACCATTGGATGAGAAATTTAACCATTGAAATTAGAGAGTAAAAGCTATATATTTCATTTAGGGGCTATATAATTATAGACCCTATTATTTATTATTAAATGATAATATTGATAATATGATAATATGATAATAAGCAACTTAAACTCAATCTGCAAATGAGGTGGAGTCATGGCTATAGAATTCAATTAAATGGCACCGAATTTAAGAGAATATAATATGATAATATTAAATGATATATATATATATATATATATACTCTAACCGCCAACGGACTATCTCTTGGACAGCCCTTTCGATTTGACGCAGTGCTCGTGAATAAGGTGGTGCCCTGCGCTTAGCTTTAAAGTGGCGCTTTAGAAATTTGGAGACTACGATTACGGATACGGTAATTTCAAAGCGGAAATCTAATCTGTTCATTACCATGCAGTTCCTTCTAATCAGTTCAATTCATTTTATTCAGATAGGCTATGAAGGCCTAACGCACAATTAATTCCAAGCAACTTAAACTCAATCTGCAAATGAGGTGGAGTCATGGCTATAGAATTCAATTAAATGGCACCGAATTTAAGAGAAACTAAAATGTTTACTTAGGCCTATTCAGTTTTATTTATTGTGTTTGTAACTCAATAGAACAACGTGCTCTCTCTCGCTCTCTCTCTCTCTCTCTCTCTCTCTCTCTATCTATCTCTCTCTCTCTAGATATATATATATATATATATATATATATATCTTACATCCGAGCACTGCGTCAAATCGAAAGGGCTGTCCAATAGATAGTTTCGCGGTTGTAGTTCGGTTTCCAGGAGGTCAGCAGGGAGGCAGAGTAGCTGTTAAGGAGGGTGTCGCTTTGGTCGAGGATTGACAGATGGGATGTCAAGTAGTGAGTCTGGATAAGAGTTATTGAATAGGTGGGACTTAAGTTTAGAATGGAAAGCCCGGGGTGTGGTGGACATAGGTGGTTTCACAAATGAAACAGCCATTGAATTCCAATTCGATTTCAAATCACTCACATCGTGTTACTAACCAACGTTAATAGTTTATATATCTTCAAATTTAAACTCTAACAAGTGCTTAAAAACGAGGAAATTTGTCAATATTTTATATATTATATGAACCATTGAGATTTATTATAACCTCGTTAATATGAACGCAATTTCAAGTAGACCTACTAAGTTAGCGCTACAGAAATACCAAACTGACCATCAAAGGCAATACTTTTATAGCGCCATCAAAATATTTTATCTTGAACGGAGTTTGTCCGTGGTTACCATTTGTGATTTGTTTTGTTACAATTTCAGGTCTGAAATTTTTAACTGATTACGTGTAATTTTTGTCCAGAAGATCATGAATACATTTCGCATGAGTCAGAAATGACTAAGCTTATGACTTGATCAGAAACTCGTTTTAAATGACAACTTCCTGTATGCGTCATTCTTGACAGTGACATTTTGATCTAATCTTATCTCGTCTTTCCAATAAATGCTCATTTCGGGGCTGATTACAAGTCATTTAAATATTTTATTACCGACTTGTAATGTGGTCAGCGCCGTAATTGAGAATTAGTATTTTTGTTTGTTTGCTTTAACTACGTAGTGCGACCTGCGTGTGCTGGTTGGTTCGTGATTAGAGGGCGATAAAGTGTAACATCTAATCAGCATCTATATCGTCAATTAGTTACGATGGCCTTCCGAGATGACGAATACGACTACCTCTTCAAAGGTTTATCTTTTGGTTTAGAAATCTATAATCAATATAAACAATGGCTAAAGTTTTATTGAAATACACTCCTATTACGCCAGAGTTGTAGAATTCGATATGAAAAAATGGTTTTTCATGACGCTTAAAAAGTCTCAAGGGTCCAAATGTTAGGGTTTACTTTTTCAGTTAGATTAATTTTGTTTGTTGCTAATTAGAATATTGCTAGTAGCCTTGTATGCTATGGCCTACATTTGCCACATTGTTAAAAGCTGAGAGTGCACTGCACACAGAGTATACTCTGACTGCACACAGCTTTTAACAATGTGGCAGAGAGACCAAAGTAGGATGTTTGAAATGTTATTCAAGTATTTCTCTGTAGTAATTTTGCATCCAGTGTGTGATTAGGCGTGCATATGTTGAAAACCTAAAAACTGTTGTGAAAAATCCTAGGTTTTTTCTGGCCTGGTGGCACATCAGTCATGTTAAAAACTTGCAGTAGTCATTTTGAACAGGGAATGTTAATTGTGATGATGATGAAATTTTACTGCTGTCTTCACTGGTGTTTAGTGTTTTATGGTTTATGTCTCTAACTTTGTAACTTTGTACCTTGGGTGTGTTTGTTTTCTAGTTGTGCTAATTGGAGATTCGGGCGTTGGTAAAAGCAACCTTCTGTCACGATTTACAAGAAATGAGTTCAATCTTGAAAGCAAGAGCACAATTGGTGTCGAATTTGCTACAAGGTCGGTCTTTGTTAATTCCTTAATTAAATTTAGGTCAGTGATTGAATAGGTTATTAGTACTCTGCTATTAAATTCGTGAAATTAATTACTGGCACATTAAAGCCTTTGATGAATTTCTTGGCCCCCAGGCTCCGAACATCCATGCCATTTGTCAGTTGTCAACAGGAATCTGTTGGATGGTTCCATGTTTGTGTGTGGGCCCACCACTGATGACTCTTACTGTGCATAGTTTGCTAACACGTATTTTACTAGTTCACTATTAGATTTCACATGGGCCAGCGTTGAGTTGATATCTTGAAGGGGTGCTATGTTAATGCTCAATTACATTGCTTGTCCTATACTAATACGAAATATCACTTGTTTGTTAGTTCACTCGCATCATTTCATGCTCCACATCGTATTATTGGCTACATTTAAGGCAGACAGTTTCTGTATTAAAAGACATTTATTATAAATATCTTACTCTTATGCAAAATTGCCTGGTGGTAATTACCCCATCCTATCCCAGATCCTTGGGTATCTTTGACTCATCTATTCCTGGTTGCAGATTCATCCAATATTTTGCACGCGGTGCCCTTGGCGTCTCTCGTGCTAGGTCGTCCACTACCCAGCACAGAAGTTTTGCCATTGTTATTCTTATAACATGGAATAGTCCGTTTTTAAAATCAGACAAGTGCTAATCAGTCTATCACCTTCTTTATTCCACAAGTGCTTATCTGTCTTATTTGATCGTGGGACTTCACTGTTTGGTCGCGAGCACTGCTGACTGGTTTCTCCTTAAGCTTTGCACATCTTCACCTATGTCACCTTATATTATGATGATAATACTGGTGTTTAATCTGAATTATTTTTGAAATGGTGCTGCCTGTCTCAGGAGTATGCAGATTGAAGGAAGACGCATCAAAGCCCAAATTTGGGACACGGCTGGGCAAGAGAGATACCGGGCAATAACTAGCGCGTATGTATACAGGATTTTATCCTTACCTGCTCCACAATGCTATATGCTGTATTATTTCTGGCATGACGTATAAAGTGCATGCGTGTCAAATGTTAGTTAACTTAAGCCAATAAATAACATTTGTAGCTGTCTTTGCGATACTACATTAACAGTTGTCATTGCAATAATAGTTTGACACCATTTGCAGCTAGTAAAAAATAATATTTTTCTAACAGTTGTAGTTGCCGCCATGATTTGACACAATTTCTAGTTATCATGATGATACTGCAATAAAGCCATAGTTCCTTGTTAAAATAATTTTTATTTAATTAAAAGCGATAAACCGCAGTGTGATTACAAGTACATATGAATGAATGATGACGAGTTATTACAGAAGTCGAATTTAATCGTCGGCAGCCACGCAGGGCGCCCATTACGCTATGCATCAAATTTTTAACAAATTCCGCATCCAAGCGAAAGAAGGAAAGAAATCAACCATAGGGGGATACGATTCCCGTTGGAGTTATGTGATGATGATACTGTTACTTGTGCAGTTACTACCGAGGTGCGGTTGGCGCTCTTCTCGTCTACGACATCGCAAAGCATCTGACGTTTGAGAATGCTGATCGCTGGCTGAAGGAACTGCGTGATCATTCAGACGCAAACATTGTCGTCATGTTCGTTGGGAACAAGACCGATCTCAAACACATGCGATCAGTTCCAACGGAGGAGGGAAAGGCGTTTGCAGGTTTGTGCGTGGCCTGTCCGTCTTTTGGTCTGTACCTCAGAAAACAGATTGCACTTCCGTGTGACTTTTGTCAGTATTGCGTGTGAACGATTTGAAAATGGTTAGGGATGGATATTGGAAACATAAGTAATGGACATATTTTTAATCATATTTTAACATTTATTTAGATATTACATCAATAAAAGAATTAAAAAGCAGGTCCTTTATCTTTAGAAACAAGTCTTTGAAAGGTCATGCAAAGTCCTTGATTTTCATTATTTGAGGGTTTGAATATTACTCAGACTTAGAATTACATCGATATTAGTGATGTGTTGAAATATTCTTAAGGCAGATTCGGGCTGTTCATGAGTCACACATTGGATTTTTACCAGGTACTCCGTGATGAGATATGTTTATCACGCTGGTACTGACTGGTTCTCTGTTTCTCCTACAATGGTTTTCTGTCTGATATACGGTGGTGGTTTGTTGCAGTCATGGCGTACATATTGTCGTCATGACTCCGCTGTGACCTGTCCCAACATCCAGACCATTTTGTGTTTTTATGGAAAGGACTTTGTAAGGTTCAGTTCCTGATTCAAAATTTAAATAACAATTAGACACCTTTTTATTGCATTCTCTCAAGTTATATACTTCTAAATTGTGCACGCATGTTGGTTGTTTAGTTGCAGTTTACCGACGCTGTGTGATAGCATAGATCATTAGCGTTGCCCTCTTAGTTTATCCAGTCTTTGGATTGGCACTGTCAGAGTGCGAACAGTGGCGGAGTTATAGACGTGTGTGTTTGTTTCTGTATTTTATTCATTTATTCAGTCTTGTTTTTCTTCGGTTTGTTTCAGAGAAAAACAACCTGCTGTTTATTGAGACTTCGGCCCTTGATTCAACAAATGTAGAAAGTGCTTTTCAACAATGTCTGACAGGTTGTTTGGTTCCATTCCGTCTAGGATGTGTTCTTCCATGTGATGTGAACTTCTGATGATGCTGGCGATGATTTTGTATGATCAATGATTGGAGTCATTATATATTTTTTTTATTATCAAAATTTGATACCGCCCTTCTTCCAAAAATTTTTGCTCAGAAGTGCATACACACGCCTTGACGGCGCAACTGCAGTTGTACTGCAGAGCAATTATGCAAGAAAGACTTCCTCAAGGTCTCTACACCTCGGACGCAGGTCGAACTGCGCTAAGTGAGCGGCACTTAGCGCACACTGAATGTTACGGGCTGATTGCTCTAACCGATCGGCCACTGTGCCACACATATGTTGGATTATACAGATGCAGGTAATCATGATAAAGGATTATGATGATTTGCATTATGAAAAGAATGTATATTGCTAACGATTTTGTTGTTCTAGCATTACAAATCTCTGTATTGAAGTTGTCTTATGTTTCCAGATGTCTATAAGCTTGTGTCACAGAGGGAGGTTTTGGATGATGGAGAGGTTCCTCCACAGCACGATGTCCACAAAGTTGGGGCGACGCCGGTCGAAGGTTCGTCAACCGATGGAAAACGCTTTGGATGCTGTTAGTGGAAAAAGTTCAATTGATATACGGATGGAAGAAAGGAGGAGTGAAGTGGATTGATTCAGGGTTTGATTTTATATTTGAAAAACTATGACTTTCTCTCATTTGGTATGGACTTGCTGTTTGGGGTTAGGGTCTTGGATGGGGCTGAGCGCTGGATTTAGTTCTAAAGGTGTTTCAAATGGGGTGTGGATGAGGAGTTAGATAGAGTTTGAGCCAGTCTGGGTCGGTGTTATTCCAGTAGTAGTGGGAGTCAGTTCGAGCGTGATTGACTCAGGGCAAGTTGTGTGTTATGGTTCAAATGACAATCCAGAGCATCATTTGGCAATATAAGAAGTGTTTGTGGTTCTCTGAAAATGTGCTACATAAATGATTGACAGATACATCTGGTGGCTGCTAATCATTCCAGTCTCATTACTCGTTTCGATTACTGTATACCAGCTGTGCAGGTATCTGTCCGCTCATTTATATAGCTCCTTTATATAGCTCCTTTATATGAACCTACCGAAAACACAAATCATAAACTTTTCATTTCAGATTTGTGATTCATTTGGTTTTAGAAATAAGGCAATTTTCTACAGATGATGCTTCTATCTAATATATATATATATAATATATATATATATTATATATTTTACATATATATATATAATCTGTAAAAAATGCAATTGATTCTCGATTTGGAATAGATGTCTAAATCTTGCCCTATGTGACTTTTGGTGTCAATTTATCATACACATGAGAATTGTTGATATTGTTTACTAAGATTGTAATAAGCTAATATTATGTCATGATTATTTATAACAGTTGCTCGTGAAAATTTATGAATAGATGTAATTATATTCAGTAGGCATACGTGTATCTGAATATTGAGCGACTGAATATTCAGTAGACACTTTTATAGAATAACATCATGTGCTGAAATATTGTTAAGGAAAATATGGACTGTTCATAAAGTCACATATTAGATATGTACCAAGTACTCACTTATGTGCTATAACACTGAATATTCATACATATATTGATTATTCATGAAGCACTGATGAATATTCCTCAGGCAATGATTGCATATTTGTAAAGCACAGATTCAGTATGCATAAGACTGATTGAATATTCATGAGGCACTGATCGGATATTCGTAAAGAATGGGTTTGTTTGGTGCGTCTAGACTGATTTATTTGATGAAGTCTCTTGTGATGAGACTTCTGTTTCTTTCTAAGGGTGCTAATTGAATTGAGTAAAGTTAACTACTTCATTATCGATGAGTGATTTTATTTGCAAAGTCGATATCAGTTGGCTTCTATAGTTTTAGCCTCTTGGCTACGTTGCAGATGAGTTTATGCTGAATTGTTGCTCTTGAGTATGCGCACTGGCTGTGCATGGCAAAAAGTAACATTATGTAGCCCAGTTTCTCTCAGTTTGCAGGTTGTTTAGATTCTTGTATGGACTTGGTAACGGTTACACTGGTTACCTGTTTGCCCTTTTGCTTATTGCATGTTTTTACCTCTTCGTATCACGCATACAGTCATGAAAAGCACTTGCTTTGTCGAAATAACCTGGTCATCAATTCTGTTGTCTCCTATCTTTTGATTTTGTTCATGAACCAAATGTACTTGATGAAGTTCATATACACTGGTTATGTAATCTGATGCCAGTCTGTAGATATGAAAAATTCTTTGCAGTAGACCCGCAAAGGTTATTTTTAATTTCTAAAGTAGAGACTATTTACCTTGCATTGAAACTCAAAGGTCAGAGTTTCTTCACGCCTGCACATGGTGTTGCAGCTTTTTGCGTATCTCATACCAAGATATTGTAATTGTTATTAATTTTCATATTCTTATTATTAGAACTCTTGATGCATTTTGAGAATAATTAAGACAGATTGAGAAGACTGTTCTAGATTTTTGTGATTTCACTCTACGACTAGTTTATAATTGAGACATGCTCATTAGACGACAATTCGTAAACAGTTTGTGATATTTTTTAAAGTGTTACGAGTTTTATTTTGCAATTTTCCATGTTTTTAATTACATTTCAGGATTGTTAAATCGATGTAGCTAGACTGAGTATATCCAATGTTTAACTAAGATAGAATTTAGTGATTGGAATATTAATTTAAATTTACAAGCCTTGTAAAGTACTTAAATGGTGATTGGGAATTGATTAGTGTTATGGCAGCCTGTATGCGATCAGAGAGTTTAGTTACTGAATAAAAACTGATTGTTTGGTGACCATAAATTCCAAATTCTTTTAAGCAGTTCAAACTCGAGCGCTTGTTCAGTCAGTTCTTGCAAGCCAGGACAGACAAATCTGTTGAGAGTTGCAATCTGTTAAAAAAATTTATAGTATTTAAACAGACTGCTAAATATAGTGGAATGCATGTATTTATCCTCGAAGTAATGATGCTTGCTGAGTGAAGAATTGAACGATAATGGTGGATTATATAAAGAATACTAAGAAAATATTTTATATTTAATTTTTATGTATGAAACTATCTGAGAGTGTTGGTATATTTGGGGTTTTCATATGTGTTAATATTAAAATAACTGATTTTTTTACATGAATGTTAGCTTTCTGATTTTTTATGCCAAATTGTTTGGCCTAGTGTTTATTTCCATATCAACGTAATCATTGGATTACAACAATGAACTATTATATAATGGTGTCATTTTTCCACACATTCCAACTTTGTTCTATATTGACTTTGTAAATCTTTTATTAAACTTAAAACAAATGTTTGGTATTGGTTCGTGTTTTGTTTGATATTGGTTTGTATAGGACATGGTAGCCTAAAGGCTAGTACTTTAATTAGGTGTTTGAACTATGCATAGATTTAAATCTCTATGTATGCATAGTTTGAAATAGCTGTAGATGCGGGGATCGAAATGAGCACAGAACGTTTGGGTTTGAGCCATCTCTACTATGTTACTATGTCCACCTCTACTACGACAGTTAGCCAGTTACTATGTCCTATTGAGCCGTTGAGACTTGAGAGTACAATTACAAAGTTCACAAATGCCAACTTTGCACTTGTGAAATTTGTAATTGTCGTGCTTTTTAGCTGGCTAGTTTGCAGACTTTATGGATTTAACACCCACTAGAATATAATAAGAATAGTAATAATACTAATAAAGATAATAACTTTCGTAGAATTTATTAAAACCGAGAAGCGCGTGAAAACGAGTATAGGCCTAGCTAGTATGAACGGATGATCACAAGTGATTAGTGATTACAAGAGACGAATTTAACTGAATCGTCCTCTAAACACAGCGCACAACACATCTAAATTTTACCCGGCGCCGCCTAGCGAGTGAAAGATTAGCCAACCTTAATTGTAATCTTCAGACTTCTAAGGCGCCACTTGAAAGCCATGAGCAGGGTCGCCAGATTATCAATTACTCTACGCCCTCCCCACCCTTACTGAAGCTGAGAAAATGAAGTCACTAAGATATTTGTTATTACGATCATTGAAGGTTGGCTTCAGGGAATAGGCTACTACCACCTGTATTACTTTAGTTGGGTGTTTGAACTATGCAATGCTCTAAATAGATATATTCGTAGATTTAAATAGCTATGTATGCATAGTTTGAAATAGTTAAAACGCCACATGAAAGCCAAATGCAGGGCATCAGGTTATTCACGAGCGTTGTACGTACATAGATTTATACCTTACGCTGACTGAATGAGACGTTCATTGATTGATGTAACTAGTCGTCGAGCGTTTAGATAGCCCCGTCGCAGCTTCCCATGGACGACATCCTCCGCAGCAGCAGCAGCTAAATTCTGCTGTTGAGAGATGATTAATGGTGGGCGAAGGCATTCTCTGCCGACGAAACTGAAGAGGAATTCGATCGATAGATGGCCTGGTAGACGCGTCTCGTGTTATTGGGCGGAGGGGCCGCCCATTCTGCGAACGCAGCCGAGCAGAACGAACCGTCACGGTTGACGGAAGCATGGTCGAGTGAAATCGAACGATGGTGTGGGGGAGAGGGGTTTGCCGGATGGTGGGACTACGATTCCGTGTGAATTAGGCTGTGAGTAAGTCGGTTCCAGCGAGTTGGGCGCCGTGAGATGTTGAGATTACGATTTGTGTTCTTTTGATGTAGTTGGGAAGCCTTGAAGCGAGGGACACGTGGTGTGGAGGACAGAGGGACGAGTAGATAGGGACAAAGGACAGAACAAGAGATATAAGGCCAAATGAGTCATTAGATCATAGGGTTGATGAGATGGCTGCTTGGTCTGTTACGATGGATGTTCCGTTAGGCTAAAGAAAATGTAATACAATTTACAAGCAAACTGTTACTTGATCTTGTCCTTCTTCCAAAGTTCAAAAACGCCCGCGGCAGAACATTGATGGCATAGAAGAATTGTGAGTGTTGGTCTTTCTCAAGGTTTCTGCAGTCTCAGTCTGGGCTAAGACTCGAACCCAGACTCTCTGCATTACACGCAGAGTTTTCCAACGGTCACAGAGCCAACAGAGCTGGTCTATTAATTGGCTTTTTTGGCAACGATTTGCAACAGACGTCTCAGTACATCGTGGCGCTTTAGAAGTCGCTCGTTCAGACACAGAGAGATGATGGAAATCTCTTCGAGGCATTATAGCCTCCAGTCGGATGGGCAGGTATTGACAGACATACAGGCAGACGTACAAGTGTACGTACGTAGACATACATGGAAGTCACCTGAAATCGTGGTTTAGCAGGGCGTTTCTAGGTAATCGTAATCGTAATCTCCAAATTTCTAAAGCGCCACTTGAAAGCCAAGCGCAGGGCACAAGCTTATTCACGAGTGCTGAGTACAAGTCCCTCTACAGCTTGGAGCTTCATTATTAACGTCAGTCGATAAACAAGTGCACACACAAGTGCGCCTACTGAACGTGAGATAGGCATAGAGACACTGACAGAAGCAGACTGAACGGCAAGACAGAGGGTTCTAAACCACGCGCAGACGGCCGACTGATTATTGCTGCCCACAATATGTACATACATCCTTCACCGTTTGAGGGTGGCTTCTGTAGACCACACTGGGCTACTCTGTCCTCAACATATCCTTAGTATCAATAATGATCTGGCCTGAACATCCACCAACCAACGCCCGTGTAAACAGAGGGACAGAACGCGTGCATGGGCCGCCCTCTGACGAGCAAGGGGCTCACGGGTGATCGCCTTGTGTATGTGGACGTCGCTGCGTTTTTATCGTCGACCTATCTCGCTGTGCTCCGCTTCGCTTCGAGCGCCTCCGTTCGGTGGCCACAGACGCCTCGCATCGGCTTTGATTCGGTTGGATGACCGCGACGGACGTGCCTCGCTTTCGAATGGTATCGCAAGGAACCACGGATGCGAGCTACTGATGCGGAGGAGAAGGAGGAGGAGGAAGAAGGAGAAGAGGGGATGGGATGCGCCGCAGCCACTCGCGTGCAACGACCGCTTCTGGCGTTAGGCGCGGAGAAACAAGGTTTCATGGAACCGCGACTTATACTACAGAACAATATATTAGATATATTATTGTGTCGTGCTCTCCGAAGACGTGAGCAGCTCTATGGTTTATTGAACGGAATGGGACTCTGCAGCTTCTATGAAAGAGACTTTTCCGTCGCATCCTTTCCGCTCGGCAGAAAATGAGAAGGGTTTATGCGGCGCCAGTTTACGTGACGACGGCTTCCGGTCGCTGGGATTACACGATGACGTCATGGAACGGTTCGTCGGTCTTCGAAAACGAGTCGTCCGTCGTCGATCTACTGACTTCCTCGCCGCTGGAGGGCGCCTCCTGCGATTCGATCGGGGAATTTCCCTACCCGAGTCTGTATCCATGGCAACACATCATCCTGTCGTCGGTGTTCGTGACCGTCATCATGTTGGCCATCATCGTCGGTAACGGTCTGGTGGTGATCGCCATCGCGGTGGACCGGAATCTCAAGGGTCTCCAGAACTGGTTCATTGGCTCTCTGGCCCTGAGCGACCTGTTCGTAGGTCTGTTCGTCATGCCTCTGTCGCTCGCCAATGAACTGATGGGCTACTGGCACTTCGGAGAGATCGTCTGCCAGCTGTGGCTGTCGACTGATGTTCTCCTCTGCACCGCATCCATCCTCAACCTCTGCCTCATCAGCCTCGATCGCTACTGGTCCATCACTCGAGCCATCGCCTACATCAAGCAGAGGACCAAGAGGAGGGTCGTCCTCATGATATCCACCGTCTGGGTCTTATCCATGGTCATTTGTCTTCCGCCATTGGTTGGATGGAAGCGACCCCAGCCAACCAAGTTCGGGTACCCCCTTTGCGTGCTCAGTGAGGAGCCTGGGTACGTCGTCTACTCGTCGTTGGGCTCCTTTTACATCCCGCTCAGTCTTATGGTTCTCGTCTACTTCAAGATCTACCTGGCGGCCAGGGACAGAGCCAGGCGCAACCTCAACCGCGGGAAGATGCGACACAATGGAGGGGAACCGAAGAGGTCGAAGACGAAGAAGAGGCGGCTGCAGAAGATGCGCAACGGAACAGCAGCAGCCAGAGGGAAGATGGTGACTGTGCGGTGGGCCGGCGACAAGGGATACGGAGAAGGAGAGGGAAGCCCAGGGTCCATTGGACAGAAGAACGAGGAAGTCCTCGTCAACGGCGTCGGTTCGTCCTTCGAGAGTAAGGAGGATCCGGAGAGCTCAGCGGAGTTGAACGATCGTCCGATGATCGCCCCCTCCTCGGCCGCAGACGGTCCTTACGAGATGCGGAGTATCATCACAGACGCTGAATGCCAGGGACATCCCGAGGAGGGGTCTCATCGCATCCTCCTCGATTCATCCGAGTCTTCCACCCCGCGCAACTCCAACAGAATCGGATGCGAAGAAAACCGTAAGCCACTCCTCGAAGAATCTTCTCAGCTGGAAAGCGACTGCCCGCTGGAGACGACAGTCGACATCAGACCTTCTTTCCATCACCCGTTCGCTCCACCACCACCTCCTCCTCCTCCACCGCTACCACCGACTCAAGCTCCACCAAAAGTATCGGAGCCGGTCACCCCGAAAAAGAAGCGCGCTCGCTGCTTCAGTCCACCTCCATCCACCATGGGTCGCCCCGCAGAGCCTCAGCTCCAGCGACACCTCTCTTCCATCCGCTCCACTAGCTCACAGCAACGACGCAACCTAACAGACGATTCAGAGCGCCACCTGGAGGAGAGCGAGCGAACGAAGCGGAGAATCGCGAGAGCACACGAGCGTCGAGCGACGATAGTACTGGGAATCGTGATGGCGTCCTTCATCGGGTGCTGGCTACCATTCTTCGCTATCTATCCGGTGACGTCACTCACCGGACTCCACGTCTCCGACTCGATTTTCGCCGTCACGTTCTGGCTCGGCTACTGTAACTCGGCGCTCAATCCGATCATCTACACGATCTTCAATCGTGACTTTCGAATCGCTTTTCTGCGAATCATCTGCGGACGAAGAAGATACGATCGGAAGTTCGGATAGCGTAAGAATACATAGTAGGTCTACTCCTAACCGTAAAAATTTTTCAACTTCGAAAATCTAATAATTTAGATGAGCAAAATTATATTGAGTCGAGACTCGAGAGTACAGCGGTGTCAGCAACCTAAGTTAACTTGTGATGCGTGATACTGTTCACAAACTGACGCTGCATAAGCTTACACCATTATATATATATATACATATATATATATATGTATATATAATATATATATATACATATATATATGTATATATATATTATATATACATATATGTATATATATATGTATATATATATTATATATACATATATATATATATATATATAGATATATATATATATATAATATATAGAACGCTTCTTTTCTTTCGTCGCTCAAGCATTTTTTAAGATAGCGGACGATGTATAACTTCGCATTCCACATTGGGAAGCATGCGATCTACAACAGCGTAGAGGGTATACCGAATTAAACGGTTGGTATCTACACATATTCGCAAATTCCAGAGGGGCGCACATGCCATGGGCAGCGATCTCGGGAGTCGACGGAGACAAGTCCCACACCTTTTACGGATAGGGGACACACTATAGTGTGCTCCCAAATTTCCTACCCCTCTCCTTGGATGTCCCCCATCTGCCAAACGAGATATTTTATCCGCCTCTGGCACATGTGCTCTTTCGCGCCCCTCTGCGAACGCCCATGATTGAAACGACAACGACCACGGTTTGAATCCCAATCGTTTTTGTAGGTTTCACGTTGCAGCTTGTGAATAGTACTATTGTGTGCTGGGTGTTTTCGCGATTGTCTTTCGGCTGGAAGATAATAATAGCACCCAGGTAGTTGACTACGACGGTCATCAGGACTTGATTTAAGAGCTGTGTATTAAATTGACGAATGATGAATAAATGCATGATTCAACTGAATAAGTTTTTACTCAGACAGGTGGTTTTCAGTTCATAGACGGTCATTTATAAGCCGCCTTTTACGACGAACCTCGCATCATTGTCGTCATGACAACTGCTGCAGGTTGTTAGAGCCACTTTCGTTACCGTGCCGACGCTGCTTCCGGTGCTCATATATATTTGTATAAATATATTTGTGTATAGATTTGTATTTATATATATAGTATACGTCCACATATCGACCTATGTATAATTTATGTACGTTGTCATCACACGGCAGAGGAGAGCAGGCGGCAGAGGTATCAAAGAGAAACAAAGGAGGACACAGGAAGGTACGAGGGGGGCTGGACAGAAATGGATATGGATAAAGAGCTTGATTCACCGAGAGACAGGTAGAGATAGAGACAGCGACAGAGACAGAGATAAAGAAAGAAACAGAGACAGAAACAGCGATGGTCAGCGTTGACGATAATTGTCTGTGAGTCTTCGGCGTCGTCCATCTGCATTTGGTCCGAGTTAATTGAATCGGATTTTAGTGAAAGGAAGAGAGATCAGAAAGAGTCGAGAGAGTGGACGATCGAAGGAGAGGCAGAAGGACAAACAGACAGACGAACAGGCACGATGAGACAGGAAGAAGCAGAGCAAGAGACGAACCTACAGAGAGCAGGGAGAGACGGAAGGATGCTAACAGGAAGTGTACATTATAAGGAACGTGAAAGGACACAATCAAATATGAAGACGAGAGTTCGAGTTAAAAGTAGCACCGGAAGCTGACAGACAGATGCACAGACATACAGATAGACAAACAGATTCAGACAGATATAGAGACAGATACAGGCAGACAGACAGACAAACACACATATAGAGACAGATATGAAGACAGATACAGACAGACAGACATGCAGACATACAGACAGACGTAATCAGATAGCGACAGAAAGAGAGACATATACCGTCAGACAGATTCAAACAGATCCAAACAGATATAAACAGACTGAGAGACAGATACAGACAGACACAGACAGCCAGATTCAAGCAGATGCAGACAGTGACAGACAGATAGACAGACATATTACTTAGCTTCTTCTCTCCGACGGAATCGCGTTCATACGTATCATATAATTTCCAACAGCCGTATATTAAAGTGTATCCTACACAACAGACGTCCCGAACGACTTCAATGTTTTATCAATATTCTAGAATCATTTCGAGCGGCTTATCTCCTCTGGCGCCATATCAATTGCAATTCCACGTGCTTCGGAACATCGCTCACCGTTCAATCTGTTGGTTTAGAGCCAGTCGTTAAATTGTGAAAAATTTCAAACCAATGTGTATTTGATGAGTATAACAATAATATTTGAAATTCGTATTGGGATAAGATATATGAAACACGATGTCTATGTCTGTGTAACTTAGACACACTTAGGTGATGTGTGTTTACATGTACCTGTATGTGGCAGCTCTCAATACGACGTCCCGGACGATTAATCAGTATCTGACCAACAGCGGCAACTACACTAGGGTGCAGTGGGGTGGTGAGTGTCGACACCACCTCCTTGAAAAACTGCATACCCATTGATGCAGGTCGCCATCACAGTGGACATGGCCCCAGCTACCCAATGAGTACCTCGGGAGAGGAGCAGGGATACAAGAAGGAAAACTGATGTCAAACCACTCTCTCGTTCCTGTCCCCAGCATGGAAACGAAAGGAGGGTCGGTCGAATGGGTGCAGATAAGTCGGCCATAAAGAAACAAGACGACATGTCAGAATCCGGTGCACAGACAAGAAAGACAAACTCTGGATATACAGGGATCGGGTTGCACTTGCCGTAGACACCTACGACCTCCTATAGAGTATAGACCCAGGTGTGCAGTGGTCTTGGTCTCTGGATCCATATATTGAAAAAGATACGGCTATTCTGCCCAGATCCGCCGAGGGGAAGGGGCAAAGGGCAAATGCCCAGTGGCCCGATGAATTTTTTTTGGATTATATATATCTTCCCGTCGTTTCACCGTCGAGGACTTCTTCCGCCCAGCAGAGGAGTTTTACAGTGGTTGGCACATCCCTCTGGGGAAAGCTGCCTAAAAGCCTCTGCTACGTAGCCTACGTGAGCTACTCAGCTTCGACCTTGAATCATCTCCGCAAAAACTTGAAGACCATTTAGTCGCTCATGAAGAGGTGCTACATAAATTGACAATTAGCATTGCCATTATACGAAATGAAGCACCAAAACTACACGTCCACAGCGGCATTGCATTGGAAAATACTATAGTACCAGCTATACTACCAGCACTTCCGGTCACTATTGCTGCCACCCCTACGTCATGTGATGCGAAATCCTCAAATCGCAAAATCTCGCGATATTCTGCTAATATTCTGCACGTGGGTCGTAGTCATTTTGAGATTGATTTCACGGATGGAGTTGAATCCTAATTGTAATCTTCGGATTTCGTCTGAGTCGTGGGAACCTTGGCATCTGCTCAGGCGATGAGAGGAAAACAAACTCTGCATGGTGTGGGGGGTTTCGCTCGGATTTAGTTCCACGTCCAGAACCAACGGACCCGGAAGAAATTACAGACGGAAGGTTGCGATGGAAGAGTTGTGGTGCAAGATATCTGAAACTGGAGCGACTGGAACATGATGTCGAAGAATCGATGGTGTAATTTCAACCTTCGAGATTTCTGCAGATTAGGCCCACTCGAGCATGGGCCCCCTCTCCAGGGCCCTGTTCGTTCATTTGCAGACGTTGTGTGCTCTTCTTTCAGATAACTTACCGGGCCTACGTGCACGGTTTAGGTTCTGTAGCCGGTCCCGTCTAATGAACGGGGTCTTGTATTTCGAAGATGACCATTGTTGTCAGTAGCGCATTCGTCAAAGCCCTGCTCAGAGTTGCAGAGGGGCATACGGAGGTAACGGGAAGGGCATGGAAGTTCAGCTCAAAGGATTGATTGGCACAGATCAGTGATTAGATTGTTCATTGTTTAACTTTAATTCATTCGCTGAAGAAATAATGTTGTGCAGCTGCTGAACCGATGTCGTGTGCGTATACGTCATTAGAGGTTTAAAGTAATTAGAAAGACGTTGTAATTCTTAATCTAAAATTCCTATTGCTTATATCAATTGTTGCCTTCTATCGCTCCGGGTGTTTAATGCATATGCGTCAACTTAAAGAAGATGAAAGACAAAGCAACCTCTCGTACTTAAATTTTCCAGAGCGAAATTTAAAAGAAAACTTATCCCATTTTCTTGGAGGTCCCAGCAGTGCTCAGCTCCTTCATCTACAATACTCAACATCTTCATCTACAGTGCTCAACATCTTCATCTACAGTGCTCAACATCTTCATCTACAGTGCTCAACATCTTCAGCTGCTATGCTCAAGCTCTTCATCTGCAGTAATGCTCAAATTCTTCAGCTACAGTGGTCAAATTCTTCATCTACAGTGCTCAAATTCTTCATCCACAGTGCTCAAATTCTTCATCTGCAGTGCTCAAATTCTTCATCTATTGTGCTTAACGTCTTAATCTACAGTGCTCAACATCGTCGTTTCCAGCGCTCAACATCGTCATCTGCAGTGGCCAACTTCTCCAAGTTTGTTGATCAAAGAAAACACGTTGCGGGCAGACAGCGTTTCGTCCACTGCAAATCCTTTGGAGGGGCGGGGAGGCGTAGGCGCTGCATATGTGGTCAAGTGCAGGCCAGTGCAGAAGCCAATCTAAATCACTTATGAATCTCTATAACCTAGTATTCTCCTGGTGGCAATACATGTAAATGTCAGAGAGAGGAAGACACGCAGAGACAGACACATGGACGGAGACAGAGATAGAAATAGTGACAGACACAAAGCGACAAAGAGGATGACATGGAAGGAGAGAGCAGCAGGGAGGTAGGATGTTGTTGCGTACATTCTCTCGTCTTCAAACAAGAACCAGGAACAGCAACAGCAAGAACGAGAAGAAGAAGAAGAAGAAGAAGAAGGCAATTTCGGAAAATTGCCAGCGCCGTTTCATTAGTCGCTCGGGCAAGACGGAAGGGCAAGACGCTATCACGTTTGTATCCTCAGAGGTGGTCTATAGCGGGGGCACCACGGTTACGTGCCCTATACACGAAGGATACAAATATGATGTCATGACGGCAAAGAGGATGAGTGATGGGTTGAGGGTGGAGTGGGAGATGGGTTGAGGGAGTGGGAGAGGCGGGCTTCAATTTCGGTTCTACAGCTGCTGAAGGGATCGGGGAGATAGATGGCTAGATAGAAAGAAAAATAGAAGCAGAGAGGCAAGGAGGCAGCTGAAGAATCATAGAGGCAGAGACAGAAGGAGAGACAGAGCAAGAAGAGACAGTGAAGCGAAAAACTAGGGATACAAGAGGCAGAAAAGGAGGAAGAGAAAGAGATTCAAGGGGGCACAAAGACAGGGAGAGAGGCAGACAGAGCCAGCGATAGATGGGGTCAGAGAGGCAGGAAATGCGTGGGAGCAAAATGGCGGAATTATCGGGAGCCAATGAATAAAGTTATGGCAAGCGAGACGAGTGAATGAGTCACTTGGGAATGGGGCGATATTTGTATGTATATATATATATATATTAATGATAAAAGGACGCGTGAAACATCGTGCATAGTCTTAATACAACGACATGAATGAGACGAACATCATACAGACACGCGCAGACAGATAGACAGACAGACAGACAGACAAAGGGACACCTGCAGACATACATACAAATATGGAGAAATCACATAGACAGAAAAATAGACGGAATCAGTCAGATTGTCATTTCCATTCGTAATCGTTTTGGTAATGGTAATTGCAAATTTGCATAGCGCCTCGAGAGACTCGTCACAGATGCATCTGACCTAAATTCGCTAACCCAATTTAAAGCCATGATCCAATGAAATTGTCGTCAAGTTTTTGCGACAAAGAGGCAACGAGAAGTTGAGATGCTTATGTCACAGACAAATTTAAGGACAGACATTATATCATTATATCAATCAATCATTATATTATATTATATTATATTATATCAATCAATCATTATATTATATTATATCAATCTATCATTATATCAATGATAGACGTAAAGAAGGGCAGACTGACAGACGAACTGACCAGTTGTGATTATCCTCCCAGATTTTATTTTAAATGCTGTTAGAGTTAGAGCTACTGGTTTTTCGATTCAGTTGTAGTTGCACTTACAGTTAACATTATGCTATAGCCGAAGTTTAAGAATTCATATTTTAGTTTCTAGGGGCCTACCTATAGTCATAATAGGCCTACGGATACGCGAATTTGCCTACAATTGATACAACATTGATGCAACGGTTGTGCATATTAAGACGCGTTACACAATTTACTACAGGGCCTGAACGTAAACAAAATAGCTAAATTAAATGGATTATGCCTCCGGGTCCGGGTTAATTCACATCAATATCATAAACATGAGGCGAGCCATACGATTTCCAATTTGTTGCGGCGCATTTTCACGTTCTCGTGTTATTGATATTGTATGTTCTCCTTTGCATAACGAGGATAACAATGAATTTTGATTCGTGTTAATCTTCGTTGTGGGTCTCGTTATCTGTGGCTACGTTGATATTTATAGTTACATTAATTGTTATTGGTAACGAAATTGTTTGTTATTCGTTGACGAATGAAATCGTTGCCATTATCGTTAGCGAGAATCACATTGGGATGGGGTGGGATGGGGTGGGATGGGGTGGGATGGGGTGGGATGGGTTGAATGGACAGATGTAATAGATTTATTTTAGGCCTACTGCTAAGGGGCGCTGAATTGTCGAAGTTCAAATCCCCGCCAAGGTAGAAATTTGGATCGAGATTTCTGCTCCATCTGCATCCCTTTAAGCACAGGGTTTGAATTGGAAAATTTGAACTGAGGGGGTTAACAATTTTTCACGTGTCCATATGTCTCGACCAGAATTTTAACAAACCTGTTGAAACCGATGCATCTACGGGCTAAATTATAGAGGACAACTGCGGGTTTTGAGTGCACGAACTCGATTCTTAGCCGTGTTCAGATACATTAGACTACTGAGAGCTTGACACCCCAAGATTATTTTCGAGAATTATTGAATCCTCCCAACCCCCGATAATGCAATCACTGCCTAAGACAACTCAGGTGTAGTGAGTAATAGGCTATGGATACAATGACCGTAGGCGACGTTGTCGATAGGAAGACGAAACTGTGGGGATTGGTCATCCACCCTCACAGATCCCGAGGCAAAGAAAATGACAAATCCCTTTGCACCCAGGGCAGCCTCAGGGCTAGCTTAAGAAGCTGCCTAATAAAAGATTACCGTAGGATTGTTTTGTGATATTAACTAATTAGTTAGTCATATCATTTTAACGGCCTGATGACATTGGCTTAAGGCCAGCCTCACTTTCTCTCTGCTGAGTTGGCCTCGTTGTCCCTGACAGACCTGTCCTCGTCTTCGCCTGGCATTTCTGCCATTGGCCGTTCTAAGGCCAACATCTATATTCGCCTAACAGGCGTCCCGCCTATTGCGGTCGGGTCAGAAGGTCAACTCGATTTGCATTCATCACGTTCAGGCTTCAGGCTATGCCATATTGCGCCCTTCACCATCTCCTTTTCTTCTATCTGTCTGTCTCCCTCTTCCCGGTTGTTCGTCCCTCTGTCCCATCCTCTAGCCTTCTATATGTTACTCACTTTCTCAATCCACTTTCCGTCTCTCCCAACGTCCTACCGCTATAGACCTCTCTGTATGTCTGTCTGTCTTACTGTCGTACTATTTGTCTCTCAGTCTGTCTGTCTGTCTGTCTGTCTCTGTATGTCTGTCTGTCTGTCTTACTATTTGTATCTCCATCTCTCCCTCAGTCGCTTTCCATTTCTACTCATCTTTTCATACCCCATCTCCCACCATTTCTATATCTCGCCTTCTCTCTTTGCTCGTCCGTGTCTCTCTGTAGTGTGTCCAATTGTATGGTCCTTCTCCTCTGCTCTGGCGTCTGTTTCCTGCCGCAGGTGGCCTTGCAATCGCTGCCAGCGGTAAGATAAGCGACGGATTGAGGGAGGTGGGCTGGATTTATTTGGATGCGGGTCACAGGGAACAGGAAGAGGATTACGGTGCCATAAAAATGGCCGACGTCTCTTCCAACCTCCCTCTCTCTCACCCCACACGTGGCCGCTTCACCACGTCTCACTGCAACGCGGACTAGCCCAAACAAAGTGGTAAGAGCGCTATATAAATTACTACAATTTACTAGTAAGATATTGATTGTTGTGATGATGCTGACGATGATGATGGTGATAAGGACGACGACGATGATGATGACTGTCGTGGTGATGATGACAGTGATGATTACGATAACGAGACTGCATTTATCGTGGAAATCGCATTTCATTTCCTATCATTATCGGTAATTTTTTTAATTCTCAAATACCCGCCAGTTGGTAAGTGAATCAATCAATCAATCCATCCATCCATCCATCCATCCATCCATCCATCCATCCATCCATCCATCCATCCATCCATCCATCCATCCATCCATCCATCCATCCATCCATCCATCCATCCATCCATCCATCCATCCATCCATCCATCCATCCATCCATCCATCCATCCATCCATCCATCCATCCATCCATCCATCCATCCATCCATCCATCCATCCATCCATCCATCCATCCATCCATCCATCCATCCATCCATCCATCCATCCATCCATCCATCCATCCATCCATCCATCCATCCATCCATCCATCCATCCATCCATCCATCCATCCATCCATCCATCCATCCATCCATCCATCCATCCATCCATCCATCCATCCATCCATCCATCCATCCATCCATCCATCCATCCATCCATCCATCCATCCATCCATCCATCCATCCATCCATCCATCCATCCATCCATCCATCCATCCATCCATCCATCCATCCATCCATCCATCCATCCATCCATCCATCCATCCATCCATCCATCCATCCATCCATCCATCCATCCATCCATCCATCCATCCATCCATCCATCCATCCATCCATCCATCCATCCATCCATCCATCCATCCATCCATCCATCCATCCATCCATCCATCCATCCATCCATCCATCCATCCATCCATCCATCCATCCATCCATCCATCCATCCATCCATCCATCCATCCATCCATCCATCCATCCATCCATCCATCCATCCATCCATCCATCCATCCATCCATCCATCCATCCATCCATCCATCCATCCATCCATCCATCCATCCATCCATCCATCCATCCATCCATCCATCCATCCATCCATCCATCCATCCATCCATCCATCCATCCATCCATCCATCCATCCATCCATACACACATCCATCCATACACACATCCATCCATACACACATCCATCCATACACACATCCATCCATACATACATACATACGTACATACATACGTACGTACATACCTACGTACATACGTACGTACATACATACATACATACATACATACATACATACATACATACATGCATACCTTCCTTCCACCGTTCATCCATCCATCCATCCCTCCATCTCAATCCATTCTTGCAGTCATTCGTCCATCCATTCGCTTATGGAAAACACACTGGAGTGCAGGGTAGAGGAAGCAAGGAAGGGAATTGGAAGAAACACCCGATTGCCGTGACCCTTGGAATTGATTAGTCGGTGTTGGTTTCATTGAATTCATATCGTGATGGGCGCCTTGCATGACTGCCCACAGTTAAATTCTACTCCTCTGATGAGAGAGATTGTAAGTTTATTTAACGACGCTCTCATATCTGAGATGATGAACGTCAAGATTGAAAACAGTGTACGTATTATATACCGTACAAGGCACATAATGGTCAATGTATGGGTATTGGCTACCATTTAGACGTATTAAGAATTACCACGAATAAAAGTTCAGGGTCTGTATACGTTAAGATTATTTGCAAATAAATGGCCTGTATTAATTTCTTTGTCGTCATGTCTTTGTTTTCTTTCTTCCCTTTATTTTCTGTTGTTTCTTCATCGTTTTTAGCGTCCTGTGAGAATCTAACAATACAGTAACATGACTCGTGTTAGCGCTGATGGCTGATGGCTAATTTGTATAGCTCTCGTCATCGTCTCCATTTCTGCTGCCAGAACTGATGAGCCATCGCTCATCCGGAGGCTTCCACGGCTACCACAGGAGGGCAAGTATAATGAGCTTGATGTTTTACCTAATGCGCTTTTTAGTCCATCCGTCTTTCCTTGTTTAATGGCACAAGGACCTTCACGCCTCTTGTAAGGACTTGTCATCACCCGTTCATACTCTACTGTGGGTTTGTCAATTCAAAATTAAACGAAGATGTTATTATTTTATAAATAATTCGCTAGGTGGAGTCTCTGACTGCTGTAACGAATAAAAAATGGTGTCCATAATAAGCATGATTATAGACGGAATAAGAAACGTTTCATTTACAATGATTCGCCAGGTGTCGGATGGGTTTAAGAAAATCGCCGACATTGACTTTAGGATGGTTGAGTGGAATGAGGGATGGATGAATAGATGAATAGATGAATGGATGGATTGATGAGCAGTGTTGGGTGAATGAACGTATACTTCTATTGGCCAGATAGATTAGCCCAGAACAGTTTGAACTAACAATTTCAGATAGTCTACCATTTTAGAATGAAAAGACGAGCGAAAAATGGACGGTTGGAAGAAATATTGAATGTATGAATGTATGAATGAATGAATGAATGAATGAATCGACCAACCAATTAATTAATTAATTAATCTACCAACGAGGCAAAAAAATTAAATCGCTCAATCAGATCTTCTAGAATTTAACAACCAAACAACCCTAACCCTTTTAGCGTTCAAAGCATCTTCTCGTCCTCCGTCTCCCATTTACAGACTGTATCCCTAGCTATGGCAGAGAAATAAGGACCACGAAGGGAGGAAGAGGGGATAGGAGGAGGAAGAGGAGGAAGAGGAGGAGAGAGAAGAATGGAGGAAGTAGGCAGATGAGAAGCTGGCGATTAGTCACGGATTTGCATGATGAGAAATTAATTATACGGAAGCACTTAGGAAACAAGCAACGGTCGTTTATACCGATGGAGTTTCTGTTTAGACATTCTAATAATAGCTCTGCTTTCAGGCTTAAAGTTTGTAGACGTTCTCTGACTCAGCTTCATCAAAAGCGATACATGGGCAACATGCACGTGAAAACGGAGGGATAGATGAAAGGATGAATGAACGGATGGAGGAATTTAATAAATGTATGGATGAATAGATGGATGGATGGATGAATGAGTGGGTGGGTGGATGGATGAATGGATGAATAAATGGATGAACGGACAGATGAGTGGATGAATGGCTAGGTGGATACTGGATAGACGGATGAATGAATGAATGGGTAGGTGATTGGATGGATCTACATGTATGGATGGACAAACAGATGATTCTATCTATCTGTGTTTATGAAGTATACATATAGACGTCTATATATAATATATATATATACACACACGTCGTATATGTCGTAATTCCTGAGTCATACGATGGAAAACATAATTGTATCTGAATGTAATTCTTTTTTGCTTTGGAAAAACAGTGCGCTTCCTTGTATCGTTAAACACACATTGTTGTACTAATTAATATATATAGACTAGCTCTTCCTCTGTCGTGGCCCTTCCCAGCCTCCGTCGATCGATACAATGACGTCACAAAAGGCGTCGGCAGCTAATCTGGCTTTGTCTTTCATCGGACACGTCATTCGACAAAGATTCATGATTATTCATTTGGTATTAATGACCTCTGACCTCTGACAAATTGCTTTTCAGCTTTGATTTTATATTGCATACCATCGAGTAAGAAACAATAAACTGTTGGCCTACCACCGCTGAAGGTCGGATGACTAGCAACAACAACAGCAACAGCAACAGCAACAGCAACAGCAACAGCAACAGCAACAACAACAACAAGCGAAACCAAAGTCCCTTGTAATTCGGCTAATTACAAGCTCTCTTGACAACAATGGAGCTCGTTTTGAAATAATATAATTTAAAAAAAAATTATGTTGAAGTTTTTTGCATATAGGCCTACCATTGAATGACGTTACGTACTGCCTACCTACCACTAGTGACAATGTTTCATTGAATGATTTGCGAGTTTTTCATTGCAGAAGAATTCTTTTTTATTGTATGCCGCTATTATTATGTGTTTATTTCGAAAGAAAACAAACTGGCAAACGCAGAAATGTTTATTTCAGTGACAGTATAAGCCTACAACACAAGCAGCTATAAAATGGAACCACAAACTAGTAAAAAATTATGAAGATCTGGGGATATTAAGTAAAATGGAGTTGAATTTTGGTGGACCAATATCGTAATCGTAATCTCAACATTTCTACAGCGTCCACAAAAGCAAAGTTGCGGGAACCACCTTATTCACAGGCGCTTAATATGACTGTGAGCACCAGGTCCTGTAATGGGTTATTATTTTATGCAGGAGGGATGGGCTGGAGGTAAGTCGCGTTAATCCAAACGATGAGTAAAACATCGTCATACCGTCTAATAATAGGCTACATTCCTTACGAGTGTTTGAATCTAAGCTGGCATCTCAGCCTCTGTTGGAGTATCAGTCTCTGAGAATTCGGTGAATATTATGATTAGGCCTAAATACTGCACAACTCTACTAATAATTGTTGTTGCTCTCTAACTTCAACACGAATACTATCACTGAACTATTGCTACTTCCTTCACTGCTACACTACCACTGCAAGGCCACCACTTACACTAGGCCTACTACCACACCGCCACCACTTACACTAGGCCTACTACCACACGACCACCACTTACACTAGGCCTACTACCACACGGCCACCACTTACACTACGCCTACTACCACACGGCCACCACTTACACTACGCCTACTACCACACGGCCACCACTTACACTAAGCCTGCTACCACACGGCCACCACTTACGCTACTACTGCTGTTACCACCATGTTGTCTCTGTAATCGTTTTGTGACCTTAGACATCAAAACCTCAAATCTCATGTGATCATACGAAGGGCTTTTACCACGTTAGTGTCACTTTTCCCTGTGGTGGACGGAAATCATTTATCCAATTCGGTGCCTGTGCTGCCCCTACGGAAAGCTGCTTACCATCGGTGCCCCTATTGTTTGCTGAACAGCTGTGAGGAAGCAACTCATGACAGACAGATTTCAGGGCCATCATGACCTCTGAGTCATCGGGAAGTTCACGACGTGAACTACGACCCCGACCCTTGACACTAACGGGCAGTCAGATCTGAGGGGTGAATTAAGCAGGTGGGGTGACTAAGTACAGCGCTGCTGGCCAAGTGCACTTGTGTGTGACACCCCTTACGAATTCTGCTTCCTTTGAATCACCCTTCTCCACCTCCCAACCCTCGGAAACGGAAATTATTACTATCACAGTAACTTTATATAGCGCCCCTTCAGGTTTGCCTACTCAGAAGCGCTCCCAGCTGAAGCCCTGCTGAACAGAACAGTCTTAAGAGCAGTGAAAAACGAGGCAGACTGATTAATAGGTATTTGTCGAAGTTTATGGCAGGTATTGTTTCATATGGATTTTCTACCATTTGGATTTGACACATTTGCAGCCAGGCTTAGATTTGTGGAACTTCAACCCTGCATCTTCATGGCCACCCCCCCTCATTACGCCTCAATGAGGTTTACACATTGTGATAGAGTGCTTTGTCAATCTGATCTTCTCCAACGAATTTTGTGTTTTGACATCGCTTTTGCTTTTAAAGCGTCATCGCTTGAAAACTCGTAGACTAGAATGATGGTTGTTGGGTTAAGGAATCTAAATACATTAAAACTAGACTTACGGTCTGTCTGTTTTAAACTGGTTGAACTGATGGAACTACCGGACCGCTAGAAGCGGGAACAAGACAAAGGAGAAGGAAGTAAGAGAATGGGAGAGAGGCGAAGAAAGGGGTAGACGCGCAGACAGAAGCATGCGTGCAAACTTGCCAAGTGCAAACAGAGAATAGAGTTAGATCGGACAGACAGACAAAGACAGACAGACAGGCAGGCAGACAGACAAACAGACGGAGAGACAGGTTGACGCAATAGCACTGTGGAATGGTAGACAGACAGACAGACAGACTAGCACGGACAGACACCCGGGCGGGCGTATGGACAGACTGAAAGACAGACAGAAAAAGACAGTGAGCTAGGAGAAGACACTGGACACATACAGAAACATAGATATATTGACGTTAGTAGATAGAAGGTGACAGCCGTAGACATATCTGAGAGTATCTGAGAGTACGTAATAATGATAAAGCGTGACATTGTGATAGTCATTTATATCGGGCCCATCCATGGCTTCCTATCCTCGCAGTCAACATGTTGTTACTCAGCTTCTGAGCGGCAGGAAACAGCTCGCCAGGTGACGCTACGACGAACCGTTTCTTGACCACGTTGCCCATCGGTCAGCCAGTTCTACTGACCATATTGACCTCTGACTGTACAACCTCCGACGTATGCACCCTCTCGACCTCTCTGCATGCTGAGAAAGGAATGACTAACCGTGTCCATCGAAGGACTTACGGAGGGATGGGGAATTAGTGAAGAATGGGGGATTTAGGGAGGGATGGGGAGGATGGCTCACTATGCCAATCATCTGCCCACGTGATTCTCCGTGGTCCCGCGCTTTCTGTCCAGCGATGCCCCTCCTCAACCCATTCCACTCTCTCCCCATAAATGCTGACGATCGTACGCGGAAACTGCGAAGTCTCGACCGTGTTTTACGAGTGAGGTATGTAATAGTAATCGTAAGCATTTCTATAGCGCCTATATTTAAGCTGATTCGCGGAAATCAGCTTATTCACAAGCGCTGAATCAAGGGAAAATCGATTGGTTGAGGTTCAAGGTCTATCAAATAATATGTGGATGGTTGGAACGGTGATTGAGGCAGAGCTGAAGACTCTGGATATGAATTATATGGAAAAACCCGTACAGTTCAATATAATGTTAATCATTACTGTTAATAGGCCTATTGGCAATAGTTATACATTTCAGTATATTTGATTACTAATTAATTATCATTTAAATATATCATCCACACCGTATCCTCTGGATTGCTACAACGTCCAAGAAGGCCAAGTCACGGCAATCAGATTATTCACAGGCGCTCATTCAAATCATATCGATAGGGTTAGGCATGGTGAAAGTGAGATCGGTTTCAGATGCCAAATGGGTCAGGCAGGACAGATAGTCGGACGGCTAAGTGTGATGGCGCTCGCGAATAGGCTGGTGCCCTGCTCTTGGCTTTCAAGTAGCGCCTTATACGTTTGGCTGCCACAAAATTTAATACAATGGTCCTAGAGTCACAGCTATTTTGGCCCTGAAGGATAAAGTAAACTACATTGTTGTCATCATTATTTATTTATTTACTTACTTACTAAATGAGGCGCTGCCAAAATTCCTGGAAAAGACTGAAAATTCTCTGGAGTAGCTAGTCTTAATCATGCCTGTTTATGAAGTGAGCGAGTGAAGATATTTCTTTGTTTAGCTTTTGTAATATAGCTATATATATATATATATATATATATATATATAACTGAATTCTGTATATATATACAGAATTCAGTTTACGTATATATTTCCAAAGAGGTAGACACACAGAGGTATAGAATACAATAATACAGTTCTCTGTACAATATAATTAATTGAGTACGTCACAGAGTTATTAATGTGAACTTTTTGACTCACGAAATTAATTAAATAGTTTATCAAATAATTATTTGTGATTAATGAAGTGTTTACACTAATATCTAATTTCGTGTTAGATATCTATGCAAGCAATCTACAAATCAGTCACTGCATGACGTAATCAGCGCTTGTTATTGTTCTTCACTTCAGTGCTCCGTTCATAACAGAGTTCTTGCGCAATGACTCAACTTCTGACTTCCTTTTGTTTATAGGTCACGGGCGCCGGTCGACCAATCAGCACGTTGTAGTCACGGCAACGTGTCACGTGACCGGCGATCTGAGGTTGCCGTTTCACAGGCTTAGGATTCTGAACACAGTCGTTGAGAGACAGATAAAGCGATGGGGGTTGGCATAGAGAGACATAGACAGACAGGCAGGCAGAGGAACAGATGGGTAGGGTGTTGCTGTAGTGGTACAGTGCGGCTATGACACAACATTCAGAACGGCTGACTGATAAAGAGGAAACAGTGAATTTAGCGAAAGTTACTAATCCCACGCCAGTCATACTTTTAAACACGGTCGATGTTAAATGTGCTTCTCGTTTGTAACGAAAAATAATCGCGGTCGAAGTTTTTCTCACAGGGATTTCTAATTTTATTTTATCCGAAGACTTTCCAGTTTGTGTTAATAGGGTTAGGTGAAAGGCATGCGCTAACCGCAGCTTATCAGCGTCTTTGGTCGTACTGATAACTTGGCGAGCTAATAAGGTAAACATTCATCAGAATGTTGAAAAGATATTGAAAACGAGATAATTCATTCAGTCTACGAATTGTCAAAGTTACGAAATTGACTGGGTTGTCCAAATACCTAAAGAGTCTGTTTACATATTGTATAAGTCTAAACTGCAACGCATTCATTCAATTTGCCTTCATTTCGTACACAACTGACATTAATTTTCCAGAGTTTATTCCTGCGACTGCTGTAGCGCCGTGAGAAAACCCAGAGACGTCTGTGTGTTACAGACTAAACTTGTCAGCTGGGCCATGAGAATAGTGTTGCATTTTAAGTCAGGATTCGATGTCTCCGATGATTTCTTTGTAAAATTGGACTTTGGGGCGACTGCAGCCGATCACGTTTAAAGAGTGTGGCCGATTGAGATTGGGAGATAATAGAACTGTACAATCTTTATTTTTCGAACATGTTTTTTGCTGTTTTATATGTTTACGTTTTTTAAGGTCTGAAGTTCGTTATGTGCAAAACAACCATGATGCTTAAAAATGCCTGTCAGTTTGTCAATATGGACAGAGTTCCTCCTGCATTCGTATTTGATACGTGATGTTGGAAGGATGTTTTGTAATATTATCCAATGTAGAACTCTTATTTGCTACCAGTCGAGTGGCCATACTGTTTATGTGTGATCAGTAGTAGTAAAATCCAATTTGACTGAATTCTGGCAGGGTTAGTTTTGAATTTAATTGATTTTTTAAAATTCTTAACTTTATTTCATGTAAATTACTTGTTTAATATTTGCTAAGGAAATAGTTCACAAAGGACATTCGATCACTGTCATTGGAGTTTACATCCTGGTTGAATTGATACTATGCAATAAGCACCAAGGAGGATCAAATAAAAAATTTCTTTATCTGGAGCCGAATTTGTGAATTTCACGATGTTGACATAGATCCTTGTAAACGTGGAAAGCCATGGCTTTTGACTTTATTAATGTAAGTAATGTAGGGCCTGGAAAACCTGAAAAAGAGGTGTTTTCAATAAAGGTCCTTTGAATCATGGAATTTGAAAATATCATTGAGAGTCATGAAAATTGGAAATATCATTGATAGATATGTTTCTGGTAAAATTTTAGAATTTCTTTATATATTAAATCGATTAAACAATTAGAAGGTAATTCATTTTTCATCTATAATGATCTTAAAAGTCATGGAAAAGGTCATGGAAAAATTATGGATTATTGTTTTATTAACCCTGTTTAACCCTATTTTCAGCCGAAGCATGTCGAAGCGACATTTAGAGCCGGATGTGACAATTGTCAGCAGGGAAATGCCAGATGTTTCCGGAAGATGCCGTGACCCTTGCGTCATCAAACGGGATGAAAAGCTTTTGAACAACTGCCCTGGAATCCGACGGAAAATAAATGGGCCAAGCTGTACCAGTCCTCAGGGTGGTGGAAACCTCAAGAGGCCGAGGGCGTTTGCCCTTCAACGATTTGATTTCTCCATTCTGAAAGGTGAAATGGGGTTGAAATCAATATGACTCAAAACTTTAATAGAGTAAAATATGCCAGCCATTTAAGCAAAAAATGTATTGGAAATAGGTGATAAATAAATATGAAGATTGTTTAAAGCAAGCTTTCCACAGTCAGGCCATTAGCTGAATATTAATGTTATGCAATAGAAACCCAATGCAATGTGATTTGATATTGAAATAGATACTGGTTCAACTGTGCATATCGAAGCCAGGCAGCGGGAAGTCAATAAGAACTGCGACAAGATCAGTTTTCAGTTTACATTGAAATATTGTGTAACACAACCAGTTATCATTTTAATACTAATTGAAATGACTAACTCCACTAATTAATTTGCATTATTTAAGTCTCAATAAAATCTGTCTAACTGTGTAGATGAATCGACTGGATTGTGCTCAACGCTGCCTAGCACCAGCACTTCGGTCGGTGCCGACACAACTCAGTGCCCAACTCTCTCTACCTCGACAGCACCTCATCAGTTGGGGCCAAGTGACGCGACGACAACGACTTCTACGGCGCCAACGATGATCCTTCCGTTCCTCTATCTTGGCTCACAAAACGATGCATTGTCCAAAGAATTCATCACGGTAACTACCGCATTATTAGCTTTGCACCTAGTAACGCTACTAGCAGCAGTTCTGACAGCTGATGAAAACATTCTTTCTTCTCGGAGTACTCCTGTTCACAGGGAGGGGTGAGACTTAGGGGACAGGTCAAGATGGGACAGTCCCCTCTTAAATTTCAGGTGTTTCTTATATCCCCTCCAATTTTCATAAATATTTGTGTCAAATTTTACCTCCCAAACTTAGGGCCAAGTCTCTGCCTATGCCTGTCTACTATAAATTTCTAATTATTATTTTATTCTTTTTACAATGCTAATAATAAAACTAAAGTTTTCAGTTAAGGTATGGTATTATTTCTCATAAATTTTGAATGTTCTTTATTGCTAATGATGATTACGATTGTAGTCATGATGAAATTCCAATGACAGAATTATATTATTTTATTATAATAATAATAAATAAAGGTAATAACAGTAAATAAGCAAAATAATTGGTTTTCTCTATTCGACACGATTTCCATTTTCACCTCTTCGTTTGTTTGTTATGCTGAGTGATTTTTATCCTTCTGTCTGTGACATGGATTTCTCATTAAAACTAAATCTGTCACATTGCCGCCGTTTGTTGAAAATGTGTGGCGTGCTGTTTTCGACTGAGCGAATTGATTTTCTTCGCTAATCGTGGTTGTCTGCTTTCTCGTTGACCTGGGTTTCCTTTTTCCCAATTTCCTTCTAGTCACGGATGATGCATTTTGATGTTTGATGCCGGTTACTTTTGTCCTGTGAACCCTGATGGTGATATTATAGGTCATTGTAATTTGAGTCAAACCAGATGGGCAGTAGATTTCTGTGTGAAGATTGTCCATTGAGACAATGAGACATAAATATGTTTGTACTAATTAACTCTCTTAATTGAAATGTTTTAAAGTTGGTTGGGGTCATTGTATAATTAAGTCACGCAGAAAATGGCCGTTTTTGAACCACCCACCCTGTAGCGCATCGTGACGTTACCATAGAAATTCGGCGTTATGTATTTATTAACAAAATTCAGTGTAGTTTCAACTGGGTCTAATTTAGTACCAGATATTTAAATTTAACCTCCATCAATGGTAGATAATATTTAAATATTGTGTTCCTGAAAATATTCACGTTTGATTGCACCACCGTGTGTATGACATATTAAATAACCTGCCTTCCTGAAAACTTTGTTAGCTTAGATATTAGGAGAAGAACGTTTTTTAAGAATTTTCAAATCGCCAGAGCGTTCCGTTCGTAACCCTTTGCAGCCCCCCAAAAGTTGATCTTTGGTTTATGGTTTAGATGGAGTTTTTTTAGTTAATTACTAATTAGTCTAAACTCAATAAGCATTGCGTAACGTTCATCTCACCCACGCACCCTCGTAACGTTTTGTAACGCATTCTAATTTCTGGCCCCACACAACCACCCTTTATTATGCAATGACCCCTTGGTTGGTTAGTTGTAGTTTAATGAAACTGTGTAATAGCAAAGATCATTAGCATTGTCCTCCTTCTGTTTCCAGACTTGGGACTGTCAGGTTACCCTCTATTGATGATCAGTGTCTCTGTCATTCAGTCTTTCTCTTCCTTGTATCCATGGCATTGTCTTTTTCATCTGTTGGCTGTTGTAGTTCATTTCCTGTTGTTGTTGTTGTCTTTGGTTTATAAGTAGTACTAACTTTACATTCCACTTGAAATATTCATTCATTCATTCATTCTTTCAATGGTGCCTTGTGTATAAGATGATAGCGCTACAGAAATCATCCCAATTAAACGGGATTGTATCAGTATGTTTCCATATATAAAACTCATGCTCCCATTGCAGAAACAGAAATCTGTGGAAAAACCCTTGCAATATAATTAGCTTGTAGATTCAGAGGAAGTCTCAGGATGATGTCATCTGTGTTTGGAATTGACGATTGGGACACAAGTCGTTCCTCTCATCTCTGCTATGCAGGAAGCCTTGCAGTCTGTTTGCCTATCTCTGTCTGTTTGCCTATCTCTGTCTGTTTGCTTATCTCTCTGTTTCTCTGTCTGTAATACTCTGTATGTGTGTTTCTGTAACTATATATCCATCTCCCTATATTTACCTGTCGAACTCCCTCTCCGTCGTTTCTCACTGCCTCCATCGGTCAATCAGTCAGTCAGTCTGTCTCGTTCCGTCTGTGTGTGTGTGTGTGGGTCAATGGGTCTTTGTCATCTGTGGTCTGTTGATACTTTGTGTGCGTCATTCTTGGATTCTCTGTCCCGTCGGTCGTTTGGTCATCGGAACTATATTACTAGTTTCTTTGTCTCTCCCTCCCTACCCCCACCTCTGTCTGTCTGTCTCTCACTTTCTTTGTCTCTGTCTGTCTCTTTTTGTCTCTGTCTGTCTGTCTGTCTCTCTCCCCCACTCCAGTCTTTCTTTGACCAGAAACTGACTCAGAAACCTGTTTAGTGACTAGAAACGCCCCCACCCTCTCTCCTCGCTTTCTCACTGGCAGTCTTAGCATCCCACTCGGACCATCTGGAATCGATGGTAGAACTATTCCAATCCCACGGGAGAGTGGGTTTCTGGAATGAATTAGTTGGAGAAAATTTAGGACAAGGAAGAAAACGTCTGATACGTGAACCACTAACTATATTTTCACAGTACTACTAACAGCAGCAATTGTAGTATCATCAGTTGATCAAAATTATGCAGTACTGACTATCATTCACGTTAAGAACAATAAATGATCGTATACACAGTCCTACACTTCAACTACACCCTTCAGAGAGGGAAAGACTGTAACAGAGGGAAATATACACTACCGAGACCCTTCTCGGTAGTATATATTTCCCTCTGCTACAGTCTTTCCCTCTCGGCTTCCCTCCTACTGTATCCCCTTCCTGAAATCTTCCAGGGTTGCGCAATAAAACTATTTATGACCAACTGCATCCCGTTACCAAAATTAGATTGTTTTCTATCAGCAGAGACACCATGATGGGGTTTTTAAGGAAGAGTTGCGATTCTCTGGCCGAGAGACTGTTTAGGTTCCTGATTAATATTCTCGGCTTCTCAAATAATCATTTGTATACCATGTATGGGTATAGAAATTAAATAAGTTTAGTGTATTGTATTAACTAATTATATAGCGCAGCTCAAAACAATGGCCGCTCAGTAGCGCGTGTGGCTGGAGGGGACGATGGATTAACCGCAGGAATTGGGAATTAATTGTGGCGCCAATGCGGCGGGTGAGAGTGACGCAGGGATGATCGAGGGAGGGAAAGATGGGGAAGGAGGAGGAGGGACGGTTTGTTTTTCTATCCATTCGGTGGAAAGTGATGGAATCCGGATGGAACAGGTGTCGAGCGGCAGCACGAGTTGCGGGAGAAACGAGGGAGAACTTGCGTAGAAACGGAGGAATATTAAATAGAGAGGTAGGGAGGGAGAACGTTGTGGGGTACGTGGGGAGGGAGCCCTGGGTGCGACCTGAGACTTCTTATCTTGGAAGCGGTCAGTCGGATCCGCACAGTGCTTGGCTCCGTTCCTCTGGTGCTGTTGGGAAACGAGAGTGAAGAAAGCAGAGGGAGATGACGACAAGGGGAGGGAGAGGGAGGATGGAGGGTGTGGGCGGGCAGGGAAGGAGGGAGGTTGGCCGTTAATTGGCACCGTCTCCTTTTCCGTCCATCGTGTGGGATTTTCTGGATCTTAGCACCCGTAAGTGGAAATTCTGTATAGGTCCTGCAGACTCTTATGTCTGTCTGCTTGTCCCTGTCTGTTTGCCTCTCTGTCTCCTGTGCATGAGAAAAGACAGTTCCTATTTATAGACGCAGCATGATAATGGTGACGACGATGATTATTTCAATTTGATTAATTGCGCAATGGCCTTGCAATTGTCACTTATGGCTTCTATTGCGCCTGTGTATAACGCACAGGGCATCAGCCAAACGAGGCCATTATTCACTTGGTGTTCAATGGTTATTTCATCGATATCGATTTACTCTGACGCTGATCGATAATAGAAGAGCGAGACGAACTCTATTTATAGGACGAGACGTCTAATTTTAGATGGTCGTACCACTACCACCACCTGTACAAGGGAGGAGGAGGAGGAGAGGATATGTCGGAGAGCATATGCTAACAATGGTATTGTTGTTGTTGGTCGAAAGTCAACGGTCTTTGTTGGCTGATGAGTGAGAATCGACACGATTGGTCTGAGTCATTTCCTTCTAACGTATGCTCCCCATCCCCACCCCATCGCTCTCTCGAAACACTCACTGACAATGAACAGGCGAAGATGGGGCAAGAGAAGGAGAAGAAGAAATTGTTGATAAGGATTTCAGTGATGATAGTGATGGACGGAGGAGTGATGGGGATTCTGATAATAATGATGTTGATGAGGAGACTTAGAGGAGGACCAATTATGTGTGATGAGGAATTTATGATATGAGAAGTGAGAATTATAAATGGGCTTAGTGATTATTTATCTGATGATGATAACGATGATGTTGATGGTAATGATGACTACGTGGATCATCGTGAGAATAAGACCGTCACGAAGACCGTGACGGAGGACCATTTCATTGGATCGTGGTCATATACAGTCACCTGCATGAATAGTTTCTCAGAGAGGCGCTATATAAATGCGATGAGCAAGGAGTTCGCCGTCGTCGGATTGGGTTTTAGAAAATGCGCCACGCAAATTCCTCTGATTATATTATGTGACGTAATTTCGCCGCATAATCATCATGTTGCGCCTGTTTTCGCTAGACCCTCCCCCATAACAGCCGTTTATAGCCATATTCCCACCGACGAACGATGAGTCATTCTGTTAGGCTGTTGTTGATGCCAACCGGTTGCTGAGCTTGGGGAAGTGGAATGATGGCTTCCTCCTTCCACAACCCACCCTCCCCCCCGTGTAGGTCCCTTTGAAGTCCGGAGGCCTTTGGAGAGAGGAAGGGAAAGGACGGCGTGTGTTTACTCCTCGTGTGGAATAGAATCGTTTCGTGGGAGAAGACTTCACGACACCCTGAGAAAGAGTGAGTGACAGAGAGAGAGCAGAGAGGGACAGATAGAGTCTGAATGAGTGAGTGACAGAGATAGAGGCAGAGAGAGGCAAACAGAGTCTGAGTGACTGAGTGAGTGGGATAGAAAGGGAGAGAGAGTGAGACAGACAGACAGACAAACAAACAGAGATAGAGAGACAGACAGACGCTGTCTGTCCGTCGTGACTCATTCGTATTTTCTCAACATGTTGGAGCATCTAAAAAATTCGCCATCAATTTTAATCCGCGGGTGGATATTAATTTGCGCCACCAACGCTTTCAGGCATTGTTATTAAATATAATCTAATAATGTTTCTAACCATTATCATCATCATCAGTTCTAAGTGCCTGCTCTTTTGGCGTCGATGATCAGAAATTAATTATATCCATTGTCCTCGGTCAGTCTGTGGTCCATTGCTTCCTTAGCGTATCCAAGTGATGTTATAATTGTTATTATTTGTATTTGGGCCTGTCTAGATTTCTGATAATATCACGATGTACCTGTAAATGTCCTGTATAGCCCTATAATGGTTACGCAGCAATTGTATGCAAAAATATTTATGGAATATTACTGTAATTGTTGATAAATTGTGGTTGTTCTTCAGGGTAATAAGATAACACATGTGCTGAACGCTAGCGCCACCTGTCCAAAATCTCCATTCGTCCTAAATGAGAACTTCCTTCGAATTCCCGTCAATGACAGTCACACTGAACGGCTGCTGCCGTTCTTCGAAGAAGTCACCAAGTTTCTCGGTTTGTATTTTTATTCCAGTTATTTGTGGTCATTATTATTATTTAGTTAATATAACTGGAATATATATATATATATATATATATATATATATATATATATATATATATTGAGAAGATCTAAAATTCCTTTTTTATGCAAAAACATCGAAATTTTCCTTATTTTTATGGTTGTTGGCAATGTTTAAAGGTTTTTGTTATTTAATATTTATTAGCAGACTTGGGTTTCAGTTTATTATTGTGATTTACTGTTATTATTTATTTTCAGCAGTCATTATCATTAGTCTTATTTTCTATATCCTATATCATTATCATTCTTTGAATAAAAATGGTTTTCATGCTTATCCAAAAGCCCATTGGATTATCTTGAATCTTTCGGTGTGTGTATGTGTGTGAGTGTGTGTGCTTGTTTGCGTGCTTGTTTGCGGGTGTTGCTGCCTGTTCTTAATTACTGTTGTTATTTTAGACGATTGCTGTAAGTCTAATGGTCGTGCCTTGGTTCATTGCTTGGCTGGAATCTCTCGCTCACCGACCTTCGTCATCGCCTACGTCATGCGCCACCTCCGACTTCCTCAGGACGAGGCCTACAGGTGCGTTGGGCAACAGTCCTGCAACCAGACTAATTAATGTCTGGTTGCAGTTGATGATAATAACATGGCGTGAATTTATTATGGCAATGACGAAATCGAATCTGTTGTTATGCAGAGCGTTTCTGTACTTACTGGTTGATTGGATTTCTGGATTAGCCCTCTGATTGGTTGATTGCTTAATTTGTTGGTTAGTTGGTTGATTGAATTATTGGTTAATTGATTAATTAGTTGACTGATTTACTGGATTATTTAATCTTTTGGTTGATTGATTTATTACTTTGCTGCTTTTCCAGGTATGTCAAAATGCGTCGCTCGAGTATTTCTCCGAACTTCAATTTCCTCGGCCAATTGTTGGAGTTTGAAACCGTCCTCCAGCAATCGACATCCGTATCAAAGCTGTCAATCACCAACAAAACCTCGTCAACTGTGCAACAAGCTGCATCACCACGGAAACCTGCCTCTGCCGCCAACCTCCACGCTCCTCTCGGCACCAGGTCGCGAATGGTTGCCTTCGCTCAGTCGCCAACTACAGCTCTTGCAAAACTGAGCTTTGATAAACTAAGTCCATCTTCAGAGGAAGAGAAGGTTGAGGAGACGGACTCTGTGGATAAATTATCGGTCTGTTCAGATAAGACACCGAAATCCATGGATAAAAAAGTGTTGGACGTGGGTAAACGATTGCACCATGCTACTAAGCACCGTGGTGATTCAAAATTGAGATGCGCAATCATATCTGAGCCTTCAAATGAGATTGTAAATCAGAACTCGATTTCTCAACACTTGGCGATGAAAGACAAATTTTTGCTCAAGCCTCAGACAGCTGCCTCTCCGGTGAAGCTCTCAAATCCGTTGGTCACCGGTCTGGCCACGGGGAATATCCGGAAGCGTGGAAATACCGGTTCTCCACCAAATTCACGGCGAGTTTCGCCTCCTATTCGACCGAGCAGTATTGCGATCTCAAGTCTGCAGTTTGACTTCAGCGTCTTGAAGAACGACCTTCCAAGGGAGTTTAAGGGCATCTTGCCTGATTCTTCGCCATACAGCGTCCTGTCATGCATGACCGAATCTCGCCCGAGAATTCCAGTGGCCTGTTCGCGTGACTTGCTTGAACAGGTCGAAAGTGCCTGTCGATCGCGAAGCTTCAGCGATATTCCAGCGATGACCTCAACTCGACCTTTGACCCGGGGTGTTGTCGGCGACGCTGTTCCTGGAGATGGTTCTGCCTTTGCGACCCGAACGTGGCATAGCGCCCTGGAGGCACGCACCTCTAACGGAAGCCTGTCTTCTGTTAGCAGTCATGGTTCACTGCATGGCAGTAGAGAAATGGTCCCAGTGTCGTGATATGCAAAGCGCCTACAATGCACAGCTGGTCACCTGTGACTTTCATGTTTTGCATAAATCCAAAAAGCTTTAAATGATGTTTTTATTAGTTTGGCATTACATATACATATAATATATATATATATATGAACTTCCTTTTTCTCGTCTGACATACAGCTGGTTGCTTTGGGGCACCATATCATTGAGATCCTGTTAGGGATGAACCAAAACTTGGTTCAGAACTCTGCTCGGTCCAACTCTCTTGGTACTCGGCATTACTCGGACAGACAATGGTTCCAAGTATTAATCTTTCCAATCTTCTGTTTTGAAAACGAAAATTGGATTTATTTATTTATAAAACGACAATCGATATAACTGAAAGTACAAATGCTGTCATTTTTATTTACAAAACAACAATCGACCTAACCAAAAACACAAGTACTGCTACTGTTAGTGCTTACAAGTTACTACTTCCTAGTGTTAACTAAGGCAAAACTAAACAATTCATTAGAGTTGTGCAAACTGCCAATCTAAACATCAAAACAATTAGACTTTTTTAAATATTCGAAACACGGACTCTGTAAAATTCGACTTGTAAAACTTGGACTCGGCAAGAAATTTAAACTCGGTTCATCCCTAGATCTTGGGTGGTTTTACAAAGTTATTTTGCCACTAGGTTGAGAGGTTGGTGGTGCAGTATGTATGAAACCTGATGAACTATGTGTCAGAATTGGGAGAAACTATCAAGAGCATGAAACTGGTTCCAGTTCTTGATGAAACTGGTTCCAGTTCTTGAATTTGAGCAATATTATATATCTATTGACATTGTTGCTGTTGTAAATCAATCCTCTGAGGAGGTCAAAATCTCATTCCTATGTTACATATAGTTTATTGCTAATGTCTTATTTGATGTAGAAAACTAAGGGACATTCAGCCATTGTCAGTGATCTGTGTAATGCTGTTGTTGAACAGATGATCGATCGGTCAGTGAGATACGTTTGGTACATTTTATTTAGCAAGGGGAGTTGAAGAAATGGGGAGCAACAATGAATTTCCTGAGAAGGAAAATCTTGCCGATGTAACACGGAGCGGAATTCTTTGTGGAACAGAATGGCTATTAATATTGCCATGCTGTTATACCTTGTCAAGCTGTTCCTCACATGTTTTGTAAGTGCATCTTTTTGTATGTGTGCTCGTGTTTTTTGTGGTTTCTTTTGATCTCCATTTTGGTGACCTGTATTCTTTTTGTTGTTGGCATGCCTTGTTGGTATAAATTTTTTCATGTTTACACTGTATGTCATGCATGTCATTCTATCTGCTTAAAGTAGCAGTGAAGATGTATTTTCGAGCTTAATGTTTCAGGCTGAATTTCGAATTTCAGCAGGTGTTGTGAAAAGCTAACTGGGTTTCTCTAAATTTCAACAGAAACAAACAAAGTTTTTCATTTGCTTTACCATTAGTTTTCACTCAACAGATATTTAACAGTCTCTCATTGATGATGTCTGAACCACTCAGTGGCATCATTTAAATAGCAGAAGCTGAAGTTCTGCTGTTTTAAGAGTTTTAATGCTCAACCTTGATAAAATATTGGAAATTTCATGAGCTGCCTGTCTGATGTTGGTGTGACCATTGGTCATTAAAAAGCCTCCTGTCGTGTTTTACATTTATCTATCAAGGGATTCTGGAATAAATGTTTTGGTAAGCAAATTATGTGTGAATAGATTATGCAAATGTCACTGGTCTGTCTTAAATCCCTAGATTTTCTGGCAGTGTGGTATACATAATATTAAGATAATTTTTTTAATGATTTCCAAATCTTTAGTGGTCCACAAATAGCAATGCAAAAATGCATTATATGAGTTATCAAGTTGAGAACAAATAAGGAAACAAATGAAAAGAAGGTGTTAATTAATTGGACTAAACTTCATGAGCCAAACATTATAACTTCCCTGAGTATAGAGACCAAAAGGGAGTCTTGCTTAGATAGGATCACCCTGGGTTATTATATATACTCGTCTTCTTACCAAAGTCCACATCTATTTGTTGTGTTCCTTTGTGTTAGATTTTAAACAGTTATTTTATTTGTTCTAAGTCGTTTATGTAGCTCCTTTACTTGGTGCTGAAATATTTTTGTGTATCTTTCTTTTGTAGTAGTGTATTTATACAGTTGCTTTATTTTTCGTTGAGATGTTACGGTGACGCTATCATCTTTGTACAGATTTCTCTCGGAGTACTCAATTGGATGTCACCAAGTTCAACGGTCGTCATTTCTTTTGTGCAACATATCATCATTAAATTATGAGATTTTTATGAGACATTCCTTGTAGTGTTTAAAAGTTACTTTGAGAGTAAATTGGCACAACAGTATGCACCAAATAATTTATTAGTTCGTTCTATTGGCGCTAAGTGTAATCTATAGTAGGGACTCGGATTTGTACGTAATCGTCTGTGCACTGTTTTCTAATTTAATGAATCGAATTGCCTTTTTGATACCAAAGATTATGACCATGTCTTAAGAGTGTTGGAAGATGTGCCTTTTTTATGATTTATTGATAAGTAATACTCTCGAGTTTTGAATGGCAGGGTCTGGCATGACATTGAGTTGATGAATGTGGTGTCTGTGTTGTATTTAAGTGGCATATTTGACAAAAAATAAATACTGTAGGGTAACATCTCGAGTTATTGAAAGTGTCAAGTAATATTGCGTCATAATATTGAATTTAATGATCACCTGTGTTTTGCATTTTCTTGCTTTTGGGTTTGTAATGGCTGCCAGCTTAAACACAAACTTGATGCACCAGTTTCTATCTAACATGACAGAGTAGTAGTCTTTAGACATTTTGGTTATCCTTTGACCAAAGCTTTTGCGAAGATTTGTATACAAGGTCGTTGAAGTTTGAAGCATGTTGCAATGTCCTATGAAATTAGAATATGACGCGAGTCTGTGATTGCTATGAAACATTTGAGTTTCGTTGTGTTGTTCCTTTCCACGATCTTGACACACTTTCCTCCGGAAAGATAAAAATTTTCGTTGATTGTAAGCCATGCAGTTACACGTCGTCACGATAATTGGATTCATCGGTCTTACAAAAGCCTTTCTCAAAGCTGGCGATTTTCCAGTATATAGTTTTACCTTAGTTTTGTAATGACATTAAAGCATAATGTTCTTCACTGCTATAATATCAAAGTCAAGCCAAACAGTTCTGGCATTTTAATATCTCAGAGTTGCAATTTCTGATGTTTACGTCCTGTATGTATCGGGGACGACGTCACAGCGTCATTCATTCATAATACTTCACTTTGCAGTTTTTAATTAAAATATACATTTTAAAAGCAATTTGAGTTGTTTTTCTTCAACTGATAGCCAGTATTTAATTTCTTCGTCGTCAGTTTATCGCTCATAGTCGGCCGGCGACCGTGACCTATAAAGAAAACTAAGGCAGACGTTGATGAGTCATTGAGCAAGAACTTTGTTATGTACGGTGGAGCTCTGAAATGACGAACAATAACAAGAGCCGATAACTAAGTGTCGTTCTCGTCGTATGATCTGCTACGCTTAGTATAAAGCGGAACTGTTGAGAACGGACCAAGAGTTTTGGGATAATCGCTAGAGGGAGATATTGTATAGCGCGTGTAATTAGGTATCGCCGTCGTCAATTTGTAGGGTCGTGAGACTTTTCCAACGCTGACTTCGTTAAATTGGTTGCAGTTGCACCATATTAGTTCCATGTTGCAATTTCTCACAATTGTCAGCATAATTTCATCAGTCCGTTTAGTATCTTGTCAGCCCTTGAGGATTTAATTATTGTTAAGATAGGCTTACTATACTATATTCTTTGTTTTGACCAATTGCCTATATATTGCACTTTGGTTTACAAGATATTTAAATAACATCAAACATTCTCGTAAAGAGCATTTTTCTCGTAGTCTATGGTTGACCGCCCTAGAGCTTATTCAGTCGTACAGTAATTTAAATTATTTATATTTAGCTGCACTTCAACTTTTGGTACATTAGCACACTTTAACTACAACGTGGTATTTTACGATCATCTTGTAGTTAATACCGTGGTAGATTCAAATATTATTGTAGTTTAGGTGTATGTGGCAGGTTCGTAGGCGCTTGTGAGTAATTTTTAACAGGGAAATTATTTTATATCGCGAGGTTTTCGCGAGATCTGAACGAACCACAGACAGGTAGACGAGTTACGAGAAAGCGTCACGTTACTCTGTATGTGTTTGATGATGTGAACAAGACGGTAAATCAAAGGAAATCGTTGCTCCAGTTCTGAGAAAGTAGGGCAGCTTAAGAAGAGTTTTAATCGTTAATGTTCTGTGACGAGGTCATCGGATTTTGACGACTTATTCTCGCGCAGGATTGATGTAATCGGGTCTGGAATTGATCGTGAATTATTCTTCGTTCGGCGTTGGATGACTTGGTTGATGAAGCTGCATGTTGGCTCAAAGCATCGCTAATCGGGAATTTCTGTATCGACTGGCTAGATGAGGTATGGTTGAAAGTTCTTTGAGCATCACTTGCGATGAATGTGAATTTGTTTGAGCAGATTTGGCTCTTTGTGGCTTTGAACGGGAATTGAACATTGTTTGGACAGAGACAGGTGGTCTTAGCGTGGATATTGACTGATGGCGCAGGTGCCTGGACATGTTTCTTTTAACGATCGTTTATTATTGAGTAAGAGGTGGAAAACCATCGCGGGGTATGGTATAACCACTCGATCAAGAAATGCTCCCATTTTAAAAGTGTTTTTCGCTCACCTAATGTGGGTGGAACCCTCACTAAAATCTTTCGGATTTTAGGCCTAGTAAGGGGTAGGTTATTCCACATAGAAGGTTCCTCGATGGCAAAGACACGGTTTGGGGTCATAGCTTGCCTGGGGAAGTAGGATGGGAGAAGTCGGGAAGAGACAGCAGACAGGGGTTACAAAGATATTTAGGAGCTTGACTCAGAAGAGTTCTTAGGACTACGAGAGGAATCTTGTATATGATACCAGAGACAAGGGAAGTCAATGTACAACATCGGTCACGTAGGACGTGAGCAATGAGTCTGCCTGCCGAGTTCTTAATCGACTGAAAGGGAAGAAGCGTGCGTTGGGAAGCCCAGCAAATGGTAAGTTACAGTGTTAATGTCAGGGGCGTCAATCACCCTCTAAGTGATGGTGGCAAACCCCCGGTCCCAAGTGCCAGGAAAGCAGGATATTCCCCTCCTCAGATGCAAAAAAATTTTCTTGCCTGTCTTTACAGCCATAGTAACCTGAGTGGGTCAAATGCAAGAGGTTTTCGGAGAATGACAGGGTGCTATCAAGGGTGACACCGAAGTCACGGACATGGTAATGCACCACCTTAACGGTTTTGCATGGTGTGTGAATGAAACAGTTTTGTAGTGTCTTTTCTTTCTGGCAATTGGACTCAGTTCTTCCCTTTGCATCTCTGGACAACCCTTCCGACATGATGCAGCACTCGTTAATAAGATTTTAGTGGACTTAGAGATCTGGAGCATATTAGGCCCCTCCATCTAGAATGACTCCCGTTGGACCAACATCTGTTACATCTGACGAATCAAACTGTGTTTTATAAATCCCATATCTTCTTTCTTAGCCATGGCCTGGGAGGCAGCAGTGCTCCTTAGTAGGTTTCTGGAAGGGACACTATATAAATTCACGATTGAATTAATTTTGACCTATGACACATGCATGTTAAATATCTTTGCTTAATTAGGGAGGCATCATCATTTGAAACATCTTTGCATTGGATTCTTGTCAGCCATGTAGGTTGTCTGTTGCCCTACAGTTACATTCAACTTCTGTTACACTTATTATTCATTCAGTCATTCATTACAGAGATTTATATAGCACCCCTTCAAGGCTACTACTCAGGAGTGCTCCCGACTCCAGTGCGTTTAAAAAGAACAGTTTTAAGGCAAGTATAAAATGAGTCTGAGTAGACCTCTGGTGACAGCCGCAACGGCACCATGTTCCAGAGCGAGGGGCCAATCACTGAGAAGGCACGATTCTGTTTGGTAGTTGTACGGGCAAATGGGACAATGAGCATGCCTCACTCAGTAGAGCACAGAGAGCGGCGACCCAGTACACTCAAAGTAGAGTAAAGGATATCCTGAAGATAGGCAGGGGCGAGACCTAGCAAGGACCGCCATACCAAAGAGATGATACCGTACGAGATTCGCTGTTGGAGGGGGAACCAGTGGAGCACATCCAGCATATAGCCGGATACATGGCCAAATTTAGGAATGCGTCCTACAAGACATGCAGCAGAACGCAGGACCCGCTCCAGGCACCGCAAACGCCCAGCTGGAAGGCCTGCATAGAGTGAGCAACATTAATCCAGTCGGGCAGTAATGAAGGCGTGAACAAGGGTAGCTGTGACGTCTGGAGTTAGCGAGCGGGAAACAGTTCGATGATGCAACTGGTAGTATGATTATTATTATTGTTATTATTAGTTTTATCCCCCCCCCCCCCCGTGTATGTATACACGATCCCTCAGGGTCTTCAATATGATGTCGTCTGGAATGGCCCAACTCGTCAGTCTCCTGAGCATTGAAAGTACCCTTAAACGTAAAAGCAATTGTGTTGAAGCATTGTATCATCATTGTATCATCAGTTAGATACACTGGTAGAAGAAAGTCGTCTCCCTGTGCTCCCTGGTGACAGCGCTTTGTCTGTGTCCCAAGACAAATTGAGACAAATGTCCTCAAAGTGTCAAGTGCTCCAACTTTGCCTATAATGGGAACTATGCAATGCGGTGTAATAAATATAATATCCACATTTATAATGTGATGTCAGTTAGGTATAGTAGATTTCTGTAGTTTTTTCTTGCTTGCTTTAATGCCTCTGAAAATTGACACCAGTTTCTGAAACCAGTTTGCAGGCTGGTTTTCTGTTCCATTCGTTGAAGTCTTGTCTATTTTTGAATGGTGGCTCTCCGTCCATTGGATAGAGTAAGTAGAGCTTGCAATGGTTCCTTTAAAGTCAAGATTCAGCATGCCTTGGATGCTGTTGCACTGAATTTGACCCCAGATAACACAGATTTTGGATAATGACTTTCAAATGTAGAGTGATTGAAGCACTTGCTAAAATGTTAAGCCCTACGGATTATCGAGGTCCTTGCCTGTTATGTACGTAGTCCTTCTTAGATACGACCAGAAAATATAGACCGGTAAAGTAGTGTATGGTAACATAAGCAACTTGTCAGATAGTAATTTAGATATATAGGGTGATGTGTAGCTGTAATATTATGTGAAGTGAAATAAATTATGGTATGGTTAAGATAGGGTAACATATTGACCATATGGCGATGCTTACATTGGAGGGTTGGAAGGGATCGGTTGAAAGTTTTGAGTTGGAGTGTTTATTTTTGGACAAGTTTCGGATTCTGTTTGAGTCGTTTCTAACATTTCAGAGCGATCGTATGTATTTGGAATCGTCTTATGTTGCAAGCAGGGCACAGATGTCGGCTACATATTGGGGAGTGTCTGCCGTGACCCTCTGTGTAAAGCTCTGGTGTCTGCAGCTGGTGACGGAGGGCTGGTTACCTGAGTCGAGCAAGGAGATGCTTGGGTGTGCGGCGAGAGGGTATTGAAATGCCAAGCATTTTGATTGTATCCTTCCAGATTGGATAAGAAAGGAATGAGAAGTATTTAAGACAAGGAGATGACGAAACAGTGGCAAAGACAGGCGCAGACCTAATAGGCTTCCTGTGTGCGGCCGAGGACAATAATTGCCCTCGGCAAGCTGACAGGACAGATGGCCTCTGCAGTTGCCTTGTCTGTCATGGACGTCTGCTCCGTTACAGGGTCCGTGGACGCTATGCTGACAGTGATTGCAGAGATACTGAGATACAAGCAGACGGACAAGCAGCCCGGAACTCATTAACACAAGGAGGCGGACTGGCACGTCTACCTATAGAGAGATACAAATACAAATAGACTGCCAGGCATACAGACAGACGCGGGGGGGGGGCAGAGGTAATTGGGGAATGAATTTATTCTGATTCTAGTCAACTGATAGCAGTTAGTCATGAGTTGCACTCAACCTTCTACCCTACCCTCAGCGTACACGCGTGAAGGCGCAGCGGGCTGATATCTCGTGTACGACGAGGAAAAGTAGGAAAAGTACGTACCAGCTGGTTTGCCTATTACCCCACCGTGCACTCCACCCTATGACTCGCCACCTGGTGGTGACACAATGCATTGTCTCTTGAACTCTCTTCTTCCTTTGTACCATGTTGTTATGAATTTTATTTTTCCACCTCATCCCCCGTCTTTATTTCCTTCCAAAGTTGCTCTTTTCGATTTATGTATCCTATTTTGGTTTCTCACCTTCTTCTCCTTAACTCCGCTCTTTTCTCTCTTTATCGTCCTCATCTTACTGACATTCCCACGTTTTCATCCTACCACCTATTACTCCTTTTCTTCCTCTTTCCGTACTCCAAGTGGATACTGTGGCTTTTAATCACTAAGCGCTAGTTAAGGATTGATTGTGCCAGTTTTTTCTTTGTCAGTCGATTAGCAAGAGAAATCAAATCAACTTTGTTGCTTTCCCAAAGTGGACACAACAAGACTACACATCAAGTCACTCAAGAATTATAGTTTGTGAAACATCACGTCTGTAAGCAATGGGGATACCCCCAAAGGAACGAACCGTTCCACTGATATCGTCCAATTACATCAATAAATACCACATGAAGCAAGTGTGTATAGCAATTAAGATAGCTTACTCACGAATTTACATCGAAATTTGTGAAAAACTACATGAGATCGACAATTGTTTACCGCTTCATTATGTGGCCACGTGAATGATCCAAATCGTTCTATCCGTCCGTTTACTGGCAGCAGTCTTCATTGTTAAATCTGTAATTATGCAATTTGCTAATTAGTCGCTAAGTGCACAGAGCTTGGGTGCCTAATACCAGCTGCTGTTAATTATGAGCTACCGACTGCCAATCCGTTTATAGTTTCCACTATGAAAATAAAGTGAACTGTCGAAAGCAAAGTTGAAAACAAATGTATGGCTTGGATGTTTTCTGCGTACTCCTCCTCTTAAAAGTGCCAGACGAATTGCTCAAGTTATTTTAAGAAGCAGATGCGAGGAGTGGAGGACCATATGGTGTTGATTCTAATGCTTCTTTTGTAATAAACTATCCCACCTGTTAAACGTCTGTTCCCGGCGGTATACCAAGACGGCGCTAATGGCTGCTGCCTGCCATTAAAAGTTTTTTTTGGGCAATGACCTCGACGTCTGACCTGGTGTGTTGTGCTTGTAAAGGAGCGGTAACGTGAATGAAGTTACATGAGTTTGTGTAGGAGTGATTGGCTTGGCAAATGTAATTGTTTACTTAAGAATCTTACACTGTTTGATATTGGAATACAGTAATGACCTCAGAGACAGTGAAGACACTCCTAAGAATACGAACCCTCGTTGGTATGGCGTTATCGAAATTGGCTTTATTAATTACATAAGGATACATTACCTAAGTAGTAAATAGCAAATATAGTCAGAATTATTGTAAACATGACAGACACCACACAGAATTGGACTGATTACAACTTTAATAGTAGTCAATTTTCGTTTGGTTTTAAAAACACTGAATGGTAATAGAGGCCTCTATACATAAATCGACGGTAATTTACCGATGGCTACTCTAAAATTGCTGGCCGTTCTTGCACTTGCTTACATACTATGCTTGCCTGCCATTTTATAGGCTACTGTAGGCTGTACAATAAAAAAATTATGGTCGGACAATATTCATCTTGGAATTCACAGCGAGTGTCACTGCTGGCGGATGTTGCTCATTGTGTCTGTCGAATGTATGACTGTCTTTCCCTGTAATTTTCGCAGTTACTAAGTGCTCGTACAGTATTGAGGAGACATTCTATGTCTCGCCATGAAGGAAAAGTTTTATTCATTCCATGAACTGTTGTTTTTATAAAGTTACCTGTTTTGTTCAAATTATGCAAAATATTTAATGATATTGTATTATATACTTGTGTGTATTTTGAGAACTAGACAGAAAAAGAGACAGAGAAAGAGACAGAGGGAGAGAGTGAGGGAGAAAAATAATACTGAGGGCAATTTTTAGGGTGCCATAGCATAGCACATACCGTTGTTACAAGGACTCCTTGACAAACACACACACGCGCGCGCAGAGATGATGGAGAGAGCTTCTATGTTGACCCTGTAGGATAGGAAATCTTTGAGTATGGTTTGAGGAAGATTGATGAGGAATTGATGCATGTTATCGAAACATTGTTTGTTGATTACAGCTGTGGTTGCTACAGGCAACGTCCGTGTTGCCATAGCGACTGATATGGACAGCACAAGTCTGACAAGTGAGCAGGAAGTTGACTCAGGAGTTGAGTCAACGAATTCAGGTGACACGATGGTCTACCTGAGAATTTCTGTGCCGGAGTTGAACTCCCAGGTGGGTTGACTGATTGCCATGGGCTTTGGTCTTCCCACAATCATTGCTTGGTAATTATGGGAGACAGGTAAGATAAGAGTATGTAATTTGTTTCAAGTGAGATGGTACATGCAGGACGGATAAGGGTAGGTAGGGTGGGTTCAGGTGAGTGCAGGTGAAGAGAGGACAGTTCTGGTAAAGTTTCATAGAGAGTATAATTTGGTGAGGAATGATTTCACTGGTTGTTTGAAGCTCCAGCTTTTGGAGTTTGTTAACTTGATAGTATTAGTATACGTTGTTCGTTGTTTGTTGTCATTAGAAATGTCTTCAGTTTCACCAAGATGACACAGTCTGGTTGGCCAAACAACAAATTCTTTCATCTCTTGCAAAGGTAGCGACACTCTTGATAATTTTAATTAATTTAAGCATCACAACATCTTGTATTTAAGTGATTGAGCTCATTTTAAACCATTGCATGAAGGCATCTATAGATGAATTTTAACATTTCAACTTGATGCTATCTGGTGTCTCTGATAGTTAGAAGTTGTGTAATTGGAAAGGCCATCAATGGGTATCTGGAGTCCGCCAGGGTACCCATCTGAAGGCTGGTATTCTGGCAGTGAATCTGCTATTTTTAGAAGTTACTTCAGAATGCACAATCCACCAGCCACAGCTTAGTACATGTGTAGTCTTTACCAGCACACAGCTGCTCTTGCTGAGCACACAGCTGCTCTTGGCGAGCACACAGCTGCTCTTGCCGAACACACAGCTGCTCTTGCCGAGCCCATGCAGCAGCTGATCCACCATTACTTAGGTGTAGACCAGCATCAGCAGCAGAGACAGGTGTGAGGTTAACTAAATTACCATCATTTAGTTATTGATACTACTGATCTCTAGAGGTCTGGTTCCTTCATCAGGTCTGTCATCAGTTTGCAGCTATGACCGCTTCACCTGCTTCTAAAAGCTCTGATCAAACCTTGCAGCACTGAAATACGTCTGAGAATTATTTGAGTTGTTTTGGCTTTGTTAATAAATAAAGTTTTTGATGTTGCCACCCGGAATTTGCGCATCCAATTTGAAACTTTGAACTAGATATACATTCATACAATGACAGATGTTGAGTATCAGTTAGAGATCAATTTTAAGAACCTGGAATGTATTTTATTAAGGTCTTGACAACTCTAGCAACCAAAGACTGGCAATAGAAGAGGCAACATGAGTAATTACTAGGAACCTGCAAATTACAATTTCAATCTTGAATCCCTCTCTCCCTCCATCCCTTTCTTTCTTCCTCAATTATCCTCTTGCCCGATCTTGAAATTGCTTTGAAATTTTAAGTTTCAGTGACAGGAAACTATTTACAAAATTAATTTTAAAATTCTAAACAGCCCGACTTCAAGATCATTCTACATCTTGGGATGATTCAAATTACTTATTGCCCCTGGTAGAGATGGTGTAGGTACTCGCCCGCCTTTGCATGAAATTGTCTTGTTGCCCTTTAGTGAATGGCCACTGAACTTTAGCATAGCATTACTGATGAACATCAGAACATTTCGGTTCTTTCCTTATATTAACCCTTTCGCTGCATCATGATGTTTCAGCGCCACACGTCACGCCACTTGGGCAGCTGAAAATCGATGTCTCATTGCCATATTAGTAAATTTAATTATAATTATTTTTATTTTATTTGTAAATGTTTATATATTTATATTTTATTTACAGTTTTTGTACACCTGTTATAAAAAACACATTTTTATAGCAGTAATATGAAAACAATGAACTCGTATTAACTAAAAAAATCCACACTTAAGATACTTCTGCTAAAAAATGATAATTCTGCCATCTACCGGATTAAATATTATTTTCATTACTTTTTTATCATTGCAGTATGCGATAATGTTGCATTCCAAAACGCAAAGCATTATCATAACACATGAGATTGAACTATTGTTGTGACGATACAGTGCCGTCCTACGTGCAAGGGACTGCAATTTGACGATGATACATTGTTGTCATCCGCAGTGAAGGGGTTAATGATGAACATTTGGTACATGTTCAGAATTTTTCTCTGTTACCGAGGCTGCCATATTGCACTTAATTTTGACACTCATAGTAATGAGTTTTAAAAACTCTTTATTTCCTTTACAGATGATTACATGTTTTATTCCTATGCAATGATATATTTGTCACAGATAAGTGCAACATGTTAAAATGATGTAAAATGTTTACGATGTTTGCAACGTATGTGTTCGTCGTGTCTTAATGGAATGTATTTGTTTTCTAATGTAATCATCTTCAGACATTGAAGGATGGCTTCAACTACGGTCTTTTCTGTCCTCCAATGCATGGCCGAGCAGGCAAGTTCTTGGACGAGGAGCGCCCTTTAAGGGAATACCCCCTCCCAGGACCCATTGGGTATCTTGAGGTAGGTTCCTTTGTACCATGCAATAAGGTGGGTTATTAACATACATGGCTAGGTGCCTCAATATCAAGATGTATTGTGATTGATGGTCAACAGGTGATCAAGATTATGAAAGCAAATGATTGATTTGTACAGTGTAATATAGGATGTTAGACTTTGATTATGTTTGTTCAAAATCCTATGATCATTCCTTGATCATTGACATCTTGAACTTGAATCTCATAACCATTGCTATGTTGGCTCCACCTCCTCCACCAGGTTTTGACTATAGCACATTTGCTATTATCCACAGGATCAAAGTGATCAGCAAGTCTGATTTCATGATGGTTCGATCCTTCGGTCAGCGTATGTAGTTCGATCATGGCTTAGATGATATTGGTATGTTTTAGATGATGTTGGATGATGTTGATCTGATTGGCCATATTAGATGATATCAAATTATATTGATCCATATCTTATAGTCAATGGTATTACATACTGGGATAGATGAGAATATTTGTATGATATGCCACCAAGTCAGGGTGATGATGATGATGATGATGATGATGATGATGATGATGATGATGATGATGATGATGATGATGATGATGATGATGATGATGATGATGATGATGATGATGATGATGATGATGATGATGATGATGATGATGATGATGATGATGATGATGATGATGATGATGATGATGATGATGATGATGATGATGATGATGATGATGATGATGATGATGATGATGATGATGATGATGATGATGATGATGATGATGATGATGATGATGATGATGATGATGATGATGATGATGATGATGATGATGATGATGATGATGATGATGATGATGATGATGATGATGATGATGATGATGATGATGATGATTGCTCTGCCCAAAGGCAGGTCCATTGACTTTACTCCACCCGGGGATAAGATGAGTGAGGTTTTTCCCCGTTGCCTTCCTTGCAGACAATTATGGGTGAGCAGCTTGTCCAAGGTCACTATGCAGTGACTCGGGGTGGGTTCCAAGTTATATGCTTTTAAAATTCCTCAGTTTTGTTTTATATTTTGTTCAAGGATTTCTATTGAATTTATTTTGAATTCTATTGAATTTATTTCTATCGATTTATTTTGATTTGGTTCATTGTTGTATGTAATATGACCTAAAGCATTTTTGTAGCTGCTCAGTATTTATGTTGATTTTGCAGTTCAAGTTCAAACGACGCATTTATAAGCAGATGCAGGTTAATCCAAAGAAAATGAAACAGATTCATGTGAAGGTGGTTTGCTCCATATGTCTAAGTTACAGTCTAACCAATATGTTTTGTCGGTGTGTATTCTGCTGTCAATCATATTAACTGTCAATCATATTAATTGTCAGTCTGTGAGTCATATTGACTGTCAATCATATTGACTGTCAATCATGTTAGCTGTTAGTCGGTATGATTTCTAAGCAATTGTGTGATTGGTGTGTCGTTAGTTCATGTGATTTAAAGATGTCTTCACATTGCACTTGAAAATTAATGTCTTTCACTTACTCTTCCCATCCTCCTGTTGCTCTTGGACTTTTGTACAAGCAGAGTGATGTTCACCTATTTTGCATCTACTATTTGGTTGTCAATTTCGTATCATGCCCTTCTCTGAGGCCTTCCTATTCCTCATTTTATCATAGACCTTTTAATCATTTAGATCGGTTTACCTCTGTCTTGATCCTTTTTCATAGACTTTTCATAATCCTCTTTTACATCTGTAATAAGACTTGGTAGTCGATCGATTAGCACACTCGCTTTGTAACAGGGGAGGCTGTAGCCGCCTCTGTGGCAGCTACTGTGTGGGGACATTGAGCAAGGTTGGGTATACGTATTAGAACACCGAGCAAGGTTGGGTATTAGAACACTGAGCATAGTTGGGTATTAGAACACTGAGCATGGTTGGGTATTGGAACACTGAGCATGGTTGGGTATTAGAACACTGAGCATGGTTGGGTATTAGAATACTGAGCATGGTTGGGTATTAGAACACTGAGCAAGGTTTGGTATTAGAACACTGAGCAAGGTTCGGTATTAGAACGCTGAGCATGGTTGGGTATTAGAACACTGAGCAAGGTTGGGTATTCGAACTCTTAAAACAGCAGAACCCCAGCTTCTGCTATCATGACTAACTACATATGGTCTTTAGCCATGGTCAACTGGGAAGTGCTTCACTCAACTGGGAAGTGCTTCACTCAACTGGGAAGTGCTTCACTTAACTGGGAAGTGCTTCACTCAATTGGAAAGTACTTCACTCAACTGGGAAGTGCCATCACCTGATTCTTGGTCGTTAAATACTGGCATTTGATAATTGCAAAATGGTGATGATAATCTGAGTCCCTGAAATGAAAGAAGAAAGAGAAGACCATGGCTAGAGACCATAATATGTAGTTAGTCATGATAGCAGTTAAGCTGGAGTTCTGCCGTTTTAAGAGTTTTGATACCCAATCCTGATAACATATTGAAATTTCACGAGATGCCCGTCTGGTGTTGATGTGACCGTTAGTCATTAGAAAGCCTTCTGTCGTTTCTTATATTTACCTATCAATGGATTCTCGAATAAATGTTTTAGTAAGCACGTTATGTGTGAATAGATTTTGCATGAGGTAATTGAAGATGTAATGAGATGAGATGCACAGCAGCCGCATTGCAGACGAGTTCAGTAGGATCTCAGATGTGAATAGTAATAAATAATTTACATTGTGTTATTCTACGTAGGCTAATCTGAGGCAGATAATCGATGCTGTGAAGAAAGGAGACACAAACAAGGTCACAAAGTTCACCAGCTCAGGACTTGACCCAAATTTTAATGATCGGGACACAGGAGGTTGGTTGAGTAGCATTTTAATGTCGTTGAAGTTAAACTTTTTAAGCTATTTAAAAGGAAATGTGTTTAACCTAGTTAAATTTAAGCTTTTTTGCCTTATTCAAATTTATCAGTTTTTGCCTAATTACATCTATATGTTTAAGCCTCACTAAATTTAGGTATCTCATTAAATGTAACTGAGCTAAACAAGTTAATTAAACTATTAAAATTAAGAGATTAGTATTATTATTATTATTATTATTATTATTATTATTATTATTAAACGGACGATTTCTAAAGCGCCGTAACGCAGCCATGCCGCTTCAAGGACGCTTTACAATGACACGATCAGCAAACTGATATTACGTAATATATTCTTGAATTTAAGAGATAGAACAGACTTTAAATCAAGTCTGATGGATTAATTTAGTAATCAATCCTGATGTAATCAATTTATTTTACACTTGAATCTATTTTTTTAGGAGCTTCATGTGATTAATGTAGTATGTGAAATTATATTTCATTAATCATGATAGTGTTGTCTCAGAGTTGATTTATTATGTTCTTCAATAATTAAAAGTAACAAAGAACATGAGACATAAAATCCTAAGTTTAATGTCTGATCAAAAGTTTCAATCTTGATTGTATTTTTTGGAGTTTTTAGGCTCAATTTGGTTTAATCGTTGGATCTGAGGAATGGCTTTGAACTTAGCCAAATTAATTAATTATTTATTATTAATTCGACACACAATTTTTCATTCAATGGTTGAGATCTTGCTGTTGGTTCTTTCTTTGTCCTGATCTTGTTGCTGGTTCTTTGTAGAGACTCCGTTGACTTTGGCTTCTGTGATGTCACAGCCGGTCGAAATGGTGATGGCGCTCGTTAGCGGAGGCGCTCACCTCGACTTTCGAAATAAGAAGGGGTTGACACCCCTGCACGCTGCTGCACAGAAGGGCAATGAGGATGCTCTGAGGGTTAGTTGGGGTCTAGACCCATCCATTCAGTTCAGGAGCACCCTTAGTGGAAGCTGTCTAACAGGTTTCGTGTTCAAATCGTGAGAGCGATTTACACAGATTTGTCTTTTTTCAATTGCTCAATTCAGCTCGATCTTAATTACCAGTAAACATGTAGTTGCAAATAAGTAATTATATAATTATTAGTATTATTATTTTTTATATTGTTATTAATTGTTATTATTGATGTTCTTTGATTTTCTGATTTTGTTATTGATTGATTGCTGCTTTATTAATTTGGTGATTGATGCAGATGTTCCAAGGGTAGATAAGACTACTCCAGATCTGTGCTGTAGTGACTGTCTTTGCTTCAACCAAATAAATCTACTCCACAATTCTTGCATCTGATCATTTACGAGCAGCTGCGATGCAGTGAGCAGTTTGAGAGGTTCTTAAATAGGGTGGCTACGACTCTGGAAAGCAGGGAAATGTGGAATTTTCTGGGATCTCTGAAATCTGGAATGCATGGGGAAAACTCATGGAATATTCATCCAGCTCTGTTTAATGCCTTTTTTGAAGCAACATGTATTGCATTTTTGACTTGCAGGCTAGTGATTACATTAGCATCTGCACTTTAAGTTTTGTAGATGTGTGGTGGTTGGATGTAGTTTGCTTTGAAGTTAATTGAGGGAAAAAATAGAAGGGATGAGGAAAAGTGCAACTATGAAGGGAGGAGTCTGGAAGAAAATGTAGTTTTTTTTATCTTTTTAATACTATGAAAGTAAGTTAAATGTGCTATGGAAAATTAAAAAATGACACTGGCCAACCTGTTACAGGATCAATATTAATATTCAGATGAGCTGCTTAACTGCTTAACCCTTTAACGACCAACGTGTACTGAAGTGTAAGGCATAATCAATAACGCTGGTCGTTAAAGGGTTAAATTATGTCTGCTGTGCGTAATTTGTGTCATAATTTTTATCTTAGGTTCTTTTGGATCTCGGAGCATCGACAAATTACCGTGACATTCACGGTCTGACACCTTTGTACCATGCGGTCTGCAGCAATGCTGGCGCTCGCTGTGTCGAAATGCTGCTCTACGAGCACGCGCTACTCGGTGTTTCTGATGAGTACGGATGGACAGAAGTTCACCAGGTGAACTTTGACCTGAACTGTCATCTGTTCTTACCAAGCCTCAACACTAGATACACTCATCTGTTTTTGCTTTTGGACTATGAAAGTTACTTTTGTCCTGGTTATGGCTTGACTTATCCATCGGTAATGTCAAGGGCGCTATAAAAGTTGCTAGTTAATCATAATTCACTTATGTACTTATGTAATATAATCAAACATTTATATACTGCCCTTTCAAGATATCTACTCAGATGCTCTCTATGCTGGCCTTAATGGCGTTAAATGTCACAGTGAACAAGTAAAAATGTATCTTTTTGCAAAACTATGCACAGTAAGCTGAAAAGTCATCAGTGGTGGGTCGATGCACAAGTGTTGAACCAACCAATGGATTCCCGTCAACAGCTTACAGACGGCATCGATGTTCAGAGTCTCTCAGCCAAGTTGCGTTGATGAGTAACGTGACAACAGTTTCTTTACTTGATTACTTACTATCCCTTACTTCGGTTACATTTGTAATTACTTTGACCTATTCTAACTAATTCTGTCTGCACAATATTCTTGCAACACCTGCGTCTGTCTTGTAATTGGTGAAGGCATCAAAGTCTGGAAACGTTCAGCACCTGGAGCAGTTGATCTACTACGGAGCAGATATCAACCTCCGCAACTCTGGTGGAAACACTCCGCTCCACGTATGCGCCCTCAATCAACAGGTAACTCTTGCGCTACTTTAATCAACAGGTAACTCTCATCTGTACCATCAATCATCAGATTCACTCCTGTGCTAGCTTCAGGTAGGAAGCAGAAGAAACCATGTCAAGTTGCTCCTTATATTCAGTGATATTAGATTAAATGAGATTAGTTGACGTTGGATTACATGAAATTATATCTGACTAATTTAGCTAGATTTCATCAGATTGTTAACCTTGATGCAGTAGCAGAGTTATAAGAGTCTCAGATCTGATTAGATAAGATTGGTTAAAACTGTATTAGAATAGTTGAAATCATTGCAACAACGATGACATTAGCAGTCTTGTATTAGATTAGACAAGGCAGGGTGATGTTGCAACCTTTAACAGCACCGTCGAAGTCCAAGATTGGATGGCAATTAGTTGATTTGTCGATCAATCAGTCGATCGATCAATCAGTGTATTCTTCGTATCAAGCTGACAGATTGCAGTAATCAGATGAAAACAAAATTGTCACCGATCTCACAGTTAGTTACTCAATGGATTGAAAGAACTAGATTAGTAGGAGAGGTAGTTTAGGTATCGGTTGGGTGTTGTAGGAGGAATGCGGTCGTGTTCTCTTGTTCCGCGGGGCGAAAAAGGACATTCTGAATTATGCAAATCAGGACGCCTTCGATCTGGCCATCATTTCAGGCAATACTCAGCTGGCTTTTATGATCAAGGACTTTACTCCAGAGGAAGTCGGTAAGCAACCCGTTACTAGCAGTTTATGAAGTAGCGATTGTTTATTAAATAAACGTCATGGACAGGGGTTTTTCATCGGGTATTGATTTGCAGCATATTGATGTTTGACCCTGCCTCTGTTTGTTCATTCAAGACCACTTTCTCTTCTCTGGTTGGTGCGCGCTTAGACAGGCGCTATATAAATTTATTGATACAATACAATATTGTTTATCAAATAATTCTTTATAAGGTTGCAGCGTAGCGAGTAAAAGTTTATCAAATGGTAGTTTATTTGATATCAAATATATGATATTTGATTAGCACTATGCTGAATTGCATTTGATCCTGCTATTGCCTATTGCTGATGAATAGTTCACCTAGTAGCATTTTTAGAGCAGTTTCTTATGTTGGAGATTAAGTAGCAGTTTCTCATGAAATAGTTCACTGAATAGCAGTTTATGCTGTAGTTGCATCTGAAGTATGAGTGGGATACATGGCAGTTTGAGGTAGCATGTTGTAGCAGAGCATATTGAAGCATAGACGATTTTGATCTGAGCTGTAACTGTTACATTGCATTTATGCCTGGTGTGTTCTCTGCTTACAGTTCCATACAAGGACTTTCCAACGTACAGTGCCAAGCGACGTACTCGCATCCCTGCGTCGACCTTCAGCACCCTTCAGCGTAGTCGCAGTAACCCCCAGCTTCACATTCGACCCTTTGAGGTCACCACTTTTGATGGCGGCCAGGAACTGTCTGATGAGGGTGCTTTTGGTGCGGGGACAAGGAATGAGCGAAGGCCAAACAGGAGGAGGACAGAACTCGCTTTTGTCTCAGAGTTTATGACTCAGGCGCCCTTCATGGCGAGCTTACCCAGGTCACTGAGTATGTCAAGTTCGGGGTCAGGTCAAGGTGGGTCATGTATTCTTGGCACAGGGTAGTGTGATAAAGTGGGCAAGATTGTTAAACACTGTGTTTTAGTGGGTTTAGAAGGATTTATGATAATTCTTAGAATAGTTATGAGTACATTTTTAATGGATACCTAGCATAGGGTTACGGAGGGAACTTAGAGGGTTTGACAGATGCGGTGTCTTGGTGGGTTTGGGTAGGGTTATTGTTAGGATTGGGGTTGGGAACAACAGACCTCAGTTGGAGTAAAAGTATTGTGGGTGTTTAGGCATGGTAGAGTTGGAGGCAGATTATAGTGAGATTTCAAAGGGTGTAGGGCTACAAAGACGGTTATGAATAAACAATTATCTTTGTTGGGGTTGTGATGCATGGCACTTTACAGTACTATGTAATTGTTTGCTTTGTCTTGAAGTCGAAGAAGTTGATCTTAGGCCGCTGCCAAAGTCACCATCTTCATCACTCACCGAAAAGTGAGTTTTGCTCTTCATATACTTCTTTACTTCTTGCTCTACTTCTTCTTTGATTATCTTCTTTTGCCAATTCTTTATTTAATTTTCTCAAACGGACACAGAATGCAATTGAAAATGTCTTTAGTGCACAAGAACAGCAAAGAATGGTTAATAAGAGATGTCTTAAAATAGCTAAGCATCTAAACGTTTTAAGAACATCTAAGAACATCTAACATTTGGAACATTAAAGATCTAAGAACATCGAAATGTTTTAGAACATCAAACATCTAAGAACACGATTGTTGAAATTAATATCTTATACCATCTCCTATATGGCGTTAGATCCCGGACATTCCAAATGAATTGTACTCTACTCTCTTTTAAAAGCAGCTTAAACTTTTTATAATAACAATTAATAATTTAATTCTGCTATTTTTTTGTTTGAGTTTCTTTTAGAGTTGGTTTTAGTTGATTCTACTGAGTGCCTTCAACTGATCTTTGCTACTTACAATTAGTGTTAAAAATATTTTTGGCATCATTTCATTTATGATACCTGGGTGAACCTATCCAGTGGAACCATGGTTCCTTCTCGGCTTCCCTTTTGTGTCCACTAGAACTATTAGGACGCCTAAGAAAGGTTGACGTGTGCTGTGTTTTGTTGTAGCTGTGAACAGCCTTCGCTGCCAAGAACTGTTGTTCTTCAAGAGGGAGAGAATGGCTTTGGCTTCATTCTGCGTGGCGCCAAAGGTGAGCAACACGTTTTCTTTCTTGTGTCATATAATATGCAGCTTGTTTTTCTTTGGTAAGAACTTGCTAACTTACTGGCAGGCATGGGTTTTCTTCGGTTGGATGTCCGCTGCATGGAACATTGTCTGAACTTAAAGTTAATCGGTTGTTTAATATAGTTATGGTGATAATATCTATAATAATTTTATTAATTATAATGATATTATCAGCAATAATAATGGTGTGATTATAAGAATGATAATAATGATAGCTGTATCTATATCTAGACATTAATAATATTTTAATTTTTGCCTGAGAGAAATACGATCAATTAGATAGTGTTAAGATTTGAGAATTAGGCAATTAGAGTCATTTTATATAGCACAATAGTTTATATGAGCATGTAGATTGTAGAACCTTTTAAAGACTTTTTTGCGACTGTGCATCTGTACTCTTTGTCAGCCCCAGACTCTGGAGTGATTCACCTGGACTTTGTTCCAACTCCACTCCTTCCGGCGCTTCAATACTTCGAGCAAGTCGAACGGAACAGTCCAGCTGATGGTGCTTTTATCCAACCAGGAGACTTTTTACTTGAGGTCAGTGTTGCAGTGGAAGGAGTAGGTTAATGTAAGTTGAGAAAATAAAGGCGCTACATAAATTGGAGTGACCTATTGGCTGTCACCTAGCCATACTATAAAAAACGGGAAGTTACTGTTGCCATGTAGTGGAAGAGTAAGTATAGTTGGATTAAGTAGGGTAGGAATGGACAGCATAATGTATGGTAGGGCAACATAGAGTAGGGGTGGTAAGGGCAGTATCAGGTTAGAGTAAGAAAGGGCAGGGTATAATATGCTTGGGTATTATTGGTGGTTTGGGATAGGGAAGGAACAAGTATGATGAAATTATGGATTAAGCACAGTAAGATATGGTGGGGTAATGCACCATAAAAGCAGCTTGCTACTGATAGTGCTGTATAAATGTGATATATATACATATAAATATATATGTATATTATATATATATATATATATTTATATCACTGTTGGTCATGTTCTTAATTTGTTCTTAACTTACCTTTTTTTGGTATCTATTTTCAAGTCTCCCATAATGCAGCATATACCTTAACCTTCTAGTTACCCTGTTATACGTTACCTTGGTACTGATTATATGTTGTCTTGTGTTTACAGGTGAATGGTTTTGATGTCCGAGCCGCGTCGCATGACTACACTGTGCAACTGATCAAAGAGTCTGACGTTAACCTGACTCTGACCATCCTGACTTTGCATACCACACCGACTTTGACGCCGTCAAGAGCGAGAGCAAAGTCACAGAGTGAGTGCGACTTTTGAAGTACGACGTGGTTTGGTTTTCTGTTTTATTGAGTTTTTGATTTAGCAGAACTAAATTTCATTTCGGTTCTTTGGGCTTCAGTTGCATGATTAACATTTCCGAAATGCTTTTTTTTCCAGTGGTTATATGGGTTGCATTATGGTATGCTTAGGACATTTAAAGTAGGGTGTTAGGATGTGGTGGCGAAATTGAACTGTAAGGTAGTTTTAAGTTAGATAAAATTAAGGAAGGTATGAAGTGTTTAACTAAGGAGAGGTATTTTAATCAAATAAAATTTAAATTGAAGCAGAGGTAAATTATTCTAAGATATGGCAATTAGGTTATGGTTAGTAGAGGTATGGTAAGATGAGGTAATAGGTTATTACAGCAGTACTATTGTTTGCTGTGTTTGTGTTGATGCATGACTCGTGTTTTTGTTTAGTATCATGCTACAGGTAATCGGTTAATTAGTTTTAGTGCAGGTGAATCTCCTTAGAATGTTACCTTGGTCCTTGTTGTTACCAAGGCATAGTTAAATTTATGGTGTATGTTTTAGCAGTGTTCTGTGACAAAATGTGTTAGAAGGAGATTTCCTTGTTAGTTTGTTGATGTTATGGTTCGGTTTGATGCATGTTTGGTGTTTGTTAGTTAACGGTTTGGATTGTGGTCCGATTTGTTCTGCATGTTCTACGTTTCTGGTTGTCTCCTCATTTGGCTATTTTTAGCATCAGCGGAAATTCTTGCTGGACTGACTGTCCGAAGGAGAAATTCATTTGATAGTGTGAGGCGGTCTGGGTTGGCAGAATTAGGTAATATCATGCTCTACGATTGGCTGATTTTAACTAGGACAGGCTATGCAATTGGCCGATAGTATCCAAGTAACGCTATGCAAGTTACTGTGTTTTGACTAGGTCTGGCTATGCAATTGGCTGATTTTAACTAGGCCAGACTTTGCAATTGACTGATTTTAACTAGGCCATACTCTGCAAATGGTTGATGTCTTTAAAATATTATAAAAGTGATGCATTTTGAAAATAATTTATTCATTGATTGTTACATCAAAGACATTGAAATCTAAGACTGCTTGACATTCTAATTAATGTTAATGAAATTTTTATTTCCGTTTTTCTGGCATCTTTATCAACATTATAACTCTGGTTATTTGCCCTCATCGTTTTGCCAGGCTTTGGAATGGCACTTCCAGAGTACAAGCAGTGATGGAGTTTTTTCTTGTAATTATCCATTACTCTTAAAAGGTTACAGAGAATAAGACTTGTTTAGCCAGTATTTAATATCGTACAATTATTGTTATAATTATTATATCATTATTATTATTTTTCTTATATTTCGTTAATTGCAGAAAACTTGGATCATATTCTTCTGGAATACGAGAGACTGGATGTTTCCGATCGTACGAGTATTCCTGGATCATATAACGAAAGTCTCAGTTCAGCAGAGGGCAGCAATGCCGATCAGAGCAGCAAGATCGCTTCAATCCGATCGGTCCACGGCAAGCGAATGGCCCCAGCAATTCCACAACCGGAGCACTGGCCAGGAAATGGAATAGCGGAATCGAGTGGCATCTGGAAAACGAGAAGCGCTCATTGTCTGACATTGTCTGCTATTGACGAACCGGAACAGCATGGCGCATCACGTCAGTCACTTGCTAACCATGGCAACGGCACTTGGTTGCCTAGCGACCAGGTCAGTGTTAGACATGAGAAGCGGGATTATTCTTCACTTGCGCCGAGAAACCGTCCTCCCCTTCCGCCTGGAAAGGCGCCGAAAACGCCTCCTGTGACCACTGAAGCATATCTGGATTCGTCTGGTGGGGCGTCCTACCATATCATGCACAGCTTTTCTGTTGCAACCGGAAAGACTACCATGGAAGCAGCGGAAAAGATGTTACCTTTGGAAATCAGGGAGATGGAACATGGTTCGAAGTCGCGGTTGAATGATCGGCAATCTCCAGTCCAGTACAATAACGGAATCGTCGAGGATGCAAGAAAATTTAAGGTTCCACCTCCACCACCTCCTCTTCAGCCTCCAAAATTTCTTGCAGCGCCGAATTCAACTACGAGTGTTAGTTCAGGCGTGAAGGTCCGACCCGCTGTGCCACGAAGGAAGTCGCATCTGCTGGTGACTCCAGACTCACAGGAGGCAGTTGCTGCAAAGTCGGCCGAGATCACGTCCGACTCAGCCGATTTTCTGACTCTCGCAGAAACTGCTCGACTCCAATTCCTCCATCGAAAGTCAGGCGGCGACTTGAGTCACACAATGGGTAAAGTCGAAGAGTCTGAGGGGTCCAGTTTACACAAAAGTCGATATCATCCGGTTGTGGATGACCACTGCAAAGGCTCTCCAGGGTTTAATGAGCACCCTGTGAAGCAGTTGTCTTGCAAGAGACCAGCACCCAATAAGAAGTCAGCCGAGAAGATGAGCTTCCAAGAAGAGCTGAAGAACTCCTTGAGTGCTCGGTGCCATTCTGGCACCAGTCAAAGACAGACGATCACAGGTGGCTTTGCAAATGATTTTCCTCTACGGCAACTTGAGGTGTCTGGTGAGCCTGTCTCCGGACTGCAGCAGAGAGGTTTTGAGCAGGCAACTGATGTGGCGATGATTGCTAGTAACTTCGTCAGAGGTGGCGCGACTACAGGTTGTCTGAAATCGCTGGAGAATGGTGATGATGCTTCTAGTGCCACTGGATTCTCAGATGATTTTATATCTCTAATCATTCCACCTCCGCCTCTTTTCTTCTCCAACGATTCAGTCGACGATGCACATTCTAAATCTGTCGATCATTCCTCGATCATAGGAAACTCGAATTTGAATCTCAGAACTGTTGACCTCGCCATGTTGGCCCCACCGCCTCCGCCAGGTTTCGAGGATAACGCACCTGACATTATCCACAGTGATCAACAGGTCAAACATGCGTTTCGCTCGAGTGATTCGATCCAGGACTTGAGTCGACCTGTGGTCAGTTGGTCGGTGAGTGAGGTTCGATCATGGCTTCAGAGCATCCAGATGACTGAGCATGTTGACAGCTTTGAGCGAGATCGAGTCGACGGCTTGCGATTGGCTCGACTCGGTCGAAATGAACTCATAGTGCTCGGAGTTACTCAGGTTGGACAGCGAATGGCCATCGAAAGGGCAATAAAGAAAGTGATCATGTTGAACCCATAGGGTTTTTGGTCTGAGGTGAGGCAAGATTGAATGAGTAATCATGTTGAATTATGCATTGAGCAGTGAATTATGTTAGTAAGTGGATCAAAGAATGATCGAATATGAGTAGAAGTGATCATGTTGAATGCTATGGGTGTTGAAGCAAAAGAGCAAAATATATTATATAATGAGTAATAGATCATGAGATCTGTGATCAGCGGATCAGAACGAAGCAACAGATCATGAGATCATCTGACAAGATGTATATTTTGATCGAAAGTAGATCCAAGTTGAATCTATGTAAAGTGTATTTTAGTGAATAAAGATCGATGAATGGAGCGATAATGTTTAGCTGCTGTTGAGTCTGTTCTTTATCTGATTATATGTGGAAGTTGGATTTGGTTTGGAGCGCAAAGCTTGCCTCACAATGTATTCATTGGCCCTAAACTGAGGCCAATTGAAAATATGGGCTGATTGGTTTGACAACTTAAACATGTTTTGTTTTATTTTATTACAATTACTGCAGAATTTTGTCAGTTTTGAACTTTTTATGTCAAGTTTTTGTTCTACCTATCATTTGTCTTTACGTCAGGTTTGTGGGTTCAGCGCTGTTGCATTTTTTTCAGTGAGCAATTTCCTGAGTTTCGTCTGTGAATCTGAGATTTCATATTGCCTTTGTAGATCTTGCCAACATGTTTTGAGTTTGTACTGTATTTTATGGTGTTCTGAAAATAGTCATTAATACTCTCGTTATGTTTTATGTTTGAGTCAACCACAAGTCAAATAGTTACTGCTCTGAGCGGAGTTTTTAAGGAAAGTTTGTCAAATATATTTCTGCTGTTAATTTTTAATCCATTGTCTGGTGCTACGTATAATGAAATTAATTGACAGGAGATAGATATCCGTCCCCAAGCAGATGTTGCCTTGATTCTAAAGTGGCAAATTGAAGATACAAAATATGGTAGTTGTTTATTATCTGGATTATGTTATTTTTTAAATCTTTAAAGGATATTTAGCCCAGCTGCTGCCAGTAAATCTTCATATTGCCAAATATTTTTTAGTCTGTTTTTGTGTTTAAAATGTTTGTTTTTATTTGATTGGTACTATTATTTTATTATTTTGGTGAGGCTGTAATGTTTCTTTATTCTTGTCCTTATTGATGTGAGACATTTGATGAAGACATATTATAATAATACTAATGTTATTATTATTATTTTTTTTTATTATAACTATTATTAATATTATTATTGTTATAATTATTATTGGGCTATTTATGATTAATTTTGTGTATATTCATGTCATCAAGGTTGGTGTTTTTATCACCATAGAAGTTTATCATCATCATAATCACTTTGTCTTATTCATCTCTGGCATTAGTATTTCTTTGTCATAATGATCACTTTGTAGTCTCATAATCATCACTGCTCTCTTTCTGTTTCAAAGCAAAACTGGGTTTTAACTCGTTTTTAGGAACCATTTTTTCTGTAAAGTTTTTCTTGAATGTTTCTTTTAAGATCTGAGTTTGTGAGTTGGCTGCACAACAGTTTCTCTCTTATGTAAATCGTTTGCTTGTGTACGCTGTTTACGTATTTATGAAGTTACATCTTTACGTTGTATGTGTAAACGAATGTAATCAACTTCCTTGTGTTCACTTGTAGGCCATCTGAATTTAGTCATCCTCATTTAGCCATTGTAATCATATATTTAATTTAAATTAAGTCAATTAGTCAAATGAAGTTGCAACAATTACGTGTTTTTACTAAGTTAAATTTAGATGATAATATGTTCAAATGTATGTACTTCTAGGATAGAACAATTACTGTGGACAATATTTAATGAGATGGGCAATTGCTTGAGTCTCTTGTATATTTTTCTGAAAATCTCCGAATATGATCGTTTTTTGAGCGTTTGATCGGAAAATGGATTTATTTATCGATTCTTGAGTTATTGGATGTTTTGATTTGTAATAAAGACCCTTTGAAAGTTGCTGATTATTGAATGGAACGAGACAGACAGGCAAAGAGAGGCAGAGAGGTAGGCTAAATGATATATATATATATATATATATATATATATATATATATATATATATACGACGCAAGAGTAGGCTAAGATATATGAGCAATCTCTAAACTAAAAGATTAAATGTCAATAGGCTAAATAGACCTAAGGCAGAGTCCTATCAGACTGAAGGGTAAGCGTGGTAGATGTATACCATGAATGTTAACTAATGTATGAACTCTGCCCTAGTGATGTTATTTAAAAATAGTCTACTAGTTATAATTAAGTTAGCCTATTCACTTGGAAAGAGCGGACGCAGACCATGGACGTCAAATATCTCGACAAAGTCTCTGATACGACGCAGCGGTCGTGAATAAGCTAATAAGATGGTGCTTATAAGCTATAGAATAAATACTTAGAAATTAGGCGATTGTGTTGTCGATTAGGCCTACGTAGCAATCTGCGGCGCATGAAAGAGACTACTTAAACAGAGGGTGACGTGTAGATTCGAACGGTGGCAAATAAATACCCGGATACAGGCCGGTAATATGAAGATGACGATGCCTATAGATTGCTGTTTGTTACGAGATCAGATGTTGGGACATCGATCGCCTTTACACAGACGTCGGCGATCAATCCTCTTTAAAGTGTTCGTCTGTTCAATCTCCACGGTCCTGGCTTCATGGGGGTCACTCTTTACATGATAGTCGTAACCATAGTGCAAGGGCAACAGAGGAAGAAGACAACATGCAGAAGAGGATGACGGAGGACGAGGAGGACGCAGGAGGAAGGCGCGGAAGAAGCGGTTCTCACACAGACACAAATCTCCTCAACCACAATGAATCTCTATCATGGTACATTAATAGAGTGATCATATCTTTGTGACTTTGTCCAAGGATGGACCTAAATTCATGGACCTCCGGCAAACAGAGAGATAAACGGACAGACAGACGCATAGCGAGCCTCCATATGCATAAATAATTCGACACGATGTGTGCCCAATTATTGAGATGGGAACCCTGAGTGGCGTATGCGTATAATTCTCTATTGAGCTGTTCTGCGTGCACTGCGAGCCAATGACACTTCAATCGCTGAATCGTGACTGATGCTAAGGGACTTTACCCTGTAGGCCCAATATGACGGGTATCAAGGGCTGACAGAAAGCGTAACGGCCTACAATAAGAAGAGGTAGACGGCCTATAGGCTGTGCATGACATTTGTATCATAGGCCTTCGAATAAAAGTTATAGTTCTTCCTTATTCGTACGAAGGACAACTAAACGAATTAATAGGTTAGATCTGATAGCAAGTTTATAGCCTACGGCCAATAAAATCGCTTCTGCTTGTCGTAAGAAGCAATCAGTAAGGCTAGTGATAAGTAATTATATAAAATAATAATAGTAATTTAGGTGGATTTGAAGACTTAGGTTTCCCAAAAGCGCGAAGAAGTTGACTGAATATGGATATGAAAGAACTCCTGTTCCTGATTAGTTGCGTCACCTTGGACACCGTATCAGGTTAGATCCACTAAATATATATCTATAGTACATGAGCGTCAATCCCCTCTGAGTGATGGAGGCTAACACGAGTAGGCCTACTGGTCAATGAATAATATAGCGTAATTATATACATATATATATATATACAGTTCGTCATCTCTTCATGGGTCATATATATATATTATATATATTATATATATATATATTATATATATATATATATATATATATATATATAGCTTTGAAATCATGCAAATTAGTGCAAATTCTTTCCGTGGAAGGTTAGATCTACAGGCTGGTAAAGGTAATCGTAACTGTATGCCTGACAATTGATCCAACGCTCGTTACAAGCCAATTGAATGTAAGTTTAATTTAAATGCGTAGTCTACGTAAGATTTAGAGATCTCGAGAGAAGGTAAAGCATATTATAATAAGACCATATATATGCATCTGGACATCATTCTTACAGCGCCTTCATATGACCTTCTCATTTGCCTTCAAGTAATTTACTCATTTTTCTGAATAATAATGCTAGAGTCCAAGAATGATGATAAATTTCGTGTATAGACCTGTATGGAATTATAGAGACGGCCAACACGTGCAGTCTCACGCAGACACGTAGGGCCTAAGTCTATATATGGATCAACGAAACTTGTCTAATTTTTACAGGACAGAGTCAATCGAACATTCATAAACCACGTACTACGACTCGTAGAAGTTCGCGTACTTCTTCTTCCGTTAGGCCATCTTCTACTTCTACTGTTCGTCTGCTGTCCAGTTCCTCCAACCGGAGAACTCTGACGTCGTCATCAACCAGCCAAACTTCCATCGGCTCCGCATCCTCCTCCACTGGAACTTCCAGACAAATCGCGACGTCGTCTATGATTTCCACGCCGTCGACTGGAACCAGCGGAAAAGAATCAACAGGTCAATCCAATGGAGGTATATATATATATATATATATATATATATATATATATATATATATATATATATATATATATATTACAAATTGACTTTCACAGCCGCATACTTTGGTAGAGATCAGCATGCAGTGGCAGCAGTGCAGATATTCCCTCTAAGGCCTCTAAGCGCTTACTTAGCGTGTGCAACTAGCCTACTTGAGCTTAATTTTGCGACCAACAATTTGAGTGATAGCTTATAACAATCATGACATAACGTAACAAGTGAGTTAAAATTTAGGTCTTCTGTAAAGCGAACAATTTATACAATGACATTATTAGAATTTCAGCAAATTCATATTCCATGCAACAATAGAAAAATAATTATGCAATTAGGAAATATGGAAAACAGTTATTAAAGCGCATATAGTCATGATAGCCTACTCGGTTCAGTCTGTGTTGGAGTCTGTTTCTGAGTAAGAAAGTAAGTAAATGAGTTAGGGAGTGAGCAAGTAAGCCAATGAGTGAGTAGACTTTAACTGATGCCAGACATATCTAACAAAATAGACAGTAAAATAATTTACTGTCTCTGGATATCAGGAGAAGCCTCAAGCGGCCTTCCATCTGTGTAGGCCCATGAAAGAGCGCTTCTGACGCTCGTTTTTCTATAGTAGCAGTTGGCAGAAGGACGAGCTAGGTAATTCATTGGTAGCCGACGTTGCGGTCTTCAAGAAAGCTTTTTCGAAGTGGGCATAGAGCGTAGGACCTTCATGAGAACAGGTGTTGTATTGCTTAAATCGCCATGAGAAAATCCTGACGACGCACAGGAGAAGCACGTGGAAATTTCGGACTGCTCTTTTGTAACCAGTTGTAGCCAATAATTAGTGCAGCTTTGCCCTTACCTCTTATGCCGATATAGGAAGACACTACATGGCGTAGACTAGTTCTGTCCGTCCAGCCCTCGCCAGGGGATGATGATTTAATTACTGGTACTTTTAGACTCTGCATAAAATATTACTTATGTGTAATTACTAATTGCATCGTCAGTATTTATGAAATCTGTAAATGAAGACTGTGGCGAATATTGCGGCTTCGTCACCGAATGATTGACTAAGAACATAAAGTAAGCAATTAGCCTAACAAGGCCTAATAACAGGATCTGAAACAACTAGAAACGTATACATGTAGGCCTAATGGCATCATCTAACAAGCATAAATATTGGTAGGCTACAGTAACTGTGGATGAACTAATATGATTGTATGACTATTTGAAGCATATAGATTAGGCTGTTATTAATAATTGAAGGTGAAATCGCTGGACTCGTGATTGGAGTAATCGGTGGAGTGAGTCTCATCGTTGTTGCCGTATTCCTCGTTCTTTGGCTGAGAAGACGAAATAGGTTAGACTACTAACCCTGCTAATTGCTATTAAATATTTTTCAGATGCAGATGTGCAGCAACATTGGAGATGGTGCACGGGGTAACCTGTTCCCATGCGTCAAAGGAAGGAGGCTGCAAAATGAGGGCTAAACTAACAATTTATTCTTGATTTCGATACCATTTTAAATAATCTATTTAAAATGAGTTTAGGACAATTAAGTTTGTCACTCAAAAATAGCCAGTTCAATCCTCATTAGGCCAATCATAAGTCATCTGTATAGCATGATTTTAAGTTCCCATTGAGCGGTTGGTGGCATCATGAACAGGCCGCACAAATGGCAATCTCACAATGGAAGACTGTTAGACTATAGGCGGCAGTGATTGCATTGTGTGGAGTGGCTGGGCCGGGGTGGGTGTGAGTGTTCACCATCCTTCCCAGTTCATTATTCAACCCCACCAGTTAATTCTAAAAAATTGCCTTGGGGTCAAGCAAACCCTCAGATCAGCTTTCAGTGACTTGACGTATCTAACATAGCTATGAATCAAGTCCATGCACCGAAATCCACAGTTACCTCCTACATTTTATCACATATTTCAGGTTTGTAAAAATTCCGGTCTGGTCTGGACATGTAGAAATTGTCAACCTCACCTCCGTTCAAGTTTGACAATTCAAACCTTGTATAGGGCCTACATAGGTCTAGTCCGAAACAGAAAAGTTGTCATGATGACAAAAATCACGGATCTCTTCTGCTCAAGCATATCCCTTGTGTTCCTTGGTTGACTATTAGGCCTACATCTACGGGTCTACGACAGTCCTATAAATCATTTGAATTTAGTGACTTTTAAACGCAACGTTTACAATCGCAAACAGATATATTAAACAGCATGTTAAACTATTGGTCTGTATTTAAAAATTTGTATTCTATAAAAAATTTAATTGCCATTTGATATTCACAGGCTATTTGAAAAATTGGAAAGAAATAAGACGGGGAGGAGCCGATGATGATGATGATCATGATGATCACGACGATCATGATGATCATGATGATCATGATGACGATGAATCTAATGATTATGATGAGCATGATGACGACGATGATGATGATTATGATGGTCATGATGATCACGATGATCATGATGATTATGATGACGACTGCAAAGGCGATGGTGATGACGACGCCATTTCATAATACTAAGTGATGGCGCTGTCGCAATTTCAGTCCACAAAATGCATGTAGGCTAAATAGGTTTTGCTAATCCGACGGCAGAACAAAGACTAATAATAATCGTCACTGCTTCTCAGTCACTCTGCCTGTCTCTGTAGACATCAGCAGGAGTCGAAATCTGCTGCTGCAACCGTCGCCAATGACTATCAGAGCGCGGCATATCCACCTGTGCAGAGACTGCCCTCCGAGCACCAATACGCTGTCATCGATGAGACGGGTAAGAACCATCAACCCTCATCACACTGCTTATGAAAAACACCATCAGCACGTCTTCGAATGATGTGCCCACCCTATGTCCGTTTATCATAACGAATTTAACATATTCAAAGATATAGAATCATTGGTTTAAAATTAAGTGATTGTCGATTGAGTAATTGTCGATCAATGCGTCCATTTTTCTTCCTTTTTTTGATCGTGCCCATCAATCTGTTCCGTCTGTGAGGATATGACCAAACCTTCGAGTTGGTATAACCTGGGGCCTGACCGTACCATTGAAGGTCGATTTGCTGAACGAGTGTCATGATACAACAGCACTGAGATCGCATTAGGCTTATGCGTGTCGCTCAATATTGCAAGGCTGTAGGCCAATGCAAAAACCAAAATACATTCGTACAGATCAACTGTGATACCAACGTTGGCATACACAAGTGAGACATGGAAGGAGACGGCAATAATCTCGCACAAACTCAACTGAATGTTTTTCATCAAAGACGTCTTCGAACTATTTTTGGCATATCTTGGAGGGATCATGTTACTAATGAGGAGATTCTGAGGTTGGCGGAGGTAGGGAAGATGGACGAGATCGTCAGACGAAGGAGAAGAAAAATGGCCGGACACATTTTGCGGTTGCCACCACAGCGCCCGGCAAAGACGGCAGCGGGATGGATACCGGAAAATGGAAGGAGGAGCAGAGGAAGGCTGGTGAAAACCTGGAGAAGCACCTTTAGACAAGACTTGAAGGAAATAGGAATCGACAGGGAGGACGCGAAAGAGACTGCTAAGTATCGTACGGAATGGAGAGCTCTTGTTGACCAATGTTCCAAGTCATCCAAGAGGAGCGGTAGGAGCTAGGTCTCACTAAAGTAGGCCTATGCAGTGGAGTAGCGAGGCAAAGTGTCGCCTGGGGCGAAGGTACATAATGGCAATACCGCACCTATCTATTTTAATATGTCAACAGTCACAATTAAAAATGTACTTTTCTTGCGTTCACTGCAGCAAAATTACTAATGACCTTGTCAAACCTAACTGTGCTTGTCGACATGAATCTTGAAGAATGCAAGTTATACAACAATAATTTTTTATCTATTTTTTTTACCGAAAATGCCACCCTATGACAAGTGCGCCATTGGGTCTATGGAGCAAAGAGCCGTTCTAATATTATGCAGCCGTGCATTCTGGAGTTAAAGGCTTGTAAATTTATGATGTTGACTTCACTAATTCAATAAATGTTCTGATTACTATATAGGATTTAGTCTTCTATTTTCTTCATCACCTTCTGCTTCTTCTGCTTTCTCTTCTTTTTGGCATTCTTCTTCTTCGTATTCTCTGAACAACAAATATCGCGCATGCATTAACGTGATAATGCATTATTTATCATAGATAATGGATGTTATGTGAATGTCGGTTTTATGACGCCACAACGGGAAAGCATTGCTTCTACGTCACAGACAGACAACCACGTGAACGGAATTTCCAACGAAGCGATGACGTCAGAGACGGACAGACCCATCGATTCGAATTCCCGGAGGTCGTTTTCCGAAGTAACTCTCGTTGAAAATACAATGTATGGGTGAAACCAAACTGAGAACTGATTTACACTAACAATTTCTCGTGGCAGTGTTCAAACTGTGCAATAGTTGTGATGTGTGGACCCTACGTTTTATATATTATTCTATTATTGCTTCGTTATGAGTGGTGTTCTCTGTGAAAATCGAAGTCGTTTTTGTTTATGTAGGAATATGTAGGCCTAGTTTCATGTTCATAGACCTACGACATGTTATAATCACTGAAAAAACCTCTTGTGTTTTACGTAAGCGCGTGTCATCTATGATCTATGTGTTTTCCGCCAGTTTTGCCCAATTAGGCATATGTGAATTTATAGTTTGCTGATTCGGTTTTTTATAGCTTATTTCTATGGCTGTTTTCAGTTAAATAAATTACGATGCAACTGTTGCAAAGCGATTTATGGCCTAGGCCTCGTTGGTAGGCTATTCTACATAACAATTAACATTAACGACACTATGTAAAACCTAGGACATCTAGACTGCTCCTGCATATAGACCTATATTATTTTTGTGCTGTCTTTAATCCAGGTTGTATGGGGATCAATTTCAACTCAGACTCGATCAATTAAACCTACCATTTACCAATAACTCGTTAACATTCAGTTATCAAGTTTATCACCAGGCCCGCCGAGAGGGAGGGGCAGAGGGCAAATGCCCAGGGCCCGGAGATTCTTGGGGCCCGAATCGGGCATATGCAATCAACTAAAGAAAAGAGTACAATCGGCTGAAAACAGTCAATGATTTCTGGCTTGTCGCTATTGATGTGGTGAGTCAATCAATCAATAAATCAGTCAGTCAGTCAGTCAGTCAGTCAATCAGTCAATCAATCAGCCAATCACTCAGTCAATCAATCAATCAATCAATCAACCAACCTATTAATCAATCAATCATCAACAATCAATCACCAACAATCGATCAATCAATCTTCGTTTAATTCACTAAATTCAGTTGACGATGCGGTAGTTGATAGTTGTCCAGCCGAGCAAACCTAGGCTTGTTAGATATTACATGTAACTATGCTCATACATAGGCAATGTATACGCGTCGAGTGAGCACCAGAATTTACTTTTAGAACAGTAGACCTAATGCGTGGACATTCGTTATGGTCGGTCCAGCTATCACGAAAAGGATGTGGCCTTGTATCCTACGCCGTGGTTCTTTAGTCTATCTTTATCGACAAGGGAAAACACCATTCAGATAAAGGTATTCCATTGTTTAGTAGGGATGGGCCTAACGGTCGACTTACCAGAAATTCCTTCAACATTCTATAACCAGTGTAAATAAGTTTTCTCTGTAGACCAATGAATGTAACGTGTGAGCCACGCTACAGTGTGTGGTGACGTGACATTTAAAGTCGCTGAATCGTGACTGCTGCTTACAGAGGTGTAACAAGGTTTTGAAAAGTGGGGGGCACAATTTCAAAAATATTGCGCTTGAAGCGCTAAAAAAAATTTTTGGCCCTCACTTATTGAATTCTGCCCCCCAGAAATTTGAAAAATGGGGTGGGGCACAAATTATCTTAACAAAAGTCATCTTGAAAAGCCATTGGAGAAACATAAAAAAGAACCGATTTGGGGGAGGCACATGGGGGGCACTGAGCACTAAAACTGGGGGCTTTGTCAGGGACGTAGCGTCGGTTCGTTACGCAATTATGAACGATTTTGACCTCTCCCCCCCTTCGTTACACGTCGTCACAAATGCCACGACCCCCTCAAATATGACGTTATGTCACAAGGCCATGACCCTCAAAAAATCAAACCAGATGTCCAGACTGTAATGCAAATTTTCTTATAATTATAATTTTTTTAAATTGTAACTATAAAATATTTTAGATAATAATAGTAGAACAAAGAGAAATGGAAAAATTAAGTAGCCTATAATGATTACAATCTTATGCATTTCTCAGGACGAAAGACTATCATAATCATAATTAGTGTTGTTTAGTTGTGATAACAACTACTGCTAATTAAGTGGAACTTGTCTAAATGAGTGTAGGTTTAAAAAAAATAAAATTACGTATTTTGATGTGATGATGTGACGTCACATTTCGTCGACCACATCTCCCTTGTCACACATCGTCACAGATTTGTGACCCCTCCCCATGGATGATGTCATTTACGGACGGCCCATAGTGTCAAAGAGTAATGAACTAAAAATTACAAAGCCCGATCACCAACATATTAAGTCGACGACAAATGGTTCGTGCACAATGGTTTACTGTGTTCTTTAAAATAGAAGTTGGATTGGTGATATTAATAATGCTGTAATAGAAGTTGGATGAGTGAACGAAATTCTTCCAATACAGATGCAATTTAGATGAACATAATGCCTACTGAAATAAAAGTTGGATCATTGAAAAGAACATTTGCCTAGATAGAAGCTGAATTGACAAAATGGTTGTTGCTGAACCACAGGTTGGGTTTGCAGACATTATTATTATCAATCCAATTTCTATTTAAACAAATGCAATGGGCGAAAAATAGAATTTTTTCATCATTCGTTAGGCTTTTTTGCTCATCAACTATTATTTAGTATTCAATTATTTGTTGGTGAAATATTTTTTTTTATTGAAAGCGTCAGGCCTACAGAGAATTGCTATAGGCCACCTAAGTGTGAAGGTCGAGGGTCGAGTGCGTTCTCGATTGCTGGTTCCTCGATCGCTGTTGGAAGTCATCTGGAACTGCTTCTCTGCGACGATTCGCTCTGTAGACTCAGTCAAGACTAACGTACCTCTATTTCCAAGACATAGGGCCTATATGGCCTATCTCTAACTCTATTTTAAAATAATATTTATTGCAGGTGTGCGAAGGCTTGTTACGGCAAGTCGTGTAGGCCTACACGTGGTGTGGCGCCCTATAAATTGTCGTTAATATTTCTATTATCTCCGACGAGATACCATAGGCAATGAGGAAACGCACCGCGTATCTCGACTGACTGGGTCTACATTTCCGGTCTATATGGGGTCAAAATTCAGTGTAATAACAGAATCAAACGCAGATTGATGCGGATTAATCGTAATCTCAACATATATGTATGTTCGTCCGAACAGAACCTCGACACTTTGTGGGCCCCATAAATAATATATTTCATGATTATTGTTAGTCATTAAATCTAATCGTAATTAGCCAATAAATCCAAAACAAATAATATTAGTCGAAGCTGTTAATTTTGATATGTAGGCCTACAGGACTTTCGAATATGTATTGGCTCCGTTGGAGTTCACAAAATTTAGTTGACAGCTTCGTCTCAAAATAGTAAAAAATATAGTAGCCTAGTAGGCATACGTAGGCTTGAGGCGATTAATATATTTTCACTTGCTTATACAATTAGGTGAAAATGCATATAATATATGCATTTACAAGCTATCTAACTGCGCTTCGGTGTACCTATATTTTATTATATTATACTATATTATATGTATATATATATATATATATATATATATATATATAATGTAAACCAAAGCGCGTTTAGACAACTTGTAAAACTAAGATTATACCAGATGGCAGCGCAGCAGTTATGTTAAACGGTTACAAGTAAGCGCACTAAATGCAAGTGATATGTAATCACTGTTTACGAAAATTGCGAAACGTTAATGCTGTATTTGAAAATCCATATAAACAAACTTATAATGATAGGTTTTGGGCATAATGTCTACTAAAACTTCACACTTGATAATGTTCAATTATTAAGTTGTTTAACGAATTGTATCTAGTGGTATGGACACCGAAATACAAGGAGACCTGAATATCGCTCAGGTGAAGTTTCACTTTCACCACGTCACTAGACTGGAGAATTTCTGACCTGTTGAGAATATTTTTGCCGCAGTAGTCAGATTACCGTATTTTGCCATGAGGTGCCTTGCAAACGTGTGCTTCGTTGTCTTTTTCTGGGTGCTGTGGTTCCTTAATGTGACAAATTTTGTAAAGTGCCATACAGAAATTCCTCTTTTGTTACTCATATCGTTTGACGGATTCCGCTGGGACTATCTTCAGATCGCCAAGGAACAGGGCTTCTCAACCCCCAACTTCGACCGACTTATTCAGAACGGCGCTACCATTAACGACGGAGGCCTTAAAAACACGTTCGTCACCAAGACACTTCCGAACCATTTCACTCTCGTGACAGGACTATACGAGGAAAACCACGGCATCATTGCGAACAGCTTCTTTGATCCGTTGTTCAACAAGACCTTCGACATGACCAGTCCCGATGCTGAGGACCAGAAGTGGTGGAACGGAAAATCTGGAACAGCCGCTCTGGGAGTTGAGCCGATCTGGGTGACGAATGATGTGATGAGCGGCAGCAGGGCAAGCGGATCATACTTTTGGCCGGGATCAACGGTCGACAACCAGCGTCCTTTTTACACGCGATGCTACAACATGGGTGCTGATTCTGCGATTGGTGTTGACACTATAGTTGAATGGTTCACAAACAAGACCAGACCAATCAATCTTGGTCTATTGTACAATTTTGAGCCTGATCATACGGGACACAAAGAGGGAGCCGGTTCAATCAAGGTGCTTGAGAAGATAGTGGAGCTTGATGGCATGCTAGGGAGACTCTTGAAAGCACTCGAAGAACATAAATTGATCGATCGGATGAACATAATCCTGACCAGTGATCATGGAATGCTCAACATCACCAGCTTTATCTATCTCGATGATTTTGTCGATCCTACTCTCTACCGTTTCTATGGCGGGTCGCCCGTTTGGAATATTCTGCCTTCCTATGGTCAGCCAGATTTATGAATGTACTAGATGTTGTTGAAATTAACACATTATTATATTAGCGATTATTAATTTAAAACTTAGCTTCATTCACAATAGTTGTAAATTAAATTATTCAATTGATATTGACACATTGATTAGCAAAATTTACTTAATCAGTGTCAAATAAATTATTTATATTTTATGATATTGGTATGGGCACAGCCTCCTAGGCATTTTATTATTTTGGTAATGAAAAAATATCTCAAAAATCAGTCACTCGCAATTCTTAGTGTATTTTATAGTATTGGAATATTTAGGCAAAGGAAGAAAGTATTAGTTTTTAGTTTCTGATTAATGAAATAAAATTTTTATTTAGGCAAAGAGGAAGATGTTTATCAGAGACTGAGCAAGGTTCCTAATGTGACAGTCTACAGAAAGGAGGAAATCCCAGCAGAATTTCGCTACAGGAAAAATCGAAGGATTCAGCCGATTATCCTTGCGGCTCAAGAACATGTCAACATCTGTCCCAATCGTAACAGCACTGGCTGTATTCTCAAAGGTGAGTATCTCTACATGTATCGATCAGTTTTGTATAATATCCAAAGCCTTTGATAAATGGATTTATCATTTTATCATTAGGGCAAACCTCGAATACAAGAAATCAAGAGTATGGCATTTAAAAGCATTCAAACTGTGCAGTTGTAACTGTTTGATGCTGTGAGCTTACGAGTCCGACGGTAATGCCTCTACCATGCTCTTACGAACTTGAGGGTTTCAAGCACGTTTATGACTTTTTTTTTACAAACTATGATACAAACAAATCAGTTTACTACCGATGTTGGGAGGAATATTTTATGCATGAAAGTATTTTTTGAATGATGATGAACTGCCTCTCTTTCAGAAAACCGTGCACTCATGTCCATGCACAATATATACTCGTCTGTAATGATTTTCACACGTCCTTAGGACGGTGAATGGATGGTGGTCTGAGTGCCTGATTAGGGTTATGGACAATAATTGGTCCATTGAGTGATCTATCAGTCAATCCATTTATGTGGTGATCAAATGGTATTAGTTGGTTGATTGGTTGGTTGTTTGAGTATTTGATTGATTGACTGAGCTTCTTTACTTATGTATCGGTCTGTATCTAGTGCTAAAGGAGTAAAGGTTGCCGTGAACCTGCTCTAAAGTACTGAAGCTGGATGACAGAATCATAACATATGTGCAGCCTTTTCTGTTACTAAGTGTATAAGCTGCAGATTATCACTCCCGAAAATATATAGGCCTATAAATATCTCTTTATAACTTTGATCAGTGTGGAAATAGTTACAACCCTGTGGTTGAATGTAAGGAAGGTTACCGGTCAGTAAAATATTAAGAATTTGAAGAAAAATAGATGAAATTGAGGTGAAAGGGGGCATTGCGTTAGGTAGGTTGCTGCTACTTACTTTGCTATTTTTGATATTAAGAATCTTTTGTTTATAGGTAATCATGGCTATGACAACAGCCTGCCATCCATGCATCCAATTTTCATCGCCCATGGCCCAGCATTTCGTAGGAATGTCACGGTACCGCCTTTCAACAATGTTGATGTTTATCCACTGATGTGCCATGTTCTTGGAATCCCACCGCACCCTAATGATGGAAACATTGACAATGTGAAGCAGCTGCTGGCGCAAGGGGATGATGATGATGATGAGATTGAAGAATATGAAAGCATGTTGACGTGTAAGGATTCATCAGGATTTCTTTGCTTTCATGTTTATGTTATGTGGTTTTTGAATTTGTACAATTGACGTGATCATTGTAATTTAATCACAAGTTCATATCTATGCGATTACTGTAGTCAGTGCAATTAATGCATAATTTAATCCACTTTAATTAATATAATGGCTGTAATTTAATAAAGTTCTGTAATCCCTGTAGTGCAACTAATATAATGAGTCTCACTGATTTAATTTGATAATTCTAATTTGTCGAATATAGTAACATTAAGGAGCCGATGTAAAGCAATGTAATATGAAGTATGAATTTGTTGAATTACTTCCAGTGTTACCTTATATATATCTCTCAGATGGTCACTTAAGGAATTCCTTGGTTTGTAATTTTGTTTTATCAGGCTATACATTGACAAATCAAACAATGAATTAATTAGTTTTTCTAAAGTCATTAGCAATCAATCAGCTGACTTTTGAATGTTCAAACTGTTTCAGTTCTTCTGGCAGTTGGGCTCACGGCATTTATATCTGGCGTCTGTTGCATTGCTGCTTGCCGGTCACATCGCATCTACATCCGAAGGAACGGACAGGTGTTTCGGAGGCTGGATCATGAAGCCCTCATCATGACGGAGAAAGGACGAGACAACAAGCAGCCACTTCTTGCATCTGAGGATGAAGATTTTGCCTGATTTCTCAGCATGCATTTCTCCTGGCCCACGTCTCTTATCTGTATCAGGACTTAATTCTCGAAGATTATTTGTTTCTTCATGTTAGTTTTCTGGCTTTATTCTGTTATTGGTGTCATGGGGTCAATTGTGTGCTAGATATCCATGGCCGAATCCAGAACAACAGGGGCTAAATTCTCTTACTGTTATGAGTAGCTACATGAGTAAATTCTCATTTGAATTTCTTGTTAAATTTGTGCTGCAGTTGCCAAATGATTTGAATGCTCACCCTGTAGTGCCTCCCCCAAACTAATTACTTTTGCAGGGGCCTGGATGAAGTCCATGCAGAATGGCTTTGTCAATGTTTAGTGATTCAGTTATGTAGCTCTATGTTTGAAGAGTACAGAAACACAGGAATTATAGCTCATTCTCACTTTCTTGTCATTGTTCCTAGCTTTATTCTTTTGTTGTAAAGGCTGAGACTTAATTCTCTTTTGGATTATTAAATTCTCATGTAGATCTAACCACCCCCTCACCTGTCATAGGAGAACAAACCCCATGGCCAACTAATATATAGTAGACTCAAAAGTCACCTATAACTTTATTTCAGGTTGTTAAATTACCAGAAATCAACCACCCTAGTTTATGTCCAAATGGTGGTTAAACCCCATTAAAGATCAATTGGTAGATATATAACCATGGCTGATTTGTCTGATCAAATAGTCCTCATTACTTTCTTTGTCTTAATTGAAGGTGTTTTTTTCAGTTAATGGTTTAACGCTATGAACTACATTATAGTGACACTTCTGCGTGAATTGTTTTTCACATTCCTAAGCAATGAAGTGTGCTTGCACAATGGGTTCGTGATTTTTATGTAACTGTCTTTAATTTCTGTCTGTGTAACTGTACGTTTCTTCATTTGTTCTTTTTGATTTACTTGGTAAGAAGTTACGAAGAAAATGGAGATGATTTCACGAACAAAATACTATTGTGTAAAGCAGGAGCGGCGATCCCTGGGGGGTGGGGGGAGGGTCGAAAGGGACAAGTACCCCCACCTTTTACAGAGAGAGGACAATTTATATGTGTCCCCCCACATTTCCTACTCTCATTGGGTGTCCCCCACCTGTCAAAGATCACCGCCTCCTCTGGTGTAAAGTTAGAGCACTGTGCATTAATTTTTATGCTTCAACTCTTTATTCTGAAACTGGTAAGATTTGTAAGGTGCTATACAAATGATTATTTACAGTATGCCTCGACGTAAGAGATTTGATCAGGAGCTGTATTTGATTGAGTTTATATGTTTGTTTAGCAAGTAAGTTAATCTAGTGATATGAACATTGACATTAAAGCTTACTTGAGTTTATGTAACATTTCCCCAGTAAGTTTATGACTCTTTGCATGCACGACCTGGGTAGTGAATACATGTGCTTAGTTTGTTATGTGCATCTTGCCTGTCCGCTAATTTAGATGTTTGAAATGTGAGGTTGTTTTGCTGTGGTATTGGGTTTATGTTAAGTGTTGGCATTGTTTGGGTAAATTTGTGAGCTGTGTTTGTTGCATTGGAATAATTATTTGGACTTTCCAATGGTTTATTTTACTAAAGCGCGTTGTATTGCTATCAATTTATTCAAATAGTTTTCTTTAAAAATGTGAAAACAAATAAAATATTAACATTTGTAATATTGTTTTTATGTCAGATTTGTTTTAAGTGTTTATGTAATTTTTGCAACTTTTGATTTGTTTGGTGAATTGATCATTATGTTGCTAATCAGATTCAGTTCTAGTTCTTTAATGACTGGAAGTGTATGTTGTCAATTTGATGAATGGGCTGTTTACCATCAGCTGTTACTTCAAAGTGCCATGTCCATTTCCACCGTCAAGCAGAAATTCAAAATGAATGTATATATATACCAACTGCAGTTAATTATGTAGTAATAATATTTATAATAATAGCACATAGACTACTTTCATCTGTCAGCATTTATCATTACCATCGAGTTTATATTACATGGATTTAGTCGAAATGGAATAGAATTGGAGACGAATTTACCGTCCGAAAAGGTTTCTGTAAAATAAATTGTACCAATAAACTTCGATGAATCTGCATGTTTTGATAGTGCATATGTGGTGTATCTAAATTGTATTAGCTCTTCATATAATAATAACCATAATAATCATCCAGTGCTTTGGTTTTAAATTGATTTTTGTTGCACCTTCACCATCAATGAGGACAGTGTAATATTTAATAATAACGATAATTATAATAATAATGTAATTGAACTATAATAATGCATATAAATAATACTTTATAATACATACAAATTTATGAATAATACATTTTCCTTCCCACCTATCATGGTGAAAAATAAACTTGATTTGTTTTTCATTCCAAGAATTGTTACCTACCCTGTATTTTGAAGTGTAATGCAAGCTTATACAAATCTAAGTGCATCTTTACTGTCTATTAACGGTGTATAATATATCCAAATATATTTGTATTGTTGTTGTTTTGTTATATTTAGGATATGAGATGTCATTTGTTCGTTACGCTTTAAGGTGTGCAGGAAGTAAGTAATGTTAAAATGCTCATATTTGAAATATTATACAGATAGCACGTGTTGGATTTGTTGGTGGGTTTGCGTAATATTATGTTGTTTAATTAATTTGCTTAAGGTTACAAATCTTTGGAACATGGGATGATTAAGATGCAGTCTAAATGTTTTATGTTCTTGTGGAAAATATTTTTACCAGCTTTTAAGCAAATATTTGGAATAGTCTGTATTGTTATCATTTAATCGTTGCCTTTGTACTAAGCGTAGAACATTGTAACATGCTAAAATAAAGTTATTTAATACAAAGCTAAGGTTTTATTGAGATTTTATTGAAATCTGTAGAGCAATGTAAATTTTTGTCTTTGAAGATCAATAGCAAAGTTGTGTATATTTGAATCAAGTTTAGTTTGTACTCGATTATTGACTTTGTTGAATTCTATCAGTATCAGGTGTAATTCTATTCTATTTTATTTCTTAGGTGTAATGTACATTAATAATGCTAATATTCTTCTTTATTAAATAAAACTGACAAGTACACAGTATGACTCCAAGTCTTAGTATGAACGGATGATTGCGAGTTATTGCAGGGGTTGAATTTAGCTATATGGCAGCCTTTGCAAGGCGCCATAACTTCCTGGTAATCATTTTACCAGCACCATCTGATGAATGAAAGACAAAGTCGCCCTGTAAGCCGTTGCAGTGCATGTAGTTGTACTACTAGGGTTAAGTAGGTGCATTTGTAAAGTAGAGCCTTTCCAATTTTATAAACTAGAGTTTGTTATCTATAATATGCGTGTACAGATCAATGGTAAACCCTACAATTGTTTAACTTATACCAAAGAAAAGGTTCAAAGTAGAGAACTTATGAAAGGAAGAATTGAAGCATATCTGGTTCATTTACTGACCATTCTAAATTACATACATTGAGTGAATTGTTAAATTTGATGTCTGGGTCTCAGGACTGAAGATAGATAACTTGTTATTCAAGGCTGGTTATCAGGTAGAAGACAAAAGATGTGATAAGCATTCTGACTTTTTTCTTTCATAATAATCTAATCTGAACTGAAAGCTGCATGATACACTGCCCACTCTTGTGCAATTTTGCATCATATAAATTTCATTTTGGAACTAAAGAGAGCATTCTTGAAGCAGGAGGAAAAGATTCCTGGGTGATTCTTTTGAGGTAGCGACCACGTCTAGAGATTTATACTGATCCTGATAGTATGCGGCCCTTATTAAACAACTGCGATTTGGACCCAGATGAAAATTATTACTCAATAAGACCAACACAAAGCACATTATAGCACACCTATATCAGTTGTAACAACTAGTTTAAAAAAATAAAGACTTCATCTCGGTAATGCATATAAATTGTCGCAGCATATCTTCCAAATTGCATCGTCTAGAACATCTTTCGGCTATCTGATCAATTGACATATTGGCTGTTAAGTAAACTTGGCTTATGGAGGGGGAAATAAGTTGCTCCAATGGCTTATAGGGGATAGACGCCCATGGAGCTACCTACTGATCTGGTTTTCCCCAGTCCACGCATAGGCCTGCCATCTTTGGTGTGCTTACATTGGTGCAGACTTAGAGTGGGCATAAATGTGTAGAAATTCCTCAGAAAAAGTCCTCATGAAGGTGAACCTTTAAGTTGAGGTGCAACCAGGACTAGAGTGATTGAAGTCCATGAGAATGAACAAAAGAAGAGGGTACGGCACATTTAACATAATTTGTTCTGAGAATTTATAAAATCAGAATCTATCGATCATGATGTGTTTTAGAACAGTTTGGGTGCTGATTGAGGTATTCAATGTTGTCCATGGGCGTAAAGTAATGGAAAACACACTGGGGCACTGGACTGAGAAGCCGGGTTCGAAACCCGCGCGGCGGCGTTGGTTACATTAAATTTACATGTAAAGTGTAATATGCGCATTGCATAGATGCTGACACCATTCGTTCATTGATACATCTTCTGCGGCCGAAACTTCGGCCCAAAAACTAACGAAAAATTTACTTCTACAGCCGAACCCATACAAGATTTAGGGTGTCCGCTCGACAGGCTCGCCGACAGAAATTTCGGGCCCCTAGGCAGGGCTGTGACGGGCCCCCCAGAAGAAAGTACTAAGACGGAATTGCATGAGCGTAGTATTATTATACAATATACATAATAGTGATAATACCACATAAAAATGATAAAATGGTAAATAAGTACGGCAATATTCAGATGCTTGAAGTTTAATCTGATTGTAATTAAGTTCAGTTAAGTTATATTTTAAAAAGGCATAAATAATACACTTTTTATAGCTGATCATAATATTTTCAACAGTTGATTGCGGGCCCGGGCCGGGCCCCTAAAACTCGCCGGGCCCCTGGGCAGTTGCCTGGTTCTAATGATTTTTCGTAAATAGGCGTGATGTAATTTTACCGCCCCGCATCCACACAATAATTTTATACGAACAAGACATAAGAGCCCATATATCGGATTTCCGGACCCCCTTCCCTCTGTTGCACCGCGTACATATGGGAATTGTTTTGGATCCTACCCTCACTTTCAGCGCGCAGCGATAACACGCGCAAGCTGCTCTGTGTCAGTAGGCTCTACATCCTGTGGGTGCAATGAGCGGCCATTGCTCTGAGCCGAATGTTTGCTGTCTTATAAGTTGATACGGCTCATACTGGCCTACCACGTGACGCATCTACAGGATTATTTCGTTAGGTTTCAGTACATCGTATGGGTGAGTATTAAAACATTTAGACTGTTTGGCAGATGTAGCTCTTTGTCTTTCAGTCGTGATTTAACAGCAATTGACCAGCGGACGGCTATGTAGGCCTATACATACTACAGCTGAAGCCAGGATGAAGTGTGTCCGTGCGCAGCGATTTAGCACACCCAACTGCAGCATAATCAAAATGCGTAGAAGGCCTTCTATACTATATTTTGAGCATAATAGGATAAACACAAGTCTTCTGCGGGTCAGGGCTGACATATTTTTGGCCCAACAAAATTATTTTAGGTCGTTGCTAACATTATGCGCAGGGAATCTACAATAAAGCTCTGTAAGACACAGCTTATTTGGTTGGGAGGCCGTAGAGAAAACGGAAATGTAGGCTATTGATTTTTCCAAGTTCTGCGCTTGGCTTTTTTTTATGACGTACACAATTCGGAATATTAAAATCGAAACTGTGAGCACAATCACAGACAATATCCATGCTTAATCGATTTTATGTAACCTAGCATTAGAACTTTAAAATGCAAGTATTGTTAGTGTTTTATTGTTCATAGCAGTTGGCAAATCTAAGCTGTTAAATATGAGGCTTAAGAAAAATAAATAGGCCTAACCTGTTGTAAAACCGATGTCTTATAAATAGGCGTCCTTAGCTATTTAGCCTTTGCAAAGGGGTAGGGTGGGGGCTGCGGGCAGAGCTCAGATGTACGTACGCATGGGAGAGGGCTCAACGAAATGTACGCGGTGCAACAGAGGTAAAGAGGGTCCGAAAATCCGATTATTTTGCATACATAATATATGGATGGGCCCTTAGAGTACAAGGTCGACAGATGTTGCACAGAGGCCGTGCGAATTATTATATGCAAAGGGAACGATAGGCCTACCGTTGCTTTGTTCTTTTGTTCCAAGTTCAAATTTTAAACCTTGTTCGCAGCAACAATGGACGGTTTTTTCTTTACTTGAGTCTTATTTAAACAATGCTGAAGGTTACATAGAACCAGAGGTGTAACAATGTTTTGAAAAGTGGGGGACATAATTTATAAAATGTTGCGCGAAGCGGCGAAATTTTTTTTGCCCCCCCCCACTTTTTGAATTCCCCCCCCCCCCATTTTAAAAATGGGGCAAAAATTATTTTAACAAGGGTAATCTTAAAAAGCCATCGGATAAACATAAAAAAAGAACCGATTTGGCGGGGCACATGGGGAGGGGGGGGGCACTGAGCACTAAAACTGGGGGCAGTTTTGAAACTGGGGGGTCGGTGCCCTCTGCCCCCACGCTTGTTACACCCCTGCGTACAACTGTCAGTAGGCCTATAATTGTGAGAGTAGCTAGCTACTTGTTGACTTGTCAATCGCTATTGGACAATAGATGTTAGTAGGTCACTCCTACATAGTATACAGCAACCCATCCGAATAGTATAGATAAAGCAGTAGTACACAACTAGTCTTCTTTCACAATAATTGGCGAGGTTTAGGCTAGGTTCCTTCATCGGTTCCAAATAAACGAGGTGTTTTGATTCAATTTCTCTCGCTCAAATTTGTGGATTGTTTTTGATGTGCCTGATTCCGACCAATCACGTTCCTTAAAACGTATTTGCCTATCAATTTGAGTTGTATAACACAGCTTTTGAATTGGCAATGGCGTGTAGTTGCAGTCCAAACTCTTGCTTCAATAACTAGATCAAGATGGTACGTGACAATTCGTGTACAGTAGGCCTACACTGAAAAGAAAAAGGTGACACGAGGCAAATAAACTCTTCTTTGACGTTATATAAATTAGCTGCGTTACATAGCAGTTGCAACGTGGATCACGTGACATATTAAGGGGGTCGTTGAGGTGCACGTAACTCGAATGATCAGCGTTCTGGATCGTCAACCCATAGGTCGGCGGTTTAAATCCATGAAGGTGTAGTAAGAAATTCCAAGAGATATGTCCCAGTAGTAATAATCTTCGTTTTATTACATTTAAACTGTAGCTTCTTGAACGGATGATCACAAGCTATTACAGGAGTCACAATAAGCTTCACGACAACCATGCAAGGGGCCCAGAACGTCCTACATAGGCCTATACTTTAACAAACGCCGCCGTCTAGTGAGAGGAGGACTGGTCAGCCATGGCCCCATTAAGCTTTCAACAGATAAAATTTGAAATTATTCGCAACGTTAGGCATTGAAGTAGGCTATTCCTACAGTGAAGAGTCAGTTCAAAGAAACTGCACAGAATTTTCATATAGCTGTGATATTATAAATACATTTCACAGCTAGGATTGAAAATGCACGTTGAAAATTCCAGAAATCCAAACTGTGGAAACCAACTTTTCTGACAGTTTCTGATCGACATAGGCTAGTGAGTAATGAGCATAGGCCAAATTGCGTTCGTTTATCGAGATAAAGTCTGATTGCGTGATCACTTTCGCTTTTCATGTAGGCCTATATGTCAGCAATTGCAAATCATTCTTCACTATATGCGCAATTTTATGGCGTCATGTTGCCTTTCCCAATGGTTTCAAAATTTCAAAAGTGTCCGGTGTCTTGCATCACTAGAGTAGTATGCACATCGTTGTCTACCATAGTAGCCTAGGTATATATATATATATATATATAGGTATATATTGCAAAGGCGTCGAGTCATCGTGCATATTACTTTAAGGTAAGAATTACATCCTTTACTATTATTACCCTCTGGTGTTTGCACAGAGTTGCGAAAAAAACAATAATTGGAAAACCCTTAAAAAGACGAGGCTCCGCTGAGTCTCATTCTCTAAAGAAACTTTTAGATGGCGTGTCTTCCTGCTGTCAATCATAACTCGCCTGCAGGACGCGTCAAGTCTAGCGGCTGCAGAATCAGTGCTTTAGTTGGTCACTGGCCAGAGAATGAACAATTAGCTCAGTACCTTCATTGTGTAGGCGAGGTGAAGACGAAGTGCATTTGCATTCACCATTACACCGGACATGAATAATAAAATAATGCTGCCTGATTCCCAAGGAACAGACACGCTAGAAAGCATGATTACACAAGACGCGAGGTGCCATGCAGAGATTAAAAGAAGAATAGGTATGTGAAAGATGCATTTTACAAAAGGAAAGAACTTCTGAGAGGAAAACTAAATAGAAACTTGAAAAAGCCTATGATTAAAACGATGCTATGGAGCGTGGTTCTTTACGGACCAGACATGGAGAATAAGAGAAGAAGGCAAGAAAAGATTAGAAGCATTGGAAATGTGGATGTGGCGCAGAATTGAAAAAGTTAGTTGGACAGAACACAGGACAAACGAAAAGGCATTACAGATGGTAGGAGAGTAAAGATCAATGATGAAGACAATAAGAGAACGACAAAGGAGATGGATTGGACACATACTAAGAGGCTACTCCGTACTACGAAACATCATCGAGGGAAAAATGAAGAGGAAGAAAGCAAGAGGAAGACCGAAAAAATGATTTTGGACTGGATGATGGAAGGGGATAACTACAAGAAGATGAAAGAGGAGGCACAAAACAGAGAGAAGTGGGGACATTCAACATACGAACCTGCCGAAAAGGCAGAAAACTAAAGAAAAATAGACTTTGACCGTAATGAATTATTATTGGTGGGAATATTTTGGATATATCCAAGGCCTTTGACAATAATTGACAAATTTAACCACGCAATTATATTAACCAAACGTAAATTTGTTAACTGTTATGAAGAAATAAAATATTAACAACACTTGCATTTAGAAAAGTTTAAATGATAGGCCCTACATAAAATGGATTAAGCAGGAATATATTGTCCGTGATTGGGTTTTCAGTTCTGATAATTATTAGGCTAATAATTTATTATGCACCGTGTCTCAAAAAAAACTGTGCAAAATTTTTTCTGTCAGAATTTCGTCAAATTTCTACCAATTTTAATAAATCTTGGTAAGTAGATGAAAAAATGGCTGAAATTTTATGCTATATATAAATTTTCCACTTCACCTGACTCATATCACCGCACTACCTTGTTAAAGACAGATGTACCAATTTTTTTTATAAAGCTTAAATTTTATTACTTGCAATGGCTGCACTGAACTCCATTTCATCGAGCCGGGTTTCAAAGTGAATGCGACATACTATCGCGACAACCTTCTTGCCCAGAAGCTACGGCCAGACATACGCCAGATATCCCAGGGCGAATTTTTTGTCTTTCAACAGGATGAAGCTCCGGCGCATCGAGCATGCGACACCGTCTCTTTCCTGGAGAGAGTGACGTCCGACTTATCGCTCCAACACTGTGACCACCGAATTCATCGGATCTTAACCCATTCGAATATAGCATATGGAGTGTGCTGCCGTTTACCGCTCCAGAATAGTCAACGTCGACGAACTCAAAACGTGCCTGATTGACGAGTGGGCGCGCTTTGACCAGTCGATCGTTGACGCTGCTATCGGCCAGTGACATCGCCGTTTATAAGCGCTTGTATTCGTATAAGAGCATTTCGAGCACCAATCCTAACACTTTTAAGCAGATCTGTCACAACAATTAACAACTCTGCTAAGTAAACCATATTTTACTTTACTGAGTGCTAATGAATTCAGTCGTCAGATAGTTTGTTGCAAGTAATAAAATGTAAGCATTATATAAAAAAAATCGGTACAACTGTGTTTAACTAGGTAGTGCGGTGATATGAGTCAGGTGAGGTGGACAATTTTTATATAGCATAACATTTCAGCCATTTTGCCATCTACCTACCAACAGTTTTAAAATTTGGTGGAAGTTAGACGAGTTCTGACAGAAACAATTTTGCCGTTTATTTTGAGACACGGTGTGCAATGTGGACGCCATAGTTAGATAGTTAAATTTGCGTATACGTAGGCCTAGCAAGCAACGCGCTGTCTTAATAAAAATAATGCATGTGATCCGTAAGTAAGCAGCGCGCAGCCTTAAAATTATGCCTATGAGGCAATGACCTAGGCCCTAACATGGTTTTGTATGGTTAACTATACAGAACCAGCTGAATTACCCGGCTTTGACCGGATAGTCCTTACAATTCTTAAATTTTATATCGATTACACATGCAAGCTCGCCTATAAGGAGGCCTTTACAGTGACACACAATAATATTTTATGCTAGTTGTAATCGAAGTTATAAATAGAAGACCATACGCACTGCGGATACTATTTATAGGAGAAGAGGCGTCTAGAGTTGGCCCACTACGTCTGAGGAATTTTCCGAATAGTCATTGGTTGCCCGCCTATATAAGTAATCTTGAAGGATTGCATTTAACTTTTCCGTATCCGACTTCCTTGAATTTATAAGCTTCGCGATATGTCATGTCACATCGTCATCGTTGTTTCGCGACGGTTGACTACAAGAATGGAAAACTGATGTCCAATACCTTCTGTCTCGTACGATGTTCATTAAGCTTGTGCCTTTTAAACCAGTCCATGCCATGACATTGTCAAGCCAGCATATTCTGGGTCTTCCACGACTTCGGCTGTACTGTACTGTACTGTTCCACTGTACCCAACATCACACTGTTCTCAATACTGTCGTTAAGGCTGTCTCACGATGTGCCCGAAGAACCGCAGTTTTCTGAATTTGATGTGGCCCAACAGTTTGCTGTCAACTTTCGCCAGTTGATACTTGTTCGGTGGACACCATCTTGTCCATGGAATTGTTCATGGAATTGGTCACAAGCTAATTATTGATCGTGTTTCTTGTTGACAACAACTAGCATCTCCAATCTAAATCTCATGACGCTGGGCGACCTGGTTTAGTTTTATTCGTGTGTGTGGTACCTTCATTTTAAGTCTGGCATTTTGCTATTGGCCGAGTTTCAATAGACACATATTTTGAATTGACACCATTGGCTAGAATATGTAGGGTTACCATGCGTCCGGGTTTCCCCGGACATGTCCTCTTTTTAGTGCCCTGTCCGGGCGTCCGGGCGGCTTTCCAGAAATATGGCTTTTGTCCGGGTTTTTCCCCGTCCGTTCCCGATCAATCGATACATTCTTATTTACTTTTCTCTGTTATATACTATAATGCCTTAGTAACCTTACCATTGAGCTAAATATTGTTGGAACGCATGTTTAATTCATTATTCACGGAACAGAGATTACAAAATAGTATTATAATATTATTATTATTATTCTGGTCCATGAACTTAATGCGCGCTCTAGCAATATTTAGCTCAATGGTAAGGTTACTAAGGCATGTGTACTGAACATTCACTCAATAAAGTTTATAACCGGATTTGATGAACATTTTATGCGTCCTCTTTTTCATCTGAGCACTTATGGAAACCTAAGAATATGTGAGGTCGTTGGTCCAAATGACGTGGCAGAGAATATAGAATATTAGAAAGAGAAAATTCAAAGGATGTATCTTGGCCCTTGAGAAGTTGGGAGTGTCCGATTAGACTTAAACGAGCGTATATTGGAAAACAACAAGAACGATTTTGGTATGTTTTCTGATGACGACACTTTACCCTAATCGACCCTCACGACGCCTACCCTGACTGATATAAGTTTGAAACTTAAATCCGTTTTAGAAACAAATTTTGGATGGGGTATTCTATTTCTTGACATCGGTTTCAATTTAAACGAGCATAAATAAAAAAATCAATAAGACCTATTCTGGTTTGAATCGAAGCAATAAATCGTTTACTGTAGGCCCTAGTCATGAGAAATGAGCTAAAGTGAACCGTGGGAGTTAAATATAAAACTATTATTTAATATTTACTTCAACATTATTTAAGTAGATATTTGGGCGAAGGGCGGTATCAGGGCGCGTAGTTTTCCGGGCGTGGTATGGTGTTCTTTGTGCCGCGGGTGCTCGGAAGGGATATAAAATATAAAACTATTATTTAATATTTACTTCAACATTATTTAAGTAGATATTTGGGCGAAGGGCGGTATCAGGGCGCGTAGTTTTCCGGGCGTGGTATGGTGTTCTTTGTGCCGCGGGTGCTCGGAAGGGACCATGTTTTCTAATGACGACACTGACCCTAATCGACCCCTACTACGCCTAACCTGACGCTCACGACTCTGAAGACGCCAGCACCCCGATACTGCACTTTCGGAAAAATTTCATGTGTCTGAATTCTGCTATTAGTTACTATTATTTATGCATGTTTGCTGTTGGAAGTCAAATCTTAAGTATAAGACAACAGCTGGGGTTACAGAATTAAAGATTACTAATGTACAGGAATTAACTTGCTGCATTCGAAACTGCTGATGATGAGAACTGAAACTCTGTTTATAATGTATGCAACGATCTGTTGCAACTGCGTGCAATAACAGCTGCCAAGTCTAATGTATTATGAATTTATGATGCCACTGGATACTTCAATTTTAATTCACCAGAACGCATTAAAAACAACCTGCATGTACATTTTAGTTCACCGCTAACCAGTTTATGTGCGGGCATAGTACACTTGACCTACTGTGGTGGCTGTAATAGCGTCACACGTCGAGACCCTACAATTCACTACAATTACGGTGGTGGCCAGAATTTAAAACCCTGACTCTAGCATAAACCCCAACCCCCAGCTCTAACCCCAACCCTAATCCTAACCATAATCATATATTGTGTAATCTTATATTACTTATTGGAGATGTAATTATGACGTATCTGGTATAATTAATTATAATGGTTTCTTTAGTGGTGAATTAAAATTTAAAAAATGTTTTACGGTGAATTAAAATTGAAGTACCATGGACTGTCATATATATATATATATATATATATATATATATGACAGTCCATGGTATATATATATATATATATATATACTGTGGCACAGTGGCCGATTAGTTAGATTGGTAAGCCCGTAACGTTCAGTGTGCGCTGAGTGAGCGGGTTCAACCCTCGTCTGGGTAACCGCTGTGTAGGAACCTTGAGCAGGTCCTTCGTGCGTGCACAATTGCTCTGCAGTACAGCTGCAATTGCACCGTCGAGGCGTGTGTGTGTGCACTTCTGAGGAAAAAATGTTGGAAGAAGGGTGGTATCAAATTTTAGTAATAATATATATGTATGTATATATACATATATAGATAGATATATAGATATATACATATGGGTAAATGCATTGCACAATTTCTTAAACATTAAATTATCCATGCTGATGACTCTGATTGTAATTGGAAGCATATGATTTGTTGCAGACTTTGGTTGAATTAACTTGATTTGCATGATGGCAAAGCCAGAAGTTGAAGGCACTGTATTCATCTATGTCGGCAGAATCCATGCCATACAGACATTTACCGAAGTGAGCCGTTTGAAACCAGGTCAGTTCAGTGTCCACACAGATCTAGCCAGCTGTGTTCTGCTAAAGCTGTCACATTCCCAACATTGTGTTTAAAAAGAGCTCATATTTATGGACATGTGTAATACTGTTGACGGAGCTTGCGAAGGTCGACATCGTATGATTTGCTATTGACAAAATATTGTAAACAGAAAGACTGAACTGTGTATGATTTATTTATGTGTTTCAGTGAAAACTTTTTGTACCTGCTTTACATTTTTTAAGAAATTTGCTAAAAGAAAGATGCACCCTTGAGGCTGTTTAGGCTAAATAGGTCAAGAGTTCATCATTTAGCAAAGATTGTTCAGATGACATTCCTATAGAAATGTCGCCTATGGCACATCATGTGAGTGTACATATTTACCTACTGTTACGTTTACTCATAATACTATACGTCAGTGGCGTAGCTGCCTCTGTGGTGCTCTGGAACGAACCTCGCTCAAGCGCCCTCCCACTGAGCAAGGTCCATCCTCAGTGCCTTATGAAGAAGTAACAGAAAAGGTATATGCAATTATGCAGCTGTTATTCTGTCTTTCTGCACTTTCTCATGGAATTATATATATATATATATATATATATATATATATATATATATATATATATATGTATATATATTATAGGTCTGTTTCTTTGCCTTTCAACATGTCTTGTATATACGAGCATCGTCTGAGGATAAACTGGAGATCACTTTCAAATGACATTATCAATAGGTCGATTCCCCCTCCTACCGACTGCCCATTGGCCAATCTCCACCATTATATAAACTCGATTTGATCATTTTGACTTCATCCTGATTTGCATTGCTTTATCTTTCCAGAGACGAATTTTGATGGGAAGAACAATGTGCTGCTGTCAATGCAACAGCCTCACCTGGATTTAGTAAAAGATGTGGGAGTTCTGGAAGTGGTTGAGGAAGAAGATGGCATCCATGGCGAGGAATTCCAATCGAATCTTTCAATCAGCATCAGATTTCCTGATCACAGGGTTTTAAGTGTTGTAGGGGTGAGCAGAATGCTCACCATCGCAAGCAATGCTCGACAGCTGAAGCTCTACGTTGAGTCATTTCGTAGTTGTATGCAAAATCTACTGTGCCAGAATGAACGTCTGTCCAAGGCAACAGTGACGGTTTGCACTGGTTAGTTAACCCTTTCTTTTTTAATGTCGCTGATCTTGCATCAACTCAATTTGGCTTAATCCCATTGAACTGAGATTAACTTAAATCCACTCAAATCAATTTCAAACCAATCAACGCAACTCAGATCAACTCTGGTCATGTCAACTGCACTAGTATATATCTTCATTTAATGAGACACAAACTGACAAACCGAAGTAAGTTACAAAAAGGTTGATTGTATAGTATCAGCCTGAACTTAAATCAGCGTAACTCAAATGCAGTGAACCAAACAAAACAGATCTCAACCAGCTTAACTCCATTCTGCTTTCATTTGACTGTTGTCATCTTGCATTGATTGATTGATTGATTGATTGATTGAATCGTTTTTAATAACTGAAACAGAGGTTACAGACATTGGGATAAATTTGTACGACATGTATCTACTTTTGAGATGTCAACAGCACAAACCTGAGGGTCATCATAATTATATGCAATGGATTCGGTGTTTGGTTTGTTTCGCATGTGGTTAGGTTGCAGGCAACTTTATCATAATATACAGGCTTTTAGTTGATGATGTGTATCTTAATTAAGCAACAGAACGAAAGAGAGCAATAGGCAGTACATATAGTACAGCTGTAGAGGTTGGATTTTTCAGGTGATGAGGATGCTTTGGAAACAGACATCAGTGAAGACGACCTCGAACGTTGCCGTGACAGCAGTTTCTCAATGCAGAACATTGGCCAGGGACTGGCTTGCCTCTACTTCGTTGATCAGCTTTATCCGCTTCTTCATGGTCTGTGGATCAATGTTTTTTTCATTTTCGATGAGGTGATTTTTGCCTACCATTCTGGTTGAAGTGGTTCAAATGAAGGGACCTGACGATGAAATAAAGGCAGGGTTTGTTTAAATAATAAATTTAAATAATCTAGATGGAGCATATGAGCAATCGACCTTGAATAGCTTATCTTACTTAGTAAATTGAACTTTATATGACGCCTCCTCAAGAAATCTGCTCAGAGGCACTCACAGTGCAATCTTGACTAACAGAGAGCAGATTTCAGAGTAGAATCGAAATGGGATTGAGAGTTCCTAGGCAAAATTTGAGGATCCAAGTGGGAGACCGTTCCAAGCAGTTGGGCCAACAACCGAAATAGCACGGTACTGCATCATAGAAGTCCGAGAGAATGGGACAAGAAGAAGACCCTGCGAGACACAGCTAGCGCATCCTGTTAGCACTTTTGCTAACAGCAACAGGACAGCAAGGCTTCTGATGGCTGTTTTGCTCGATTTGAGCTATATATATATTTAACATTACACTAATTGGATGCAGGAATGTAAATGCTAGATGATACTCTGCATAAATTTTATGTGTTTTATTGCATGACTTGGTTTTGCTGCTGTAGATATGGTGGAGCGCATAGATAGATGGTCTCAGCGGAACCTGTTGCCTACTGTGGTGATTGACTGCTCGAATGAGTACACAGCAGCAGACGATGAACGATTTAAGGCGATTGGTTGGATAACAATTGTCACTGATCCCAAGGGAAAAAGACAAAGGCTCATTAATAACCAAGTCTTTCGACTTGATGATGACACAGTATGTGACGTTTCCATATCATTTGTAGGAGATTCTTGTGGACTTTCAGACGAAAATTTTCATACCGCCTCTTATGGAAATTTTCATTGGGTGCTCTGTTTGGCAGCTCTTTGCAACCTAACAATTAAAGGTTCAAACCAGCAAGTGTACTTTGTGTAACGACCTAGAGCAAGTTATTTGTGCCCATATGCCTTTGTCACCAATACCCAAATAGTATATCAATATCACAGACACTGGGGCTGGAAATGGCCTGTGCTTGGAAGTATAGCCTGCAAAATCGGTGATGCACTGGTTGCATGCTGAGGACCATAGGATGTGTTCAATGAAGACCAGATATTGTTAGAAGATATTGTTAGCCCAATGGTTAGAAGTGAGTTCCTTCTCACCACAGTCCACTATGTAATATGAAGAATTTTTTGATTATCTTTTAAACAGTTTCTCTTTATAACAACTGTAACTTGTCAGTCTTCACACATCTTCTGCAGTTTTTAAGGAATTTAAACTACTATTTGCTGATTTTTTTCAATGCATGCCAATGACAGAACGTGTTCTAACCTCACGTTTCATTTACGAACGCAAAATTTACTCTGTTTGGAAAGCTTGTTTCTGTTGCCATGTTTGTACTTTGGCTATAATAACCTTTAATCTGTGTTTTAATGTGCGAGAAATGATAAATGACTATATATCCTTACCTGGTCATCTTTTTGATCCAAATGGATGAATTGCTTACGTCTTTAGGTCATCATTGAACGCCCTCAGCCGATTTGGACTTTGAAGAAGTTACAGAAGATTGGAAAACTATCACAAGAAGACTACGAGAGAGAATTTCTCTTTTTCAGGAGAACACTGACTGAGATAATTGCAGCAAAAGTATACAGTGGTCAGATCAAGAAATACCTGTGCTTGGTCTACAATGGTAACGGTACGTCTTGGTATGCTGAAATTGTGATTCCTTTCAAGGTAAAACTGTTGTAAAATTGTTTTACCTGCAAGAACAGGAAGTTTGCCCATAAAAATGTACTTTGGTGTGGTTCTTAAAACGAACTATGCATGAAAGTATATACATTTATATATGCATACACAAAGGCAAGCGCTTTGTTTTGCATTGTATACTAGCAATATTGGCTGTGGCTAATAAGGTCATCATTGGGATCACTTATGGATGTATTAAATGAGTGCTGTAACGTTTATGCTAAACTTTTTACAGCAGTGTGCAAGTAAGTCTACTTTGATACTAATTATGATTATGATCATAATTAATACGATAATTAAAACTAAATGTGATGTGATTTTTTTATTTCAAAAACTTCTATAGCCATTAGAGAACATTTCTTTATTCTCTAGAGACTTTTTGGTTTTGAGAGATCATTTTTGCATGAGTAAAACGTGATTAAATAAACCTAATAATAATTGTTTGTGCTGTTGATTATTTTAGAAGCAGACCTTGCAGATTGTATTTTGAACTGTGCAGACAACTACAACAATCAAAGTAAGCACAGTAGAACATTTTATGTTTGGCCTGTATATTTGTATATATATATATTATATATTAGGTCTATGCAAGAGTAAGATAGAAGATATATATATATATTATATATATATATATGTGTGTATAAACCTAATATATATTAGGTCTATGCAAGTGTAAGATAGGAGAGATATATATATATATATGTACAAACATACACACATAATTTATACATATAAAGGAGTATGTAGTACTCTTTCATTAAATAATATATTTCATTGAATACTCCAGCAATGTGGTATTTTGGATGTACTTAAAAGTGCTCAATTATAGATGTTCATTGTTCAGGCATGTATATTGCCATTGCTAGAGTGGGATAATTCAATGAAACACTAGATGCCAAAAAAAAATAAAGTGATACAGACATTCTAGGCAACCTAAATTGCAATCTCTGCATATATCATCCGTGTCGTATCAGGCTGAACTACGACGTGAATAAGTAAGTTAATTAATTATGTGCGTCGTTTCTGTTTGGTTCCACTATGTAGCTTAACTATTTGATCGTTGTGTCAACAGTACCAGGAAAGCCGATGAAGAAATTGGACGATACGGAAGATGTTACAAATGACGATTTGGAGATGGATTGTGATTCAGCTTTAACTTCAAACACGTCTTTCACAAGCTGTGTAAACAAATTGGAAAGAGACGGAAAGAATTTCACTTATGTGGATTCAGGGGATGGTTGTTTGAAGAGTGGATACGGAGACAATGTGGTTCTGAGACTGGTTGCTGAGATGAATGATGAAATTGTCACACGGGATGTGTTTTGTCTCACAGAAGATGGTGGTAGGTGTCTTTTCGATATATTATGTCATCATCGAAAGCTCATCTCTTGCTGAAGTAAATGCCAGCAACTAGTGATGATACTATAGGTCAGCTATTAAAGTTCAACTATTATGCAGCTGCTGTAGTTCCACTTTAGTGGCTAAACTATAGGAATTGTGATTATTATTGCAGGCTGTTGGGAGTTTTTGAGAAATTACTAATACCAGGAAGTGATTTCTGATTTAAAGTTTATTGCTAAGTAAGATTGGAGGCGAGGGAGAAGTGTAGTCATTCGTAACCATATGCTGAGGCTAAGAAAATGCAGTCATGGGCGCTTCACACCCATAAAATTAGTTTAAGAGGCTGCTCTTCATCTAATTTTAGTAATTTATTCGACTATATACATTGTACTGTGCATTTGCTAGCTAGTTTGTTTTCCTTCTTACAATAATCCTTTGTTGATCCTAATTTCTCATTCATTTTTCTATCATATCCCATCATGTCTCTGCCCCTACCCTGCCTGTCTCTTTCTAATTGTCCACTGACAATTAAATCTACTGTCTTAAATGTTCTTATTGTCCGTCAGACGGCGCTACCTTTGAACCACGTTTGAACATATCAAGGCTTGTTATTGTGAAGTTGCTTGTCTTCTGTTGTCAGAAGGTCATTATGGTCTGAAAGTCAGTCCTTCTCTGGAAGTCAGTGTCAATATGGTCACTGAAATAAGCGATGATGACGTCGTCGTCCTGAATGTAGACATGATGGCCGCCGCTTTGAAACAGGAAAACCTAATCAGTGACGACGTCAAGAGTCATTTGACATCAGCAACTTATTCTAATCACTGCCAGGCTGGTCTAGTTTTACAGTTACTGTTATTCATTTTGAATCTGAACATCGCGATTTACCCAAGCCTCGCCAAGGCTTTCGAGGGATTGAAACAAAGAGCAACGCAGTCGAAAGATGGACCACAGGAAGGAGGAAATTTCAACAGCACTAAAACAGAGGTTGAGAAACCACCCAGAGAAAGAGCCAAGTCTACAAACAGTAAGGGTTTATGAATGCTAAAAATCATTCTCCAATAAATATTTATTTATTTTTTATGTTGTGGTTATTATATATTCGTGCATTCTAACATTTTTTATTGTAGAATGGGTTTAATATTATTTTTAGTATAAGCAAAAGTTTGTTGTTTCACATATTTGCGATTTATTAGAAGTGTGGAAAATGGTTTCTTAATACAGCCTGTTTACTTATTTTTTTATTTATTACCGAAATATGATACCGCCCTTTTTCCAACATTTTTTGCTCAGAAGTGCGCACACACACACCTTGACGGCGCAATTGCAGTTGTACTGCAGAGCATTTGTGTGTGAAGGACTTGCTCAAGGTTCCTACACAGTAACTCCCCGAACGAGGGTTGAACCCGCTCGCTCAGCGCACACTGAATGTTACCAGCTGACCGCTCTAGCCGATCGGACACTGTGCCACACAGTCACGTTCACTATGGTGATAACAGCTTCCTGGAGAAGCCAATGAAAATTTAAAATCATGTCACTGCTTGTTATAATCAGTAGTGTTATTAATTATAATCTGCAATATTTCATTATGCAGTATGCAGTTTTTCCTATATGAAAATGAGCTCTAATAAGTATATTTATGTTATGTTATATATTGACTTCGTGCAACTCTCTCATGGGTAAGGTGTTGTCCATGCATCATCCATGCTGCAATTTTGATCTGCAACTCTGGTCAGCAGCGAATCCGAGTTTTGACGAGCCAGGTTTCTGCACATCCTTGTTGAATGGAGACAATATTTTTTTATGTTTTATTTATTATTAAATTTGATATCGCCCTTCTTCCAACATTCTTTGCTCAGAAGTGCACGCGACTCAATGGCACAATTGCAGGGCAATTGTGCGCAAATGACTTGTTCGAGGTCCCTACACAGTGACGCCTCAGACGAGGGTCGAACCCGCTCACTCAGCGCACACTGAGCGTTACGGACCGACTGCTATAACCATTGGTCCACCATGCCACACAAATGACAGATCCTTTGTGCAGATGTGGTGCATTTTGAAGTTTATTTATTTGAATTGTCCACTTTTACATGACCACTAGCTAGTTATACAAACAGGTGATGAAGTTTGTAAAACTTAAAACATGGGTGACTCGAATATTGTATACTGATTACTCTTCATATCCTTTGGTGGTGATGTTTTCATAGCAAGTGGCTGGACGTAGAGTGCAGAAAGCAATAACTTAGGCCCATGGGACTGATTCTCGTTTCTATATGAAGAACAATTTTAAAATTTCTTTCAGGTAAACTAGCCGAGACAAAATCGCAGAAGACACCGCTGAGGGGACCCGAGGCAAAGTTACAAATAATGTCAAATGTACTTTTTACGATGGTTGAGGGTAAGAATTACTACCCCTATGACTTTGAAGTCCAACTCAGAAAATTTATCTTTGAAAGCAAGCAAGACATTTGTAAAATAAGAAACAAGGACGGTCTGACACTTCTCCAGGCGATCGTCACCAGTAACAGACCCCAATTTTTTGGCCCTCTGTTTCGAGCGGGGTGCTGGACAGATCTCAAGCCTCTGATGGCAGAAGACGGTCCTTATGAGGGTAAAACTGCGGAAGATATCTGTATTAATGCCAGGTTTAGGAAGGTGCAGAAGGAGATGGATATTCACCATACCTGGGAGAAATCTTTGAACCAGATCCACCTTGCCGCAAGGAAGGGCGATCTAGCGGAAGTGAAAAGGATGCTCAAGTTCTCGCAAGACCTCCACAACGAAACGGACTCGATGGAGTGTACGTCACTGTATTGGGCCGTTGTTGGAGGAAATGTTGACGTCGTGAAGTTGTTGATGAACCTAAAGGTGGATCATACGAAGGTCAACAAACGCAAGGAGTCGCTATTGCACATTGCCTGCATCGTCGGACACACGCACCTTCTGACGACACTCGTTAAGAACCTTGATATGGACTGGACCGTCAAGGATGCTGCCAAGAAGTCGCCTTTGCTGAGAGTTGCAGAAAATGGGGACGACAAAAGTCTTGTGAAGTTGATGAAGTGCGGTCTTCGTAAAGAGAGGCTTGGTCCGATTTTGGCAATCGCGGGTCACTACGGACGAATAGGGTTCCTGAAAAAGGTGATCGAAGACCAGGGGATAGATCCCGGGTCAAAGGATGATGCGGGAAAGTCGCCGTTCATGCGTGCTTGTGAGCAGGGCAAATTGGAGGTGGCAAAGTACCTTCTGACAAGAAGCATCGATATTTGCGAGACAGACACGCGCAGAAGGAACGTGCTTCATATGGCAGCGGACGGAGCCGGAGTGGAGATGGTGGAGTTCCTCATCAACGAGATAAAGGCTCGTAAGGGAGACGACGTGCTGCGACGCATGCTTTGCCAGAGAGATAAATACATAGGGGGAGAACTGTGCATGCTCATCAGGGGCAAGGACAAAGGCCGCGACAGCTGGCATTACGTCGAGGTGAGCCGCGGTCTGATGGACGTCTTTATGAAGCGCACCCGCAGCGGTACGATCGACGTGGCCAAGTACGGGACCCTTCTGCACTCCGGGTGGGGCGTCGACCCAGACGAGGACTCTGCTCGGGAGATCGAGCAGCGATTTGAGACGCGACGAAACGCCAGCATGGCCGAAGATCTCGACGTGACGCCACTCCACATAGCAGCCTTCAAGGACAAGGATGACGTTGGAGAGATGCTGATGGAGAGGGGAAGCGACGTGAACGCGAGGGACAAGTTCGGTCTGACACCTCTGCATGTGGCTGCTATGCGTGGGAATCTGGCGTTGGTGAAGGGGTTACTGAGGAGAGGAGCCGCAACGGATGTGCTGGATAACCTGGTCAAGACGCCAATAGATGTTGCTGAGGATAACGAACATCGCGAGGTCGCCGGGTTCATCAGATCCAGTCAATATTTACCTGTGGCACAGGTGAGTCTTTGTTCACTGATGTACGGACACGATGGAAGCGTACAGAGCCTTGTGAGGATGATACGGCAGGGGGTCAGTCATAGGATGTGAGGTATGAAGATTAGGACCAGTAAGAGCATGGAGGAAGAAGGAAGAGGGTCAAGTGGTAATGATCAGGAAGAAGACTGATGGAAAGATGACGATCATGATGATGATTTTGATGATAAACAAGTAACAAATAGACTAAAGATGATGACAAATAAACAGGCAACATGCAATAGCTGACAATATTTCATGATGTAATGATGATCAAGTTGAAAATTGCAGTGATGATGATGATGATGGCGACGGCGATTATGATGATTATAGTTTATGAAGTTTTCAATTTATGTGTGATTATGATGATTATGGGCTATGAAGTGTTCAATTTATTTAGCACCAATTTATTTTGCAGTAAATCTTACTAATTAATTATATAAAAACTTTTAAAGACAGAGGCGATTGACAAGTTAGAATTTACGTGGTTTTTTAAATTTTGTGTTACAGAATTTTCGTGAGCGAATTCTGCCAAATATTCAGCGTCTAATTGGAGAAGAATATATTCGGGAATTGCAGGAATCTGGAAGAGACATTCGGACTCATCTGATAAACACATGTAAATAGCTTTCTTATTCAACCTATGCAAAGACTTTCCTATCCGTCTCTTCTGTCTCGCTTAGGACCCATCCATATATTACGCACGCAAAAAAATCGGATTTTCCGACAACCTGCCCTCTGTTGTACCCCATACATTTTGTGGACCCCTCCTCCATGCATACTTACATCTGAGCTCTAACCCACCCCCTTGCAAAGGTAAAATAGCGACATCTATAAGACATTGATTTTACTGCAGGTTATTTATTTTTCTTAAACATCATATTTACCAGGTTAAATTTGTTAACTGTTATGAAGGAATAAAACACTAACAAAACCAGTATTTTAAGAAGTTTAATGCTACATAAAATTGATTAAGCAGGAATATAGTCTGTGATTGGGTTTACAGTTCTGATTTTAATATTCCGTATTGTGGACGTCATAATTAGACATTTATATTTGCGAACGTACATATTTTCGGGACCTCTTCTTCCCACCGTATGCATCTGTACGCAAAAATCGCCGAAATTCGAAACCCCCATCCCCTCGCTGCATACATAATATGTGGATGGCCCCTTAAATGTTTTTCAATTACATTGTGTTACCTAAGATTGAGGTTCCTAGCTACAGATTAAGTAATCTTGGTCTACCATACATAGGCGAAGACTTGATCTTGGTTTTGGGGGACAGGTCAGAAAAATTTCAATTCCCTAATACATGGATGTAGCAAAAAAGAAGGATGAACAGTGGAAGCACTGTAGAAATTTATAATATTCATGAAATATTTATGAAATATTCTGGGGATATAAGCATCTGCATCCTCTTCACCTGAAATTTTGGAGGCAACCGTCTTCTTCTTCCCCTAAGTTTCAGTCTTGCTACCATAACTACATAAATTACTTCGCCATGCATTACTTAAGCTGAAATTTAACATGTAGCCAAAAAAAATTTCAGTGTGGATTGCAAATTATTGATCTCAGAAATATTACTTTAATACATCACCTTTGAGCTGTTCTCCAAAGGTATTAGCTATATATAAATGACCAGATAATGAACTATTTGCTACATTCCAATTACATCGCATTATACGGTTTGTTGATGTTGTGTTTCCTGTAGTGCGTGATCTAACCATCGATATCAATGAGTCGCTGTTGTCCCTTGGATCAGGACCTGTTCTTGAAGAGTCGACCTCGTATGATCATTCGTCCAAGGATTGACCACACTATCCAAGCAGTCAATTATTCTTCTGTGCTATGCCTTCTGTTTGGCAACCAGCTTCTGGCCCACCAGGAAATCACTAGACCTCCTGGTTAAAGATGAAAGCGCCGTACTTACTAAATTTATTTATTTAGCGCCGTGCTACTAGACACTGTTGATGTTCTTATAAGTGTTGGGTATCAGTAATAGTTATGTTCACAATAGCAGAGAATTTTGGAGTTGTTGTTGCCATTAGTGTGGTGTCGCAGTTTCAACATCGCTGAACAACTGTTACCTAGTCGATGCAGCCACCTTATAATGTTTCAGATAGTGAAGTGTGTCAGAAATTGCACGAATTGAGAAATGCACAATGATTTGAATAAACTGGTATGTGGAGCATATGGACGGCTGTCAGACTGGTCTAAACATATTATGCGAGTTGAGAGTAACCTATTAAAGTTGCTGCTTTCTGGTATGCTAATAATATGCTCTTAAGATTTTTGTTTGCCTTTCTTTCCGCATTATTTCAATCAAAGTTGATTCCTTGCAACCTAAATCTCTTCAGTTCACATCTACCCAGCTATACATCTACTGCCTGAAGATTTAGTAAGAAGAGATGACTGATGTAAATTGTAATTAGTAATTGGTGCCAGTGTCTTTAAGAGAGCAGAGGTCATCCAGAGCTGTGTTGGGATTATTTGATCTGCTAATTTGTTTGGCTGCCATGGTTTATGTCATAAGCGTTGTTACGTTTGAGACTAACATGTCATTGCTTCATACATAGAGAGGGGAAAGAATAATCCGACAAGTGCCCAGTTACTTGCATTGGTATCTATGCAATAAGAGCCTTGGTGCCTCTGCGTTCGAGTGGTGCCCAGTTCGCTTTCAGAGTGGCTTACATAATTATATTCCGTTTTTTACTAAAATTAAATTAATAAAAATGCCCTTTGAAGAGATTCCATATTAAGACTATCCATAACTGCAGCATCAATAGCACCCACAAAACGGCTTCCAGCTTTGTGGGTTTTGCTTATGATGGGATGGACTCACACGTGACAACCTATGTCCAATCAGATGTCAAAAGCAAATGTACCTTGAAATACGTTTCATACTAGTCTTCATTCCTATTCATAGGCCTATTGCTTGTACGAGAGAGGGAAGATTCTATTTCAAAGAAGGTGACTCTCTTCTCATACAAACTATGAGACAAACATTATATACATACACATATATGTATATATACCTAGATTCATTGCATTGAATGGCATTACAATTAGTCATCTATTTACATTATGTCACAATTTCTCAGTCTTGCAATTCAGGGTTGTGTGCCCTATTCTCAACGCGCCCCAGAAAACCATATGAAATAAATACAAAGGGCGAAAAGGCGCTTACTATAATGATTGAATGCTAAGACAAAACTGTGAGATAGAAATTCACAGGTAGTTCTTCAACTCAGAGATATAAATATAAACAGCGTGTGTGTGTGCGGACCAGCTCACAGAGAAACAAACGCAAACAACAGTGACCACAGGCAAACGCCAAGATTGCTCCACGAGCCGAGTGATCTTGGCCAACCGCCGTATTTATACACCTATAATGGTCCATGGGCTGATATCCTGTATGCGTCCTATTGCGCTATATTATAAGTAGATGTATGTACAGAGACAGACAGACAGAGAACGGCCCAGAGGCATGCAGGCATTTCAATTGAAAGGAATTGACCGGCGGTGGACTTGAATATGGCACTTCTTGACTGTAGCCCCCACTCAATGAGTTCAGGTTTGATTGACAAGCAGTTTGTCGCAGGTGGGTCGGGCTACAGAGCAGATTGTCGCACAACTGCCCGCCCAGAAACCTTCGCCTTTAACACTACCAGAATTTCAGATTGTGTCAATAAGTTTAGAAGGGTCCCAAATGCGTTTACGCCTAGGGTGGCAGTAGGGCCCCGATAGTTGTGCATGCGTCTCTGCTAGCTAGGCCTTTTACAAGTGAAAGTAAAAACATTAGTTTTTCGGGACCCTATTTTATTGACTTTTGGCAATCTGGTAGATGGCGCAATCAATCCATTTTTGGGGGCATGGCTAGCTGGTACATCTGCTCTTGACATCTGATTGGACATAGGTCTTCACTGTGTATTACAGCGCTCTGGTTGACCAGATCAGAGAAACAAATCGCCTCTGACCAAGACCGTATTTGGGCCTCACCCCATGGCACCTGTGTTGTGCGCGTGTCCATATAATGATAGACACTGTCTGGTGTAAATTTCCGCCTTCCATACGTTGCTAAATATAGAACAGTTCAACGTAATTACACTATACTAATGAAGAACAATAAGCTTAGCCTACAACTTTACTAAATGCCACTTTACTAAATGCGCGTTATAAGAATAAACACACTTGGCTAAAAAGATTTATGCGTTATAAAACAGTTATGATGAAAATGAACAGTCTTCCAAGCAACTGCTTCTAACACGGCCAAGGCTAATGATAGACTAAACCGTTGCAGAAAATTTTCATGGTTCATTTGCATCTGACATCTGATAAGACATAGCCATGGCCTTGGCTGAGCATTTGAGAAATTTGAATATGAAGAGCCTCCTGATTGTGAAATATATCCACTGCTATGGCAGGCATTGGTCGCTAAATAAAGGAAATTGGATAACAGGCGAGTTATGAGGCACATGTACTACATGTCTACAGGTAGAACTACTTGATATGCATTTTAATAAATCGTGTGACATCCACATCAATAATGTGTGCGTGTTTGTTTGTGTGTGCGTGCGCGTGTCGGAGCCAATTGCTGGGTTCATAGCCACCTCAATTGACAATAATGACCATCGCCGCCCGATTAAAAGCGGCATCGAGCGGACCTCTGCAGTAGATCACACAGAGCAACAAAGGAAATCCTTCAGGCGGTCGGCAGTACATTTGATTTGGTTCGAGATTCGATTGACAGCAAGCAACCACGCCTCCACGATGCATATGCGTGCTTTCCTGAGGAAAACGAACGGGACAAAACTATTATATTGTAAACTTGCCAGAGTGGAGCTTGTCAATGACTCGTTCGAGTGTGCCAACGATATTTAATTTTGTGCATTTTTTGTCATTTTCTCTCTCAATTTTTGAGTCATGTCCGTAAAAATTTGATACATTGCTTTGTCATCGAAGCGTGACACGTGCGCAAAATTTCAGCTCTGTAGGTCGACGGGAATATACCGAAAAAAGTTGAAAGAACTCCGACGAACCGAAGAACCAACGATCCAACGTTCGTGACAAACTTTACGCAAACTAAGTTAAAGAATTGAGGGTAAAAAGTAGGATAGAGCGCATGTAAACTCTCCTAAAGAGAGCTCAATGGCATGTATACGCCTATTTTACCTAGATCGATCCAGCCCAACAGTAGGCCTATCTGAACTTGCTAAAATAGCAGGTGCCAAACTGCAAACTCCTTTCCTGCATATGGCACAAACCTCAAGCGTGTTTGTCACCAACTCCAACCTGCACTCCGTTCCCCTCTACACACAAATTATGACCGAGAGCACACAACCATATTCTCCCGCCCGAAGACAACTGTCCATTTTCCCCCAGATCATTATCTGTAAATATTTCTTTCTTTGTTATTCAATTCCAAGCTGCGTTTTCGTCAGATTGATTTCTTCAGAAATAGCCTGCTATATATTGTTTTGCATATTCATGTTAACATTTTTGAAATGACGTCAACTGTTGTTGTCATGTTAACACCGCATTTCTCATATTTGAAATCGAATCGAGGATTATAATTTATTGTGCTTCGTGTGTTATGTTATGCAACCGTGTCAGAGTATGCCTATATGCTAACGCGCTGCATAAATTAGTAACTATTTCAATAGACTTTCTACCCGTCACGTATTGTTACCTAATAATCCTGCGCAAGCTCTTGTCGTATTTATTCGGATTTATTACGAAGCTGATTCGGGTCATCTTAACTTGTGCAAGGAATGTTTCGATTTTCATCAATCTACAGAAAGATGTCTACTCTTCAAATCGGCTTCGGGTTTTTCTTCGGCCTCGTTTGGTGGATGTCAATCGTCGATACTAAACAGCCAGAGTAAGAAACAAGAACAACAACAATAAAGCAATCGCTTATATATATATATATATATATATATATATATATATCTGTGTCCTTGGGTATATGGTTGTCTCCCACCCTCCTCCCTCTCTCCGTTCCTCCCTCGCTCTCCATCTCTCTCGCTCTCTCTCCCCTCTTTCTCTCTGTCTCTGTCTGTCTGTCTGTCTCTATGTTTCTGTCAGTCGAGATATGAACTCCCTTTTTCCAACATAATATTTCCATCTATTGCCGTTGTATTCAGAGGCACATTTTCCGGGTTGGCCATATATTATAGGTCTTATAATTGAATTCCACCTCTGAATTGCACAGATTTTCGATTCCTCCTTCATCGCTGTGAATCATCGACCATCATCTGTCACTGGCTTCTCTATCGATCACCCCAGCAGTGGCGTCGCAAGATTTATAGGCCAGAGGAGGTAGAGTGGATATGATTGGGTGTGGGTGTGAGAGATAGGCTACTGTACCTATATATCCATTTTTAGAATAACAATGTAGCTACCAAGGAATAATCATTTGTGTGTTGACATTGTGGCATTATGTGGCATTGTTGGCATTATGATGCCATCATAATCATGCAACAGCTTGATTTAAAACTTAAAACTAAAAAATTAAACACAATGTATCAGAAATTCAGAATCATTAAAGAACAGAATTCAAACTAGGCCTATATGTATATGTGGTGCATTGGTGTAGGCGGGATTTGCCCCAAGGGGGGGTTACTGTAGGCACTTTTGGGATAGTCATTTTCCCTACTAGATCTACAATAAATTAGGGGCTCAATGAGCAAGGATTTTTTTATAGCCTTTTTTGCATTGCAACAGTTTTGTGTGATATTACAAAATATAAATACATTTTTTAATTAAAATTGGCAAAGTCGCATAGCTAGTGATTTTATAACATTGGACACAAAAATCACAAACATATACTGAAGCTTTAAATTTGATATAATTGTAAAATAGTTCTGCCTATGCAAGTCAGTCTCAGATTTTCTTTTCTTAACATCATAGTAGGCTAATATACTTCTTCTGATCATCGGTAGAAGTTAAGTTTTCTTGTCATTATCTTATTTATTCATTGCCTATAATCATAATGAATATTGGTCTTAACTTGCTTGGCATCACAGAACGAAATCTAATCTTCGCTTCCTTAGTAGTTCATTGATTATTTCCTCGGTTGTTGGGGTCATTTCAAGGTGAACACAGTGCTTAATGTGTAAAAAAGAAACGCATGGACGCTAGGAGAGCCGTCCATAAATGACTTCCGGTAATTTTGGACAATTTTTGACCCATCCTCCTTTGTCACACGTCGTCATAACTGCCATAACTCCTCAAATATGACGTCATATCACAAGGCTCTGACCCCCCCAAATCTAGCCAGATGTCCAGAATGTAACGAAAATTTTCTTATAATTATCCAAAAATTTATTTGTAACTATAAAATATTTCAATTATAATAGCAGAACGAAAAATTAATTAGCCTATGATGATATAATGATTACCAGGGGTGTAACAAGCGGGGGCGCAGAGGGGGCACAGGCCCCAGTTTCAAAACGGGAGGAGGGGGCAAAAGCCCCCAGTTTTTGTGCTCAGGGCTCGCCATGTCCACCCAAATCGGTTCTTTTTTATGTTTATCCAATGGCTTTTTAAGATTACTTTGTTAAAGGAACTTGTGCCCCATTATTCAAATTTCTGAGGGGAAAAATTCAAAAAGTGAGGGGGGGGGGCAAAAAAAATTGTTTGTACTTCGCGTAATATTTTAGAAATTATGCCCCCCACTTTTCAAAACCTTGTTAAACCTCTGATGATTACAATCTTATGCATTCTTCACGATGAAAGACTATCAGAATCATAATTAGTGTTGCTTAATTGTAACAACTACTGTTAATTGAGTGGAACTTGTTTAAATGAGTTTTTAATAAAATTACGTATTTTGATGTGATGATGTGACGTCACATTTCGTCGACCCCTCTCACACTTCGTCACAAATTTGTGACCCCTCCCCTAGGCGCGTGACGTCACATATAGACGGCCCCTAGTGTCAAACAGTTAAGAACTATAAATTGCAAAGGCAGAGCACCAACATGTTAAGTCGACGACAAATCATTCGTGCACTATGGTCCACTGTGTTCGTTAAAATAGAAGTTGGATTTGTGATATTTATGATGCTTGACTAGAAGTTGGATGGGTGAATGAAAAACAGATGCTATTTGGATAAACATAATGCCTACTGAAATAAAAGTTGGATCATTGAAAACAATAATTGCTTAAATAAAAGTTGAAATGACAAAATGGTTCTTGATGAACCAGAAGCTGGAATTGCAGACCTCAGTATTATCAATCCAACATCCATTTAATCACATACAATGGGCGAAAAATGGAATTTATCATTCGTTAGGCTTTTTGTCCATCAACAATTATTTAGTCGTCAATTATTTGTTGGTGAAATATTTGTTGTAATTTATAGCGTAGGCCTACAGAGAATTGCTTTCTTTTATGAAATTGTCGACAAGGGGCTAGTGATGCCGGCATCGTTTAAAAAGTTTGGAATAGAAAAGAAAGTTTGCAAACGTGCGAAGCGCGAAATTTGTTTCCTCCTCTTTTCCTGTTGATAATAACGTACGCATATAGAAGAATTGCACTGCTGCATGGACTCTCATGGACGGCGTCCAGCCTCTGCTGGCCAAATAAGTGGCAGGACGGCGTCCAGCCTCGAAAATAAGTGCCTGGACGCCGTCCATGACCGCCCAGGCACACCTTAAACCCTGGGTGAACATGTAGAAGAGCTAATCAATTCAGCCTAGTTTTGCTTGTCGAGTTCCTGAGATATGTTTCAGACGGCGAATTGTTAAGAAAGAGCGCTCACTGGTAGCCTACAGATGGAATCAGGCAATGTAATGTTGCCAAGATTTGCAACAACTTTGTAATATTTCGGTAAACTGTTGGTTGATACAAATGCATTGCGTCCAAATCAACTGAAGTTTCATCTGTTAAAGAGTTCATACCCTGACTTATCCGATCGTCCACCTTCCCTCTTTCGCCAAAAACCAACACCAGTCTGAGGTCTTAACATCTGCTCTGACTCCTTGGACGATCTGGACCTCACCAGAACTCCCCTGTTCACGACCTTCTGATTCAAAGCGTCGCTCGTGAATAAGCAGGTGCCCTGCACTTGACTTTCTTGTGGCGCTTTATAAGTTTGTAGACTACGTTTACGATTAACTGAACATGTCGTAACTTTTAACGCCCCCCAAATTCCAAGCACTGTCCATGTCGTTATACTGTGCAAATTAACCGAGCCCCACAACCTCATTCAAAACCCAATTTCACCTGGGTAATTGAACCCCATCACAACCTCTGACCTAAAATCTCGCCGCTTTTTCTCGTTAACATTTAGGTATAAGTGCAGAAAACCTAAGACTGCACTCAGGCTGACCCTCTGTTTCTCGTACGAAGGACGTGACCACGGAAATCAGGTCGGCTGCGACTTCTACTGCATGCTCTTCTCAAAAGTAAATGATACACAAGTGGTTATCAACGCTAACTACATTACTGACAGTTTCACGAATTGGTGCAGATTGGCAAAACCGAGGATTTTATTGGAGAACGCGGGTAAGTTACAGAAAACCCATTCCTCATGAGTTCAGAGTTCGATACCCGGCCACAAATGACTCTATTGAGATATGTGGGAAGAATAAGGCATTCTTATTATACGTTTTCATTGTATTATTATTATTATTATTATTATTATTATTATTATTATCCGTCAGCGCACTTCACGTACAACAGTCCTTTGCGCTTTTCCAAAATACTGACAGGCTGACTGACAGTTCTCTAACTGTCGATCCAGGTGGGCTGTTTGAACATGCCTCTGAATGCTACGGCATTGATTCTTTGAGTGCAAATGGAGAGCCGTTGAAACAAGTGCACGGTCTCCATGGGGTCTCCTGATATGGCGGTAATGCGGCGACCCAACTCCGTCAAGAACTCGCGTCCAGCTCGATTGATAGGGCCCACCGATTCGAATGCCAAGGGAACGAAGTCATGTGTGGTGGAAAGAGTTGAATATTTGGAACACTTTGGTCCGCGGCATGTTCAGCTGCACCGCCAGGCACTGCCAAAGACAGGTGGATGTAGGAAGCGGCGCACGTGTGGATAGTTGTAGCATTCCAAGCGATGTACTTGTCTCTCGCCCAGGGGATCAGTATCGCTCCATCAGGCCTCTTTCCGTCGCTCTGGATGAAACCCTGTGGCTCCTTCAAGGATGGAAGATCTGTTTTTAAAAAGGTTCTCCACACAGTATCATTCAAGGAAAGTGTCGGGCCGCTCTTCCCGTCGAATGTCTGCAAACAAGACCGTGATGTCCTCCTGGACCAGCGATTTCTTCACACTGGCATTGATGCGGCGCACTAATGTTGAGTCCCAGGCGAAAGCCCACCGCCATCCGCACGGCCTCATTGCTTAGACCCAACCCGCAAGAGATGACGGGAGCAGTCGAGAGCCAGTCTCCAGAGTGGGGTGATGTCATCGCGCCCAGTCTTGCCCGGCTGAGCGAGTCATTGCAGGAACACCACGCTGCAGCCCTGTCGATGTTAATCAAAGGTCTGTCTCAGACCTTCTGACTGGTCAAGGCCAATACCTCACCATCCGGGAGTGTTAGTGTGCGGGCTTCAAGGATTTCTTCCTTATGAACGTCTATTCACGCCTCCGTGTCGAGGTCGGCGGCAACGAGTGACCTGGTCGATGCAGCTGATGCTACATAAGCTGAAGATGCCAGCATCAACACCCGTCTAACTCCTAATCCGCCGTCTCTTATCGGAAGTGTGGCCTGTTTCCATTGTATATCGCTGAGCTTGATGTTAAAGATGTTTTCCTATTCAACTCTTCTCTAAAAGGGGTGTCCCCAGCAGGGCGATGCACGCAGGAGGTAAATCAGTTTCGCCGCCCCGAAGCATGAGCGTATCAGCATAGGTGCGGCCTGAGCCTGGAGGCAGGCCAAGTCCTTCAATGCCAATTCCAAAGAATCGCCATGTTTGAGAAGAACTCCATCCAGCGATTGTCCCTTGAACAGCAGGGCAACAAGATGAAGCAGTGAATCCCGCTTCATCCTACGAAAGTCTTCAAATTATAAGTCCGTTAGTTCAATTTCAGAACAATATTCATATTTATAACTGTTCAGCGAATTGTCAAGTTCTTTGACTGCGGCCAGGTGCTGCTGCACCTTCTCCTTCCTGCCCCATAGCGAGATGTCGTCAAGGTAGCCCAACCTGAACCCGGAGCGGTACGATTGGAGCGTTGACTGTAGCGGCAGACAAACTAACAGCGGGCCCAACGGATCCTTTTGTTGCGGCCCCATCTGAGATTACACCACAAATGACCCAAACTGTAGTGTAGACTCCGCCGAATAATCTTGATGGATGAACGCGTATAGTTCAGGTATTGCGTCATAGACTGCCCGCAGCAAGACCAAAATCGTGCTACCGCGGCATATCCGCGACGAAGCTGCTTGCAGAGTGAACCGCCGCTTCACTGCCGCCCGGTGTTGCAATGCCCACCTGGTGTTGAGCGAAGAAGGACCCTAGTCTGGTCAAGGCGTATTTGCTTGCGCATTTCGCAGTCAGCCGTCGCCAAACGTAGCCTATCACGATTGGTCTGAGCCCTCCTGAATTTTTAGAAGGGGCGATGACGGTGCCTCCGAAAAGAAGTTCTCGTATTTCGAGTTGGCACTCACCCCTTAGCAACACATTGATGAAGACGGTCAATGCATTATGATAATAATAATAATAATAAATATGCCAATAATAATGCCAATGATGAATAACACTATATTTGACATAATAATAATAATAAGAATTATTATTATTATTATTACTATTATTATTACTATTATTATTATTACTATTATAATTATTATTTTGTTTATTGCCCTGAAGTACTTAATTCCCACAGGGACTTAGAGATTATTAATATAGAGATTTTATTGTCCGGAGGGTCAGGCCTCGTCTTCTGGGGTCAACGGAAAGGTGCCCATGAAAGCGACTAGGTTGTAGCGTTGGATGCAAACAGAAAGGCGCTGAAAAAGAAAGGTCTGTCACCACTTATCAGAGAAATCCGGCTGCCGATATCGCTGATGAAATCCAATGCCGATGAGTTGAACCGGCCCATTGTCTCAATAGCGAGCGGTTGGAAATCATAGGAGGAAGGCAGTCCACCGTATTTGAGAGTTTTGCGGTCTGCCGCCTGAACCGACGCAGGTCCCTTCTCCCCAATCTGAGTTTTGTACGAGGCAACACAGGTATGAACAATTGTAGCATCACATGCCAGGTACTTCCACTCGACCAAAGGATGAGCGTTGCTCCGTCGAGCCTCTTCCCATCAGATCTAAATAGGCCGATGGTTCTTTGGTGCTTGGTATCTGAGCCCTTAGAAGGGACCGCCAAACGATGTCATTTATGACGTTGGTGCGCAAAAAAGCGTCCCTGGGCCCTCCTGCACACGAAGCTATTGTGGCCTTCCGGACCCACCGCCTCTCCACAGTGGCATCTGTTAGGGCCAAAGGTTCTAGGCCCAACCTTAGGCCTACCGCCACCCGGACCGCCTCGTTGTCAAGGACTAGGCCGCATGTAGCAATGGGCAGCGCGGTCAGTAAATCGACTGAGTGAGGGCTGCAAGCTGCGTCCAACCTGGCTCCATTGACCAAGTCGCAGGCGTGCCGACGGATCTCCGTTTTGTTAATCTCGATGAGTGGTCGATCCCAGATGCACTGCTTGATCGGCAGTGGATGCATCACCTCGGGCAAAGATCTACGGCGGGACTCCAACAGTTCCTTCCCGTATCTATCTGGAGCCATCAATGCAGCCGAGAGGATGGTGGTTTGCAATTCGAGGGTCGCTGCAGCTGAGGCCAAATAGGCAGAAGAAGCCAGCGAGACAATCCTACGGATGCCGAGTTCACCATCTCTTATAGGAAGTGAGGCCTGCAACCACTGGATGTCGTTCAGACTGCAATTGACAATTGCTTCCAGGCCCAGCCTCTGCAGTTCGTCTAGTGTCCTCAATGCAGGGTGGTCAAAACGTGGACAGCACCGGAGGATATAGCTGAGCCTAGAGGATCCAAAGGACGAACGCTGAAGGAGCAGGGTGTTCTGTGAAGGCATACGCCGCAGTCTGTCCACCGCCCGCCGATGCACATCACATTGGCCGTCCAGGGCGGCGTCCAGGGCCTCACCCCGAAACAAGGGGGCGCCCAAAAGGTTCAACGCGGTCGCATCCACCCTAGTGTAGCTGGACAGTGGGCATATTGATGCGGACGACGACTTTGGCATGAAGATTTCGCATTTATGTGGATTAAGATGAACACTCATCCGTGTTCACAATTCGGCCATTGCCGACGCATCCTGGACCACGGCCTCAGCGGATCCGTCCAAAGTCAAGTCAGCCAAGAACCCAATCTTTAGCTCAGCATCGAGTGATTGCAGCACCGGCTGAAGGGGCAAGCTGTAAAGAAGTGGACCCAGTCGGTCCCCTTGCTGGGGGCCCATCTGAGATGATAGGAACAGATGGCCGAACCTAAGGACTGTGGGGGCCGAATATGCCTGGAAGGCAAACGGGTAAATCTCTGGGATCACCTTATGCACAGACTCAAGCATGATGTCTTGTCGAAGGGAGTTGAAGGCGTTGGTCAAGTCCAGCTTAACCAGCATTTGATTGGGTCCCATGGCATCGACGAAGCGTCGAGTGGCATGCACCGCGGCCTCGCAACCGCCCGGCACTCCTATTCCCAGTTGAAGAGGTGCAAAATGAGATGTTAGCTTCGTCGTTGCGTATTTGTTGGCGCATTTGGCAGCCAGTCTTCGCCATACGTAGCCCACAGCAATAGGCCTGAGTCCCCCGAGTCTTTATTCAGGGCGATCATGTTGCCCCTAAATAATTTTGGTCTAACCTCGGGGGCGGGGGGGAGGGCAGTCACCACGTAGCTGCAAGTTTGTAAAATCTGCAAAAGCCTCGACAAGAGGCTGCGCCGCCCCGCCGAATCCAACCAAGTCCTTCAGGTGGTCCGGTCTAGATCCGTCTGGGCCCCCAGCCGATCCCGTCGGAAGTGTGCGGATCGCCTTCAGTACATTCTCAGCCGTCGCCGAAGCCGGGTCGGAAGACTCTTTAGGGCCTCAGGAAAGGGATCATTCGGATGTTTTTCTTGCAGGAGCTGGAGATTATCTTCGTTTGGAAGCGCCGGTTGCCCTCCCTAGCACAAAATGCGCTCCGCCACCCTTGTATTGCCGTCCTCCAGTTTGGAGTTAATGGCAGCCAGCAGCACCTCACTTTTGCTCCGACAACCATTGGTCGGTCCGGTTCTTAATCACAGTTGTCATGTTGCTGCGTATACTCTATTCTAAATTATTATTATTATTATTATTATTACTATTATTATTATGCTAAGCAATCGCTTGGAGTTTCAAATTATTATTATTATTATTATTATTATGTTATCGCCCATGATGAGCTAAGTGAGTGTTGGCAATGTCCCGAAGAGGCAGGCTGCGTTCCCACGCTGAAGGACAACTGAGATACGTTGGAACAGAAATGACGTCTCCATTGGATCGTGGGTTGCAGCACTCGTTCGACTACCCAACTCTGAGATGAACTCCAGTCCTTCACTGCTCCAAGCGCCGCCGGATTCCAAGGAGAGGGCTACGAAGTCGTGGGTGTTGGTTATGGTGGAATACCTGGCCCTCTTCGTCTTAGCTGCGCGTTCGGCTGCTTCGCCAGCTCTGATAGATGTGTCGACAAGATGTGACATGGCGTAGGTGTCGGGCACTGTCACATCCCATGCCAGACATCGACCACGTGTCCAAGGAATGAGCGTGACGCCGTCCGGTCGCTTTCCATCTTCTCTTAGCAAGCCGAGAGGTTCCTTTTGCGCTGGAATCTTCGCCCTGCCAAGAGCTCTCCAGATGACATCGTTCAACATGCTGTGTCGTTGATGTTTTCCGCTGCCTCTTCTACAAATTAGTCCATGGAGCCCTTTTGCGTCGACGCTCTCTTGACATTGGTGACACAAATGTGGCTCGCAGAGCGTCGTTCCTAGCCTCAACCCGGCTGCCAGTCGTACATCCTCGTTTGAGAGGCGCAGGCCTAGGGCAGTCACAGGGGGCGCTAGCATCCAGTCTCCAGAATGAGGTGCTCGTGAGGCCAGCAGGCGAGCACGGTCGCATGGATTGTTATTGGAATCCAGCAGACCTTTCCATGCCTTGTCTGTGAATCGGAGGTCCCATTCTTTCTGGCGATAACTTGCTGCTCCTGTTGGTGGTTCTGCATCTGTCAGGGTCTTCCAAGCGTTGAGTGCTGAACTCGCAAGTTCATATGGTTCCTCAGCAGACTCTGTTGGTAGGATGCATGCCTGGAGTTCGCTTGTACTAGCAGCAGAAGCCAGAAAGGCAGAAAGTGCCAGCGTAGATGCACAACGAACTCCCAGACCACCATCTCTCACCGGCAAAGAAGCCTGGAGCCAGCGGTCATCGTCAAGGTCCACATTTAAAATGGTTGACAGTCCTTACTATTACTATTATTATTATTATTATTATTATTATTATTATTATTATTATTATTATTATTATTATTATTATTATTATTATTATTATTATTATCATCATTATTATTATTATATATGTTTCACATTATGCTGTTATCGCCCATGATGAGCTAAGTGAGTGTTGGCAATGTCCCGAAGAGGCAGGCTGCGTTCCCACGCTGAAGGACAACTGAGATACGTTGGAACAGAAATGACGTCTCCATTGGATCGTGGGTTGCAGCACTCGTTCGACTACCCAACTCTGAGATGAACTCCAGTCCTTCACTGCTCCAAGCGCCTCCGGATTCCAAGGAGAGGGCTACGAAGTCGTGGGTGTTGGTTATGGTGGAATACTTGGCCCTCTTCGTCTTAGCTGCGCGTTCGGCTGCTTCGCCAGCTCTGATAGATGTGTCGGCAAGATGTGACTTGGTGTAGGTGTCGGGCACTGTCACATCCTATGCCAGACATCGACCACGTGTCCAAGGAATGAGCGTGACGCCGTCCGGTCACTTTCCATCTTCTCTTACCAAGCCGAGAGGTTCTTTTTGCGCTGGAATCTTCGCCCTGCCAAGAGCTCTCCAGATGACATTATTATTATTATTATTATTATTATTATTATTATTATTATTTTCTTTTTGCCCGAGGTATTAATAATCTCTCAGATGGACAAAACAATATCCGGAGATGTGATAATTTTCTGGAACGGCATATCACTCGGCAGCGTGAGGTAGGGCAAATGAGCTTCTGAAGGCAACCGCATTAAAGCGTTGGATTGCGTTAGACTTATTATTATTACATATATACATAAACATATACAGTACACTTATATGCATATACACAATTCACACGTACACTCTAATTCCTCCTCCTCTTCCATTTTCTCCTCCTCATCCTCCTCTCTGTCTTCAAACTTCTGCTACTCCTTCTGCTTCTGCTTCTTCTAACGGCCCTGCTCTGCCTCCTCATCATTCCTCGTCTCCCTCTCCATCACCCCCTTCCTCCTATTTCCCATCCTCCTCTTCCCTATTCCACCTGCTCCCGTTCTCGTCTTCTTCCTCGTGCCTCTCCTTCTGCTGCCCCTCCTCTCCTTCCTCCTACTCTATCTCTTTTTTTGCTCCTTTTTTCTTCCTCTTCTTACTTTTCCCTCTTCTTCCTCCTCCTCCCTCTCCCGCCGCCATCGTTTCCACCACGGCTGCTCTCACTGAAGCAGCTGTAACTATTACGATTGCAGTATATGCTGAAATGTAATGCTTTTAGCCTGTTAGACAGCAAGACCAAGAGTAGGCTTGTTGATGACATCGCCGGTACGGATATGCCCGCGGGTACGAGTCAGGTCGAGTAGTTATTTCGAGTACGGGTTGGGTACGGGTACGATCCTGTGTACGGGTAGTGGTCGGGTAGCAAAATACTCTACTCGCAGGCAATTGATCTGGACATACATATAAACCCCATATCCATACGAGATCTACATATTGCGGGAGAGGTCAAAAGTCCAGGTTAGTTTAGTATGAATGTAGCATACTGATCACAAATGCTTGTCAAATCTTGCCTTATCCTACTCTAACCTAAATCTATGCCTTATGCTATTCTATCCTAAACCCGTGACTCATCTTACTCAATCCTAAATCCATGCCTTATCTTACTCTATCCTAAATCCATGTCTCATCTTACTCAATCCTAAATCCATGCCTTATCTTACTCTATCCTAAATCCATGTCTCATCTTACTCAATCCTAAATCCATGCCTTATCTTACTCTATCCTAAATCCATGTCTCATCTTACTCAATCCTAAATCCATGTCTCATCTTACTCAATCCTAAATCCATGCCTTATCTTACTCGATCCTAAATCCATGCCTTATCTTACTCTATCCTAAATCCATGCCTTATCTTACTCTATCCTAAATCCATGCCTTATCTTACTCGATCCTAAATCCATGCCTTATCTTACTCTATCCTAAATCCATGCCTTATCTTACTCTATCCTAAATCCATGCCTTATCTTACTCGATCCTAAATCCATGTCTCATCTTACTCAATCCTAAATCCATGCCTTATCTTACTCTATCCTAGATCCATGTCTCATCTTACTCAATCCTAAATCCATGTATCATCTTACTCAATCCTAAATCCATGCCTTATCTTACTCTATCCTAAATCCATGCCTTATCTTACTCTATCCTAAATCCATGTCTCATCTTACTCTATCCTAAATCCAAGCCTTATCTTACTTTATCATAAACTAATGCCTTGTCTTATTCTATAATAAACCCACTTACTCTGCCTTACTCTATCCTAAATCTTTATTTTAATCTATCCTAAATCCATGCCTTCTCTTACTCTATTCTAAATCAATGTCTATCTATCTTACTCTATCCAAAATCCATGTCTGAGCTTACTCTCTCCTAAATTCATGTCTTATCTTATTCTATGCTAAAGCCATGTCTTATCTTACTCTATCCTAAATCCATCCCTTATCTTACTCTATCCAAAATCCATGTCTTATCTTACTCTATCCTAAATCCATCCCTTATCTTACTCTATCCTAAATTCAAGCCTTTGGTCTACCCTAAATCTATGCCTTATGAGGCCCTATCTTACTTTTTTCTCTACCTCAGACCCACGACAGTCCATTGACAAAACGCTAATTTAACATTTCAACGACGCGTGACGATTTCGTTGCAGATATATCTGACGATATGCAACTGGGTTACTCGGAATTCGTGGTATTGATGGGTGCCATCACGCCCGCCTGCCTCCGAGAATCGCTCATCCTCTTTGATGACATTGTCACTGTGAATCAGCACAAAATAACGGAACAGGATGTGATGACTCTTGCAGACTTGGAAGCGTGGTTCTATTGGATTGAACAATCATCCTTTTATCAAAATTCTAAGGATGTAGAAGAAATTGATCTCACGCATATAGACCTTTCGTGTTAGTATTGCCATTTCAATCTATTATAAAGTGTGTTTACTCACAATAAGTGCGCAGTTGACATCGTCAAGTTGGCAATTAGCTCAATTGTCTGTTACAGAAGTGTGCCGTGTTTAGCACGAATTTTGAAAGCTTCGCTCGAGTCAACGCACGATTTCATTTTAATAGGCTAGTGTATGTTTTAAATGTTAGGTCTACTCAAAAGTTTCATTACAATAGTCCCTACTGTAGCCTATATACAACGGAAAATTTATTGCGCGTATTAACCTAACAAGTCTTGTAAGAGAGCGCGTTTCGCTTAAATCCTAGTCATTATGCAATGTATATATTAGATAGGCCTACATGTAAATGTTTGGTTTTTTAAAATCTAATTTGGCTAACAATCATTATGCCTATGCCTCTGTTGGCCCTTCGCTATGCAACAGTCATCCTGCTGTGACTCGTGCTGCAATCTTATCTAGTAGGCAACTGTTTCTGCTCGTTCTAATAAGGCTTATTTTCGCTAGGGGTTCTTCGCACTGGGAACACCTCTGATTAGGTTGTACTGTGAGAGGCGTATTATAAATCCGTAAATAGAATAGAATAGAATTATGTGCGTTGACGAAGCGAAGTTGGGAGACTGTACATGCCTACCATTATTCAATAAGCCCTGCAGAGAAGGCACGATTTCTAAACTTTCGGTTTGAGTATCGTAAAATCCTCTCGCGCTGATTATCGACGTTTTTTAAAGCTGAGGATAGAACACAATATAATTTGCGCCCTTTCCACATTTGCGCCCGAGGCCTAGGCCCCCTCAGTACGGCCTTAATTAGGATACAATACAATTTTCAGATAAGCACTCACCAAATTTAATGCGGTATAGGCCTATATGGTAATTGAGAAAGTATTGCAATTGGTGATGTAAGGACAAGTTGTCACGGCAGGGCAGTAAGCCCTTTGCCAAATTGTTAAGACACTGTTATTTGTATGCATATTAGTAGGCCCCCATAGCTAGGGCATAGTTAGTAAGATACAGTAATTTTAAATTGGCATAGTAAGCATTACTGATAAAGGTTTAAAACAGGGCGAGATGATTCACAAAGCTGCATAAGTTGACGTAATCTATGACGAGTCAAGGGGAGAGGCACTGTTTATTTAGATGCTCTCGGTTGGAATAGGCAGGACGCCGTATTTTTTAAATACGGCTATGCAGAGTGATACGATACGATAGGAATGGGTTATGTAAGGTCAGGTACATATGGTATGTTATGATATGGTATAGCTGATCAATAGGCAATTACAACGAAGGCCTAGTCATCAGTTTCTCTGATCGCAAAATAATATATTACATGTGCAATACGAAAATGTTCAGCAGGTATTAAGGCGCCACATAATCTCTAAACCTTTTTCAATTTCAGTAACAGTTCACAAGAACGTTTTACAGGAATACTGGGAGCAGAAGGTGAGTAACTTAGCATCAAGAACATCGCAAAAATAACTTGGGAGTCAACTCATTCCTGTTATTTCATTAATTCGTTAACTGACTGAAGCCTTATTCAATGCATACAAATGAAGAAACGTTGCCTTGTAAGAGGCCGTCCATTCACGACGTCACGCTGTGACGATGTTTGAATAAGGAGACGGGGTGGGGGGCAATGAAATGTGACTAGGAATGATGCAATATCATCACATCAAAGTGCGTAATTTTATTAAAAATTTTCACCAAATGAAACAGGTTCCACTTAATTTACAGACAAAATTGTTACCGCAATCTGACAATACTAATAATGACTATTGTATTCTTAATTTTTGACTGTTTACTTTTATGCTCGCTGTCAATTTTGGCGTTTTGGAAGTGAGGTAGCCATTCTGTAACTGTGTAACACACAAGCAGGAATCAATTACACCGCCAAAACGCAACTAGACACAGAGAGTCGCTTCACGTCGGCAACATAGTAAGCGCGAACGAAGTAAATATGGAGTGTGTAGATTGTATAGAGGAAAAGGACCTGGATCTGAATGGAATATCAGTTGAGCAGAATGATTAGATCCAAGCTCTCCCTATATATTCCATGACGAATCATTTTTGCTTCACCGTGGGAGAATGGCAAGGCTGTTAATATCGCGATAAAGTATCGCGATACTTTGGTATCGGCGATCTTTTGCAGTATCGCCGCGTGTATCGCGATTGTTTTATTTGATCGGTATCGCGTGTGTATCGCGAGACCTTTTTTAGCCAGTCATCGATACGCGATACCAATACTTTTTTCTCACCGTTTAAAAAAATTATAGTATTTTTTTCCACTTGAAATATTTGTGATCAAGAAAGAGTGAGCAATATAATTAAATCATCACGCAGGAAAAGTGTCTCTTATTGCAACCTACGTTCTGTGGTATGAATATAATAATGAATCTATAAATAGGGAAACGATCGGATAGTGTTTCCCCTTTACGCAGAGGCGGCGATCCCGAGGGTCGTGGGGGTTGACAAGTTCCCCCACCTTTTACAGAGGGTGTTAATTTACACGTGTGTCACCCCACATTTCCTATTCCTCTCATTGGGTGTCCCTTCCCACCTGTCAAGCGAGATCGCAGCCTGTGCCTCTACGCACATCCTTGAGTAGTAAAGCCAGCCCATATTGCTTAACGGAACGTTGGAGAGTTGCTCATCTTCTTTACCTAGGCCCTTGAGCCGGCAATGGACGAATCCCATGGTACTGGACACGGGGCCAGTGATATCGCAGGACTTGCCATTTACTTCCCAGATTGCTGCTTGGTGACAGAGGCACGTGTGTGTAAACAACTAGCCCATGGTCGTTACACGGAGTCGAACCCGCAACCACATGCTACGCGAGCAAGCGCATTACCGATAGGCCATCGTGTAGCACGCTTAAGTATACAGTACACATTTTAAAAGTAATAATTTTGATAATAATTGTAAATATTCTGATTTTTTTATGTAAAAATCATTATTATGATTATACTGATTTCTGATATGTGAAAATAATAATTGCAACTATACTGAATTTTTGTATATACGAATAATACTGTGATTATACTCCTTTTTTCTTTAGCACATGTTTTGTGTGAATTAACAGGAAACTTGCTCGTCGAAAAAGTATTGGTGAAAGTATTGGTGTTGGCATTGAAATACTTTTTTTGATGAAGTATTGGTATTGGTATCGCAATATTTTTTTGCAGTATTGTTAACAGCCCTGGAGAATGGAAACGCATAGTCTGGATTGTTTCAAGTTATTGTTATTGAATTCTTTTTTATAAATGTGATCATTTTACCAGAGCTTTATCCTGTGGAATGCATAATTAATATAATAATTATATTATCTTCTTTTTCTTCGTTCTACAATATAGGTTTAAGTATTTTTTTCAGTTATAGTTACGTTTTTTTATTATCATATGAAAATTATTTGCACATAAAATTCAGGACATCTGGTTATTTAGGAGGTGCACGGAAGGGTCAGAGCTTTGCGACGTCATATTTGAGGGGTCATGACTTTGTGACGACAAGTGATGAGGGGATGAGTAGTCAAAATGAGTCCAAAATTGCGTGACGTAATCTTATGGACGGTCCATAAATTAGTCGTAAATTAATTTATACGCTGTCGCAGCTGATCTACCGCATTTGGAACGCATCTGATTAAGTCGCACAATGAGAGGCGCTATAGAAATCTATAGATACAATGTTCTGCTAAATACGAATAACTAAGACACACACGCACGCACACTCACGCGCACACACGCACGCACACAAGCACTGAAACATTTGAATAGCCCTCTCGGAATGGTAGTTCTAAGAAGAACCGCGGTTAATACAGAGGCCTACGTCCGTAAAAAGGAGGGAGAGGTAACCGAAAACTACACAACGGAGAGGCAGAGCATATGGGCGTCAATTCCCCCTAGTCATGAGGGCAATATCCACCCTCCCCTCAACTTCCACTCCCCATTCAATGCTTAACGTAGGCCCTGGGACACAATCCCCGGAAAATATTATTAAAGGATGAATCATAGAATGAACAAAATTAATGGTGTGGCGTTCTGCCGCCCGAGCGCCTGCCTAGCGCTAATGGACGGTGTCGACTCCAGCTCGCTGACACGTCTGGAGTCGCCAGAGTCACTTCCTTATCAAATCTCAGTGCCAAATGGTTGCTCTCTATATCTATCAGGATGATCGCTCTCACCAGTATAGATTAAGGATTGGCCTCTTTTCCAAGAAAGGTAACACCGTTCGAATTAGTCACGAGGTCTGACTGCCTATCTCGCGGTCGCCGGATGGGGAACGTTCTGAGGATGGCCGTGCTCAAAACAGGGTTCGTAATCATAAAGGCAGGAGTCTTACTCATCTTGTCTACCGAGCCTCTTCTTTCTCTCTACCTGATGTCGCATAATTCAGCATCTTGTGACTCTGATATTATCGCCATTAAGGGACACCAAACGTTCTCTTAAGTTACGAAGTTCAGAATGATATACTTGAGACAAGTCCCGAAGTCATATCGACCTAGACAATTATCGGTAGCTAAATTCAACGTCTTGTACTCCTAGACATTACTGTTCGCAACTCTCTAAACTCTGTCGTCCTAGACACTACCAGTCTCACAGCTCTTCGTCATATCATGCTAGACATTTAGCTATCACGCCTTCTGCTCAACACGTATCTCTCGGTCTAATTCCGTGTATAGCATAACGGCCGCACACGTATATTTTATCATGCACCACAATTGACGGAATAAGTTCCCTTACTCGTCCTCTGTGTTGGCAGTTACCCACCAACACTGGTATATTCTGCTTCGATAAAAATGACACTGGCATGGTATTCACGGACTCTGATAATGAAGGTCTTCTGTCTATAACCTTCGCTATCTGCACACAGATCTTCGATCCGACCTACGCACGAGGGGGCCCGACCCACTTCAGTCAGTTCTCGGAGCTGTGTATGACGACAAGCAATCATGTATTCACCTGACTATTCAAGCGTACTCGTATTGATCAATTCGATCAGTAGATACACTTCGGGAAAACGGCGAGAGTAACTATGACCGACGTAGGTAGCCAACAGGAATATTTACGTATCGATCAATTCTTGGTCTACTTGTTATCTTTAACCTGTGTTTCCGACTGCCCAGACTTTCCAGTCTGCGTTCACCTGTTTCATACTTGGGTATCGGACGACAAGGGACAACCCAGACTTTCACGTGCCTCTTGGTCCACTTCCGTGTGTGGCATACCGGCCTCACGCGCATAAGTTATCATGCACACGATTGATCGTCCTCTGCGTTGGCAATTGTCTACCAACACCGTAATATATTCTGAGACTTCGGGAAAACAAGAGGAGTAACTATGACCCAACAAGAGTATTTATCGAAAGACCCTAAATCAATCCAGAAGACATACTGCGGGGACACCGCAAGTACAGATATTACGTTTAGTAACTCAAGTAAAGATGCGCGGGGAAACCGCGAGCAAAGACATTGCGATCAGACACAACAGCCAACGCATCGCATTTCGCATTGTAAGGGTAGATGAATCCAAGTTTCAACACTCCGCTATAGTAGGGATCCCTTAGGATAAGCCGGGGAGGGTCGCTCCTAAATGTGGAGGTGGGGGCTCAAACGACGTTATATCGTGTTTCGTTTCATATTTTCAGATTTTGAAAAGAATCGAAAAAGAGAAGATCAAATGCACAAAACCGTTCACTCCCACACCGTAGGGGAGAACCCTACGAACTAGAGCATCGATAGTAGGTTGCAGCGCAGCTCATTGCTTTATGAAAGATTGCTAAGGACGATGTTAATTGAAGTATGTTCTCAGTTAATAGTGACCGATTGAAGGATCGAACAAGTGACTCTATGCATTTATGCACGATAAAATTCAATTAAATGAATGGCAGACTTAAACTAACGATTAAATCAACTGCATAAACGATTTAACAATCGAGTTATGAATATTAATAAATGAATGAACAGTTTGAAAAACTGAATGAATACTGCCAACGACTCCTCATTGAATAAAATGAACTATTGAATGTCTGAATGAACACTGAATGAATGATAGAAGGAATATGTTCAATGATAAACCATAAACAATTCTGGAAAGAGCGACTGTCAGAAAAATCAACCCAACACAATAAAAAATCCAGGTTAAACATAAAGTTAAGCCCCTAGAAATATTCCAACATTTTTGTAATTCATTAATTCATCAAGAGGATGATCCATCTCAGCACAAGATAACAGTGAGCTTGCAAACTCAAGAGCCAATTAGCTCGAGTCAAACGCAAATTCAAAAACAGGGGCACATTCGTCAGAAATATCTCCAATTCTGCCAACAGATGAAAACACAGCCAGAATTATTTCCCAAAACGCCTGATCCTAAAACGATTCTAGTAAAAGCAAAACACAGGCTGAAAAATCTTTATCGGAGATCACAGTTACGTTGTGGAACATGTGACGAACAATAATCAGTGCAAACAACCGCATACCTTATCATAACATTTGCAACATAGAACTGGCAACTCAAACTGACCGTTTGAGCAAACACCTCGTTTGACTAACATTAAGTGTGTTGAGAACATAGTAAGCTTAACCAGTGGCGTCACTAGGCGGGAGCGGGGGTGCGGACCGCACCGGATGACACTATTCAGAGGGGTGACACCAAAATGACATAATGACTGTCTTAAAAGCGCTTGTGCAGATTTTCAGCAAAAATTCAATAATTTTAAATTAACAACAGATAACTAAGCATATATCGTAACTTTATTTTACATGTACGGCTGACACCCTTCAGAGGCGTGACACCAAAATGACTGTCCTAAGAGCGCTTGTGCAGAATTTAAGGAAAAATTCTTTATTTTTAAATTGAGAATGACAGCTAACTAAACATATTTCGTAACTTTGTCTTACACGTAGGCTTATATGACAACGCTGACACCAGTGCATCAATTTACGTAGGCCTAATGCCTACTCTATGCGTAAACTCTATGCTAATATAAACCTACTTTTTTAAAACCTTCTAGGCCTAAAAATTAATGAGATGCTGTCAGTGTCGTCATTAATGGTCGATGTGTGTTAAAGCTCAATCGATAATAACTATGGACGAAGGCCGTTCGAGGCTTATTCAATAGTGCCTATGGTCGATGCGTGTTAGAGTTGATTCGATGTTTTGACTATCTGCTGCTGCTGTTACGTTAAATAAAAAGAAGTTCGTTGATCAACCCATTGACTTTGTCTTCAAGCGCCCTTGTGGCGGCATAGCTGCGTTATGACGCTCTAGAAATTGTCCGTTTAGTAATAACGATAGGGACTTTCTACTTCGTGGCAGTCTTAAATCCTGCGCCAGGCCGAGCAGGTCTGAATGCATACAGGCAATCAGAAGACGGGGAAAACCTCGGCCTCCTGAGGGTACCAGAAAATAAAGGAGGAAGCCGGATTTTCCCAGACCGTTGGTCGAATCCTGCAACTGTCGGACCAACGCTCGGTGCCGACACTAGAGTGCGTTCGCCACAATGCTCTAAGATATACGCCTGTCATTCTTTCTGCAATATTTCTATCAAAGCTGATTCACATTGATCTCAGTCAAAATGTAATTAGCTTTCACGTTTCAGTTTAAAGACCTGACAACCAGGGTTTTATTATATAGAAAACGTTTTGATTTGGCAAATTAACGTTTATTCAATTGACTGTTACGTTCATTGATCAATTGGTTAATAGATTCGTTCATAATTGGTAACATATTTGTTTCATTATTTAATCAGTTAATGACAGTACTGTGATGCAGACTATGTTAGATCTCTCTGCTGCCTACTATGCCTTCTACCATTCTTTTTGCGGCATACTCTGCATACCTTACTTACTTTTAACTAATTTTTTTAGCTGTGCTTACTCTGCCTTCCTTCCAGCCTTAGCTTACTGTTATTTCAGCTGCCTCGTGTGCACTCCCATTTTTTTCAACGCAATCAGTATTTAGTGCAGCCATTGGTCGCTGCTGTTCAGCATCTGCTCTGGATTTGCTCTCTCAGCCGTGGATGATGTAATTAGAGGGAATGCCCAACCCTAAAATTTCAGTGCCTTGATCCGAAGAGCTAGGCACGCAGCTGACGACCGGGCCGTGTTTACGCATTGGACAGTTTGCGCCTCCGGTTCAAGTAATCGAGACCAGGGACTCTCTCGCGTATTGTCACCTTGCGGGCCGACCGCGTTGAACGGACTTGCGTACTTTGTACGATATGGGTATGGCCTTTTCATATGCGCGGTGCCCAGGCTAATCCACGACCACTGCCCTCGTACCTCTCCCTGTCGCTCGCGTGTTTGAACGTGTTGGCAGTGTATGTTAGCACATGGCATGACAGGAGTTTCTCATCACCCGCAATCGTTCCCAGCGTGCGCAGCAGCATGGATGACGCGTAGTGGAATGCCCCTCTCCCGTTTGGAACCACCGCTCCGAACACGTATGGATGCCCGGGATGGAGCCTAGCCACCCAGTCAATGACATCACAGTTCCGATAGTATTGTGAGAAACTATAAGTTTTCACAAGATAACCGTTTACTCGACTGGGACACTCTTTCAGTATATATAATATACTGTAACCAAATTTACTTGTAAAAACTGTTAAAACGTTTGAGTAAATTTAATTACGCCACATCATAGCATTGCATGTGTTATGAATAAATTAAAACTGCGACATGGTGCTCGTTAATAAGCTAGTGCCCAGCTCATGGGTTCCTAAAAGAGATTATGATTACGACAAATAGGCCTATTAACACGTTTTGCTGACACTAGTTTAACATGTAGATCACCTGCCCGACATCGATATGCTAATTTAGCTGTATTTTGATTGTATGTAAAGGCTTTTTAATTTATTATACGAAAGTTTAAAATTTTTGAACATGGAAAACGCTTTTTCATTAAGGAATAGGAAACGTAACAAATAACTTTTACATAATGGTTTTGTAGACTCCATGTGGTTGCTTGACATAATTATACTCTATTGGTTTAAGACTTGAGTTACCGTCTGTACTAGACTAGTATTGTATTGTATTGTATTGAATTGTAATTAGGTATTTGCAGGAAGTGACTCTAGTGTACAGTTCTGTCAGTACACGAAAAACTGGTTTATTGAGTTTGCTATAGTATTTCGATTTACGAATGACAGTAGGCCTACCTTATGCAATTATTAAATAAATTTTGTGAGCTTACATTTTACGTCTTTCAGTGATGTTTGATGCTCGCGTGTACAATATGTCAATTCTTAGTTCCTATTAGTATGCCTTCTTGAGCTACATGTTTAGACTGCGACTTAAAAGTTAAGACGCATTATCATTACTATAATAATAATAATAATAATAATAATAATAATAATTATTATTATCATTATTATTATTATTAGGTTTTTTTCGAGGTATTTCTGATCCATCAGGTGATAAAAAAATTGTCCAAAGACCGAAAAATTGGCTTATCTGGAGCGGTTAGGCTATTATTATTATTATTATTATTATTATTATTATTATTATTATTATTATTATTATTATTATTATTACTATTATTATTGTTTTTGTTGTTGTTGTTATTTTTCCCCGAGGTACATAGGATCCCTCAGGGACCAGAACATTATTTAAGAAAGATATAAAAACGTCTGGAACGGCCCATATTCGGTGTCGAGGTCCATTGTTGTAAATGTGCTGCGAAATGCTACCGCATTGAATCGCTTAACCGTGATGGTTATGCGCTGAAACAGATAGGAGGTCTCGCGTTCATCTCCAGATATTGTGCTGAGGTTTTGTTCCAAGGAGGAAATGAAAGCCAAGCCTTGAGCAAACACGGGGCCCATGGTTTTGAAGGCCAAAGGGACGAAGTGATGGACTGCTGCAAGTTCGATGCACTTGTATTCTTCTGAGCAGCCGCCAACTCGGCCGCTGACCCAGCCTTCCGAGAAGCGGCCTGTCACCGTTACATCCCATACCAGACTTCGCCCAGACCTCCATGGGATAAGAGTAAGACCGTCAGGTTTCTTGCCATCGGTTCTCAAGAGGCCCATAGGTTCCTTGGCGGAGGGGTAGCCGGCTCGAACTAAGCTCCGAAAAACCATTCGTAGCTTAATTCTGGATTCGGGGGCGAAACGGAATAATTCCCCGCTTAGCAGGTCCTATTCTTCTCATGCTCTCGTACCTTATAGTCTAGAGAACCTTTCTACGGGTCAAGTCGAAGCAGCTAGAAATCAATCCACACATAGAGATCGCAATTCCGGACCGCAATCTTTTTTGTCGGAATTTCGGGATTTTTTCAGTAACATCCCGGAATTATTCCGGAATTTCGGAATTGCCATTGTGAACGTATTTTGGCCGACTCATTGCTGTCGATTTCCAACGTAACAGAACAAATTGAAATACATGAAAGTAGGGTCGACGGAATCACAATTTCACAAAGTCAATATTCAGTGTACCTGTGCGTGACGTCATTTATGGACGGCCCCAAAGGGGCGCCAATTCTGTAGCTTATCCCGGGGCGCAAAATACCCTAGCAACGCCTCTGGCCTTTAAAATCAGGATAAAGCGCCGGGGAAATCTCCTAAAATAAACCAAACGCACAAGTTATCTAGATCAATCCGGTCCAACAGTCTCTGAACTTGCTAAAATAGCAAGGACCTCTCCATAATTTTATTCCACAAGCCTCAAAGTATGTTCTGTATACTAGCTCCTACCTCCAATTCGTCCCCCACCATTCACCAACTAAGATCTAGAGTACACTCAGCACACAACCATATTCTCCCACCCAAATACAACTCTTAATTTATTCCAAGATCATTATTCAAAAATATTCATGTTTATAATTCAATTAGACGCTTTTATTGTCCACTATCACTCATGTCAGCATTTCTGCGTTTTCACCAGGTTGCTTTCTTCCAAAACAGCTTAAACAAATACAGACTTTTGTGCAAGACTTGGAACTTCGAGAAAAAGGCGAGACCGAGAAAGTGAGGCACCGAAGAATTAGTGAAGCACCAAGACCGAGACCGAGACATTAGGTACAAGACAGTACAAGACAATGAAAGACAAGTGATCTTAAATAAAGGCTGTTGAATCATATATCAGTTTTCGAGAATATGGTTCGTTTATTACTTCAATTTGAAACTTATAATGTAGTACCCATTCCAGAGAACAAATTTTCTATTGCTGCTTTATCTTTTTTATGTCTTATCGTCAGCTTATCTTCTGAATAGTATAAAGACAGCCTGTGTAGACAAGTATGAAATTTTTTAACACAATTTTAAATAAGCAAATTCCATACCAAATACCAAAAGAAATTATGAGTTGCAATTTGCGAGTTATCCTTACTCACCCTGCGATTCTCGAAGTTGTTCCAATCGTTTCGGTTATTGTAGCTTTACACCATCTACCAACGGCACGCCATTGCTATTGTTTATCGATAACTTCAAATTGCGTAAACGCAAACTTCAAAATTTCAGGTTCTCTCTCAGACATTTTTTTAAACTTTAAGACAATCGAAATGATTTCAGTATCATGTGGCTCACGCGTTAACCAGAATGGCCGTTTCTCTCATAGCGCAAGACTTGAGACAGTTAACGCGAGACTTGTCGAGACCACTTGTTCGAGACAGAACCAAATTTTCACTTCAAGACAGTTTTTTAAATTCGAGACCCTGCTTCGAGACCGAGACAACAGGTTTCCGAAACCGAAACACTAAAAAACTATCTATCTCGAGACGTCTGAGACAGAGACATTGTCTCGATACCATACAATTCTGAACAAATATCCTATGCATATTCGTAGTAAGTTTTTTTTTAAATGACGTCAACTGATGTTGTCATGGTAACGACGCATTTCTCATATTTTAAATCGAATTGAGAATTATATTATTGTGTTTAGTGTATAACTGTATGCAGGCCTACTGTGCAACCGTGTTAGAGTATGCTAACGCGCTGCATATTATTTCAAAAGACTTTCTACCTCTTACATACCAGATATTGTCACATAATCCTGCTCAAGCTCATGTCGTATTTATTCGGATTGCGAAGCTGATTCGGGCCATCTCAACTTGTGCAAAGAATGTTTCAAATTTTTTATTCAGTCTACAGAAAGATGTCGATCCTTCAAATCGGCTTCGGGTTTTTCTTCAGCCTCGTTTGGTGGATGTCAATCGTCAATACTGAAGAGCAACCGCAACCAGAGTAAGTAACAGCAGCAGCAGCAGCAGCAGCAGCAGCAGCAGCAGCAGCAGCAACAACAACAACAGCAGCAGCAACAACAAGAAAAATTGTCTGTCTGTCTGTTCCTGTCTCTGTTTGTTTGTCTGTCTGTCTCTCCCGCCATCTCTCTACCATCTCTCTGTCTCTGCCTCTCTGTCTGTCTCTTTGTCTGTCTCTCTCTGTATGTCTTTGTCTGTCTGTCTGTCAGACAGACAGACAGTTGTTGTCTGTCTGCATACTCTAACACTCTGTTTGTCTTGTCTGTCTCTTTCTCTTTCTCTGTCTGTCTGTTTGTCTGTCTGTCTCTCTCTCTTTCACTCTCACTATGTCTAAATGAACTATCTCCTTTTTCCCGACATATTTCCATCTATTGCTATTGTATTCAGAGGCACATTTTCCTGGTTGGAAATAGAGGTCTGATAATTGAATTCCACTTCTGAATTGCTCAGATTTTCGATTCTCCGTCATCGCTGCGAATCATCGACCATCGTCCGTCAATGGCTCTTCTATCGATCACCCTAATGTGACCCCATTATTGATTATCCACTTAAAATTGATGTTTCATCTGTCAAGGAGTCTATACCCTGACTTAACCGATCCTCTGCCTTCCCACTTTCGCCAAAAACCGACACCCATCTTAACATATGTTCTGGACCTACCCAGAACTTCAATTTTCACGACATTCTGATTCAACGCATCGCTCAAAAATGAGCAGATGACCTGCACTTACCCTTCTAGTGGCACTTTAGAAGTTTGTAGGTTACGATAGCTATTAACTGAACATGTCTTAACTCTTAACGATCCCCATTATAAGCACTTTTATAAACACAAGCAGCATTATAAACCCCATTATAAGCACTGTCCATGCCATTTTACTGTGCAAATTAACCGAGCCCCAAAGCCCCATACGAAACCCAATTTCACCAACGTCATTGAACCCGATCACAATCTCTGATAAGACCTAAAATCTTGGCGTTTACCTCGTTAACGCTTAGGTACAAGTGCAGACAACCGACTACTGAACTCAATCTGACCCTCTGTTCCTCGTATGAAGGACGTGAACACGGAAATCAGGTCGGCTGCGACTTCTACTGCATGCTCTTCTCGATAGTAGATGATACAAGAGTGAAAATCACTCCTAGAGATATTGCCGCCGGTTATAGGACTTGGTGCAAATTGGCAAAACCGTCGGCTTATTTTAATAGCAAAGGTAAGTAACGGAAACCCATTCTTCATGAGTTCAGAGTTCGATACCCGGTCACAAATGGCTCTATTGAGACATGCAGGAAAAGATCAGGCATTCTTATTATGCGTTTTCATTGAATTATTATTATTGTTATTATTATTATTATATTATTATTATTATTATTATTATTATTTTACATTATTATTATCATTATTATTACTGTTATTACCATTATTTTAATTTTATTTATTACCAGAGGTAAATGGGCTACTGATCCCTCAGTTTGATAAAACTAATCTCCGTAGAGAGACATTATTATTATTAATTTATCCCGAGGTATTTATGATCCCTCGGGATTAAAAAAAATAGGGAGGGCATTGTTCTGGAATGGCTAGTCTTCGCAGATGGTTTTTTTGGTGGAGAAGTTGCTCCAAAAAGCGACTGCGTTGGAGCGCTGGACAGTCATTGACAAGCGCTGATGGAGGAAGGTGGGGTCTCTCTTGTCGCCTGATACCTGGGCAAGCCGGCATCATGGTTGACAGGACCCAGAGTCTCGAAGGCCAAGGGCACATAGTAGTAAGATAATGATGATGATGATGATGATTATTATTATTATTATTATTATTATTATTATTATTATGACAATTGTAATCATAATAATATAATAATAATGATTGTAATTGTGCTTGTAATTATTATTATTATTATTATTATTGCTGTTGTTTTTGTTGTTGTTGTTGTTGCTATTGTTGCTATTATTATTATTATTGTTATTATTATTATTATTATTATTATTATTATTATTATTAGTAGTAGTAGTAGTAGTAGTAGTAGTAGTAGTAGTATGTGGTAAGTAGAAGGGGAGTAGTAGTAGTAGTAGTAGTAGTATGAGGTAAGGTGAAATGGAATTAGTAGTGGTAGTAGTATTGTTATTATAATTATTATTATGATTATTGTTTATTATTATTCTTATCACTGTGAATTTATTAAGCGTCCCAAGTAAGCCTACCAATTGATGGAGCCGATCATAGTCCTAGTACAATTTCAGTCTTAGAGGAGACTCGAATTCATAGGCCCACTCTTCGCTTTATAACAAATCGACAACTATGTCTATTCCACAAGGCGAGATTAAAAGTGTAAATTAGATGGTGGGGTATACGGTTAAGTAGTTCGTGGTAGGGTAACGTAAGGTAAGGGTAAGGCAAAGCAGCGTGGTGGTATAGATATAGTGGCAGGGTAGGGTTGCTGTAGGCCTAAGTAAGTGAGTCAATTCTTTAATACAACCAGCTGTCAATCAGCCGTCTAGTGAACACGCATCTGCACTTGGGGTCTGCGTGTACATTCGCTAGACCGGTACCGGCGGGTACGAATAGGGTACGTATTTTACGTGTCGGGTACGGGTAGAGTAATCTCTAATTATACGGGTATGGCTGTATGCCTATTTCACCCGTGCCGACTTTTGGAGTTACAATGTCGCCGTTTATTGTATAGGCCTAGGTGAATCTTGCACCATCAAAGACTATGTATACTAGCTTTCACATCTGAAATCCAAGTACACCAAATGCCTGCGCATGATGCGCACAGATAAACATAAACATATACATTATATGCAGTACGCATAAATCCACATGCACATACACAATAACTCTATTTAATTTCTCAACTCCCTCATGCTACTGCACAAGGCATGGACGAATCAGACATCGATCTTACGTATATAGACCCTTCGTGTTAGTATTCACCCTTTGAGCCAATTATAAAGTGTTTTCTCACAATAAGCGTGCAGTTTACGTCGTCGAGTTGGCAATTAGCTCAATTGTCTGTTACAGTAGTGGACCGTGTTTAGCACGAATTTTAAGAGCTTAGCTCGAGACAATATACGATTTCATTTTGATAGGCATTGCCTATACAATGGGGGTCATTGCAGGCTTTTAATGCTGAAGTGTGAGTCTGTGCTCTGGTACGGCGCTGCGTCGAGGGCCTGGAGAACTATTTTGCCCCACTGTCATTGTTCGACGCCGCGGCTCGTTGCGCTCTGCTGCGCAAATGGAGCTAATTAATTACTTGTCCCCTGTGCGTGAACTGCTGTCCGTTAGCGCCGTGCTTTCTCATTGGCTGGTCCGGTGACCTGGAATGGTTTTCCAGTGGTACTGCATCTCACGCCTTATAGGCCAATATGCCTTTTTTAGTTGGCCTTGTCGCAGAGTGCTCGAGCATGTGTATATTTAGCTTCCTTAAAGAATATTTAGCCTATTCATCCAAAATTAGTTCTTCGAAAAAAAACTCTGTCTATATCTGAATTTTATAATATATTCGAAATTTAGATAGGCAAAAAATTGTGGAAGCGCCAGATTAATGCTAGGCACATGACGAAACTTTTGCTTGGTACGGCCCTGTTTACTTTACCCTAAATCCATGCCTTTATTCTATCCTAAATTTATGCCTTATGAGCGCTTATCTCTGCCCAGACCCACGACAGTCCATCAACGAAACGTTAATTCCACATTTCACCGACGCGTAACGATTATGTTTCAGCAAAATCTGGCGATATGGAGCTGGATTACTCGGCCTTCGTGATACTCATGGGCGCTATCACACCCGCCTGCCTCCGAGAATCACTCCTCCTATTTGAAGACATCGTCACTGTGAATCAGCACAAACTAACAGGACAGGATGTGATGACTTATGCTGATTTGGAGGCGTGGTTCTATTTAATTTCTCAACTCCCTCATGCTACTGCACAAGGCATGGACGAATCAGACATCGATCTTACGTATATAGACCCTTCGTGTTAGTATTGCCCTTTGAGTCTTTATAAAATGTCTTCGCACAATAAGTGTGCAGTTTACATCGTCGAGCTGGCAATTAGCTCAATTGTCTGTTACAGTAGTGGACCGTGGTTAGCACGAATTTCAAGAGCTTAGCTCGAGACAATATACGATTTCATTTTAATAGGCATTGACCCCCATTGTATGCTTTTAATGCTAGGTCTACTCAACAGTTTCAATACAATAGGCCCTACTATTATACAATGGAACATTTATTGCGCCTCTTAACCTAGCACGTCTTGTACGAGAGCGCGTTTCGGGTTAAATCCTAATCATTGACTCATTATGCAATGTAGATGGCATTAGATCAGTGTTGTATGCAAGACTTGAAACTTCAAGACCAAGACGAGACCGAGACAGTGAGGTACCAAGACCGAGACCGAGAACGAAACACTAGGTTCAAGACAGTACAGGACAGTAAAAGACAAGTGATCCTATATAAAATGCTGTAAAATGCTAATGTATCAGTTATCGGGAATAATGCTTCTTTGTAATTTAAATTTTAAACTTAAAATGTATATAGTACAAATTCCTGAGAACAGTTTTGATATTGCCGCGCAAGATTTTAAGACAGTTCACGCGAAACTTATCGAGGCCGCTTGTTCGAGACAGAACAAGACATTCACTTCAAGACAGTTTCTAAAAATTTGAGACACCACCTCGAGACCGAGACCTCAGGCTTCCGAGACCGAGATACTGAAAAACTGTGTCGAGAGATCTACTGATCTAACGACACTGTCTTGAGACCATACAACTCTGCATTAGATACATGTAGGCTAAATGTTTGGTTTTTAAAATCCTAATTGCGTTGACGAAGCGAAGCTGTAGGCTGGGAGGCTGTAACTTTATTCAACGAGTCCTGCAGAAAAGAAACGATTTCCAAACTTCCGGTTCGAGCGGTGAAGGGAGATTTTCTAGGCCTCACAAGCTCGAATAGAAAGCCAGTGTAATTCTTACAGTGTTGGTTTGTTCTTATCTCTGGGATCAACACCTTTTATTAGACGAACAGCAGTTTGTTGAACTGAGGATGGGTTGCAGCGTCGATGAGGCTAGAGAGTAGGCCTAAAGGATTGAGTTGCAGTAATTGAGACCGTAGTCTGGAGACGACGCGGCATTGGATGATGACGTATAGGTAGGTTTCATTGAGACAGCGTTTCATTTGTCGAATTCGGCGAAGGTGGAAAAAGCATGCTTGGAAACGGAGCGTTGTGCCGCGTCATGGTAGTTTGCAGTCAAATAGAACACCGAGGTCTCGGACCATATCAGCCGGTATATATGGTAATTGACAAAGGAGTGCAATTGGCACGGTTTATTTAGATGCTGTCGGTTGGAATAGGCAGGATGACGTATTTAAAAAAATACTGTGATGCAGAGTGATAGAATACATTAGGAATGTATTATTTAAGGTCTGTTACATATGGTATGATATGGTATAGTATAGCTGATTAATAGGCAATGACAACTAAGGCCTAGTCATCAGTTTCTCTGATCACAACAGAGAAGGAGGGGGGGGTCGAACTTGCACGATTCGCGTTTCAAGGAGAGCTGTCGAACAGTTGATCATGTGTAAACTATAATAGGCCTATATTACATGTGCAATATAAAAATGTTCAGCAGCCATAAAGGCGCCACATAATCTCTAAATCTTTGTCAATTTCAGTCACAGTTACAAAGGTCTTTTTTAAGAACTACTGGGAGCAGACGGTGAGTAACTTAGCATCAAGAACATGGCAAAAATATCTTTTAAGTAATTCCTGTAATTTTCATTAATTCGTTAACTGACAGAGGCCTAATCTAATGCATACAAATGAAGACACGTTGCCTTGTGAGGGGCCGTCCATAAATGACGTCATGGGCCTGGGGAAGGAGGGTCACACATTTGTGACGATGTGTGAAGAGAGGACCGGGTGAGGGGTAACATCGCCACACCAAACTGCGCAATTTTATTAAAAACTGTCACACAATTAAACAAGCTCCACTTGTAGAATTCTGTAGAATTAACAGAATTTTTTTACCACAATCTGACAGTACAAATTATGACTATTGTATTCTTAATTATTGGACTGTTTGCTATTAAACGCTCGCTGTCAATTTTGCGATTTTGGAAGTTCCGTACCCAATCTGTAACACGCAAGCAGGAATCAATCAAGTTTTATACTGTTTAAACGCATCAAGCTACAGAGAGTCGCGGCACTTCGGAAGTTCAACAACATAGTAGGCGCAAACGAAGTAAATAGAGAGAGTGTAGATTGTATAGACGAAGAGGACATGGATCTGATTGGAATATCTGTTGAGCAGCGTAATAAGATCCAACTCTCCCTATTTATTCCACGAAGAATCATTTTGCTTCTCCGTGGGAGAATGGAGAAACATACAGTTTGGATTGATTCAGGTTACTGCTATTAAATCTTTTTTATAATTGTAATGATTCTACCAGAGCTTTTCAACTTGTGGAATGCATATTGAGTGTAATAATTGTATTCTATCCATTTTCTTCGTTCTACCATATAGTTTTAAGTATATTTACAGTTATAATTATTTTTTAATAATTAAAGGAAGAGTATTTTCCCATAAAATTCTCGACATTTGGTTATTCCGCGGGTGGGGAGAGCTTTATGACGTAATTTTCGAGGAGTCGTGACTTTGTGACGACGTGTGATGAGGGGTCAAAATAAGTAAATAAATTGCGTGACGTCATTTGATGGACGCCCATACATTAGTAGTAAATTAATTTATAAGCTGTCTCGGCTGATCTATCGCACTTCGAACGCCTTTGATTAAGTCGTACAGTGAGAGGCGCTATAAAAATCTATAGATAGAATGTTCTGCTAAATACGAATGACACGTAGATTTGTATACGCACTTAAACATTTCAATAGTGCTCTCATAATATTAGTTCTAAGAAGAACCGCGATTAATACACAGGCCAACATCAGTAAAAAGGATGAAGAGATTACCAAAATGTGGACAACGGAGAGGTAGAGCATACGGGAGTCCATTCCCCAATTCAATGGCGCAACATCCAACCTCCCCTCCACTTCCACTTTCCCATTCAATACTTAACGGGGACAATGGGACACAACCCCCTGATAAAATATTATTCACGAATGAATCAATGAATGAACAAAGTTAATGACACACACACACTGACGAATGGAAAAGAGAAGCTTAACTGCATACAAGAAAGGCTTTAATGGTATGATATTTAAAAAAATAGCTTCCCCTATTTCTCGCTCCAAAGTTTCTATGGCGAAAACGCCCTCGTCGCATCATCCGAAAGCGGACGAGTACGACGAGGGAGGGAGAGGTCACCCAAAAGACGACAAGTTGGGGTTATACACAATGTGGACGTCTGCTCCACCCTAGCCCCTCATATTTGACTCCACCAGTTATAACAACTACGTTGGCCGTACACTACCTGCTGGAGGAGCACGCGGCGAGGGAGAGGACTAAGTAACCTACCCTCGTGGCTAAGAAATAAGGTCGACAGCGCATCATACTCATGGCCAACGTAAAGACCGCTCAAAGACTTCTTCATTGCATTCTGCTGCTTAACATTGTCATTCTTCATTGCTTCTTCACAGCTCTATCCAGCCCCATGATGTTGTTCGAGACCTTGGTCTTCTTCGTCGTGACAGTGAACTATTCATGTGAAATCATATTTCTTATGATGCCAAAGCCTGTTTTTTCACCTTCGCCGAATACGTCAAATCATACGCTGTTTAAATGAGCACTGTCGCCGTGTCTCAGTGCAATCGTTACTTATGTCAAGAATTGACTACTGTAACTCAGTACTTGCTGGTTTGCCCAAATTCACTTTTGCACCACTCGCCTCTGTTCTGCATACTGCGGCACGCCTAGTTAAAAATCTAGGCCTCGTGACTACATTACGCGCTCCCTATAGGTCGACTTCATTGGCTTCCCATCAGAGGTGTAACAAGGTTTTCAAAAGTGGGGAGCATAATTAAAGAAATATTGCGCGAAGCGCACAAAATTTTTTTCCCCCCAACTTTTTGATTTTTGCCCCAATAAATTTGAAAAATGGGGGCACAAATTATCTTAACAGAAGTCATCTTAAAAAGCCATTGGAGAAACATAAAAAAGAACCGATTTGGGGGCACTGAGCACTAAAACTGGGGGGCTTTGCTCCTCTCCCCGTTTTGAACCTGGGGGCCGGTGTCCGCCTGCCCCCAGCTTATTACACCCCTGCTTCCCATCCAGGTTCGCATTTCTTTCAAGACATGCCTCCTAATGTTTAAGATTAAGACCGGTTTGACCTCACCTTACCTGTCCGCCCTGGTCGCAACGTGTGCTACCATTGGACCAAGAAGAGGCCTGCGTTCTGCTTCGAAAGGAGACTTTGTTATAAAAGATGGAACCTGCAGTTTGGCAACACAATGTTTCAAATAGTAGGGCCAGCTGAATGAAAACCCATAAAAGAGACAGTGCACGGAGCAGTTTTAAATTAAAAAGGAAGATTTATTATTATTGTATTGTACAGTCAACACATCGCATTTCGCCCCGTAATGGTAGCTCGATCCAAGTTTCAACACTCCACTATAGTAGGGATCCCCTATAGTAAGCCGGGGAGGGTCACTCATAATTGTTGAGCGAGGTGTTCAAATGACGTTATATCTTATTTCGTTTCATATTTTCAGATTATGACAAGAATCGAAATGGAGAAAATCAGTTGCACGAGACCTGTCTTCACTACCACACCGTAGGGGAGAACTATTAAAACTAGAGCATCGAGAGTGGGTTGCAGCGCTGCTCATTGCTCCATGAAAGGCTCTGCCAATGACAATGTTAATTGTAATATGTTCTCAGTTAAAAACCTCCGACTGAATGAGCGGACAAGTGACTCTATGCATTTATGCACGAGAAAATTCAATTAAATGAATGGTAGACTTAAACTAAAGATTAAATCAACTGCATAAACGATTTAACAATTGAGTTATGAATATTAATAAATGAATTAACGGTTTGGAAAACTTAATGAATACCAACGACTCCTCATTGAATAAAATTAACCAGAGAATATCTGAATTAGCACTGAATGAATGATAGAAGGAATATGTTCAATGATAAGCCATAAACAATTCTGGAAAGAGCGACTGTCAGAAAAATCAATCCAACACAAAAACAAATCCAGATTAAACATAGCGTTAAACTCCAAAAAATCTTCCAACATTTGTGCAACTTTATAACTCTACACTACACAAGTACATATAGTAGGCAAAGCTACATGCAATGCCTGTAAATGTGTTAGACGAACTGATTAAGTGATTATGATTATTAATACCAACCTTTTAACGCAAGGCTACAAAGGAATGCGATCCTGAATTCTCCTGAATACTCACAAGCACAGCTGAAGCGTAATAAAGCATTTTAGGAAATTGAACGTTCTTCGAGGCACGAAACATAGCTGGGTTAATGACCTCCATCCAAGCACATCAGAATTCTGACAACTCTCTGTCTGATCAGAACATGTTCATCATCGTTTCGACTAGGGTGCGGTTTGTAGCAACACACTTTTTCTTCGAAATTGCTTCTAACTATCTCCTTCCAGTAAAGGAATACACTTCACACTGCCTTGCCCGCTCACTCCACCCATCATTCCAACTATATCACAGGGCTAGGATTATATAGTGTGTAGATGGTTGATATTAACGGTTGGGATAATGATAACAATAATTTTGTAGTCGTTGTATGGCTTTGTCAGGAGGGGTCAGGCTAACTGTTGGGTTGTTCCTTATTGTTCTACAGCTTGTGCCACAGATTGTAATTGGGTGATTTTACAGATATACTGTCTCAGCTGATCAAGGATGACGTTTTAGAGATGCTGATGGACAGTGGCATCGCTAGGAGGGTGCGGGGGTGCAGACCGCAACGCGTGACACCATTCAGAGGGGTGACACCAAAACGACATAATGACTGTCTAAAAACCGCTTGTCGAGGGTAGTTCGAGTTGCAGTCCGCTAAGGCTTCAGTGGTGTGCTAAAGTAGGTTTTAAATAGCTCCTTTCGGGATGACGCCTGGAATAAGACACGCTTGTTCGATAATCGATAATCCTCTTTTAAAGTACAGCGGAAAACAATACTTCTGTAGCGCCTATTCCGAAACAACCCGTATCTCACTCCCTCAATATGCTCTACGTCGATAACTAACGAGTAATTGTTACGTCAATGGTTGACGGCGATTACTATGCTACGTCAATGTCTGACGGCGACTATCGCAAAGCTACTACGACTATATCCGCGAAGACTATATCCACGACGACTATATCCATGACGACTATATCCATGACGACTATCGCAAAGCCACGACGACTATTCGTGCTTCCTAGGAGCCGAGATTGCAAGGCCGAATCTTTCCAAGCCCTCCGATGACGATCTCCGGACGACGACGACGATCCTCCAGACGACGAACGAATGATACGAACGAACACTTCCTTTTATACTAACTTGCTGTGGATAGTAGATAATACAAAGTAGATAGGAGACAGTAGATAGTAGAGACTACACAGTAGATAGTAGATATTACACAGTAGATAAGCTACCGTAGATAGTAGATAGTAGGTATCTTCAGTAGATAGTAGATAGACTACAGTAGATAGACGATAGTAGATAGTGGATAGTACACAGTAGATTGGCTATAATAGATAGTAGATATCTATAGCAGATAGTAGATATACTACAGTAGATAGTAGATATCTACAGTAGGTAATAGATATTAGATAGACTACAGTAAATAGTAAACATCTACAGTAGATAGCTGATAGTAGGTAGTAGATAGACTACAGCAGATAAACGTATACAGCAGGTAGATACCACAGTAGAAAGAACAAAGTAGACAGGCATACACAACAGGTAGACGCTACAGCAGGCAGACACTGGGTAGGATGAATATTCACTGTAAGGTTTTTGAAATGACGTCAACTGTTGTTGTCATGGTAACGACGCATTTATCGTATTTTAAATCAAATCGAGAATTAGATTATTGTGTTTAATGTATAATTGTAGGCCTACTGTTAGAATACGCTAACACGCTGCATAAATTAGCAATAATTTCAATAGACTTTCTACCTTTAACATTTTAGAGCTTTATTAGATATCATCACATAATCCTGCTCCAGCTCTTGTCATATTAATTCGGATTGCGAAGCTGATTCAGGTCATCTCAACTTGTGCGAAGAATTATTTTCATCAATCTACAGAAAGATGTCGATCCTTCAAATCGGCTTCGGGCTTTTATTCGGCCTCGTTTGGTGGATGTCAGTCGTCAATGCTGAGGAGCAACAGCAACCAGAGTAAGAAACAACAGCTGCAATTGCTCTTTATCTCTCTGTCTGTCTTTCCCTCTGCCTCTGTCTGTCTGTCTGCCTCCCTCTCCTCCCTCTCTCTTTCTCTCTCCCCCACCCTCTCCAGAACTCCCCTTTCACGACCTTCTGATTCAACGCATCGTTCGTGAATAAGCAGGTGCCCTGCACTCGACTTTCTAGTGACACTTTAGTAGTTTGTAGATCACGATTACGATTAACTGAACATGCCTTAACTTTAACGCCCACCCCTTATAAGCACTGTCCATGTCATTCTACATTTATACTTTGCAAATTAACCGAGCCCCACAGCCTCATACGAAACTCAATTTCACTCGCGCGATTGAACTCAATCACAATTTCTGAACTGATCTAAAATCTTGCGGTCCATCTCGTTAACGTTTAGGTTCAAATGTAGAAAACCGACCACTGCATTCGGTGTGACCCTCTGTTTCTCGTACGACGGACGTAACCACGGAAATCAGGTCGGCTGCGACTTCTACTGCATGCTCTTCTCGATAGTAGATGAGACAAAAGTGGAAATCACTCCTACAGATATTGTCACCGCTTACAAGACTTGGTGCAATTTGGCAAAACCGAAGGCTTTATTAGCTAGAGGCGGTAAGTTACGAAAACCTATTGTTCATGAATTCGGAGTTCGACATCTGTTTAATATGTAAGTGTCATATAAAATTTTTTACATCTTTGTTTAACAAGGTAGTGCGGTGATGTGAGTCAGATGAGGTGGAAAATTTATATATAGCATAAAATTTTCCCAATTTTTCTACCTACCAACCAAAAGTTATTAAAATTGGTGGAAATTTGGCAAAGTTCGGACAGAAACAATTTTGCATAGTTTATTTTGAGACAAGTACACCAAACGCCTGCACATGATGTATACATATATACATAAACATATACAATATTTATAGTACACTTATATACATATACACAATTTACGCATACATTCAAACTCCTCCTCCTCTTCCATTTTCTTCTCCTCATCCTCCTCTTTGTCTTCAAACTTCTGCTACTCCTTCTGCCTCTGCTTCTTCTAACGGCCCTGCTCTGCCTCCTCATCATTCCTCGTCTCCCTCTTCATCACCCCTTCCTCCTATTTCCCATCCTTCTCTTCCCCTATTCCATCTGCTCCCGTTCTCGTCTTCTTCCTCATCCTCCTGCCTCTCCTTCTGCTGCCCCTCCTCCTACTCTTCCTCTTCTCTTACTCCTTTTCTTCTTCCTCTTCTTCCTTTTCCCTTGTTCTCCTATCATCCCTCTCCCGCCGCCATCGTTTCCACCACGGCTGCTCTCACTGAAGCAGCTGTAACTATTACGATTGCTGAGATGTAATCCTATTATTCTGCTAGACAGCAAGACTGTGAGTAGGCTTGTTAATGACGTCGCGGGTACTGATATACCCGCCGGTGAAGGACGGGTCGGGTAGTTATTTCAAGTACGGGTCGGGTACGGGTAAGGGTCCTGTGTAGCAGGTCCTAGTCGAGTAACAAAACACTCTACCCGTAAACATCTAATCGGGACAAATAAATCACATATCCATACTGGGTATTCCTATGGCGGGTGAGGTCAAAAGTCCAGGTTAGTTTAGTGTGACGATGATACATTTATTTGACGACGCGTCCATAATAAGGATGATATGCCTCCAACCTTTTTGACACCAAAAGCCACCGAATAAATTGAATAGCTATGCATGTTGTTGGCCCCTCGCTCTGGAACATGCTCCCGTTGGCGTTGCGGTTGTCACCAAGGGTCCACTCAAACTCATTTTATACTTGCCTTAAAACTGTTCTTTTTAAACCTGCTGGAGTCGGGAGCGCTCCTGAGTAGTAGCCTTGAAGGGGCGCTATATAAATCTCTGTAATAATGAATGAAAGTTGACACGTGACATTGTCTCTTGCTTCAACTTTACCCAAATTTCAAAAATATCATGTAGTATTATAGGCCGATCTGCTCCTTTCTTATCTGACCCAGTCACTGTTTGACCGAGCCTGGGTTGGGAGTGGTTCTGCGAAGATCTGCCATTGGCCTTGAATGGGCGCTATATAAAACTGCTTTAATATTAATAAAAACAATAATAATAAGAAGAATAATAATAACGATAATAATAACAATAATAATAACGATAATAATAATAATAATAATAATAATAATAATGATAATAATAATAATAATAATAATAATATTAATAAAAATAATAATAATGAAAATGTAAGTTTTATATTACGTTATAATGAATAATTAATCTCTATTTTGTTGCTTGGTAACTTATATATGGTTTAATATGACATCCACGTTTTCAAAATTTACGTCATCAATCAACCCTATTAATATAGTTTTCTGCTTTTTCGAAAACATTTAGCGCAACATTAAGTTTGGTTATAATTAACCTACTTCAACTATACTTCCTGTAATTAACCTCTTTTTACTTCAAAATTATTATATATCTAATTATCTAGATATCAGTATATTTAGTTTCTTTAAAGAATATTTAGCCTATTCATCCAAAATTAGTTCTTCGAAAAGCTATCTGTCTATATCTGAATTTTATAATATATTATTCGAAATTTAGATAGGCATGGATTTATTATTTTTAAGAAGATCTGGTAATACCCACAACTGCATGTCTGTTGCATACAATCTAGAGGCAAATTATTTTTAAATTGTTTGATTAGAATGTTGTACTTTAAAATGTTTTGTACACCAGAGTGCGGATAAGCAGTTGATTCATTAAAGAATATACTTACTTACTTATTTAACAAATTGTGGGAGCGCCAGATTAAGGCTAGACACAGGACGCAACTTTTGCTTGGTACGGCCAGGGTTACTTTACCCTAAATCCATGCCTTTAGTCTACCCTAAATTTATGCCTTATGAGCGTTTATCTTACTTTACCCCGGACCCACGGCAGTCCATTAACGAAACGTTAATTCCACATTTCACCGACGCGTGACGATTCCGTTGCAGAAACAGCTGGCGAAATGGAACTGCTTTACTCGGAATTCGTCATACTGATGGGCTCCGTCACGCCCGCCTGCCTCCGAGAATCACTCGTCCTATTTGAGGACATCGTCACTGTGAATCAGCACAAAATAACGGATCAGGATGTGATGACCTATGCAGATTTGGAAGCGTGGTTCTATTTCATTTCTGTACGTCCTAATGCTGCTGAATTTGGCTTCGACGAATCAGACCTCGATCTTACGTATATAGACCCTTCGTGTTAGTATTGCCCTTTGAGTCTGTTATAGAGCATTTTCTCACAATAAGTGCGCAGTTGACATCGTCAAGTTGGCAATTAGCTCAGTTGTCTGTAGTGTGCCGTGTTTAGCACGAATATTTAAGAGTTTAGCTCGAGTCAACGCACGATTCCATTTTAATAGGTTATTGTATACTTTAAATATTATGCTAGTTATTATTATGTTACTCAACAGTTTCACTACTATAAGCCCTACTATAGGCCTACAACGAAAAAATTATTGTGCGAATGCGTGTATTAACCTAACAGGTCTTGTACGAGAGCGCGTTCGATTAATCCTAGTCATTATGCAATGTAGATAGGTACGTATAAGGATTATAAGTGTTTGGTTTATAAAATCTAAATTGGTTGATACTAGGCCTACGTGCGTTGACGAAGTGAAGTTAGGAGACTGCAGTACCATTCAGTGAGTCCTGCAGAGAAGGGAGGATTTCCAAACTTCCGTTTTGAGCGGGGTATCGTAAAATCCTCTCGCGTCGCTTATCGATGTTTTTTAGAGCTGGAGCTAGAACAAAATGTAGAGAAGTTCCATTAGGACCATTAGACTTCCATAGTGGGCCTAATACACGAGAAGGGAGATTTTGGAGGCGATACGAGCTCAAATGGGGACCCAGTGTAATTCTTACAGTGTTGGCTTGTTCTAATCCTTGGTACAAACACCTTTTATTAGACGAACAGCATTTTGTAAAACAGATTAGGATGTGTTGTAGCGTCGACGAGGGTGGACAGGATAGGGTAGAGTTGCAGTAATTGAGATCGGAGGTAAGTTTCATCGAGACAACGTTTGACTTGATGAATTCGGCAAAGGTGGAAAAAGCATGCTATGGAAACGAAAGTGTTGTGCCGAATCATGGTAGTTTGCAGTCAAACAGAACACCAAGGTCTTGGACGATATTAGACGGTCGAAAAGAGCCGTAGAAGTAGATTTTTTAATGTTTTCAACTGTCTAAAGTTGTCTCAATCGAAAATCATCATTATGGACTTCATAACGAAAAGAGCAATGGACGAACCTAACTTAGGCATAAAATGGAAACAGACTAGGCTAACGGATCTGAACTTTGCAGATGATGTTGCATTGCTAGGAGGGTCATATAGAGACTTGCAGCAGATGACAAATATCTTACATGAGATGGGGAAAAGATTGAACTATGCAAGACAAACCCCATGAACATCGGAGGTCAAAAGTACCAGGACATCGTCGTCGGTCAACAGATTTGTCGAAGATTTCACGTAGCTTATTTGGAGAGTGCAATTTCAAACAAAGAAGATGCGGAAGTGGATGTAAGAACCAGAATAGGCAAGGTCGCAGCTGTGTTCCAAACAAAAACTGCGTTAAGTATTGACACTAAGGACCATCAAACTAAAAACCAAAATACATCTGTACAGATCAATTGTGATACCAACGTTGACATACGCAAAAGAAACATGGAAGGAAACGGCAAGAATATCACACAAACTGAATGTTTTTCATCAAAGATGTCTTCGAACTATTTTGGGCATATCACGGAGGGATCATATCACGATTGATGAGGTTCTGAGGTTGGCGGATTTGGGGAAGATGGACGAGATCGTCAGACGGAGGAGATGAAGGATGGCTGGACAAATCTTGCCGTTGCCACCACAGCGCCCGGCAAAGACGGCAATGGGATGGATGCCGGATAAATGGAAGGAGGAGCAGAGGAAGACCGGTGAAAACCTGGAGAAGCACCTTTAGATAAGACTTGAAGATGGTAATCGACTGGGAAGACGCGGAAGAGACTGCTAAAGAGCATACGGGATGGAGAGCACTTGTCGACCAATGTTCCAGGAGGAACGGGAGGAACTAAGTCTCAGTAAGAGTTGTCTAATTGGTCTGCTTCGACGCTCGAACCAAATGAGTTGTGTGGTTGTGGCATTTAATTTAAAACGCATTGGCACGCTCTAGATTTGGATATCACGTCGAACGCCTCATGCAGCTGGGCGTTCTCAACTTCTCATCATAATTAGGCTATGTTAGGTGGATCATGAAACCGGGTTGCGTAGCGATGTTCACGATGATGGAGGTGAATATAATAATGAGAAGTTGGCCAAACCTTAAGGGACATTAATTAGGATACAAAAGAATTTTTTGGATGAGCGCCCACCAAGTTTAATGCCGTATAATTTATAGGCCTATATAATTGAGAAATTATTGCAATTGGTGAGGTAAGGTAAAGTTGTCACGGCAGGGCAGTAGGTCCTTTGCCTAATTGTAAAGATACTGTTGTTTGTATGCATATTACTAGGCCTCCATAGCTAAGGTATAGTAAGTAAGACATAGTATTTTAAATTGGCATATTAAATATTGTTGATAAAGGTTCAAAACATGGCGAGATGATTCGTAAGCCTGCACAAGTTGAGGTAATCTATGACGAGTCGGAGTGGTGGAGGATTTATTTAGATGCTATCGGTTGGAATCACACATCTGTGACTGGCATATTAAATATTGTTGATAAAGGTTCAAAACATGGCGAGATGATTCGTAAGCCTGCACAAGTTGACGTAATCTATGACGAGTCGGAGTGGATGGAGGATTTATTTAGATGCTATCGGTTGGAATCACACATCTGTGACTGGAATAGGCAGGAGCCGCAGGATGACGTATTTTTTAAATACTGTGATGCAAAGTGATAGGATACGATAGGAAATGCACTATTTAAGGTCAGGTACATATGGTATGGTAAGGTATGATATGATATGGTATAGCTGATCAATAGGCAATGACAACGAAAACCTACTCATCAGTTACTCTGATCACAACAGAGAAGGAGTCGAACTTGCACGATCCGCGTTTCAAAGGCGAGATGTCAAACAGTTAAATATGTATAAACTAGAATATATTACATGTGCAATATGAAAATGTTCAGCAGCTATAAAGGCGCCACATAATCTTTGTCAATTTCAGTCACAGTTTCAAAGGTCCTTTTTAAGAATTACTGGGAGCAGACGGTGAGTAACTTAGCATCAAAAAGAATGCAAAAATAACTTTTAAGTAATACCTGTAATTTTCATTAATTCGTTAACTGACAGAGGCCAAATTTAATGCATACAAATGAAGAGACGTTGCCTTGTAAGGGGCCGTCCATAAATGACGTCACGGGCCTGGGGAAGGAGGGTCACACATTTGTGACGATGTGTGAAGAGGGGATCGGGTGAGGGGTCAACGAAATGTGACGTAACATCATCACGTGCACCAATCTTATTAAAAAAACTGTCACACAATTAAACAAGTTCCACTTATATAATTGGCAGAAATTTTTTTATCACAATCTGATAGCACTATATTTATGACCATTGTATTCTTTATTTTTGGATTGTTTGCTTTTACGCTCGCTGTCAAATTTTGGGATTTTGGAAGTGTTTCTAGTAACTATTCTGTAACACACAAGCAGGAATCAAATCAATCAAGTTTTTATACTTGCCAAGACGCACGAACGAAGTAAATAGAGAGTGTAGATTGTATAGACGAAGAGGACCTGGATCTGACTGGAATATCTGTTGAGCAGAATAATTAGATTCAAGCCCTCCCTACTTCCCATGAAGTCGTAACTAATGTTTGGAACCTTTTCCTTTAGGCCTGTCACATCAAAAACACGAGCAACACGAAAAAACTGACAAATTCGCGGCCATTCGCGGCAAAACGTTAACATTCGCGGTAGTGTCCAAAATTCCCGAATTTTGCAAATCCCGCGATGACCGCGAAAAATTTACAGCCCTAGTCATGACTTTGTGATGAGGGGTGAAAAAAGTCAAAAATTGCGTAACGTTATTTTATGGACGGCCCATAAATTAGTTGTAAATTAATTTATAAGCTGCCTCGGATGATCTACCGCGCTTGGAACGCCTTTGACTAAGTTGTACAGTGAGAGGCGCTATGAAAATATATAGATAGAATGTTCTGCTAAATACGAATAACACACACTTAAACATTCTTTACGATTTTAAACAAGCAAATTCGATACCAAATACCAAACGAAATTATAAATTTGAGCATATCCTTACTCACCTTGAGAAACTCGAAGTTGTTCCAATCGTTTCTGTTATGGTGGTGTTGCATCAATGACAAACGGCACGCCATAGCTATTGCTTTGTCAATAACTTCGAATTGCGTCAACGCATGCGAACTTCACAATTTCAGGTTCTCTCTCAGACATTTTTCGAACAATTGAATTGATTTCAGTACGTATCATGTGACTCGCGCGTTAACCAGAATTACCGTTTCTTGTAGATTCCGGTTTCACTGACACTTTCTAGCGCAAGATTTTAAGACAGTTTACGCGAAACTTATCGAGACCGCTTGTCCGAGACAGAACAAGAATTTGACTTCAAGACAGTTTATAAAAATTCGAGACACTAACGCGAGACCGAGACAGCATCCGAGACACTAAAAAACTATCTCGAGATCGAGACACATTCCTGAGACCATGCAACTCTGCTAACAATAAAAGATATCTTATGGTAGGCGTATACTTCAAAAATTAGTTTCCTCTATTTCTTGCACCAACGTTTCCATGCAATTGCGTCGTCGAGCCGTGTGTACTTCTTAGCAAAAGATGTTGGAAGAAGGGCGATATTCAATTTCAAGAATTTCAATTGTGAAAACGCCAATGGTAGAAGTCACCCAAAAGCGGACGAAAGAGGGAAGTCACCCAAAGTGGATCAGTCGGGGTTACGCACAATGTGGACGTCTGCGTCCAATATTTGGCTAAGCCCTCGCCCTTTATAATTAGCCAGCTTATAACGACTACGTTGGCCATACACAAACTGCTGGAGAAGAACACGACATGAAAGAGAACTAAGCACCTAATCAGTGTAATCACCTACCCTAGAGGCTAAGAAATATGGTTGGCAACATATCATAGGCCCTACTCATGGCTAACTTAAGGACGGCTCTTCTTCATTGCATTCCGATTCTTCACAGCAGTAGGCTACACATCGAATTTCGCCCCGTAATGATAGCTTAATCCAAGTTTCAAGACTCCACTGTAGTAGGAATATCTTAAAGTAAGCTGGGAAGGGTCACTGTAAAATGGGGAGCGGGGGTTCAAACGACATTATATCTTACGTCGTTTGATATTTTCAGGTATTGACCAGAATCGAAAAGGAGAACATCAAATGTACAAGGGATTTCCCTACTGCACCCTAGGAGAGAACCCTACGAACTAGATCAACGATAGTGGGTTGCAGCGCAGCTCATTGCTTTATGAAAGATTGCTAAGGACGATGTTAATTGAAGTATGTTCTCATTTAATAGTGACCGACTGAAGGATCGAACAAGTGACTCTATGCATTTATGCACGAGAAAATTCAAAATGAATGGCAGACTTAAACTAACGATTAAATCAACTGCATAAACGATTTAACAATCGAGTTATGAATATTAATAAATGAATGAACACTTTGAAAAACTGAATGAATAATGCCAACGACTCCTCATTGAATAAAATGAACTAGTGAGTGTCTGAACGAATACTGAATGAATGATAGAAGGAATATGTTAAATGATAAGCCATAAACAATTCTGGAAAGAGCGACTGTCAGAAAAATCAATCCAACAGAATAAAAAATCCAGGTTAAACATAAAGTTAAGCCCCTAGAAATATTCCAACATTTTTGTAATTCATTAATTCATCAAGAGGATAATCCATCTCAGCACAAGATAACAGTCAGCTTGCAAACTCAAGAGCCAATAGCTCGAGTCCAACACAGATTAAGAACAAAAGCACATTTGTCAGAAATATCTCCAGTTCTACCAACAGAAGAAAACACAGCAAGAAACATTTGCCAAAACGCCTATTTTACCGAAAATTCTAGAACAAGCAAAACACAGGTGGATAGAACAACTGCGGAGTCCTCAGTTACGTTGTGGAACATGTTACGGGAAAATAATCAGTGCAAACAACCGCATACCTTATCATAACAATTACAACATGAAACTGGCAACTCAAATGGACTGTTTTAGCAAACACTTCATGACTAACATTTATAGGTGTGATATGACAAACACAAACTGACTGCTTTTGCAAACACCTCGTTTGACTACTATTCACAGGTGTGATGAGAACAGCACATAAATAGTAATATTAAGACCACTTATACCAAGGAGCACTAAGCAATTGACTATACAGGTACACATAGCAGGAAAACTTACATGCAAAGCCTGTAAATGGGTTAGATGAATTGATTATGATTATTACTACCAATATTTTTAACGCAAGGTTACATAGGAGTGCGATTCTGAATTTTACAGATGAAACCACAAGCACAGCTAAAGCGTAAAGAAGTATCTTAAGAAATTAAACGTTAGAGGAATGAAGTATTACAGGACAAGGTTAATGAAGCTCTTCATTAACCAAGAAGTCCAAGATCCAAGAATATAAGAATACTAACAACTCTCTGCCTGACCAGAACATGTTCATTATGGTTTCGACTAAGGTGCGATTTGTAGCAACAAACATTTCTCCGAAATTGCTTTCAACTATCTCCTTCCAGTAATGGAATACATTCCACACTGACTTGCCCATTCACTCCACCCATCATTCGAACTATCACATGGCTAGGATATATATAGTGTGTTGATGGTTAATATTTATGGTTGGGATTATGATAATAATATTCTTGTAACCGTTGTATGGCAAAGTAAGCAAGGATCATGCTAACTGTGTGGGTTGGTCCTCATTTGTTCTACAGCTTGTGCCACAGATTGTAATTGGGTGATTTTACAGATATACTGTGTGTGATGGTTCTGGATTCCTAGCCCTGCAACACATCAAAAGGTTCCGAATCAACTCTCACCAAACAAAGCTACTCCGAATACATGTTGAGCTCACGGCTACAGATCGCACCCCATCGCTACAGATCGTCCGTGTTGACGACGATCTTAACGAACGCTGTGTTATCCTTGACGTAGGTGTGCGACGCGCTGTCGAGCTGCGTCAACGACATGAGAAGCGGACATCCGCTGGCGATGTTCATCTCGGTTGTGGGGCGCTTGAAGGAGGAGCTCGTAGGGTCTGGACGAAAGGCATCGACGACATGTTCGCGGCTGCTCTGGTCAAGGAACATGAGGGTGACCTTCTGACGGAACGGCCACTTGAGCAGGGCATCGTACTGGCCCCGCATGATGACAAAGAAGAGAGAGACATGGGTCCCTTTGCCCATCCCGTCCCCGTTCAGATAGATACGTGCACACATCTTGTAGCCTGCCACAGTCAGAAGGTTAATAATGATGAGTCACGGTGAATCAAAGGTAGAGTGAATCAAGATGAATGAGGTGAATCAAAGGTAGGGTGAATCAGGAGGAATGAGGTGAATCAAAGGTAGGGTGAATCAGGAGGAATGAGGTGAATCAAAGGTAGGGTGAATCAGGAGGAATGAGGTGAATCAAAGGTAGAGTGAATCAGGAGGAATGAGGTGAATCAAAGGCAGGCTGAATCAGGAGGACTGAGGTGAATCAGGATGAAATTGGTGAAGCAGAGTGACTGAGGGCTTTGTCGATATGATGAAAAAGGTATTATATCTATGGTCTGGCGTTTTCATGCGCTGTGACGCTCGTATAGATCATGAGGTGGCCAACAGGATCAAATATCCGTCGGACAACTCCAGAGGCCAACACTACAAGGTGGTGCGAGTTTACAAAGAGCGATAGAACCATGGAGCTTATACCATTCCACAGAGACCTCTACTGGATGAATGAGGATAAGAGGTTGAGTGAGGACAAATAAATGATTAGGTGAATCAGAGGAACTGAGTGAATCGAATGAAAAATTGGTGATTGCCAGATAGAAATCCCAGGCATATAAGTCAATAATGATCAAGTGAATGAGATTAGGATCGAGAAACAATTGCAATTGAGATAGAGCCGACCAGAGAATAATTATTCAATCTGATTTTAGTAGCTTTTAAAGACCGGATTACATAGCAAGAGTAACCAATACAAGAATCACTTAGGTTGAAATAGATCGCTTTGTTGATTTTAGACGAGTTTAAATGAACTTACCTGTGAGTAAATGCAAGCAAGTTTTGGATGTTGATAAGCTTATAACGTAGAAGACAGGTGAGTAGATAAGTAGAAAACAAGTAAGTAGATAAATAGATGACAGGCGAGTAGACATTAGCTGTTAGACTGACCGGTGCGGCTAGTGTAGAAGACAGGTGAGTAGATGCTGGTCATTCGTCCACCAATTGCCTCCTGCCTGCGTCTCTGGAACTCTCCGATCCTCCATAGAAGGGTTCCGTCATAGCTGGTGTCTTCCAATGAACTGATGCGCAGATCGAGGTCCGAGATTGTTGCATCCTTCATGGCCAGCATTCGTTCCAGTGACTTAACCTTGCGGTCAAGCGTATCCAGCTGGTCACGCTCGAGTCGCCTCTGTCTGTCCGCCGCTTCCATCTACATGGCCAACATCACGCATTAGCGAACACAATAATAACCTCTCTTTATTGGTAAAATTCCATTTAGTATGTTTATATTCTATGGCCCCTCTGTCTATGAGTTTATATAGCGCCTAAACACATCAGCCAACTGAATGGTAGGCACAAGCAAAGTAAGTTACTGTAAGGTAAGGTGAGATATCTGGATTATGAGCATCAATCAGTAAATCAATCACTCAGTAAAAAAATCAATATCAATCAATCAATGAAAGTCAATCAATGTCAATCAATCAATCAAAGTCAATCAATCAATCAAAGTCAATCAATAATGGCATAGCAAGAAATGGATCATTATGAGCTGAAAGAAGACTATAAATGAGGATATGACTTGGGGTTATGCATCATTAGACAAGCGGGGTTAGAAAACAACTTAATAGCGAGCAGCTGCTGGCAGCAGATGTAAATGCACTGGCAGCTTCAGGTCAATCAATGAATCAATTGGTCAATCAAAACGACCGGATATAGCACTCCTTCAAGATATCATTCAATGGCGCTCCCGGCGTAACCGCTGCTGAAAAAGGCAGATCTCAGAGAGGTGCAAAATGAATTTGAGAAGTTAATATGTAGGCGACGGAGCTACAGAGGAGCTCATTCACAGGACTGACAAACCCGATGCTGCATTATAGAAGTGCGTGCAAAAGGGACGATCAAGTCATCATGGATCGCAGAGCGAAGTGGTCGTCGACCACTACTGGTTAAGGGCGATAAAGCTCCTGCAAATAAGCATTACCACTGGCCCTTAGGCAATGCCTTTTAACAAAGGCGGATACGTCAGTAGTTTGTGCTGGGGTAGAAACAACTAGCGCATAACTTCCCCGCGTGAAGTCGGATACACGACCGCTCTGGCTCCTGGGGATGCCACAAATCAATCACGCATCCGTGCGCAAAACTCGCTCCAAGTTCCCAATCGGACACTGCTTGATAACCGGTGTCAACAGACTCGACACCACGAAGCGACACCTACCCATAAGTTGCACAACGCGAGATCCGGTTGCGATTTTGTGAAATGAAAGTGTGATTGCCAAATCGGTTGCAAGCAGACATCTGCTGAGACATAGCCAGACAATTCTTAAAACGTAGTAACCTTAATGGGCGCTACATAAATCTTCGCAATGAATAAACGATGAATGAATGAATGTCTACCTAAAGAACTGAACCTAGAAACAGACCATAAACAAATAAACATACTCACCTGAACCGTCAACTTTTCCACCTCTCTGTTGAGAACCGTGATGACGCCCTCATAGATATTCATCTTCTCGGCGACCGCCCCCACAGTCTCTGCAATGTCCCTTGGCATCCCAAGCCCCCCATCTCCACTCCTGGCACCCCCTTTTGGTCCCTTTGATGACACCAGGCCACCCTCAGCCGACTGACTGCTAAGGCGGGTGACAATCGACTCAAGGGATTGGATGCGGGAGGAGAGCGATGACTCCGATGATGCTAGCTGCTGCTGCTGACCCGTTATCTTATCCAGGTGGTCAACCTTCTGTCGCAGTAGCTCAAGATGTTCAGGAACGGATGAGTTCAGGTGATCGGTCAACCCAGATTCCCCCTGAAATAAGATGATAATCAACGGTCAGAGCTGAAGGTTAGGCATTTCCCAAGTTACCTCACACATGCCATCGGGTGTGTGGTTAATATGCATGTTTCAAAATCTTCTGAATCACGTATGTAAGATATGCGTGTGGGTCTTCCCTCTGATGAATTCAGAGGGAAGACCAGGGTTCGTGGTTACCTTAAATACCTATCATTTCAAAATACACTGAATCATGCATGCATGTAAGGCACCCAAAAGCCAAAAATATCTTTGCTGAATAGTGAAAAAGTTTCTGGAAAACCTAAAGAATGAAAGTTAACCTAAAAGCAATCAAAAGTTTCAAGGCCTATTAAACTACCGACGCCCTGCTTAGTCATGTACACTTAAACTGTCACAAATGCACATCCTAATCATGCCATTGATCTTAAGTCACTGAGTGAATCATTGTTTCGTCGAAGCGGTTCAAAACCACGCTTTACTCGCTTCGCTGGACACCAATTGAAACTGACACTTATGAAGCTAACCTAAAAACGCCTGGGAACCTACCTCTTCGTGTTATGCATTAGTTCAGTGACTCAAAATAAGAAATACTTTCTCATCAAAGTTGTGGTCTTTCAAACTCTACTGACACACAATCCTCGAACCACAGCCATAGATACATGTAAACGATGACCAAAACACGAAACCGGTTCAGAACACACAGTCGGTTCAGAACACACAGCAGTCAGACTAAAACTGTGTGGCTTTATAATTTTCACAAGTGGTCGCAAAGAATTTACATGAAAGGACATTTGCACAGCGTTACGAATACACTCCTACGAACTTATGACTGGAAACAGGGAACCAGCGTCCAAAATATTCGTAGACATCCAATGTCAAGGATTGAGCAGAAACGCACAGAACTGTGTCAGATAGGTTCAGTCTTATAAAAACAAAACACTTACATGCATCACATAAATACATAGGCTGTTAATCTGGTTGGTTACAATGAAAATATTGATTGATGGATAAATGGATTGGTGCATTAGTTGTGGTGAAGGAATGCTGCATCAGTTCATTACGAAAACGAGGTCGAACGATAACCGGGGTTTTTTGAGAGAGGTCTCTTGGTAGCGAGATCGCTGATTGTTTCTGGGTTTAATTAAGTTAAGAGTTTTGCGCCTCTTGTTTCGTTGTGTGTGTAGTAATTTAAATTAAGATATTTCGTTGTTGCTCTACGCGGCATCTTAGGTGTTCACTGTAAGTGCTTTTAAATTGTAAAGCTTATGTAATTAAAGATTGTATACATCGTACCCCTAGAATAGTTCTTCCTCTATTACCCGGGTTGTAACGTATGTAAATATATATATATATATATGCTGCATATATATATGTGTGTGCATGTATATGTGTGTGTATATGTATATATGCATATATATATATATATATATGTGTGTGTGTTGGAGACTGGATGTAACGAAACACAATAAGGCACTTTCTATGGGTCTCTCAAAACTGTTCAAAGACATAAACTCATAACGCACACATAAGTTGTATGTATTAAATGTGAAACCTGTGTGTGCATGTGTGCTGTCTGGACAGTGGTGGCCTTCAATTCCATTTGTGCACTGTTTACTTAGAGTGTAACACTTTTTTCAAAGGACATTACAAAATCATTAAGATAATACGTAGCGATTTATTAATGTACTTTAAATTACACTCAATTTTAAGTAGATATATAGGTTAATAACGATCAAACCAACAAACACACATGTACACACATACATGAACACGTACACACACACATGTACAAACACATAAACGTCTACACACACAAATAGATACAGAAACATACACATGTATGCCTTTAAACTAATAAAAACTATGTGACTTGAATATGTATGCCAGTATAGTCTAAGCAAATATAGAAGAACCATGCAACAGTCAGACAACAGTCAGTAATTCAGTCGTAAATGCTTATAAGTCAACAACTTATTGTGTCCTAGGTGCTCAACATTATACAGAGTGCAATTCACTGTAATATATTTTAGTATTCCTTCCAAAAAGTATGAGCATGCTCTTGCTACGGCGCCTCAGGAGAAAAAAATCCATACGCGCATCGGAGGTTGGCTTTCAGGACCCTGGCCAGCACTAATCTTCTGGCAAATCTCACAAGGTCCTCGCAGTCTCTTATAACGAGGACACTCAAAAAATACGGCACATTCTCTCTTGTCCAATCAGCAGTCACCATAGCCTTAAAATACAGCGACCCCTAACAACATAATAGATTGAACCAAAGTAATAAACGACACAAGGCAACGAATTTCAATCGCATCAGAGTCACGTCGTTGATCGTGTAGGAACGAATCTCGTCGTTCAGTTATCAACGCGTAGGCCCTATACCCCGCCGTCAATACTTAGTCGCAACTTACAACCGGTTCGAACATTGGCGCAGATTAACTACGACCTAGCTAGCAACCAGGACATGAAAGATCAGAAAGTCTGAACTTTGTTCCGAAAGTCGACATGATATCAGTTATTATTTAAACGGGACATTCGACTTTAAAACCGACAGCGTAAGGAATACGCGATGCGCGGGACGTTCAGCTGGGTCGATGATGTTTGCCACATTTCAACGACTGAGAGGACAGGACTACTTTAAAAGTTGAGAGAAAACAGACAGACGGATTCGAAGGTAAGACCAGGCACTTTCGAAAGTAAAACGGCAGAACCAGGAATGGCAAGGTCGTCATTCACAATGAGGGTTAACCCAACATGTAATCGAACATGCATAGAGCGCCATTCAGAGGCTCTATTGACTGAAGGCAGAGTAATCGCTAATAAATACAAGATATGGACCTAAGGGAAGCGTTTTCGGATGATAGAAAGAGAGAGGTAGACTGAGGCTGGGTAGAGCGGGAGTGGCGACAACCGTGACATGGTATGCAGAATGGACCTATAGGATCCGCTCTTCTTAAGACCAGCGGATCATCCTAAACACTATTTCGATAGATCTGATTCTGATAAGGTTGTGTAGTCTGTGCGTGGTGGGCAGAGCCAAGATTTTAGACACAATGCACTCCAAATCGGGAAAGAGCTGACCACACGACAGAAAACACCCCATCAAGAAGTCTCATTACAGGGAAAGACCCCACCTATGAACCGGCCATTAGTTGCCCACTTTCACACACTAAACAAATAGCCAAATCGTCAGACCATTAGAACCAACGACCTGTCCCTTGGACTGGTGGACGTTATTATGGACGGGGCATAAATTGTGCATGGACGTAATTGATTGGGTTGGTGAAAGAAAGGCAGTTCATCATCATTGAAATAATACTTTAAGTTATCTGTGATATATAACGTATAATCCACTCCTCCCAACATCTGTAGTAAACAGATTTGTTGTTTGCACTGGTGCATGTAAAAAAAAAACTTTTATAAATGTTATCAAAAGTTCAAAACCCATGTACATAGTTCAGTGAAGAGTAGGGGCATTGCCGTCGAACTGTCGAGCGGACATGACATCGAATTTCGAATGCTTTTGGACACACTACTCTATACTTTCTCTAGAGGCGACTTTGTGGTTCCACATGCTCATACCGCAACCAGGCAAAATAGAGCTTTTGCAATTGTGGGTCCCCGTGTGTGGAACAACCTCCCAGCTGACCTGCGCTCTCTCCCGCGCGACCTGTCTGGCTCTTTTTATAAACTTCTCAAGACTTTCCTTTTTGACCGGGCCTGGGTTGGGAGCGCCTCTGAATAGTTATCTTGAAGAGGCGCTATATAAATTGCATTGATTAATTGATGGTTAAGGGCTTGCTAGTGGTTTACATACTAAATGCAATAAAAGACTCAACATCAGATGTTCAAATCACCATCATGGCAGGCATTGTTTCCCAATTTCGGATCCACCTTACTTCGTTAGCAGAGACACTGACCTTACCCTATCAGTGGGAAGATCAGGTGACGATAGAGATGACAGTACACCTGCATTAACATGCAGTGGCTAAGAATCCGAGGTCACTAACACTGGCTGCCTCTCTGCAGAGCTTGTCGGTCCTTTTCTCAACAGAGGTGCAAAAAACCAAGATTTTTTTAAATCAAAAGTTGTTTTTTTTGTTGTATTTGGTTTTAGTTTTCGTTTGGACCTTGTAACAACAGTTTTGTTATTAAAAGCATCAGACACAGTGCTCATGAAGAAAAGCTCCAACTTGTTTGTATAATTAATTTAGCTTGATTTCCGACTGAATAACACACAATTAGTAATATAATAGTAACATTAGTAAATTAAGAAATATATATTTTTAGAAACCAAAAAACTAAAAATTGCCAATTTTTTGGTTTAAAAAAAAACTAAATGACCAAAAAAAACATGTTTGCAGCCCTGCTTATCAACACGCAATGCCTTAGATATGTTATATAGCCTTATTGTAATGTAACCAGTAACTTATGTAGCACCACTCACAGCAGTGGCCATTCAATAGCGTGCCCAGTGCAATTACCCCAAGAGAAGAAATAGGTTTTGAGGGGAGATAGAGATGTAGGAACACCATAGGCTGTACAAAGGAACCAAAGGCACTATTTACATAGCCAGATACACATGTGCACCTTTCAAAAACAATGTCTGGAAGATGCAGACACTAAAGTAACTTTCAGACATTAATTCTCTGGCAACAAAGAAAAACAGCTGTGGCCTGTAGCCAGACATAAAATACTGCATGCAGTCATGTTTTTAGTTATCAGACAAACCTGGTCGGCAGTAGGCAACAGTGAACTTGATTTAACATCAGACATTGGCTGATAGGTTAGAGCGGTCGGCCCGTAACACTCAGTGTGCACTGAGTGAGCAGGTTCGACCCTTGTTCGAGGCATCAGTCACTGTGTAAGGACGTTGAGCAAGTCCTTCGCACACAATTGCTCTGCAGCACAACTGCAATTGCGCCGTCAAGGTGTGTGCACTTCTGAGCAAAAGATGTTGGAAGAAGGGCGATATCAAATTTCAAAAATTTCAATTTAATGATGGTCAGCACATTCATCAGAATTAACTTTTTGAAGAAGTACGACCTCTAGTGTCTCAAAAGGAGACAATATGCTCAAAAGCACATCTAGCCTACTCCACATCTCAGTTCATCCACATATCCCTGCAGTGCTGTCACAAGTTCCATAAATGGCGCAACACAAAGGCTCAAACACGCTCGCATGTATGTTCACAGCTGTTCAAAGACCAGCCATACAAGGTGCATCCCTTGTAAATTACAGATTCACTCGCAACCACTATCAATTGGCTATGAGCAAACACTTCAGACATAATCGATATCTCCATAACTACAGAAAAACAAACCAAGCTGCTGTCACTCTACAGATAAATCCACTCGCTTTTGGAAAACAATGCCTCAAAATCCCCACAAAACAGAAAGTCTCACAAAGAATATCAAAGATTGATCATTGCCCAACCGTTGTAATTATTTAGCATTACTTAAATTTCTAGCATTACTATTGATATTAGCCTCTCCATCTCATGGTAGCCAACAATCAGACAGCTAGTTGTAATCAATTATATAGCCTTTTATTGTTATTATTATCATCATTATTATTATCCACATTTTTATTATTATTATCCACATTTTTATTATTATTATCATCATTATTATTATTAGCATCATTATCATCATCATTAATATTATTATCATTATTATCATCATTAATATTATTATCATTATTATTATCATCATTATTATTATTATCATCATCATCATCATTATCATCATCATTATTATTATTATTATTTTCATCATTATCATCAACATCATCATCGCTACCTGTACTACCAGTACATTTACTGTTATTTCTAGCGTTACTAATACAATTATCATCATTCATATTAACATCACGATAATTACTACTACTATTCTTCACCAGAGGGTAGATAACATCATTATAATTACTACTACTATTCTTCACCAGAGGGTAGATAACATCATTATAATTACTACTACTATTCTTCACCAGAGGGCAGATAACATCATTATAATTACTACTACTATTCTTCACCAGAGGGCAGATAACATCATCATAATTACTACTAATATTCTTCACCAGAGGGCAGATAACATCATCATAATTACTACTAATATTCTTCACCAGAGGGCAGATAACATCATCATAATTACTACTAATATTCTTCACCAGAGGGCAGATAACATCATCATAATTACTACTAATATTCTTCACCAGAGGGTAGATAAGACACCACGTGACAAAAATATATATATATGAATATTAGCTTTACTGGAATGGCTAGTCTAAGTAGTCTAACTTCAGGTCTTACAAGTACCATTATTATTATTCTTACTTAACATCATTATTACTACAACTACTAGAAATATTATTACTAATAACACTAACACTACTACTAGTGAAATTATTTTTGGTAATATTATTTTTATTGCTAAATATTATAAGAATTGGTTTAAAAGTAGAGCTTAATGCTTGAGAGAAATTTGAGCATACCTAAAGCAGAGGAATAAACAGGATTGAGTCCCTGATTGACCACTGAGAGGTAGAAAGGTTACAAATAAAAACTTTGAACAGCAGGTAGTAGTACGTGTGACCTTGTGTGACCCTGGAGTGTGCCATTAACAACCACAGACCATTAACATTTCATGTAGACACGGGGTTACAGAAGGCCGCCATGGGTTCATGAGACTACAGCCAATAGAGTTAAATCAACTGAATAAGCTGGTAAACAGATAAACTAAACACCATTACTTCACTGTCGGCAGATACCACATTACTTCACACGCTCAGCCTGCAGCCTTCTTTGGACAGGGTAGAAGCTATTTTGGACAGGCATAAATCGCGCTTAATAATCTATTTCTCCCTTCACCTGAATTTCAAACGACTTTGGATGATCTACTTTTTATTTCTAACTAAGGTTCAAACTGTATTTTTATGCCCCAAACGGAATATCACCCAATTATCATAGCAACCAGTTTCTCCAATCTCCCTGGCCTTCCATTATCCAGCCATCCAACCCTTTATCTCTGTTGTCTACATTCGTACCTCTGTCATTATTTGTGACTCTTGTCTTTCTATCTATTTGTCTCTGTATCTAGAGCGAAAATCCTTTTTAATTGTTTAATTAAAATACTGTACTTTTAAATGTATTGTACGCCAGAGTGCGGATATGCAGTTGGTTCAATAAAGAATATACTTACTTACTTACAATACATCTGCTGCTGTCTCTTTTTTGTCTCTCTCTCTCTCTCTCTCTCTATCTATCTATCTCTCTCTCTCGGTAGGCTGTCTCTCTCTCTTTCTCTTTCCCTAGGAAAGTCTTAGCATTTGACCCAAAGGTTAACCTTAAACTGACAAAATCCCACAAACACAGTCACAGTAACATGCCTACAGGGAAGTAAGTAAGTAAGCATGTGACTCTTGCAAAGATGCATGCATAACTGTATACAATGACTACATACACCATAAACCATATAAACAGGAGCAGCTTATAAGGTCACATATGCACAACAATACAACAAAGAAACATCCATTGGTTGACAAAACTACTTTGGAACAATAGAGATTTAACAATAGGCAGCATGAAAAGATGTTCTCTCTTGCTTAGTAAGTACTTGTCCTCATGGGAGATAGAAAGAGCCGATAAATAAGTGGACACTGAATCATGATTTCTGGATTTTTGGAAGAGTTGCCTGTCTGTTTGTGCAAACAGCTCTTCTGCAATGTGCATTTTCTCACATTTTTACCACCTGCCAGCCTTCTTAAAGGTTGTATTTACGCATGCAATATTATTTTTGGTGATAAATCAAGCACACACAGGCAATGCACACATGTTTCTAGAAATAACAATGAATTGAAAATTGACATCTAGTTTAAGATAGGCTCCATACCAAACTAAATGAAAATTATTCTCCTGGATTTCGTGATGTTAACGTTGAGCTAATTTATGGCGACCAACAGCTTAACAGATTGTCGAATTCTGCATTAAGGCCCAAATGCTCGCAGTTCAGGGCTCAATAGACTTAGATCATTGGTATATTTTACATACAGATGTTATCACAGAAGAGCAGAGAGTTGTTAGGAATATGATACACAGAACTGCAAGGAATATGCACAGTGAACATACATTGATATTTTGTATGTATGCACATACATATGTGTGCATGCAGAAAAGTTGGAGTCACCATGTCAGTCCCCAATCCCCAAGGGAACCCAATCGACCTTGAGGACCCACAACAAAGAAAGACTTATCATCAGCTTTGTGAGTTCCCATCAGGGATCCACCCATGCCTCTAATACTTTATGACATGCCAAATAGTGGTCTTCCCTCTGGGCAGCTTTCTGTCATGCCCTGATTGCACCCATTTCAACAGTTAGTAAACAATTTCCTTGTTATTATTTTTTTAACCATGTAATAATTGAAGACTTTATGTGTTCTGTTATCTCGAGCATCAGTCTAGCTCATCATAGATTGTTTTGAATATCTACCTGCAATAGAAGGTTTTGACAGAGTTATCTATTTAACTACTATAATCCATAATTTATGTTGGATGATAGGCATTATAATTATGATAACTATGACCTCCTTGTAAATATGAAGTAGAATCACAAATTACACCGCATTAGCAAAACAGCAACCTATTATCATCTCAAAGTTAATTTTATTAATTCAGTTTCGTTTTCTAAGTAAAAATTGTCCGCACTCTGTATGAACGATGAACCCATCCACAGACATAAACACAGCCAGCGCACGGCTCAATGCTAGAGTTACCAAGACCGAAAATAACAAGTTCAAAAATCCTAATGCACTCAATCACTGCTTTCATTGAAAGCAGCCACATCTCCTCACATGCACCTTTCTTTCCAATGTTCAAGTAATCTTGGATGGCACCTCATCAGCTGCCGCTTATCTAATCATCTTATCATCACTAATAAAGTGCGATCATCATAAAGCACAAGGAACCACGATTGATTGGCACTTCAAATGAAACCAACTTATACTAAAAATTGCAATTCATTGCTGAAGTTCGTTTGAAGACTGGTGTTAGGAAACCACAATACTGACTACCAGTATATATAGTAGGTGAGCTAGGCATGGAAGCACGGAAGCATGTATGTCTGTCTGTAATCACATCTGTCTGCATGTATGTGGACCCAGACATCCAATATTTATTGGCATACCCCAGACCGCAGGTGCTAACTATTGACCTGACGCACTAACTCGATGTGGTTTTATCACCCGAATGCTATACAATTGAATCTATTCCTAATATGAGTGTAGCTAGGCCTAGTATTGTTTGATTTCTATTTACTCTAGTTACTCATGGGATGTCTGTTGTGTAATTGCTAGTTAAAATTATTTTATGAGTGTACATTATTTTAATCTAACTACTTTGAGGATGTCTAATTGCTGTGCAATTGCTTGATATGTTTATTTTGAGAGTATACATTGTTTTGAACGTTCATATTGTGATGTGCCCACAGTGCGTTTGCAAGCGGTTTAATAAAGTACATACTTACTTACATACTTTTAGACTCGATGTGGGTCCAATGAATGTGGTACTCAGATAAGACAGCATAGGAACTTCACAAAAGCTAAAGCCAAGCCATTTCAGTTGAGAATGTTTCTTTATATAAATTCACTTAGATGATGAAGGTTTCAGATGATATGATTAGTCCAATATTGACCTTCAGACTAATATCACAAGGAAAAGCTCCCACAGAACTGGGCAGTGCACACCAAAAAACACCTCAGAATAGCTGCTCAGATCAGATATCTTCACATATGAGCAAAGTGCTTGGTATTGATACTCTATTGATTTTGCAATATGATTAAATCACCCATTATAGCCTCTGTGACCTATTTACAAATCACAGTAAATCAAACAGATATAAAACGATCTGGTTAGGTTTAAAATAAACATCAATAGAAAACTACTTGGCCTTGGCTTCAGACAGATTGATACGAATATCATTCACCAAGGCCGATATAAAATGCACATCAAATTCCCTGCAACAACTTAAGCACATATAGTTTTAAACTGCAGATAGATACACAGGCTAAAAGGTCTTATCATCATAGCTTTTAAACTGCAGGTATCTAGGCTAAAAGGTCTTATCATCTACTGCTTAGGAGAATTTATCTGGATGGAAGAAAACAATCTCTATAGAAATAAATTATCTTCTGCATGTTCTTTTTAAGCTAAAGCAGAAAATCTCTAGTAGATTTTATCGATAAATACAATTATCTCGTGAAGATTAAATATTACGAAGACGGTATTATTTCCTGCAGATCTAAGACTCAGAAGAGAATTAATCTCCTACAGATATAAGATCAAGAAGAAAATTAATTTCCTGCAGATATAAGAACAAAAGACAATTTATCTCCTGCAGATAATGACAAGACCAAGAAGAGAATTAATCTCCTGCAGATATAAAATCAAGAAGAGAATTAATCTCCTGCAGATATAAAATATAGAAGAGAATTAATCTCCTGCAGATATAAGAACAAAAAGACAATTTATCTCCTGCAGATAATTATAAGACCAAAAAGATAATTAACCTACAGCAGATAAAAGATCAAGAAGAGAATTAATCTCCTGCAGATACAAGAACAAGAAGACAATCTATCTCCTGCAGATAATTATAAGACCAAGAAGATAATTAATCTCCTGCAGATATAAAATCAAGAAGAGAATTAATCTCCTGCAGACATAAGACCAAGAAGAGAATTAATCTCCTACAAATATGAGATCAAGAAGAGAATTAATCTCCTGCAGATATAAGATCAAGAAGACGATTTATCTCCTGCAGATAGTTATAAGCTCAAGAAGAGAGTTAATGTCCTGCAGATATAGGATCAAGAAGACAATTTTTAAACCAAAGATGCAAATCTCTGTAGAGATTTAAAACAACAACTGGCAGAAATACCTTCGATCTACAGCCAAACGGACAGCTGGTTTCGTCGCTTGGACCGCCTCCTCTGCCGATGCATCTGTGCCCATTAAGCTAAAACAGAAACAACGCTAAACTTAACTTTGTTGAGGATTACAGACTTCGTGAATCTACTCAAAAATTGCACGTCTATGATCTACTCAATTGTGGCTCAGTGCTCTTATAATAGCAGTACTATGACTCTGGAATTTTCCATTTTCCAATGTCATCGTTATTAGATTCACTACAACAGAAAATTGATGCCTAATTAACGAAAATTAGACAATAAATTACAATAATTACTGTAATAATGATACTAAGTTTTATAAAACTAATAAATACTGAGGAATTATAGCTATTAAGGCAAGTATTTTTGAGTTTTAATTATGCAAATCTTGGCCACGGCAAATGGACTTAACTGCGTATTATGCCTTGGTAGACAGTTTTATAACTTTAAGCATATTTCATAAGCAGCTGAAACAGGATGTAAGATTTATACGACACTTACGGCATTGAACAGACTGTGACACTGAGTCTATAACTATCGAGGGTCAACAGCTGTTGAGTAATTATGGCGGTTAGAAACTTACAAGCCCAAGCAAGGTCAGTACATGAGTACATTTGTGCACATCTGTATCAAAGCAGCTTATCAGTATATTTATAATGATGATGTTCAGCTCAAAGATCCAGGGCTGAGAGTACTTCCTGATTAAGCATGTGAACTGATGGCACATGATAGGCACATTGCTGGTGTTGCATACATTGGTGTAAACAGTTAAATATTGAAAGCAACATTAAGAACGGTTAGTATGTGAATAGGTGACAATTCACAGAGTGACATGTCTCCAGAAAAACAGTCATTCGAAAGACTAAGCTTAATAAATCTCAGGAAAAAAAATTGGCAAAGTGCAGTAGAATGGCTTTGTTTACATGGTCCCACTTTTTAACCTTCAGGATCCAACATTCAAGCAAACATATCAATACACAGGTCCACCGACAGAAATTCTAAAACCCCTAGGCAGAGCAGTAATTGGCATCTTACAGACCAGCCTACAGAAATTCCAAGCCCCCCTAGGCAGAGCCGCCACTGGTCACTTACAAGCCAGCCTACAAAATTCCAAGGCCTTAGGCATAGAAATTTATGGCCTCTAGGCAGATCAGCCATGGGTTTCTTACAGGCCAACCTACAGAAATTCCAGGCTCCTAGACAGAGCAGCCATGGCCCACTTAGACGGAAGTGAATGCATTCTACGGCAAGAAATGAGAAGTAAGGTAATAATTGAATGCTTGAAATTTAAACTCTTGTATCTAAGTGTCAGTAGTATTACATTAAACAAGGCGTAAAGCATAAACTTTGATTAGCTGATTATAATGTTTGCATAAGTTGACTGCGAGTCAGGGCATTATCAAATTTTAGTTGTGTTGTATTGCATAATAAATTAACTGGATGATTAAAAGATTTGCATAAATGTATTCAATGCAATGAAATCAAAACATTTATGGACTGCGCCTTCAACATTTCCACTCAGAGGCACTCACTGCGCTGGCCTTAATGATGTTAAATGTCACAGTTAACAAGTATAAATGCATCTATTAGCAAAACTATGCACATTACGCTGAAAAAGAGTCATCAGTGGTTGAGTCCACGCACAAGCGTGGAAAAAACCAACGGATTCCCATCAGCAGCTGACATGGGTGTACAGAGACTCTGGGCCAAGTTGCGTCGATGAATAGAGATAAATCACCTCTTTCTGAGCAAACTCCTTCTTGCAGACTTCGCACGCAACCGGCAGCCATTCACACACGATGTGGTGTGACTAAAATATGCAACACACAAACATCACCATCATAAATCTATCCAACGGCTCATTTGCTAAGTTCACCTATATCAATCTCAAACAAAACGAACACCAGATCATGGATATAAAATGGTGCAAAACTACATCTTACTCACCAACAGAGGGCTCTATCTTAGGATCAGCTTATGTTTATGATCACTTATCAGTAAACTGCGTCATTCATTTTACACATCGAGCTGTTATGAGAAAATCGATGCTGCTATGAACTACACTGGTATTAAACTTCCAAATCGTAACAGATTCTAATTGTAAAAATTTTTTTACAAAATTTGTCTTACTTAAATATTAGGTAAAATGTGCCACAAGTAGGTAATATTTCTTACTTACTTAAAGCAGTTTGAAGCCAACAACTGTAGCACAGAGAACCAGACAGTATCCGTTTATAGCGTTGTCTATTGTGTCCATAAATTTCAGAAGCGTTGTTATAATTTTCTGCTGGATGCCACAATAGTCAACAGAGCTTGTTTGGTATGTCTGTTATGCCTGTATGAAAAAATCAATCTGGTTGGACGTTAAAGGGCCTTTAACGACCAGCCAGATTTATTTTTAAAACATTCTCGTACGCGCTGGTCGTTAAAATGCTAAGCTACCTCTCTGTCTAATGATTTATTGTACTGTTTGCTCTTGAAGTTATGCATAATTTTGACAGAACATGTAATTCAATCCAGTTATAAACAGGATCTACCTCATTACTCCCATCTTTTTCACAAATGCTGTTTACGCTACAGTTATGTGTACTGTTAAAAAAAAGTCAATTACTGGCTTCTGAGAACTATAAGTTAATCATTTAGCCACAATTATTTTGTTCGTTAAGACATAAAAATTAGTTATTTCAGGTAAAAATGTAATATATTCCAATTTTGGAGCAGTGTCATGACAAAAGAGTTGATTACCTCAATGTGATTATTACATGTATGTTGTTATTACTGTTGCAGAGCACAATGAATTCAAGACAGGAACATTGCCAAGTAATTGATCTCGTTATCTTGCCATATGTTGTGATACGCAGGTACGGATAAAACTTGCTAATAACATTTGTTAATACATTATAATAGATATGCAACGTTTCATCTGTAATACTTGAAAGGTTTTAGTTAGTTGCATATTGAAGCATAACGTTAACAGTCATTTATCTCATATTGATTCTATTCATCATGTTTCACTCAAAAGTGCATATATCGAACGGTGCAAGGTACCTGCATGAAATTATTACCTTCGATGTTGTTTATAAACATTAACCCAGAAGTGATAAATATCAGTAGGGTCATGGCATCTTTTCTACCAGCCAATCACATATTGGAAAATCTAAATGTCAATATAATATATCATATATCTAAGCTGGGCTGTAAAGCATCAGTCTGTGGTGAGCAATGATCCTCTAATTTTTTGGACAAGAAATTTTTGTGAAACATTTCATAAATGGTTCACACTTTAGTGAGTAGGTCCGAACTGAATGTGACGATAGCAAAGTTAAGTAAGAGTTAAGTGATCTAAAAGTCTATGGTGACAAGTTCTGATAATCTAAGAAAAGTCGCTTGTCGAGAGATAAATAAGGAGACGTATCACCCAAGGAACCAATCAAAGTTCCTGGAGTAAGAAGCGCTGATAACTAAGTGAAACACTCTACAAGTGTTCCAGCATAGTTTTAACTTGATTGAATGTTATCTGTAGGACTATTCCAGAACATGCTACGTGGAAGTTAGGTCAGGTAGAGACTTAACTCTGGACAAACTTAATTTGTCAGCCTATCAAGAACTTCACCTCGTAGTCCTTGAAGGTTCCAGACCAAATGCAGTCTCCATGACTACAGTGAACAGCAGAATTCATCATCTCACGTCTGATGGCATTGTCCGGAAAAATCTGGAAACAACAAACAGCATTTGTTTCAAAATAACAAGTGGTGAATGATAGTAATATATTACACAGAAATTTAATTATTACTAACCAATTTACAGTTGTTATTACTGATAATGAACAATAATAAGAATTTAATTAAATTTATTTATGATTTCAGTATATCAGAGATAAATAATATAAAAAAAGAGCTAGTTTTATCATATCATAACTGATTCGACTATTTATTAGTCTCAACCTATTCAACAGTCTATTCATTTTATTGAGAAATTTAATAATTGTTTGTATTTTTCTGGTTTTAGGCAAGTCTGAAGTGGTGGTTTAAGGTTCCAATGAAATCAATTAAGTGAGCGAAAAACTGGTGAGTAGTAAAACTTCCAAAAAAGAAATGTCAACCGAAAAACACACTTCCAGAGCCAGTGCAAATCAGTTCTCAAACTCTTAAAACCCGTGGACTGATTATTTCCAGGCCATAAAAACTGTCATGTCCCTCCAATCCCTCTACAATGATCTCCTCTGCTCGGAGTAGAACTCAAAAAGCTTGGATATAATATCCATCTAAGCAAAAAAAACCATCATATTTACAACCTCACTAAATATATTGTTCAATTCCAAAAGCTGAATTTCTCCATAAATCTCTGTGTAAAGTGTACTTAAAGCAGACATACTTCATCTTGGCACTTCAGAAGTCATTAGCGAAACCACACCCAAAAGAAAGGTAACAGACTCCAATCTTAAACCTGATCAAGTTTCAAAAGGCTGTACTCCGTCACCGAATCTTCCAACTCACATTGCTGGCAGTTGGCTTGTTCCGTAGGGTTTGACCTTTAAACAATACATCCATACTTTTACACATATTAAGTTTCACTTATCCGTGTAGCGAAGGTGCGCATACAATTGCACCACTTTTAGTTATTTCTTTACAGATATTCATAAACACCAATATCATTACTATAATTCTAAAACTTCATCCTTGCCACAACTCAGGCCACTAGTCATTGCAGTTTCCAATTTTCCACATAATTATGCCACTTAGCTGATTAATGTACAACATACACCATATCAAATCTTATCATATTCAGCAGTCTCTAATACAGAAACACCAAAGTTTCATTGAGAAATGCCCCATATTAACGTGGCCCAGGTTAAGGATCCCAAATTTTTAAAATTATACCATCTAACTTGACTTTGTGAGGTTTTAATGTTACTCCAAATTACAGCAGCATTATGGCCCCATTTTCTCTGAATCATAGAGAATCTAAAGATCAGTGATTGAATTGTCGGGGGGGGGGGGGGGGTTGGAAGAGTTCAACCCCCCCAGCTCATTTTTCAACCCCCCCCCCCCAGTTAATTCTTAATAGCTGTCTTGGGGGGTCAAGCAAACCCCCCCCCAGAACAGATTTCATTGTCCACTCTGTGATTTTATTATTAAGCATTTACGAAATATGTATTTTCCTTTTTTTAAACCATCATGTTACATTTTCAATAACACAACATGCTCTAGTAGGAAATATAATGCCAGCACGATTTTGAATAAACATAGCAGCCTTTGATGATAAAGTGCCTCTATGAGGATGCTGGTGTGTAGATGAGCTTGTTCCGAGTCTCATCAGTCTACAAGCTGAGGTCGTCTGCAGACTCAAGCCCAGGGTCAGTGTGAGAGAGGTCACAAGAGATCTCGGTTTTGGATGTGGTTCTGGAATCCGAGTTGGCTGACAGGGTACCTGCATGTCAACATACACAGCAGCTGCATGGAATGATATGATATATGACTATATCCGAGATGAAGCTATAGTGATATGGCATTATATCTTCCACAGACCTCTATTCATTGAGTCATAAATTTGTACATGTAGGACTATATATGCATACATGCATATTATATATATATATTGCAAATTCCAGTACGTGTGTGTGTGGGTGTCTGTGTGTGTAGATACGCCTGTGTGGCATCCTCTTCGATGGTTTCATCCCTCATTCCCTATAAATAATAGACCCGACTGCAGGGACCTGTTTTCAAACCCATATCAGCATTGCATAATATGAGTCTACTTAAGTTCAGGTTTTTGCGTAAAAAGCGATTTGGTGAAGAATGCGATGGAGAAATTGAACCAGTGACGACAAAATTCAAACGATGTGACAGTACTACGGAGGAGGCTGATGAATCAAGTGCTGGTTAAGTGTGAATGACAAATCTTGTTCTGACAGAAATTACAATAGGCCTAATAGCTTAGAAAACTTTGAACTTAGCTTGAACAAACTCTCCAATAAAATCATTGGTCCTCATTCAAAGACTTACTCTTTCCAATTTTAATTAGGTATGTGTCAGCTGGTAGATAGTATTTGACGAGGTCTATTAGGATGCGTTGTCAATTATCATGCAGTAGGCCCTACAGCTACATTTTTTAATGACATGATACTGCAGATGTGATTATTTATCCTATGTTTAATAGATTTTTTTAAATTTCTTGTTCACAGAGACTGTGTCGGTGGCACCCAACCCATTGCCGGATGGTGAGATTCAAGCACTCGCAGAAACATCTTGTTCGGAAGTCCAATCAATGTCAGATGAAGATCATTCACCGAAAAAGACATCTGGTGGTACTTTGGATCTTTCATACCCAAAGGTCTGTCGAAACCATGAACAGTTTCAGGTTTGGCAAAAATCGCTTAGTTGGCTAACTTTTGATGCAGTATCGAGAGGTGTGAAATGTTCCGCATGTTTAGAGGTAAAACGTCTCGCTTTGCATACTACACGAGGGCAGCATAACTAATCAGCATTTCTAGAAGGTACAGTTCGAGGCAAGGATGCAAAAACACTATTGAAAAAAATCGACAAACATCGGGATTCTAAATTTCATAGCAAGTGTGGAGAAATCCTCGTAGAACGCAAAAATGCAAGGATTCAAGCTTCTGTAAAAAATTCGGAATCAAGATTTGTGGAACGCCACAGGGACACAATATAGATGCAACTGTAAAAGTCTTTCACACTGTGTATGAATGTGCAAAATCGCATTTACTCTGTGCAGAACATCCACGATTAATTGAACTGCAGACACTCAATGGCAATAACTGTGGTAATATTTTGTACTAAAATTATGCATGCAGCAACATTGTACATCAGGGCTATTCAATTAGATTTAGTCAAGGGCCAAACTAGAGAAATCTGGAGATGGTGGCGGGCCAGAGGCTCAAGGAGGGGTTTGGGGAGGGGGGCTGCTGAGGGTTTGGGGAGGGGTTTGGGGAGGGGGGCTGCTGAGGGTTTGGGGAGGGGTTTGGGGAGGGGGGCTGCTGAGCACCCTGCAGTAAATTTTTTTAAATGATACATTTGCAAAATATATAATATAATTCAAATAATTATAATTATAATAATAATAATTCAAAAACATAAATTTTAAACAAAAATCCTTAAAATTTTAAAATTTTGGCATAGGTCCGCGGGCCAGTTGTTAGGCCTTCGCGGGCCAGATTTGGCCCGCGGGCCGCTAATTGAATAGCCCTGTTGTACATCATGTGTCTGTAGAGATGCGTTCTGAACTTGTCCATCACATTGTAAGTTCAAAAAGTAAATTTTCAATTCCTGTTGATGAGAGCATGTCTGTTGCAAATGCTCAATCTTTGATTGTTTATTTACGTACTCTTTTTGATGGGGAGATTTGTACATATTTTTTTTGTCTGTTAGAGTTGAAAAAGACTACTGCAGAAGCAATTGAATAGACATTGGTTGATTTTTTGCATGAAGTTGGATTAAATGACGATGTATTGCGCGGTCAGTTTGTGGGGTTTTGTAGTGATGGGGCCAGTTGTATGATTGGGCAGTATAAGGGTGTTGCAACATTATTAAAGGCAAAGTTTCCTCTTCTGCAAACATTTCACTGCATGGCACACAGATTGGAGCTGGCAGTAAAGAACTCAGTTGATGACATTAATGCAGTTTCACATCTTAAATTCTTTGTTGATGAACTGTACAAAGTTTATAACATGTCACCAAAAAACCAGCGAGAATTGCAATTGGAAGCGGAGGCATTGTCAATCGAGTTGCTAAAAGTGCAGAAGGTATTTGATGTACGGTAGGTTTTTTCCTCCTTTGTTGCTGTGAAGGCTATCTTGCGTGATTATGGTGCACTAGTTGCTCATTTCACAAGGTGTTCCTCAGCAGTGAGTGGATGTACACATAAAGAAACTAGCAAGTTTAAAGGACTTGCAACAAAAATGCACTCATGGCTGTTTGTGAGTGAGACATGCATGCTGAAAGATGCATTGTGGTGTCTCAAGCAATTGTCTCTCTATCTACAAAGTCATGAGGCCAATATTTAGAATGCTGCTAGTCACATCAAGGACAAAATAAACAAATTGCAAGGGTTGAAAACTGTTTCGGTTGAACGGCATGCTGACATAGTGATAATTGACCATACAAAATTTGTTTCAGATTGTAGCAATACCACATGCAGTGTTGATACCACTGTTGACAATGAGAATGGTAAGAAGGATGAGCAACAGAACAATGTGCAATCAGCATTGGGTACATTTTGGAAGAATTTTGAAAAAGATGGACATTATAATGGAGTGAAAATTGAGAGAAAAGATGGAGATGCTCAAAATTTTAATACATTAAGAGGCCAGTTTTTGCAGTCCTTATGTGACAATTTGGAACAACATTTTTCATCTTCTGATTTGTTACAGGCTGCTAGTTGCTTGAATGAATCATCGTGGCCCAAAAATCCTTTAACTAGGGCACTTTTTGGTGAAAAACAGGTTGCAAAACTATGCAAGCAATTTGCTGTTAGTGAAACAGATGCAGCTGATATTGTGTTGGAATAGGCTATGTTCAAGAACAGTGATGGTGGAATGTTAGGCAACAAATTAAAAAGTTTGATGTCACTGTTAAAGGTATTGCCCGTTTCTTCAGCTGATTGTGAGAGCGGATTCAGTCAAATGAATCTCTATCATACCAGTGGAAGAAACAGGCTGATCGTTACATCTGTCAATGACTTCCTAATGATTGATATTAATGGTTCGCCTCTGGCGCACTGGAATGCCGAGAAGTATGTTATCAGTTGGTTGAAGTCAGGCAAGCATGGAGCCCTTGACAAAGCTACAGGCTTGCCTAAGACAGCAGAAATAGCTAGTCATAGTTCCAAATTGTTTGCGTGATTAATAAAAACTATTGCAATTTTCTTATGTTTTGATTTACATCACTTCAATGTTAGTTAATTTGTCTGTTATGGCTATTGTAATCTTCTGACTGTGGATAAATCAATGTAAAAATCGCAAGCTCGGATGATTCTTGTATACTTTGGTGTCTAAATTAAACTGAGTCTCAACTATGATAATCATTTGGACAGTTTAAATATGCATGTTGTTTGTAGCATTGCCAATACATGTCAGGACCTGTTATAGATCCCTTCGTATGATGTTTTATATAGGCCTATGGCCTCAGCAGCTGGAGTTGCTATAAAATAATCATTAAATGGACGATTAAACAAAACACAGCTTATTTTAACGTATTTGCACACACAACTACATTGACCCTCTACAATATAGCCAGTATACCGGTTTCAGGCTCGTAATAATTCTAGGTCACGAAACCCGGATAAATGGCGGACATGTAAGAATTTTGAACACACCTCGTTCTGTGTTCCAAACATTCTTTACAGAATCTGTGGCCACAAAAGCTCTGGACTGGGTTTTTCAACGTCACGTTACAAATGCCGCAAAGATATTTTGCATTGAATTCGCTGAAGATCTCAATTGGATAACCTTTAGGTAGCGAAGCACCTTCCATAATGTCAAATCTGTTAACTTCCGGAAAATTTAGGGCCGGGTAAAACCGGGGAGTGCATTGAGGTATTTACTCCAGGACCTTCTTGACTGGCGGAGCTGGTGGTTGGCTGAGGATGTTCTTCGACAATCGGCTGCATGTTTCCCGATAAACGAATTCTATCGACAATTTCATCCGGATTTATTGATGTACAGCCAGCTGCAGGAGTCCAATCTGTTGCTTGTAGTCCTTCTCTTAGGACATAGTTACCTAGTCCACGGAAACCCCTTTTGATTTCAATCAGTTGGAAATCAGTTAGGCGAAGTAGACTAAGAGCCATTGAATCAATTGGGGCTTCTTTCCAGCTTTGCAGACGTTTAAGGACAGTGTTAAAGGCCTCCGATTGGTTCGTTGTGGCCTGGTCGATGTTGAAAGTTTGGAGTTCCCAAAAACCAATATGATGAATGACAACATTTACAGTATTCATAAAGTATTGAGAGAAAGGTTGGCTCCATTTTGGCAAGCAAGTGAGCAGCAGATCCTTGTACGCTTGTAGAGATGGAGATTTCAGTAAAGAAGTGATACTGTCCAGGTAAAAGGTTATTTCATCAGATTTCGATACTCCATGACTTCGTAGCCATCTTTTGACATCCTGTTGGACATGATTCCAACATAGAAACGTCTTCAAATTTGGGAAGTTGTTGGAAAGTGCACAAGTGATAGCTTGCTCCCGATCGGTCATCATCACAACATTGCCAACTGTGTTGATTTCTGGACAAATCTTCTGAATATGTCTGAAGAAGTTATCGTGAGTGATCTGAAGTTTCCTTTCATGAATCATGTATGCAAGTGAAATGATAGGCTTGGAATCGAAATCAGTGACACGGAAAAGACGGACAGATAAGTAGAAGTCGCCAAGCTGGAATGTTGTGTCATACGACATTTGTTGAGTAGGAAGTGCATGAAGCGAAGAGAGTGTGTTCTTGAACAATTTGATTACCTCTGGATTGTAGAGAATGACGGATAGATCTAGAAATGTGATGATGTGTTGGATGAAGTCGGAGTCTTGAGCCAGTTCATGAAGATTGAAGAGCGCATCCCTCGACAATCTTCCACGATTTCGCTGTTGCTTCAGACGGTTTCTAACTTGTTCCAGGTTTCGCGGGACCGATGTTGATGGATTTGTTTCAGTTGCACTTGATGTGACCATGGATTGGTAGATTTGAGAAGGTGCAGAAGATGATGTAGATTCAATGTCTCGGAGAACATGAGGTTGAGTGCGAACGTGATTCCTGTTGCCATATTTCTTGTTGCCATTAAGAAACTGGCCTGCAATCGATTCATCTCCCTGGTACGATACGATTACAGAATTGGATTTGTTTGCTTTAGCGTAGGCTGTGCGGACGAATCCATTTGATAGACTGGTCGGGCCATCAAAAACTTTGTAATATGTCTGGTTCATTAAGCCAGCAGCACGTTTCTGTTTTTTGAACATACCATTCTGTCTCCATCGGACATAGGCCATATACATGTATGATAAGGGTATTAGCGTTAACCCTGTCTTGTGAATACCGCCCATATTAAATATGGCCTAAACCCCCCGACTAGTGGGTTATATCGCTATTCATGAGGCGGTATTATCCCTCTAGTCGAGATATAAGTCTAATCCCACTTAGAGGTAGGGGGCCGTTCACATATTATATAACGCTAAAGGGGTGGATGGGTGGGTTGCGGTTTTGTTAGCATTATATTGTGTAGGGTGGGCGGGGGTGGGTTGAAGGTTTTGTTATATAACAAACTTTTTTCAGCTTATGCTATTTTGCCTGTTTGCTTGCCAATTGGAAATTCCATGTATCACGGACCTTCATTGTTTAATCGAAGTTCACAATACGTTGTGAACCAAAACTAGCACCATTAGCTGCCATCTGGCGAATTGATTGACGTTCTTAGTTATTATTTTATAAATCCACTTTTAACAATTTGCTGTTTACAATTTAAACAATTTCATGTGCAAAGCTTTAAACGCTCTAAAGTTCAATTCCGTGTGCTTTGCTTTGATTCTGGTTTAAATTAAAATAAATTCACTTGAAATAATTGTTTTGGTAGGTATTATCATGATGTTTGATTTCATTTTCTATAGTATGTGTAAATAGTTTATGTTTGCTTAAATGCCCACTTACAGTTGTAGTACACACTAAGTATACATCATACGCTATTAAATAGGTAGAGTTGTACCGCGAAGTTATCGATAAATACCTGATAGTGCAATATTAAACCAATCCATTCTGTGTGATATCGTAATGTTCATTTCTAGTGCAAAACAGGAGGAAAACTAAAATGGTGCTTTTAACTAGGATGTACGTCACTACCATGTATTACCATGCTGTATTATAGTAGGCTTAGGCTATATGTAGATAGATGGTGACAATCGTCGATTACCCAATTAGTTACCGTAATTAATACAAGTGAATTTAGCGCCAATAAAAGTTCGATTATTAAGATGCAGAGGAGCTCCATACATCCGGTCTAATCATTGGCACGAGAGAGTACACAATTTTAAGGTAGCTTTTGTTACATTGCTAATTGGGCATATGATGATTTTTACTGCAGTTCTTGAATTGGATAAACGCAATTATCAGCTGAATCACTACTATTACAGTGCTAACTAACATCGTATTGTTATAAAAGTGTCAAATTGTGCAATACAATTATGTCGATTGCATGTCTTTTAATGTACTTATAGACGGGTGGGGTAGGGGGGTAGGAAGCATATCTGTTATATAATATAGAGGTGGGGGTCACATCTGCTGTTATATAACGTTATTGGGGGTAGGGGGTGGATCAAAAATTGGGATTTTATGCGGTATATAATATGTGAATGGCCCCTAGGTTTAGGCCCTCTAATACCAGCTTAAAGGCGAAAACTAAGATGGCAGCCCTTGTGCTTCGTCGCATTCGACCTCGATTTAGATGATGAAAGGTGTTTGAGAGGCACTATATTTACACGCCTCTTTCACCGAATGCCAAAATTATATTGCTTTTAATTTATCGGTCAAAAAGGCTTAAAATTTGACGAGATCCCTGACGATATTGCATACGAAATGTCGCCGCTGTAGCGCAGTGTGTATAATAGGGATATAGGCGTACCATTCATAGACTGGGATTGGTTTGTACTCACAACAAGTCAACAGCGTAGCACCAACTTATTCACGAACGCTGCGTCTAATCGGAGGGGTTGTCCTAAGGGTAGTTCCGATAATGGTCAAGGTCCTGTTTCCAGAGGGGTCAGAGTGACTTTATGGCGAGAGTTGGGAAGCGGAGGAATATCATTTATTGTGCCTAAGCCACTGCTGATAGTCATAGGGCTTATAGGCAATTTTCAGACAAATACAGGTTTAATAAACGGGTAATGCAGTCGTTCATGTTGACGTATTGTTCAACAAAATTCCTTACGCTTGTGAACGTTCCTATCTTTAGCTGGTATCATAGCGCATGAACACTTTTGCGCATGCGCAGTAGCCCGTCATCTACAGTTATACGGTACTTATACCCAGACTAACTATTCCGCCCGCTAAGTCGCGCTCGTGAATAGCTACCACGGGTTAGTTTTAGCCAGGGTATAGCTAACCCCGAACTAGGCTCTAATACCGTATTACCTTAACTCTTGTCTTTTGAATACCGCCCCTGAATATTAGCTCTCTTGTGATTGGTGGCGCTTTGAGGAAACGTGATTGGTTGAGCTAAAAATAGGTCCTGCAGGTCGATTGGGGTCCCTTGGGGATTGGGGACTGACATGATGACTCCAACTGCATGCACAAATAGCGTTTGAGAATCGAATTTAGTAGTGAAGTATAGGTTCATCAGTTGCGATCTATTGCAATAAGAAAGCATCATTGCCACTGGATTCATCCTGTGGATGTGTATTCTGCTGGATTTGTTCATTGATCGCTCCGGAATTGCTGAATCGTGACAGTCCAGATTTTGAGGTTAAGTGGCATCCATTTTTTATTTTATTGATATGAAATTTGGGGAACATTATTGCTGATCGCTACGCTAGGTTAGGGTCAGGAGATTAAATTATTCTGACTGAGAATATATGTATATATATATATATGTGTGTGTGTGTGTGTTGACTGACGTATACTTAACGTGAAGCACTTTTATTTCAGACTTGTGACTTGGACATTGATTGTGATCCTTGTGATTTTATTGGGAATACTTGTCTGGGAATTGACTGTTTCTCTGTTCTTGCTTCCAAATAAACTTCTTCATATTCTTTCATGATGTCTCAGGAGTCTTTGCATCAAATATGATTGGTTACTGAGGTAGAAAGGATAAATTCACCTTTCAATAAACCTGGTTATGCACTTGACAGATTATTTACTAAATTAGATAGCATGTCAAAGAATCATTTAGAATCAGAGAACAGGATAGAAACTAAGCTAGCTCAAATCTCTCAGAGTCATGCAGATTTAGTTATAGGTCAGTCTGAACAATTGGATAATCTATCAGAACTTAGTGAGAGGTTAGAAAGAGTAGAAGATTCTACACGGGATCCGTGAGTTGAGTTTTCATACAGCAATTGCCGCACCCTGTGACGCCGTGCCCTATACCATCAGCCAGCCTTTATACTCGTCATCCAATGATTTAAGGAATATGTCACTGGTTCAGGAAGCCAGTACAGCCCCTGATTTTCTGCGTAGAAGTGAGCACTTAAAAGGAAGATTGCGTCCAGATTATAAAATGCTGGATAGACTAGGCTCTTCTTCTATGTGGTCAAGTTTTGAGGAATCTAGCCGATTCCGACCCTTAATCTCAGAAGGCGGTGGTTTAAACTCTCTAGACTCACTAAGACTCAAGGGGTTAGACACGGTTGGGAACCCGGAAGTCTCGAGTCACCGATTAGCGACCGGTGCCGAGTACGACCTCGAGACTTACATTATGACCTCCATAGGCCTATATCTTACCCCTCTTTCCCTCTGATGGTGATCACTCACTCCTCTTATCTCCTACTGCTGTTAACTGACCAACTCCTCCCCTCACTGCGGTTAATCTGCGCAGGGTTTCTTCTGAATTCGGCCTTCCCTGATTCGGACAAGTTTTTCCACAAGCCACCAGTTAGCGATTGTCCTCCGAAGTCCTTTCCGAATGTCAAACCTGTCAGCTCGGAAGCGACAAAGAGGTTGTAACCGGTTAGGGCTCGCTTCGGCTTCGGCCTTTCGGATGGTCCACGTGGAGATCTGCTGCGGGATGTCGATGTTGATGGTGATGATGATGGTGATAGACTCGCCCGTCTAGACCTCGAAGCCGGTCTTGTTCTGGATGTCGAAGACGTGCGTAGGAACATCGACGAGCGTCCCTTGTTTCTAGAAATCGTAGATGGAGCCATATTGTGTTGAACATTAGAATTGGTAAGACAGTTGCGAATGATCGTTTTGTTCTAATATTTATGAATGTCTTACAACGGAGAATGATTGGAATTGGCTACCGATACAAAGTCGCAGTAGAATTTCGTCTAATATAAGATGGTATCACTATATGAATAGTAGACCTTTATATGAATATTCATACTGTCATCAGGCCATCTGGGTCGCCGCTTATCAGGTGATTGTAATCTTGACATAGTGCCCTGAAAAGCCACCGCATTGAAACGTTGGATCAATGCCGACAAGTTCTAGAAGAGGAAGCTTGTGTCACCGGTAGTTGTCCAAAGTCGGCGTCCAGTCTCAGACAAAAAGGCGACGCCCTCACCATTGAGGGGACCGAAGGTTTCTTTTGCGATTGGAACAAAAGTGTATTTCTTCTCCAGCTCAGAATATTTTGTGTGTTTCCTTGTGGCTGCTATCTCCGCCGCTCCTCCAGCTGTGGAAGCTGTCTCGGGGATATAAGAAGCGGCCACTGTGTCCACCACCGTCGCGTCCCAAAGTAAGGCCTGCGCCCCCCCCCCCCCCCCCCACTCCACGGTATCAGGGTCTGCCCGTCCGGTCTCTTTCCATCTAATTTAGACAGACCTGTCGGTTCCTTGACCGCTGGAATACCGGCTCTGTTGAGGCTGCGATGGATAAGGTCGTTGATATTACAGTGTCTTGCTTGACGGCCAAAACCCAAAGAACAGGACAGGCCATATGCGCCTCTGGCAGAGAGGATGGCGCCGCATGCACAGGTGTGCGGCTCGCAGATGGCCACCCCTGGTCGTAGGCCGACCGCCACCCTCGCGGTATCGTCCTCCAGTCTGAGATCGCGAGAAACGAGCAGGAGAGCGTATAGCCAGTCCGAGGCGTGCGGTGACTGCAAGGCCCTAAGTCTCGCGTGGTCGTAGGGATCCTGTAGCTTTTCTTCTAGTGCAGACAGAACCGCGTTTAACAGCGGTCTGTCAAAGTGGGCTTGTTTATGGTCTGGCGTCGTCGGGGCAGAGGCTTTGGTGAGTTAAAGCCAGGTAGACATCGCCGAGTCGCATGCCGAGTCCGATTTCACCGGTACTGATTCTTGGATGAGGGACTGAATCTTCACCTGGTACTCAGTTAAAGTAACAGATCTATGAACGTGTCTTTTTTTAATTCGAAATATTCTGAGCAGAATTTGTGGCCACAAAACTCTGGACTGGGGTTTTCAATGTCACAAGTAGGTATTTTGTATTGACTTCACTGAAGATCTCAATTGGGTGTGAGAGGGCCTCAGGAGTGATATCTGCTGTTAAGAGATTGGGATACTTCCAAAACACATAACAAGAAACGTAAACAAACATTCATAGAACATCATGGTCATATTTTTCGCTGTTTTCTTTTAGATGAACTTATTATAATGGACCTAAACATTGTTGAAACTGTTTGAATTAATAAAATAGATGTATCTATGCTGGAATATAGTTGTAGAAAGTAGGGTGTGGAAAGTTTGTCTTTCCCAACATCATATCGCACCATGTAGCACAGGATATAAACTGCTCAACAAGTGTGTAGAAATGACATTTAAATATTACAGATCGACTACATGATACACTCATCTTAATATATTTTTTAACACATATGAATGCAATCTTTTGAAGATAGTATTAAGAAGAATAAGAAATAGTTGTGTATTTTCCAATCACAGCGTTACTTGAAAATGATCTGTTTAGCGTTGTGATGTGAATTTTAAGTTCGTCTACTTGAGTCGTACCATCCTGTCATCCATGCTTGTAAATAAGTGTTCGAACTTGTACGAAACCTCCGAGATATTGATGGTAGAAGCTGACTTCGTCTTGTTTTATTGATATATCGAACACGCGAATGGTAATGCTTGAAGCAGTTTATAGTCCATACTATACTCAATTGACTTTATAAGCTAGGAGCTTTATTGGGTCTAATAATATCGCCAAATCCAACTATGTTGTTAAATTGATCATTGTACCGTGAATATATTATATCTTTTGGTCAATAATGATTCGTGCTATCCAGACTCTATTGTCCTAAGGCTTTGTCCGATCTCCATCTGTCTATGTCTCCCTCTGAAAATAATGGACTGATGATGTCCTGATGTCCAATTACAATCTCTTGCGATGAAGTTTCAGCCTTTATCTTCCCAATTCTCTTGCCGTGTTGCTAAACCTGTGTATTACTTAACTAAACGATATCTAGCTCATGATCCCTTAGGGTTTGCTTGTCAATTTCTTGATTAATCCGTCTTAAGAATCAGATGCAATGCTCTGCTGATGTTTTGTTGTGGTTTATGTTGAGTCTGCGATCATCTTACATTGCGTTTATATAGCGCTATATGAATTTGCTAAGTGCCCGCCTTATAAATCGGATTCTACGGATCGGATACAGATCTTTCTTACTCAGTCCCCTAGTTTATAATATAAAACAACGAATGATTGTCGACCACAGTACATTAAAAATAACAAGTCCCTATTACCCAGAGTTATCAGTTTATTATTCGTTTGGTCATCTTTCTTATTAGCCTTTACACATGAAACGTAACAACCGTAGCAGGTATCATTGGTAATTTCTGCAGAGATGTATGAACAAGTGCGTCGCCTCAGCATCTTTACCTTTACACTTGATTGCCCATGCACTGTTGTCTATCCTTTGCCTTCCAATTACGTCTGCTGAAGCCCGACCAGTCTCCCTTTTTACCAAAGCATCTCGCTCGAACCGATTTTTTCGTCATCCATCTCAACGTCTCATCGCTCACAGCGTTCACAACCGCCGGCGGAAAAACCCTCACGGGAACGACAACGTGATACACTCCTTTACGAGCGATCGCGAGGACCGAAATGCGTGACACCTTCATGGACGCGTGGCATCATCTTCTGACGCACTGCCAGCGTGATGTGATGAAAAGCTCGTTTCAACGACTGGCGACGGACGCTATCCAGCCGCGATTTCGAGGACTCAGCTGAGACAGGTAAGATGTATCGCAGAATAAAACCACCATCAATTCTGATGATTAGATTTCAAACTCACTCTCTATTTCTACATCGCGACTTGAAGTCTATAAGAGTCTCATTACGATTTGTTTGTATATATGCTCTGCATCGTAATGTAAATGAAGATCTTCTTGAGCCTTCTACGCACCTCTTCCGAAGAAGCTCGTCTTCGCTGGTCTGATTGCAAATAGAGTTCACTTGGAACAAGCGCATGTTGTGTTATAAAAGTGTAAGTTTATTGTTCAAAATTATAATCTTATGTATTATTTGCGTTGTCTGACAATATACAGATTGTAAACAAGGCAAGATATATCTGTTATTATTCGTCCCTGTCGGTATCCGTGTTCCCACAAGTCTGTCTATCTCTCCGTGTCCGTCTGTTCCTCTGTCTCTGCGTCAATCTGTATGTCATTCTGCTTGTCCTTCTTTCGCCCTCTGCCTTAACATTACTCTAATCGACACAGGTGCCCGACACAGTAGCAGAAATATCCGATTAAGACAGAAAGACAGAAACAGAAACTGACGCGGACATACAGACAGACAACAGACGGACAGACAGACAGATGGCGTGGGTGTGACGACAAAGAGGGACAATCTTCAGTTAATGAGCAACGATTCACAAGAGAAGAATTGAAAAACGCACAGATTATATGAATATAATATGACATCTTGACAAACATCTAGACTACATAATGATAGAAATGCGCATAAAACTTCTCACAGGCATACACAAGATGGATGGATAAATGGATGGATGTATGGACGGACGGACGGAAGGACGGAAGGATGGATGGACGGAAGGAAGGACGAACGGAAGGACGGTCGGAAGGACGGACGGACGGAAAGATAGATAGATAGATAGATAGATAGATAGATAGATAGATAGATAGATAGATAGATAGACGACTGACAAGCAAACATATACACTGACAAATAAATGGAGAACGACGTGCATACGATTAGACAGACATACAGGCAGAGCATCAATAAAGAGAGACATATAGAGACAAACGGACACAGGACAGACAGATAGACAGACAAACTTGCGGACAGATACACTACAAAGAAACTCAAGATTCCCTCTATATATAAAGCATGAGTAAACGCAATTCGCACTGCAGAGGCTACTGTAAACATCGGCCAAATCCATCTATCGTTTCCCATCAAAGCCTCATCTCTCTTGAAATTGAAGCAGCAGCGCTACATAAATAGACTGACATCGAATCCATTTCTGGCTTCTGTAGCGCCCTGAGGCCATGCAGAGACATCAACCTCGAAATTGAACAAAAAACACGTCCTCGCCGCAGGAACGAGATACAAACGCAGCTAAATGTCAAAAATAGATGCGCTCATCTTTGTATGTATAATTTTGTATATGCATTTGTATATTGTATATGGGTTTGTGCTACGCATATCTAAATGCATTTATGTATATATATATATATATATATATATATATATATATATATATATATATATATATATATATTCTTGAGTAGCCTATATGCGAAATTGTGGTGAACGTGAAAGGTCATGAGTTCAAAGCTCAGCGTCGGCGGCGGCGGGGAGTAGCTCATGTCCTTAATGTTCCATCACTGTTCCATCAACTGGAAAGCTCTTCGGAAGATTTTCCCATTTAAGGTCACAACAAAAGTCACGATATTTCTTATATATAATACATGAGTTATATATAAAATATCACACATGTAATATAATATATATAATATAATAAGATGTCCATCTTAAATATATATATATTATTCACGCGCACACACAAACACACGCACCCACTCAGTCGCCTGTCTTCAGTTATGCATTCGTCCATCCGACCGACTGGATGTATACACGTCTATCTATCATTCTATCTGACTATCTATCTATCTATCTATCTATCTATCTATCCAACCATCCATCTATCTATCCATCTATCTATCCAACCATCTATCTATCCATCTATCTATCTATCCATCTATCTATCTATCCATCTATCTATCTATCCATCTATCTATCTATCCATCTATCTATCTATCCATCTATCTATCTATCCATCTATCTATCCATGAACATATCTATCTATATATACATACAGGATATATTTTGTCTGTCATTCTATATCCATGGATCCATTCATTCATCCTTCTATCTATCACCAATCATTCCACTAAGCCATCAATCCATCTGTGAATCAATCAATCCATCTATCTCATTCATTCATCTATCCACGAGCATCTCCATCCGCATCACCTCGTCACCACCGTCATCTGATTCTTGCAGCTGTTGCCAGCCCCACAGCGTCGTTCCAGTCACCCATCGAAGCGTGTCGACGAGCAGCCAATGAGCGTGACGACACGCAATGGACGTCCTAACGATGATCAAACACAGCCTCTCACCGGAAACAGTTAATCCCATCACCTTGTACTTCGATATCGGTCGACAGGTGGCCAGTGCAGGGCCGGAAATGGTCTGGAAGGTCTACGATGCCACGAGAATCAGCGACCGCAGGGTAGGACCAGTATCCCACCTGCCGCAGCAACAGCTTATCTACCGCAGTGCATATGGTGCTATCTAGCAACTGATCGTTTATTTGTTAACTGTCATTTCTTGGATGCGGAATTTTGCTACTCCTCTATTATTTGGTCGAATAAATTTCTTTTATTGATTGATTTTTCCCATTTGTTTCGGTTTGACGACGACGATGATGATGATGACGATGACGATGACGACGACGATGACAACGACGACGATTATGATGACCAGTCTGACACACCTGGACTCTGCGCTGATTAGAACCCGAATCAATCTAATCATTACTCGTTAATCCAAGGTAAACACTATCCTCTGGAAGGAAAGGGATACTAACATCATGACACCCGATGCGCTATTGTCTTATTAGGAAAGAAATTACTAAAAATCTTTGTCAACCTTATGCCTTATAATATGAGCCAATGGCGATGAATCCAGGTATACCCCTAAGCCTCTAACCGTAGCTGAAGGCATAATGAATTATACATTACCCAACGACTAATTATTATTTAGAAACCCCTTAATTTAAACGGCTTATCGAATATATCGTATCTTTCTAGTGCTAATGGCTTAATGCCATTATATTTCTACACTGTAATTCAATGATTATTGCACACTACATCAATCGATGGCCGCAACTAATCAACGTCGAACTGGAAACCAAATTCCGAGGCAAGTGGTGTCAAAAGCCAAGAGAAAATTTGAAGATGACACGGAAACAAACAAAAGAGGAAATAAGACGAGGGCAGGTGTGTTTTAGTGCTGATTTTAGCGACCAGCATCGTCTCTGGAAAGCGAATGTTTGCTGGAAGTGAGTGCATTAACAGGCAGAGCCGGAGGCCACCAAATGAAAAGGCACACTCACGTGCATAAAAGTACTTGTCACTACTATGCAGAGGCGGCGATCTCACTTGATAGGTGAGGGGACACTAAATGAAAGGAGTAGGAAATGTGAGGGACACACGTATAAATTGTTCCCTGTCCGTAAAATGTGGGGGAACTTGTCCCTTCAACATCCCCGGGATCGCCGCCCATGCTACTATAGTCAGATCAACTGCATGGTCGAATGGTTACAGGTCTTTGGAGTGAGCATGAAATGAAAATTGAGATATTGGTTGAGATGCAGAACCAATATAATGGATTACTATCCCGTTTTTAGTCTTTTTCGATCATTATAGCCTATATATAGCCAGGGTGTATCTATTTTACGACTGGCGATATATCACAGGTCATAAAATAGATAAAATCCATTAATTAAACTACAAAAATTAAACTCCAACTTAATAACACATATATGTATGTGTTAAAAAGTTGGAGTTTAACTGAGCCAAAAGCCTATGTGCTTGGAATTCTTCGATGCTTCATACATGTAGATATCGCTAAAAGCGAGTTTCGTTAGTCAAGACAATTATAAAACTAGTCCTGGAAACTGGACTCTGACCTTCCCGAACTATCCTTTGGACAACCCTTTAGATTTGAAGCAGCGCTCGTGAATGAGCTGGTGCCCTGCGCTTAGCATTCAAGTGGCGCTTTAGAAATTAGGAGGTTACAATTACGATTACGATTAGAGACCAGAGCACATGCCAGGCCGAAGCAGTGTCGCCTTATCCTTCCAGCGACGCAAATGTCATAAGGTGACGTTCAACAATTGAATTAATATGCTTAACGAATGATGGATGGAATCAATAATTTTATAGTCTATAGCCTACAGCGCCCAAAATTAAAAACGATTACAATACTGTATCATACCTAATTTTGGCCTTACCATCGTCCTTTTTATGGACCACTGTGCTATGCAATGACGATTTGAACACTTTCAAACCGAAATTTTTAGTTAAAGAAAGCAATAAGGGTGATGTAATCTAGGCCTGCTCGTCTTTCTCCGCGATCTAAAACTCCCAAACCCAACCATAAACTTGGCCCCAAATTCGAAAAAAACCTGTCACGCGCGTCATCTCCTCGTGTTTCTTGTGTCGGCTGAACAAGAATCTTTATTGTCATGATTACATCCGGCAGTTTTTATAGCGCTATTCATGAGGAGATGTAGGCCTACACAATCGCGTGTTGTCTGCGGATTTCAATTAACTGCGAGAAAGATACAAAAAATTAGACTACCGAAACTCACATGGAGTTCCTATGGAAAAGTTTATGCGCCAGTTTTCTGGAGTAATGCCGTTAAATTGTATTGTAATAACTAACACGTTCTATTGGACTAGTGTCTAATACAATGGGCAATGTGAGCATCGACATCATGCGCACAGGGTTGCAAACATGTTGTTTTTGGTTGTTTTGTTTTTTTGGTTTTTACAACAGCAAAAATGATACGAAAAATGGCAATTATTGGTTTTTTGGTTTTTAAAATATTTGAATTCAATTTACAAATATTACTGACACATTACTAATTGCATGATATTCAATCCGAAATCAAGCTAAATGATTTATAAAAACGAGTTGTAGCTGTTTTTAATGCTGTATTTGATGCTTTTTATAACAAAGCTGTTGTGACAAAATCCAAAGGAAAACAAAAAACAAAAAAGCCAAATAAAACAGAAAAACAAAAATCAACTTTTGATTTTTAATAAGTCTTGGACTTTTGCACCTCTGCATGCGCACAACACAGAACCTTATGATCTGGTCAATATTGACAGACAACTGATGCAGATTAAGCAGTAATTTTAATACGACGAGTCTTAACACTCAGGTTGAAAATGAAGTTATTACGAGTTTAAGGCTTATCATCAACAGTTTAAGGTTAATCATCAAGGACTCGGCAGAACGTGCAAAGAATGTACTATCAAAACTGTTAGGGTATTTGAGGGACTCAGTTACAAAACCTGTTAAATAGAAATTTTCAAAATTTAGTTAGGCATGGAGGCATGTAGTTCATACATAGATGGCTATCGTCTGAAATCATTTTTTGTTCTAAAACCTGTTAAATAGCAATGCTTTAGAGCGGAGAAGTGTGTCTTTGGTTCCAAAACCTGATAGCCTACTCTCCGTGTTCTGTTCCAATACCTGCAAAGTTTATTGACGAATCGAGTTTTATACAAAGTGATGTAAAAATGGTTGCTCGACATAACGAATATTTTGATGAGACATTACATCTAAAGTTCTGAACACCTCGAAGCCTAGTTTAAAAAAAAATCAACTGCCAAATCTGTCAGTAAGTTTTAGTAAAAATAAAAAATACAGTTGTGATGTTAGAGTAGGGCCCTACCAAGGATTACGTGTAAGCATGCAAAACATACAGAATTTCGGGCAGCGTATACGACGCCGGTGCCTTGATCATTGACCCCATACGGGGTCTTGGTAGCGCTGTATCAGTTTCTAGATTAATAGGCCCTATAGCAAAAACAAGGCAGGTTGCAATCAGTTTATACATGTGATCACTGAAAGACCAGATATGTGAGAATGGATATTATCAGGTGTCATTAGACAATATGGGTGTTAAAAGTCTCAGAGCCACCAGGTTTTTTCGATGATAACAGGAACTCACTAAAATTGACACAGCATTTCAATGTCAAAAGTCAATATATAATCATCAAATTCTTTATCTTCTAACAAACGAGATAATGGAATTTGATAACTGTATTGAGTTTTGATATTGAAATGTTATGTAGGCTACAAGTCATTTAGGCCTACTGAATTGGTGCTTGTGGAATCGTTAGCGGTAATATTATTTATCAAGACTATTTTAATTATTAAAATCTCTTCATTTGTTAATAAATGAAACCACTTTCAGGTTTCAAAAATAATAGGGCCTACTGTTGTCAATCCTAAATAGCTTATTGGTTTTAAAAGTAGAGTTTTCTTAATGCTTTGTTGCACAGACAATCACAAACTCTTCCACTTATGTCCAATTGTGTTCCAAAACCTGCTAAAAAATAGCAGACATTGTGCCAAAACCCGCTGCACAATATTTTTACCATAGCACAATTTACCAGGATTTGTGAAATTTTCGCGAAACAACATGTTTTCATGATGCAAATTATTTCCTGGAAAATGATTTCCCACCTTTCTAACGATTTTCTGGGAAATGAAAAAGTGTCTTTTCCCCCAAAAAATGGTTTTTGTACTTAGCAGGTTTTTCAACTCAGCCCTTTATTTGTAAATCAAGATTTAGATCTACTAAAAAGCCCCTTGTTTGTTGCAGCGGAGAACCGGGGTTATTGCACTTAGGTTGGAGTGGGGGAATTGATAGAGGATCACGGGGTCCAATCTAATGATCTCCGCAGCTGCTCTGTTATCTTAATACTCAAGGCATCAGGCGAGTCCAAGAGGATAGCCTCAGATGACACCATATATTCAGTGTGCTTAATCCGAAGGATAAGCCCGATAGATATGGATCAGAGAGAGTAAAGGCGGACTGACTGCTGAGTTGAAACGGATGAGAGCTAATCTTAGACTCAGATGCCATTTAAAGACACGCTTATCGACACGGGCAGTGGATTTCTCAGCCCTTCGAATCCGCCGGTGGGAATGCTACACCGACGACAGTCCAACACGCAGTGGCAGCTCTAGGTTTTTCCATCAGGGGGCCAAGGGGGGTCGAGGTCCCGAGATGGGGGGGGGGGAATAATTGGATACCCGAATTTATCGAAACTGAGAGTGCAAGGTATAGCTCCACACTGAGTGACACCGAACAGATACATGTATATGCATTATGGAGCAACATGAATTCTTCACATCAACAAACGAGATATTTGGAAATAGAATGACTTTATTTGAAAGTAAAGCATCAACTATGCACTATTGCATACACTTATAATGACAAGCAAGTTTACGATTGTCATGTCAAGAGTCAAACTGATCCACAAAGGCACCTATGGTATGGACTCTGCACGAACAGATTCAATCGACAACATTGTCAGACTACTTAGACGAATATCAGACATAGTGCTTTTCAGATCTGTTTTAAGTAATTTCATAGTAGAAAAGCTTTTCCGACAGGCTCTTGATGTTACTGGTAAAACAATGGCTATGTTCGACATTTTGTACATTTCATGAAAAGCAAGTTTGCATGGTACCAGAAAGAAGCTAGAACTATCGTTGTGGTCATATTTGTTGCATAAAAACTTGAATGCATTAGCAGGCGCCCAACTTGGGGAATTTCATGGTTGAGGTCTTCAACTTACTGTCATACAAAAGTACAAAAGACAACGTTATCATTATGATTATTTCAAGAAAGACATAATGTTTTGGCATAAATGCCTGTCAGAGCAATAAGTGAATAGTCAGAGAATCGTCTATCTAGTTCAGAAATGTGCTGCCTAAATGTGGCCTGTGTGTTCACTTGAGAACGTTGTCCAAACAGTTTCATCAAATGCCGAGCTAGAAAAACGGATAGGCATTAAGCGGACAGTCGGACACGTTGCTTAATTAATACTGGGTCAATTTAATAATTCTTACTTTACTCTTCTGCTTTTACAAAGACCCCTGTTTCATCTCTATTTTTTTAAAGAGGCCGTTTTATGTCTGACAACGTTGTCAGCAGCAGACAAGTCAACACTTGAAGATTGAAGTTGAATTGATACAACATGTACATACATAAAGTCTGGTAATCATCACAAACATCTAACTTCGAGCCTTCAACTGCTCTTTCAACATTTTGCCCGACAAACATTCTCTAGCATATTATACGAATGCATCTAATTGATCACTGATATTACGGCAAACAGCAACACGGCTAGCCCATCTATCTTTACAGATTTGCTGGAATTGCCTTGCCGGATAACTAAGATGTAATTCACCATGTGCCTCAACCCATTTCTAATGCACAAGGGAGCTTGAAGCAAAAATCTATGACCTTTACATTATAAGTAATGCAAAAATCTCAAGCTTCTGCAATAGACTATTACCTCAAATTGCATGCAATTAAAGTGCGTGGTAATGGAAATAAATGGCCAGTGCCGTCCAACTGCTGGACGCTCTTGTTAACACTGCTCATTACACTTGCACCATCATAATCTTGACCAACTAAACCTGAACCCATGTCTGCCCCAAATGACTTAAGAGCATCTAAAATAAGCCATCACAATTACTTTGCATCTTATCCGTTTGCTGATTTGAAATCTAGAAATAATTCATTCACTTTCTTGTTGGCAAAAATCGTATTATAAAGAATAGCTCTTCGTGCGACTAATAGCCTTTGTCCCATCAACAAAGAATGAAAACTACATAGATTCCTTGACCTCTTCTGTTACCTGATCGCTGACCATATTTATCACTAAAAATTCTAGGCAAGTAAGTAAGTGATCCTGTGAGAATGTTCAGGAAAATAATTTCTGATTTTGTTATGCAAGTTAATTAGTACTTCGTGCCTTTGAGAATGCCCCAAAAAATAATTCTGAATTTCATCATGCATCATATCTTAGCAAGTAAATATCAAATGTAAATGACACCATACTTAACAGCACATTGGAAAAAATCTGGGGGGCTAGTGGGGGCCACCAGCTCAGTTGGGGGGGGGGGCATGGCCCTCTGGCTCCCTTTGTGGATCTGCCACTGTCAACACGTGATCAGAAATCATTCGATAGAACTACAATTCGCCATATTGAGGTGGGCAAAAGGAAGACGATTGGTTAGAGCCCCGCCTTCTAATGAGAGAGGCAATGGTTCGAGCCTCCACTGATCGAATCTCTTCTGAGACGGTTACTGCGGTGATTGGACCTTCAGTAAGTCTTGCTCTTGCAATTGTTCAGTGCAATCAGTTGAAACTCGGCCATTAGAGGGTAACGCTTAATAAACAGTGATGCCCTGCCCTTGCCCCCCGCTTGTCACACTCTGATCGATACCAATAATATTGTAAACGTGTAAAAGAAGAAATAAAGCTTGAAAATACATAAAAGCAATTTCGATCTATTCAAATCACGATCGCTTAGTTTCCGCGACGAGCCTATAGCAAATAATCCGCGTTGCTATAGCTCACCTGCGCACCATTTTAATCAACCTTCCGGTCGGAAGGGGGTGGCGGTTGCTTTAGCGCTGGTGAGACTTAGTTAATCAACCATTTGCTGTTTGCCTTTTCCGCTGGGAGAAGGTTTGCCGTGATACGAGGGATGGGTGGGGCATTGGGCTGAATTAATGAGGGGCTTGTCTGTACTCCTTGGCATTTCATAATTTGATTCTTCGTTGAGATAGATTCTTGTCGTCTGCTGTAACAATCCGTTGGCCGCCAAGAGCGCGAGCTTTCTTTGGCGCGCAATTAGAGCGCCCGGAGAGCAGCCGAGCCTCGACTAGAGAATGTCTGAGAGCACCACTCACTGCTGTGACAGCAACTGTGGTCTGATACTGTTGATTAGAAATATAGGTGTAGGATCTTTCATGCACATAAAGCGTTAAATCCTCTACGTGGTTCCTGCTTCAGTAGAATTAATAATAAACACCAGTCAGCTTATTATTGTCATCGTTATGAGTGCAACAAGCTACTGTTTAATTGTGAGTTAAACACTGCTGTCTGCACTTGGAGACGATTACGCAGCGTATTAAGTATCCACTGTCTACCATGGCAGAGCATACTCAGAATTTTTACTATGACGGTCAGTACCAACTGTGCCGTTGTGCAAACCGTACAGAAGCCCCAGAAAATGTCACTGAAAATTTGCATCAATACATAATAATATTATCGTGATTTCGATTAAACATTCTCTCTCGTCCTATAAAGAAAGTCTTATAGTCTTATAGTACCACCCATTAAGTTTTTATAAAAATAATTAGAACCATAGTATTTTAATTACCTGTAATATTGAACGTGCGGCAAACCTGCAACATCAGTCATAGACTGTCTGGGACAGAGCATAGTCAGCTTATGAGGCACTTCGTTGCCTAAGTGCTACAAAGACCGCAGTAGGCTAATGTCTGATTGTAGGCCACACTTTTTGTGCTTTATTTAGAGACAGCTGATGCTTACGAGTATTTCTACCGCACATCAATGTCTTCCTGAGACTATTATCGGCCACAGTCACCGTGCTTTATCACAAGACAATTCGATGTGAACTCCGATATGACCAATATTGTTTGCTCACTCGAGCAGTTTCATTGCTTTTAAGAATACATCTATGTATAGTTTTATTCTCATTAAACACACGTGTCATGGATTGACGCAGGTGTGTGTGATTCAGGCATGTACCTGGATAATGGTACATCCTTTCACACTCCTTTCATCCTTTCCAACGCGATATATACATATAGCCGCCGTCTCATGTATCGGATGTGTCGAGGCTTTCAAGAAATATAGTCGCAAATAGGCGGTGAACGTCAATTGTGGAATTTCGTCGGAAATCATTGGAGGCTCAAATTAACCCAAAGCAAACCTTGGTAGTTTCAGACACTCGCCCAAATAGCTGATATAGCTGACGAAAACCTCTGGGGCATTACCACATACCACTTCAAAGAATTTCGTCAATTTTCCATTGAGGTTATTATACCATCTACTGTTAAAGTATTTTGAATTCGCGCTGTTGAGCGTCTCTTCAAGTCACTATTAATAATAGTTTGGTTTAGTAAATTAGACAACTTCTTTTATAATCACTCAAAAATGGAATATCTGTTATAAAATGACACGCAGTCACAGATTAATTGAGTACTATATCTTAGCCATAACAAGTCTTGGCCATCTTTCATTATACTAAGTCAAAACTTTCCCTCTACCGTATTATATGCGATTCAATAAATTGTTTAAACAATTTATCAAATACAGTATATTATTAATTGTCGTAGAATTTTTTTCTTTTCCAGCCAGCGTCCGTCTTCATATTTGAGAAGCGTTGGGCTGATAAGCTGCATAAACCAAAGAGGAGAGAGATGGTTACGGAGGTATTCCGAAAGGAAGTGACACGACTGGTCAAGTTCAAACATTCCCGTCTTCTCCAGGTCATTCACCCTACGGAGGAATGCCAGTAAGTCAACATAAATTATCCTCCTCTTCAACATGGTCCATAGGCTGGAAAATCTCAAAAAAGGTTCGGCCCCGCCAAATTCTTTCTATGTTCCCATTATAATTTGCCCCATTCCACAATGTCATCTGTATCAAGAATATTATGCTTTCGAAATCATCTGCCCCGAAATAATCTGTCTCCTTCTCAAAATAATCACCTGCTCCCAATTGTCCGGGTTTGTTAGGGTGGCCACCTTATATATATATATATATGAGGTCGTTGGTGGCCACAAGACAGATCCTGCTCTTAGCAGACATGTTACTGATTAGAAACAGAGCATGCAATTGAGTTTGTGATGACCGAGTCGGACTCAAAATATATATACATATATATATATATATTATAAACATCATATATATCATATAGAGAGTATATATAGTGATGGCTTTCAAGGCCTGACCAATCCGCTTTTCTGGGAGGATTTCGTTGTTCGCCGCCTGGCGGTGTGTCTCACCGGATATTACTTCCGGTTAGTTGAAGAAGAATCGTCTCCCGCCGACGCCACCTAATGCTGCGTTCCAGTGAGCCTCGAAACAGTTGATTATAAACAGATGCCTCCTTCCATTTAGACGGCTCCTCGTTCTTGTGAAAGGGTAGATATGATGATAATAAAGAAATTACTTTAAATAATGGTGGTTGGTTGGGGCGATAGTCGTTGTTGTCATCATTGTCGTCGTTATCTTAATCCAGTCCATCATTGAGAACATCATCACTTTTGGTCATCATAAGCACAATCACCGTCTTCGCTATCGTCGTCGTCATCATAGTCGTCATCATCATCCATGTCGCGTAAGTCTCTGTAGCGATGCTGTTTCCACACTAGCAATCATTACTATCCTGGTCGCGTGTGGGCCGCGTGTAGTTCGAAGTACAGTGGTAGCAGATGGCCTTCCCATTCTTGTCCATGGGTGACAAGAAATACGGCTAGCCTATAATGACCTCGTATGAGACGCATAGGCAGATATGCCAGCATCATAATTATAGGACACTTTTAAATGTTTTTAATATTGTTATCTGAGATTCAAAAATCGAAAATTCAGATATAAGCTCGTCAGACTCTAGCCAGTTAAACCACTGTCTTATAATAATAATAATAATGATAGACTTTAGACGCTTGTGAAACGGTGGGAGGAACAAACTGAGGGGTTAAAACCGCCGCTCTCGAGAAATTCGATTCCAAAAGAACAAACTGAAGCTTCGAAATATTGGCAGTGAAAGTCCTGCAATGATAGCGATTGCAAGGTTCAATCTGGTGCAGATAAGGGCGTGGATTAAAGACGGCTTGAAAGAAGAGCGAGAGATAAATGGTTATAGGGACTGGCGAATGTGGTAGAACCATGAGCGTTAGACACTGATGGCGTGATCAATAAGGGAGAGGAGAGATGCTGTCCTATGTCATCTCCAAGTTGACGAATTCATGGACTGGGAAATACAAAGAATGTCCGGCAACCTGTGGCAAAGATACAAGATGTCAACCTTAGGGTGTACGTTAGAAACCGCGATCACAAAACAGAGATCATCCAAATAACGATCATCAAAATAGCGATCATCAAAATAGCGACTGTTTCAAAATAACAGTTACCAAAACAGCGATTATTCGTTGAAGATAATGTAACTGGTTTCTGAATGTAGGCCCTACATGAATTGGTCATTAACAATCACATAAAAAAGTTTATTTCGAAAGATAAATCGAACGCGTTTTAACAAATCATTGTATCGTTTATTTATGTATTTATTTTATTCTGAAATTTGATGTGGCCCTTCTTCCAACATTTTTTGCTCAGAAGTACAGTTTTGTGTGATGTTTTTGTTCTCAACCTTCCAAAATAGGCCTGCAGCCCAGTTTCGAACTTAGTGTGAAATTGAAAGTTGATCTTTGGCTATAGTTTAGGGAATGTTATTGAAAACTGAGGTTGGATTAATGGAAGTATAGTTTCTTGAGAGAGTAGCAGTTTCATTGATAGTATTTTCATTGGAAACAACAATATTTTAATAAATATAATGGATTGACGTTAAAAAATTTCATTTGACATAAAGCGTCATATTGAAATCGCTGTTTTGATGATCGTTATTTTTAAACCGTCGCGATATTGGGTTAAATAATCGGTGCCGAGTGCTGATCGTTCAGAGATAATAATTGCAGATGTTATTTCAATAATCCACTCAACCAAATTAACAGCAGGATTCCCTTGACCTTGGCAGAGGTCTGAGTGTGATCTTATGGACAGCAACGCCCACAGGAAGGAGGATCCATGCCAGGTGGTTGGTGAACAGAATGTAGAGGAGATGGGCCAGAAGTTCTCAGAACATGATCCTGAAGAAGGTCACTTAACTAAGGCGCGCCATCTCTGGCAGCAGTCATTCGCATTTGTGGAGATCTCATTTATTGTTACAATTACAATAAGGGACCAGACGGGGAGTACTGGTCCAAAGACAACACAAAGTGGGGGGGGGGGGTCAGAGAGGATTGATTGAAGCCAAATAAGGGCAGTGTATGCAGACTCTCATTGGAATAGATTGATCTGTACCAAAAGAGGCGCTTACATCATAAAGGGCGAGAACACGGTGATGATAATACCGCGCAGTCTGTTCCCAATTACCACCAGAGGTAGACGTCCAATATCGCCTGTCATACAACCAGTTCAAACAATTCGCCACGTTTTACAAAAGGTTACCTGAAGATACGCCTCTGTCTATAGCTCGTATACATTTCGGTATTTGTATGACGACCTTAAAAAAACTAATGTCTGCAAATAAGCGCGTGACGGTTAAGCTGTCGACTAATGCATGCGCTTTATACGTACAGCTGCGAACTGTCCTTGTGTGATAACGAGTTTTGTCCACCTCGTAATCACAACACGGGCACAATAGCGTTGCTATTATAATGCTTAGAGGCGTCGCGTGCAATCTAAAAATAGTGGCGCTATATAAGGCAGGAACTTAGCCGCCATTTCAAGGAGTGTAAAATAGATATCTGAATCAGTTTTAATTGCGTGATGCCTTTGACAACTATTATGCACAATATTGTCGTAATTATAATTACAATTGCTATTACCTGATTTAAGGACAATTTTGCTTCAACAACAACAGCAACAGCAACAGCAACGACTACTATTACTACCATCACCACGAAGATTACTACTGCCACATCATCATCATCATCGTCGTCGTCATCGTCATCGTCGTCGTCGTCATCAGCATAGAGTGCATGTATTTCCACGTAAAATGTGATTAATATCTGATTTCTGTAGCGCCTATCTCTGTCGCTTTATCTGCACCTCGATAAACAAATCCAATTTGCCAAGCGTTCGTCCACTTAAATATGCATGATTCGTAAACGTTCATCCAACATGAACAATGATGTTGCTAGGCATCGACATCTACGGAAGGCCAAAGACGACATTCGACGCTCTACATTGTAATATCACGTGTGACAATTGTAAGACAGTGGATGTAACAACTATGTCTAAGGCTCGTGCGCAAATACTGCTGTCTTTGGAGAGTCATGTAATTCCCTAAAAGGTGAGATAAAGAGCAGGCAGGTTACAGTTACCAACAAGATGAGGTAAGATTTTTAAGTAGCCAAGACATTCAATAAAAGAGTGTAGCGGAAAATGTGAGGATGATGTGGGCCTCAAGAGAGAAATAGGGCAAAAGAAATAGACCCTGATATTATATAGTCGACGCAAGTTGACGCTAAAAGTGAGGCGGAGTAAGTTTATGTGCTTGCAAATGTAGATTTCTACAGCGTCTTAAAAAGCGATATTCCAGAAACCAGCTCATGCGCTTATTCAAGACAAAATCGATAGACGGGAAGTGCAATCGGTTCAATAATGTATTATAGGCATATATGGTTAGGCAAGACGATCAAATGTAAAATAAAGTATTGCAAGTTATGGTACGAATTCGAAGTGTAAGACAAATGTCATCCATGGAGCAGCGTCATTCTATAACACGTTGATAAAGCAGGGCATCATCTCTCTCTCTCTCTCTCTCCTCTCTGTCTCCGTAGCTCAGTCTCTCCAACCTCCCATCAACGTCATCTAGTCAGACAATTTCGCGCTTAGCCGGAAGTGGGCGAAGGTGAGACGGAAGTGGGCGGCGTTGAGACGGAATTGGGCTAGGCGAGGCTGTATTCATCACTGGAATAGACGATCACATCATGTGCCGCATCATTTGATAAGGCTGTTTCTTGTCTATATATAAGCACATTGATCTGCTGGCGTAATGCGAGTCTTCATCAACGACACATGTAATACAAAAAACGTATTGGAAAGAGCGGTCCCTGTCAAATGAATGAATGCTGCTTTATTACCGGCGGCGATTCTACTGAGCTTGGTCACTCCAGCTGCGCTTTACCACAAGTTCAAGATCATGTTATATTTTATTTTATTGTCTTCAAACATTTACAAGGCGTCTCTAGCGGGATGACCCGATCAGAGGTGCATCCCGTTCACAAGGCCATGAGAGAATAAATTGGTTTAGACTTTAGAGAAAGGCAACGCAGCATATAATTATAGAGAGGGTTTACCAGCTGCAATTTTGAAGCAGATGTTTGGACACAGCGCATTCTACAGATAGGGACCAACTGAGGCAAAGGACCGGAACTGAGCCATATCTGTTCTAGTTTTGGGGATCTAGAAGATTGAGTCTGTTTGAAGGGCGGAATGGACGATGAGAGGAGGCTGAAAGAGACCGAAGTATTACATCAGTTAGATATTTCTGGGCTTGATCCTATTGTGTCTTGGAGACAAGAATAGGGATTTTGAATGTAACGTCAGCATAGAGAGGATGCCAGAGCAGTTGTTCAAACATTAAGGCATGAATGTGAGAGTAGCCTGGTGTGCATAGGCGTCCTATTAATCTTGGGGTTGCATTTAAGACCGCGTGCAAAGGTGAAGGACGAACCTTGGTGAGACACATTAGAAGAGATTAATTGCAGTAGTCAATTCGAAAGTGTGCCACTAAGTAACTTTCAGTAGTTTTTGATCAGCCATTCATACTCAGAATTATTTTAAGACGTAGCAACTGTTGTATCGACAACCGGTTTCAAGAGACGCAAGAATATTGGTATATATATATATATATGTGTGTGTGTGTGTCTGTGTTTGTGTGTCTGTGTGTGTGTGTGTGTGTGTGTGTGTGTGTGTGTGTGTGTGTGTGTGTGTGTGTGTGTGTGTGTGTGTGTTTGACAAACTTACTCCGCACAGTGTGGTTATTCTTGATTCTGCGCGACGACACCTTGCGTAAGAAGGCCTCAAGCATCGGGCGGCGACAGTAATTTATAAATTGTCTTTTCTTTCTGTCATTCATCGATCATCAGAACAATACTTGACAGCGGAAGCTGGCTCAAATTTTCTCGCTGACGCTGGTTCCCTGTTGTCAGCCGGGACACGAGAGAACGACAGAATGAGATCAATGTCTGAAACAGCATTTGCATAGGCTTTGTTTAATGTTTGAGGACATAGGTTAGATTTGGGTTCATGACTTGGAATATAATGGTTAGATTCACTTCTAGTTTCGAAGTTAATATAACGGCCAAAGGATATCTCACAGTCATATTTAGTGAATACTGACCGAGCATCATAGAAGTTGCTCGTTACCGTCCATTCTATATAAATTGTCACAAATACAATAATCATAAAATTTATTCATTGATTATTTCAGTCTTGTTATAATATAGCGATTTCTAGCCAAAGAAGTATGTAGATGCTGATATCAATCCTGAGTTAGCTGAATTTTTTTAAGGAAATGGATGAAGAAAATAGCTTTTACATATTGGATTGACTACCCAGATGCTATGGTGACTTTTGTTTTCCGTTACCGTAGCGACAGTCTGGCCTTCGCGTCAGAACCGGTTTTCGCCAGTTTGGCCAATCTCCTTGGAAACCACGGGAAACTGCCAGGCGTTATACCTCAGGAAATAAAGGTAGCAATCAGTTAATCAATCAATCAACCACTCAATCAATCATTCGCTCAATTGATTGATCGATGAATCAAGAGAGCAACCATTCAATACCCAATCCATAACACGAATAGCTACTTTTTGAGCGATCTTCAATTCAGAAATAAAATTTCCACTCCTTAACGTAATTTCTCATTCATGAGGGAGCATTCTTAGTTCTGGAAGGAATAGTAGTAGCCTAGAAGACAAATATTGACATCACAATATTTATATAAAACAATTATGCGTATTTCTTTCAGGAGAACAATTTTCCAGATATCGAGCTAAAATACGGGCTCCTTCAGGTCAGTCGTTTTGCAGCGTTAAGAAATCTTATTGGAAATAATGTAAAAAGTCTTTAGGCAACGAGTGGGCTGCCTTTCATCGGCACGCTATGCATAGTGTTCGGGGGATTGAAGCGGCTTTTCTTGAAAGTGGCGACTTCTTAAGTCGCTATCAGCTAAGATCACGAAAGTGAGCTCACCTTTGAAGCTGTCACTTGGGCAATTATTTATAAAAACTGAAAGCGTGGGCGTACGAAGATGGCAGTTTTTTGTGAAGCATACAATTCATAATAATTCACCCATCCTACCGTCCATCTGTCCATAGTGATGACGCATCGGTGTTACATAATGACATCATCATCGTCATCATCTTCATTATCCTAATCATCATCGTCGTCGTCATCAACGTCGTCGTCGTCGTCACTATCGCCACCTGAACATGTGTTTCAAAAATAATACTAAAATAATAATTGCAATAATAAAAGTAATAATTGTAGTTGCTGTTGTAGTCACTCACTTACTTAATAATTTACCTATGAATAGTGCATAAATTATAATTATTAACCTACAAACATTTTACATCATGACAAAATAATAAAAATCATGATAATGATGATGGTACTGAAAAATAGGGATAATGAAAATAATGTTAATGAAACTTTTTATCTTTGTCTTCGTTGTGTTATCTGTGTACAGATAACGAATGCCCTATCTTACCTTCACAATTCTCAGCACATTGTCCACGGTAACCTCTGTCCCCAGAGCATCCTGCTGACAAGAACCGGGATGTGGAAACTCGCTGGACTTGGTTTCTCTGTCTCATCAGCCCATTCCAACGCAAAGGTAGGAGGAGTAATGATGACGACTATGACAACAGAAATTATCACTACTACGATGACGACTTTAACAGAGACAATTGACATCACTATGACGATGATTAAACAATTATCGTCTTCACTGTGATTATGGTAACGATCTTCAGAGTAGTCACGCACGATAACAATTACTTCTCTCTGTTTCTCTGTCGCCTCTTTGTCTCTCTCTGTGTCTACCTGTGTCTGTGTTTGCTCTCGTCTTCCTCTATCTCTTCTATGTCTGTGTTTGCTGCATGTATGTCTCGTTGTCCTTCTATTTGTCTTCTCGTATGTGTCGTTCACTCCCTTCAGTGTTTCTGTCCTCTGTCTTTCTTTATCTATCTGTATATATCTGTTTCAAATACTGTGTCCATCTGTTTCTAACTGCTTGCCGTCCTGTCTCATATTTTGACTCTCTGCTTGTATGTATACCATGTAGGTATGTGTGTATGTGTGTATGTGTGTATGTGTGTATGTGTGTATGTGTGTATGTGTGTATGTCTCCTTATCTGTCCTGACTTCTTCTGTATATCTTTCGTCACAGCCGTCCTACCCTGTCGCCCCTTGGACACCGAAGCTTCCTAAATTGGCCCAGCCAGACCTCGACTACTTGGCCCCTGAGGTCCAGCTGGAGACCATCAGCGCTGCCACTCCTGCCAGTGACGTATACTCTCTCGGACTCTTGGCCTTCACCCTTTATAACAACGGAAGGTCACTCGTTCTTTCTGAACATAATCAACAGAATTACGTCAGATGCATCGATCAGGTTTAGTTATTAATTTATTGGTTAATTTACTTAATAAATTGCCAGTAAATTGACGTGTCGAATCAAGCGTCTTATTCATTCATTAACTCGTCATTTTCGATTATCATTTGTCACCATTGGTTATTAAAAATAATAATAAAGAAATCAATCAATTCAGTGAATGATAGATGCATTCATACCTTCACTCATTCAGTCACTCATTTATTTTACAATTTACCAATGATTTAATTAGTTAATCATTTGTTTTCATCAATTTGTCGATCAATCAAGTCAATCATTTAATAAATATATCCATCCATCAACGAACCCATGCGGCATTTTACCCACATATTCATCCACGCATCCGTCCATTCACCCATCTATTCATTCATCATCTACTAATTTCTCCACCTATTCACCTATCCATTATCCATCCACCTAACCGTCCAAACGTATTCTGGCTACCTATTTCCATTCTCTTTCATCACTCCTTCCATGCTCTCCGTCAGTCAGTCAGTCAATCCACACTCAGTCATTCCTTTATTTCTACACATTACACTACAGTAGTTTGTATTGAATGGTAGTTGCCCGAGATGTTTGCTGAGTTGAACCACTGTCTGCCAGAGCTTCTCATCGACCCAGTTCAGAAGATGATCGATCGAGATGTCCACATTCGACCAACGGCTCAACTATTTGCACTGGTCAGTCGTAACCGTGAATGTAACTGTAATCTTAGTCCTGGCGAGTAATAAATAGAACTGTAATCTAAGTACTGTCAGTGGTTAACGTAATTGATCTGTCGAAGTATAACTGCATATTCAGAAGTTATAAACGTAATAGCAATTCCAATCTTAAGCCTAATTGTATGACTTTTTATAGCTCCTTAAATTTCCTTAATGCACAATGCTTCACTTGACCCTACTCAAATTTACTTGTTGCCAGAAAAGCGATGTAATAAACTTCTGAGACCATTTGTTTGTTAACAGTTGTCGTTAAGCCAATATAACCTATTTGATATTAACCAGTTTGGCATCTTAAAAAAGTTATTCGCTACTTCCTGTTATCAGCTGCTGTTCTTGTCAACTTCTTGATAGCTTAGACCTATAGGGTATATGTTATTAGAAACGTTAGTAAATTACATAGATCCGTAATCTGTTGTTTGAAAATTACCATTTGCAATCTGTTGTTACCCTGCTGTTATCCTGTTGTTACCTGATGTCTATGTTGCTGTTGCATAGTTGCCGTTCTTCGATGATCCCGTTGTTCACTGCATGCAGAGTCTGGACGCCCTTGAGTCGACGGATCTATCGCAGAAATGTGATTTCTTCAACCGCCTTGCATCTAACATCACTCTCTTTCCCACGGTACTATACATGCCACTGTATCTCTCTCCCTCTATCCTGCCTCCTGTCTCTCTGTCTCACTCTCTCTCTATTCAACACCCTGTTTATATGTGGCTGTCTCGTTTCTGTCTGTCTCACTGACTGAGTGCGTCTCTTTCTCTCTGCGGCTTCCTGATTATGTCTCCTTTCTATGACTCTATTTTCCTGTCTCTCGGTGGCTATGTCTCACTTTTCATCTGCGTGTATCTTTCTCTGTGTCTGTCTTTGTCTCTGTATGTCTGTCTGTCTGTTTGTCTCTCTCTCCCTTTATATATATATATATCTTTATCTATCTCTATCTCTTTCTCTCTCTCTTTCTCTCTCTTTCTCTCTCTCTCTCTCTCTGTCTCTGTCTGTCTCTGTCTATGTCTCTGTCTCTCTGTCTCTCTGAATGTCTCTGTCTGCCTGTCTATATATCTCTGCCTCACTGTCTCTCTGTCTGACCCTAAGGATTAAACGAAGGACTTGTATGCATTTGAACGTCAATTCATCACACATTGGGAACCTCATCTCTCACCGTAGCGCTATATAACTGTTATTGCAGAGGCTGCTACAGAGATCCGTGCTACCGATGCTAACGGATCAGTTGCAGCATCCGGAGATGTTTCTCTTCGTCCTTCCGTCTCTCATTTCCCTCGTCCGCAGCACAGGATACGAAGACTACAGGACCCACGTCCAACCCTACATCGCCAGGGTCTTCCAGCTGCCCATCCCGATCCAGGTCAGATCGCAGGGATGGACGACGATAAACAGGGATGGAAGGATAGGGAAGGAAGGAGAAGGAAGGAAGAAACCGAATAAGATGAAGGAAGAATGAGAGAGGAAGGGGATGAAGAGAGGGCTGGAGGGAGAGAGTTGACGTATGCAAAGTCATACACTTACCCACCTCCCTATAGCTTTTCCATCATAACAGTTACATTCACGAAGTCACACATCCATCTATCCATCGATTCATTAACAAAGTTCAATGAGACAGCCGTAAATCGATCCATCGATCAATCTATTTATCTATCCATCGATCAATCTATTTATCTATCCATCGATCAATCTATTCATCTATCCATCGATCAATCTATTTATCTATCCATCGATCAATCTATTTATCTACCCATCGATCAATCTATTTATCTATCCATCGATCAATCTATTTATCTATCCATCGATCAATCTATCGATCCATCCATCTATTTATCTTTTTATCTATCCATTCATCCATATATCCATAGATCCATCCATCTATCCATCGATTCATATCTGTCCATCCCTCCATCAATTCCTTCGACCGTTAATCGGTTATTGATCGGTTGTTACTCCATCCTTCCATGCGGAATTCTCTCGCAGGCGACGATCTATCTGCTGGAGAAGCTGGACGTCATCCTAGGCAAGGCAAGCGAAGATGACATTCGCTCCGACATTCTGCCACTCCTCTTCAACACCCTCGAGTCCAGCTCGATCCACGCTCAGGAGGCGGCCATCTCTGCCTTCAGCACGATCCAGAGATACCTCGACGAAGATGTCGTTCGAAGACTTGTTCTACCCAAGGTCAAGATCCTCTTCCAGAGGTCAACGGACGTCAGGGTAAGCAACTCCTCTCTTGTACATTGTAATCCAATAATCCTATCTCCTTTTCCTCCTTATCACTGTTATTGTTGTTGCTGCTGTATTTTTTTATAATAATAATAATAATTAATATTATTATTATTATTATTTTTATTATAATTATTGTTGTTGTTGTTATTATCATCATCGTCATTATCATCATCATTATTATTGCTATAGATATAGTCCTAATTATCATTGCCTTTGTTTTGCAATTGGAAAGTCATTGTGTTATAATTATTATTAAAATGAATCGACCAATTAATCTATGGACCGCTCGGGTGATAAAATAACAAAATTAATGTACTGGTTTAATCTTGGTTCATGTACAAAACTAACCTTGGCGCTCTTGCAGATTGTTTTATACTTATTTACATTTTATTTTATTTTACAGTTGTCTCAAAATAACCTGTATTATCAAATTCTTTTGCATTTATTGTCTTCCATCTTCACCTACTAGCTACATTTTGCTAGTTAAGACTAGTTAGGTTCATATATGTACACCTTGGAATCTATTATTTCTTCTCTTTAATCTTCTTTAACCGGCTGTCACATTTCTATATCACTTGTCCATACTAGACTTGCGGGACCTTTGGGCATTAATTGGGTCTCCTGGGCTTATCTCAGCCTCCTTACTCACTACCATAACTACTTCTCTCCTTTCTCAACTATATAGAATTAGACTTATTACTATTTTGCTGAAGCATACTTGTAAATTATTGCATATTGTTGATTAGCCAAATAAATGTCTTTTAATTGATTTGATTCATAGCTTAAATATTCTGGATTTGCATCAGATGTAAAAACAAACAAATGAGTTTATGCAGAAATTTGTCCACAAACAACTTCCATCTATCTTTGACTATCATTTTATTCCCATCTCTACTGTAAACCCTTACAATATGCGATTCTCTTCCAATTACAGACCAATCCTCTGTAGAACAAATACGCGTAAATTCTCCCTTAAATATACTGGTCCATCGACTTGGAATGCTATACTGGTCATTATACGACAAATTTGTAGTCTCCGTCTGTGTCAGGCTAGACTTAAAATGTATCTGTTAAACGATTCATAATGAGTGCGTGTACTGGTCACACTTCCTTGGCTTAGTTAACTAATTAAGTTAAAATTACTTGCATTTGTCTGCCTCATTTCTTCAATCTGCTGCCCAAATACTATATGAAAGGGTGTCCCCTGCTAGCGGAACCATATGGTTCCTTTGGGGATTTTTCTTTCCCAGTTGCCTCCCACCTCAATACCAAACTAATCAGCAACCTATTGATCAGTTGACATTTTTTTTCCTTTTCCATGGTGTTATTTTATTTTTACTGACAACGGTTGTATGTATGAACTGTTAATAATTACTGCGTTTGGAGTCAATAAAAACGATATTGATTGATCGATAGATAGATAGATGGATAGACAGACAGATAGACAGACAGACAGACAGATTTATTCATTCATTCATTTATTCATTCATTCATTCATTCATTTATTCATTCATTCATTCATTTACTCATTCATTCATTCGTTCATTCATTCATTCATTCATTCATTCATTCATTCATTCATTCATTCATTCATTCATTCATTCATTCATTCATTCATTCATTCATTCATTCATTCATTCATTCATTCATTCATTCATTATTCGTCATTGTTTCTTCGCCATTGTTGTAGACGAGGTTGAACGCAGTGGCATGTATCGACCGGTTGATTGATTGTCTCGATAAGATGACGATCATCGATGAATTGATTCCATTCCTCACTGAAATCCAATGCACAGATGTTGACGTCATCATGGCCGTCGTAGGTAATCTAATCTAATCACATCAAGTATAATCATGTCTAGACTTATTCCACCTAATCCAATACAGGTAAATATAATAATCCTTAACAAAATCTATTCCAGTCTAATCCCAGCTAACAAACCATCGTCACCAACACCCCACTACCTCCACCTCCCCAAGAACACTACCCACGTCATCATCATCATCATCATCATCATTATCGTCATCGTCTTCGTCATCGTCATCATCATCGTCACAACAACAGCATTCGTGTGATCAAGGTATTCTAATAGATTATATATCGAGTCCTGTCCTGTGTCTTAAAGTATCAAATCCATCCAACCTACTCTGAACAGTTTTCATCTGACAAACTACCCGGATAATCCCAGACAATCTCATTTGTTCAATTCGAAGTTTAAATAGCTCCAATCTAACCTTACCAAAGGCTTACATTATAGCAATTGAAGATAACTTAATTCAAGATGTTTAATTACGAAATCAATAAAGCTATAACAACACTAAATTGTTTGACCATAATAATAATAATAATATAATAATAATAATAATAATAATAATAATAATAATAATAAAAATAATAAAAATAATAATAATAATAATAATAATAGCCAGTCAGACAATCAATCTTCAACCGGGCATTTCAATTGCAGGACTGTACCAGCATCTGCTGAGCGACAGACGGTATGGTCTCACCCACAACCTTCTGGCTACTCGAATACTCCCCTGCCTCATACCCCATAGCATCATACCCACTCTCAACATGGACCAGGTATCAATTTATCTGTAGCACAACTCTCTCTATCTGACAAATATAAAATACTGTGATTTTCGCTGAGTTGAACTGATAAGTTAGTCTTTCCGTCAGTCAGTCACTCAGTCAGAAATGCAGCCTCCATGTCAGTAAGTAAGGCCCCTAACTATACTATTCTCTATACACAATAAAATATTATATTCGAAATGACTTTGGGCGGTCTTCAGCCTATACTAAAGCTTGAAATCTGTTCTTTGAAAAGGAAAGCTTTTGAAAGAAGTCTTCCTGCTTCAAAGCAGAAAATGTTTTGATATAATATACACTGTAGGCTACAGTGTATATGCTGAAGAACTGCGCATTGCAGTTTAGATGGCGTGTTTTCTCCTTTCATCTAGAAATTCACAAGTGCAATTATTCATTGAATTGATGACTAATTACTATTGTAATTTTAGGCCAATGTCTTCTTTGTGGTGCGCCATCATCAGCTTAGGATTTCCCACCAATTCTGACAGAACTTGAACCTTTTTTCAATCTGCATACAGTTTATATTCTGAGCGAATGAATATTTTATGATTTAAGTAAATATTCATTCAGCAAAAGCCATATTTTTGATTAAGGTACTGAATAACCTAGTAAATAAATTATTCAATCAGTTAATTAGACTCATTATACATGTCAATCGATCATCAAGACATTAAGTAATCCAGTTTTCTTAATCAATCAATGAATAAATCAATCGATCATTCAATCAACCATGACATTCTCTTCGTGTCTCAGTTCAGTTGTCTGATGGATGTTCTGCGGGCGATGCTCAATCAAGTGGATCAGCAGCGAAGGAACAAGATGATGATGGAACTACCAGACGACAATGCTCTCGAACTCAGGTAGAAAATCAATCGATCAAATATCGATCAAGCAATCGATCAGTTGGTCTTGAAATTCATCAACCAACGCAATCATAGTTAGATGGCATACAGTCGATCATTCATTATATTCAATCAACTATATATGTTCATCAGCTGTTGATTGTCAGTGTATAGTCACGTCGCCAATCAATAAGTCCATTAGGTTCTCAATCAATCCTCAGATAGTCAATCAACCTATCAATGTATCAATGTAAATTTCTGAATATTTGTATAGTCCATTGTCTGTTCTGTTGGATAGGAAGCCAATGCTTCACCCATTCAATCAACCAATCAGATCAATCAATTTGTCAATCACCTGCCTTTTTTCCAGGTCCAACCTCCAACAGATGTACGACGGATGCCTTTCCAGTGGCGGAGGCAGAAACTCGCAGACGGGTTCGATGGCGGAAGACCTGCTTGCCATTTCCAGGTCGGCGTTCATGGGAAAACGACCGAGTCAGACATCATCCAACTCCAGCAGCGGATCCTCCTACTCCGCTGGTAGAGCCACGCCAAGGTAGGCCCCCCATTCACGAGCCACACCCACTTGAAAGCAACGCCACACGCGTAATCATAAACCCATCACCATCAGTTAGGGTTCGGGTTAGGGTAACATTTCGTATAATGCCATTTCAAAGTATCTACTCAATAGCGCTTCCAAATCCAGCCCGGACTAATAGGTAAGTTTTCAGATGGCCCATAAAATCTACCACTAGACCATTTAAGGAGCGGGTGCAACTCCAAACCCTAGGTTCTACCATAGAGACTGCGCGGTTTTAAACAGCTGCTGCTTCGTGTAAGAGCAAATGGGACAACAAGAACCCCCTCTCAGCAGAGCGAAGGGAGCTACTACTCCGGCTGACAAAGGTCTACTAGGTAGGGAGATGCAAGTCGAAGTTGGCATCGTCAGACCAGAGGGACAACTCTATACTCAATGCATTATCGGACAGGAAGCCAATGCAGAACCTTTAACATATATTATCTTGTGAAATGATCAATGGTCTTATTTATGTATGTATTAGGCTATTTATATAGCGCCTTAGAAGAACCTCTCGAAGGCGTTATCTTGGCATTTGGTCAATGAGGCGTGCTGCAGCAGCTCGTACATAGTACACGATCGAGACAAGACAACTTGTTAGTCGGCAGACCAGAATGAAGGATCAGAGGCGGCGATCTCGTTTGACAGGTGGGGGAGACACCTAATGAGAGGGGTAGGAATGTGTGGGGGACACACGTATAACTTGTTCCCTCTCTGTAAAAGGTGGGGGTCATGTCCCTCTCTCGCCCCCCCGGGAACACCGCCCCTGCGGAGGATTAAACACTAAGCCGTTCCGTAATGAAGGCATGGACAAGAGTAGTTACAGCGTTGGCATTACGTTCGCTAATATATATATATATATATATATATATATATATATATATATATGGCAGCATATATATATATAGCAGCATATATATATATATATATATATAGCAGCACGGAGCTGACGAAGTTGGTAATAGCAATCACGACTAAGGCGATGCAGACGTCATAATATGGCTATTAAATATAGCCATAATATGGCTATTAAATTATGTCATCTAAGTTAACCTTCGTGGCCTGCAACCACATGAATTTAATCAATAATTAAGACGCAAGGGACATGATGGGAAGCCATGATTCCAACCTGTTCACATGTAGCGTTACCAGTTTCCCTGACGTGCAGCCAAAGCAGCAATTGTTGGCCGGCAGTTGATATTCTGTTTGTCTGTATATCATTCACGTTAAGTTGGCCAAAAAAACTCTGTGGCCGGAGGTGTGGAAAGAGTATCCCAGAGCGGACCAAGGACAGAATCTCTGGGGAGAGCATACTGGGCAGGGACACATCTTAACCTTGCAGAGCCATATGGGCCACACTAAGTGCATGCCCAATGAGGAAGGTACTACGCCATTCAAGGAAGCCACCCATGGCACTCGACCAAAAACGTAGCAAGCAACCGCTTAAGTAGAATGTCTTGCTCAAAGCGGAGCTGATATCAAAAAGTACCAGATACAACCCTTAAGATAAACTCCACCGCTGTCGTACTCTGGTAGTGCCAGTCCTAAGCTTGGAAAGAGAGAAGGGCGACGCTAGGCATCCTTGATATAACACAACGAAGTTAAACATTTAACTGACTAAATAAGACAACTAAAACAACGGCCATTTAAAAAAAAGTGTTTATCTTACTTAGGCCTATAAATGTAAATATAATCGTTTTTAAATGGCGACCGTGCTCATTTTTCAAGGAGAGTCTGATCGGGTGAGATCCTTCACCATTCAACTCATACTAACTAGCCACCTCTCCTATAAAGCACGGGCGCTCAAAGCCCAAGTATGCTTGTTTCAGTAGGACCTACACACTGATTAATAAGTAAGTTACAGTAATGTCCACTAAAATAAGCCACTCGCATGCGCAAATAACATCCAATTAAAAAAGTGTTTACCTTACTTAAGCCTGTAAATGTAATCGTTTTTATATGGTGACCGTGCTCATTTTTCAAGGAGAGTCTGAACGGGTGAGATCCTTCACCACCGCTCGCCCGTTTGAAATGGACGCCACTCTATTTAAGGCCCCCTACAATAGGCTTACTTAAACCGTTCTCTATTAATAAATTAAGAAACTGGGCAAATAGTTCGATTGTAAAATGAATAAGCTACGACCTAATTAGATTATTTAATTATTTATGACTGGTAGGACATCTATCGACTTCAGATACAACACTTCTTTGGATTCATCCAAGTCTCTCGAAGCCACTTCAACTCTAGATACGAAGTGTTTCCTATCCGTCGAAGAAGCTTATCGACGACGATACAACAGAAGTAAGTTCAGAGATTGGCAAATTCCGCCGTTAATAATAATTCAGCCAATTTATAGTTCGATGAGTTCTAAGTTCGACAAGTTCAAAGTTACGTTTATGCAGAGCTGAGAGCGGTTCATAGCATAATTTCCAGACAGTTTTTAATTGTAAATTAATAATAGACTAAGTGTTTGTTTTTTTATTTCAGGATCATGTAACCATTACTCAACGAAGCAGAGTCAGTATTAGACTACTTTTCCTTAATTAATTAATTATTACTAGTATTCTTTATCTTTAGCTAGATATCACTAAGCAATTATATTTTATTTGATCATTATTGGGCTCTTTTTTTCTCACTAAACAACTTTCTCTGTAGTTAATTACTACTAGGCTACTTTCAGATAGTTATTTCTAGGCTACTATTCATTTCAATAACAATAACCCTAGTCATCCATATCCATTTTTCAATTGCCTTTAGTACTAAGATATATTATGGATCTACATTAGGCTATTTACAGGAAAACAGCCCACATGGATCAAGCTTTAAAAGAAGGAAATAACAGAAGCTATGGGGCTAAACAGAAGGAAATAACGGTCATGGAGAGGGGCTTGCAGTAATTCTCTTTTAGTCGATTATTGTAACATATTACTGTTATTAATTAGATTGAACGTGAAACTGCAAAAGCATGTTGTAGGAATAAAAATAATGAGCGTAACAGGCAGCAGAAATGTACGACAGTCTTTGCTGACCACGAATGAGATCGATTTAGGTCTCGTTTGGAATGTATACTGTGATTTCAGTACCAAGTGCACCCGAGTTGCAGACAAAGGCATCGTCGAAAGAATCACTGGAACCACGACCTTACAAAAGACATTCCAGCTTCCAAGGACTCGGAATGGTAAGATGATGTAACATGAGGTCAGGTGATGATATGGAGGTCGGTGGTGTGGTAATGTGACTGGCTTAGCTATGATTGGTTTGTTATTCCGTCGATCAGAAGACCTATTTCGAAAGGAACTTAAGAGTCCGTTAATTATGTTCAAACAAGTTTATGATCGTCAAGTACATTCGGCAGGCCTAACAATAGAAAAAATATTATTATACGAAACAGTAAGTATGTATGAATGAGAATAGCTAGCTATGCCTTGCAATGGGCAATGACTAGACTGGTGCTAATTAATTGCATGAAATAAACTATGAATGAATGAATGAGTGGATTAATTATCGAATGAATGAATGAACGCATGAGCGAACGAACGAAGGATCCAACGAATGAACGAGCTAATGAATGAATGAAATAAATAATTAATTAATTGGTTTCTTTTCCAGGAGGAACAGGCTGCCCTCGAGAAGATCGTTCGGGAGAGACGATGCAGTCTCATTCCAAAGCCTCCTCGAACACCACACATCCTCGTTTCCGAGGTTTCGTCCATGTCCAACTATACCGAACCATTCTTCCTCGATCCACCGCGAAGAGCCAGCGCCCACACCATGGGGCCCATCCTAACACCGGTCAGTTCCAACCTAATCGAATTTATACAATCCTCGGACCTAGTAAGCCTATAATCCTTACTATTCTAAGATAATTTAGATCAATATGATCTAATCAGATTAGCCACAGTCCTACCAAAGTATAGTTTAATCTAATCTAATCTAATCGTGAATCTGCAAACTTCAAGAGGGTCACTTGAAAGACAAGAGCAGGGCACTAGCTTATTGACGAGCGCTAATATTATCTAATCTAGGCTACTCTAATTTGAGATGCGGTGAAGCTAATCTCATTTGAATGAGTAAACTTTAAACGTAAATCGTCGAGAAATTTTAAAATCAGATCAATATTAATCTACTCGAGGCAATAATTGATAACAATAAACTCAATTAATTTGTAAGATTTCCGATCGTGGCGATATTCGTGGTCGACTTCTGGAAGTTCTACCGCCATTCGTCAACAGACGATCGAGCTTTCAAGGAATCTGTGAATCTGCTGTATGGGCCTAAATATCTTTTTCTCTAATTTCAGTCCAACAGTTACTTAAGTCTTCGCCAAAGCAGAAAAATGTAATAACATACAAAATAGTGAAAATGTCAGACGTCTATAGCTGCATTATTATAGGCGTCTGTAAGCCTGTTTCGACGATTGTTTATCTAAGAATGATGACGTAATGATTATTTACATGTGATGTTCATCTAAGAATGATGACGTAATGGTTATTTACATGTGATGTTTATCTAAGAATGATGACGTAATGGTTATTTACATGTGATGTTTATCTAAGAATGATGACGTAATGATTGTTTACATGTGAATGTGACATGCGTTGGTTAGGCCTATGTGTTGAGGTCTTATAGCCTACGCGACAGCATTGCTACTATTGGCTGCGACACAGCGTGTATCACTGGAACGTTGGGACCGGTTTATTTAAACATAGCATTACCACTATTAGACTATGATGCACGGATCGGTAACATCGACCATAGGAAGTAGGGTAAACGAAGATTTGAGTCGAGACGTCGACATGGCACAGAGTGAAGAGAGTCGGTTGACTGAAGCGCAGAACAGGCAAAGTGATGCTACAAATTGAAATTGTGGATGATAAGGATCCCTAATTCCGCCAGAGAAATTAACTGCGCCACATGTATATAACGATAGAAGATCCTCCCCCCCCCCAAGAAGCATAATCAAAAAAAGAACTGAGGAGAACTTTGGCCTAACCTTCAGAAATATTAAAACTAAAATGCTGGCATGTCACGACTGGAGCTTTTTAAAGAAATGCATCGGAACTCAGAGGCTACGTGGAGGACATCTAACGACGAATTGGAGGGAGGACAGCTAGGGGCACTACCCTATACGCCTTCAGAGACTATCGAGATGCACTTAAGGAGCGACCGGCGTCAATTCACCGCGTCGACGAGGGCATCTATGCGAATCGCCACGAAGACGAAATTCGATGCCAGAGGCTGAATCTAATCCCTTAGCTGTTCGTCCAGGAATAGCGGTCACTTTACCGACGATTCATCGACGAGAGTCCTCAAGCCTCCGGGGCAGCGTTCGGGAATATGAGACCGAAGCAACCGGTCTTAACCGGTTCCCATGCCCAATGAACCGAAGGCAGAGGGAAAAGAGACGCCTAGGAAAAAAAGAGACGCCTAATGGGTCGACGGCGGTGCAGGAATTTAATCCCCGGATCTCCTTTGACGCTAATAACTCTTTAATCTCAACGGACCTCTAAAACGCCATTAACGGTACACTAGACGTGACTCGACTTTAGCAGTAGAGGGGGCATCCCACTAATCCGCGTCGACGGTTTAGCAAGTGATAGTCTAGGTGGGCCAATGGGACAGCAGGACCGTAGTCCGCATCACAGGAACGATGGCGGAGGACGGGGTTTATCTGCTGTAGCAAGGAGGGCTGCAGCATAGAGTGTCTGAACTTGGAAAGACGTCGGAGAGCCATCAAGAACAGGGCGTAGAACGTGACGATCTTCGAGAACCAAGTCGACCTCTGTCCAGTTAATTTCTAAACTACGTGTAGATAGATAGTCGCACGTATGCTATTCATATATTTCTTTAAACATCAAAGAAGCGTAGTTGTTCGTGTTTGGGGGATGAGAAAACGAACCGTCACGGGTCAAGAAGGATCGTGACATGGCATATTAGACGTCAGCATCTACTTATGTAGGCCTAACTATGCGGCCTATGAAAATAGCAAGTACGTTAGTAGGCGAAATAATTTCTTAGTTGAAGACGTACAGAACTAAACATTTTCAACAAAATTAGACTTTGAGGACACTGTGAACTACTCATTCGCATGTTTCCGTCTTTTCAGAAACAGTTTTTTGTCGGAAAGTGAGGAGCTTATCGTCTGACGTCACGATTCTCTGTTGGATGTCCCTCTGCAGTGTTCAACTTGGAGCCTCGTCTATTGGTCGAAGCAACTTTTCTGAACAACACAACAGTGGCTAACTTTGCTCACACAGATGTGGTGGATCTCTAAATTTGTGCATAATGAAAGCCTCAGTCTATCTGAAACATACTCAGTACATTCGCTAGGAAACAAATATATAAAATTTATGAAAAAATTGTATAGGCCTACTCGATTGTTGTGACAAAAGCATAGGGCCTATTTAGATGGAAGATCTCATATAGTTTAGATGGTGGATGTCTCAAATCCCGCGATATCCGGCTGATTATGACCACAGTGACTGCAACACAGTGTCGAACGTCTGCTGGAAATAATTATATTCACTCAGTTACCTTGTTATTACTCAATTAATAACCCTGTATTTAATTATATTTGTTTTATTACGCCCACGACTTATTAGTAATAGCAAAGATGAAAAATTTTCACATATCACTGCCGCACATGCATTAGGCCTATATAATAGCCTATGCACCATCATCGTCATCACCGCCATGCACTATCATTGACGTCATCGCCGTCATCGTCATCAATGAATCGATTGTAACCTGAAGTTAAGACCCTCTGCAGGGTTGTGCGACAGTTCTCTTCCGGCTTGTGGTGGGGGAAACAGATAAGACCTTGCAATTTGTTGGTGCTGATGTTGCCGATTAAATAGCACGGACCTAACCACAATACTATAGGGACGTGCTCTAGCGCAGAGATAACAGATGCACACATGATCCAGTGTTTCGTCTCCTAGATCATTGTTTCCAAAGCGTTCCGAGAAACTCTCCATTCCATTATGAGAGACACTCTGGTGTCCTGAATGTGATATTTCACTAGACCTATGAATCAAAGAATGAATCGAACTGGATTATAATTAGTCGCCGCGCAGCAACTCAGACGATTTGGCTGAGGCATTCACGCCTTCAGTGGTCTCGTCTGAGTTGCTGCGCGGCGACTAATTATAATCCAGTTCGATTCATCTGTAGGCCTATAGGCATATTATTCGTAGGGCATGCCTACACCGCCGACATAGCCCTGCGCTATATCAGTCGACTATAAATATTATCATATAGATAAAATAACTAGGGCCAATATATTATATCTATGATTATTATAGGCCCACGAAAGGATTTTAGAGAATCGAGGTATCTCTTATGCAGCGTACAAGCCAAACACTTTAATCGATCTGCCACTCTGTCAGGCTTCTTCTTTAGTCCTTCTTTAGTTTTCTACATGCTAGGCATGTTCGTGTGTTCAATGTCGCCACTCCTATCTTTTATAGACCTAGTCCTTCATCCTCTATGAAGGCAAAGCACAGACTATTTAAAATTACGTATTGTGGTACAAAGTGATCTACATAAACATCGTGATCTACGCAAACGTTGCGATGCTCATTAAATACAATTTTGGTTTTCAATTTAAACAGACAGAACATTACTAAGTAGGCCTATAATCACATAGGGCCTAATTGTATTTCGATCAAAATGACTCTGATAGCATAACCCATCTGCGGATTTTCTAAGTATCCCAAAAATCTTAGTTCAGATAGATCTACTTCTGGCTTACCTTGGTGGAATTGAAATATTCTACACCCTCTCAGAATGTGATACATCGAGTGCTGTACGTATGTAGATAAGATATTTATTAGAGAACGATGACAACCTAGCTATTTCTCATAATGACGACGGCGATCAGTATTCGGTCATTCTTGAAAGGTACCAACGTTACAGACTTACAGTCGAGTCGTAAACAACGACCTCTCATATTATTAGGTTGCAAACATGAAACGGTTTCTCGTCAATTCCACGTACATGTTTCACTCTTAAACATAGATGTCGCCACAACTTAAATATTGGTTCTATTTGAAAATATGATGTTTTAAACCTCTAAATAGCTTTTTTGTTATTGAAATAGGCTATTTGTCAGCTATTCGTCAGCTTTCCTTCGTGACTAAAAGTCAACGAATGACTTTGTTATGTAAAACAAAATGTGAATAATTTTTGGCTCCTGATTATCGCCCCAAACTAGTGACACGAAGGAAATATGGACTTTCCATTCGTGTGCATACTGGTCCTTGGGTTGCAATGCAACTTCTTTTCCTATACAATGCTGTTGTTTGTAAATGTTCCAGCGTGCCTATGTTGTATGTTCTTCATGGTTTTGGTTCCGGTTCTTCAGAATTGAAAGTATTAATTGACTCGCAATTATTGTTGTAAGAAACTGGTCCTAAGTTGATCTCTGCAACTTTCAGTTGTCGGTTAATCTCAGTTTTCGGGTAAGTCAGTGCCAAATAAAAATAAAAATAGGCCAAAGACATTTGTGTTTATAGACGCTTTGCCTAATAATATAATTATTTTAGGTCTAATCGTAATATCAGCACTTCTAAGGCGCCTTTAGAAAGTCAAGCGTAGGACATCAGCTTATTCGCCAGCATTGCGAAAAGTCACAGGGGTTGTCCGAAGGATAGTACGAAGGAAGATCAAGTCCGGTGTCCAGAGGGTCAAAGGATATAATTACTTTCGTGGAACACGTGACCTTGTTCCTATGAAGGTTTCAGACAGTGACATTCTTCATGATTGCAGTGATTTCAGTGATTTACATTGCATTTTAAACTGGCGATTTCGCTGTTTCCAGTAACAATGAAGGTGTCTAAATGCTGGATCTCTTTGCTAAAAACAATCCGATGACCCTCGTTGATTGCTACTTTATATTGTAAGCTTTAAACTCGTCTCTTCTCTAAGTACTATGATTGGTCACTAGGTTGTTACATGTACTTTGAGTTAATGCAATTTGTATTGTACTGTAATGATGACAATTTAAACATCATTACAGTAGTGAGGTGATATAGGTTGTTAGTCAGTCCGTTGTGAGAGCCTGGATTACAGACCTCAACTGTCTCATTGCAAAGATTGTCCTCACAATGTTATATGCTACATTATTGAGAGATGTCTATTAAGAAAAAACTGAGTTCACAAATGTCGTTATTTAGCTCAAAGGCAACAGCAATAATTGCATGACCTACGTGATGACATGCTGGGGGCCGCATTGATAAAGTCTCTCATTAAGCCTAAAGATAATTTAGAGACTTGTGACTGTCCTGTCTACTGAAATTGTATGCATAGCTTGTATAATGAAAGATTGAGACCTAATTCAAATCTATATCAACTTTATTGTGTAATAGTCAAAATTATTTGCAAAGATTCGCCTGGAAATCTGATATTTTGCTTTGTCACAAGAGAACAGTTAAATCAGCTTTTTCAAATGTTCCTTTACACATAAATTGGATATATTAATACTGATTTCATGTTATTTACATGTTTTGTATTCTTTACAATAGTCTGTCTTTTTTGTGCTGTATAGTTTTTTGAATGTTTATTTTGTTTGAGCATTTGACACTGATTAAATACTTATTCACTTTTATATATTATGATCCAGACTACTTATTGTCTTTTTCAGAACTAAAGCATGTGAAGTGTCTATTTGACTTGCATCTGAAATATGACTAGCGTGATGACGAGATCAATGCATTTCATGCTACTCAAAGCTAGACGTTTAAAGTCGCATCGCAACAAGAACAAACTTCCAAGCTTCGATAATTTCCCTTTTCTACAATGCCGTAAAACCATAAAACACATCCGATTATCGAAAGTCTTCTTCATAATGCGAGGTCTTCCTGGATCGGGGAAATCAACGCTCGTTCGAGCCATCAGATTGCGCTTTAAGGAAGCTGTCATGTGCTCGGCTGACAGTTTCTTTGTTCAGAAAGATGGTTCTTATGCTTACGACTTCGAGAAGCTTCCCCAGGCACACGAAGCATGTGCACACTTGGCGCAACAGTCTGCTGAAACGGGTGTGCGTCACATTGTCGTTGACAACACGAACATACTCCACTGGGAAATGAGAAAGTATTTCAAGTTGGCGAGCGAGTATGGTTACGCTGTCATTGTTGTCGAGCCGAAAACTCCGTGGAAGTTGGAACCAGTAGAACTTGCAGCAAGGAACACTCACGGATGCACGGTGGAATTGGTGGAACAGAAGATGAAGAAGTTCAAGGCGGTTTTGCCGGTCTACTGGGGCTGGTTTTTTGATGAGAATGTAGCTTCAGAACTGTTGATGTTGGGTGAAACCTACTTTGAAATGTGCATGAGGACAGTTCCGGAATTTGCAAGCTACATGAATCAATTGGGTGTTTCTAAAGGTTTTTCTTTGGATATTAATATACCTCATTAATATAATTTCAAATACTATTTTTGGTGATCATGACAATGATGGTGATTCATTGATTCATGGTGATTAGTGATCTTGTAAATTTACTAGTTTACTTGCATTGGTAATTATATAATGTGTTTTAATCCAGGACAGTCAAATCTTTATCTGAGCAGATCTTTACTTGTAACTGACATGGTGACGTATTTAAGGTGTGGAGTTATGATTCAACCTCTGAAATAAATACATTGCTGTTACTAGAAGAATAAAAAGGTAGATAACTACAAGCATGCTCAATGAAAAACCCACTGAAAACTAAGGACCTTCGAATTTGTTTCCAGGTTGGTTCCCAGGTACCTGATCATACATACTACTTTAATAGACTCCAAATTGATAATTTCTGTCCACTGCCAAAAGATTCAGCTGGTCTGGCAGACCAATCTAGTTGACTTGTATTTGAAAATTTGCCTTGTCTAAAGTAGTGTACATTTAACTTAAGTTCTATATCATAATCTCTAATATCTTGGGTTGTCCAGTCTTTGTTTTAATTTTATGGTAGATACAATCTTTTCTAACTAACAGTGTGAATATTTTTTATTTCTACTAGGATTGACTCTCCCACTTTCCTTTAAGGAGTTCTACAATCGCCCAAAGAGCAACCTACTCCACTGTACTTCGTTCTTCTCTGGCTCGAAAAATCGTCAATCACTTGGAGCTGATGAATATGCTGATCGTCCTGAGGTTCAGCGTTCCATGGGGAAAGCATTCAGCATGAAACTCGTTGGAATCATGTTTTCTCCAAGAACTGTAGGAATCAGGGTAGTTCTAAACAAACTCCAGCTCTCACTCTGGGGTGCGGAGGATGTCTGGTTTCAGCAGCTGCCTCCGAAGCCAAGGACCGAAGATGCTGTGCAGTCGACAAACAGCTCGGAGGTTCTAGCGCAAGATGCCCCGAAGGTGCGAAAGCAAAAGAAGGATAGGAAACGATGCAGTGACGTATCGAAAGTTCTGAAGAAAGACGAGAATGATGCAATAAGTGACGGAATTTGCTTTACAGATGCTTTGGACATTTCTCTAAGTGATGTGACTCTTGACTTTCAGGTGCCTATCACACCTGATCAGATTGGCACTGAATTGGCACATGATCGAAATGGCATCAAAAGTGCACAAGATCAGAATGGTTTCAAAATGTCACCTTATCCAGGTGCCATTGAAACAGCATCATACGATAACTACATCAAAATAGAACCAGGTCAAAGTGGCTCCACTATCGTACCAGATCGAAGTGCTTCTGAAGTTTCAAATGTCCAAACGTGTTCTGAAGTTTCAAATTTCCAAACGTGTTCTGATATGGCTCTCAGTGAAAATGGTGCAAATATGGCACTAGATGAAGATATCACCACATTGACACTGGACGCAAGGAGTGCCAAGATAATACCAGAAACCTGTCGTTTTGATGTTTTAGGTGATCAAACTGAAAAGGGGATGCTTGATGTGGAACTGGTAGGGACTTTTCCATGTTGCTCTTGCTCAGAAGGTAACACTAGTTGTCAGAAGCATTATTCCAATATTTCTGCTGATGAATTTTCTCCATTGAGGCTTGCTGCATGTCGAGAAGAATTGTCTGAGATTTCCACTGAGAACCTTTGTCAAACAACTTCGAAACATGAAGAAAATAAACCAACTAACAATGTTGATAATTTCTGTCCACTGCCAAAAGATTCAGCTGGTCTGCCAGACCAATTAGACCATCAACAACTAATGCCTACGAAAATTAATGAAGCTAATTTCTCTGACTGTCCTCGAAACAATGACGAACGTGAAGACAATCAAAACTTTTCACAGTCAAACATCTCCAGTCACCAAACTTTGGAAAACAATACATCTATTTTTATAGAGAATTCAATCAATTGTTCAACTTCTGACATCTGTTCTGAACCAACCCAACATAAGGATTCCACCTCTGTCGAAGAAAGTTCTGATGAAGTTCCACTAATTCAACTGAAACTAGGAAGTCGGGCACATATAACACTGGGATGCGCCGAAGGATATGCAGCGGTTCAGACTGGTTTTGACCAGATGGAATCACTTCTGTGCGAAGATAATGGGGAGATGGTTGGTGAATCTGTTGTAATGGACGATGTCGAGATTTCTTATTATGGTGAAGGCAGATGCGCAATCTACTTTGACTGGCCAATATATAAGAGTGCCCTCTTTACTGGAAAGTATTAACTAGTGGCAAATTAGATTAAAACATCTTAAAACTACATTGCAGAAATGTTTTCCTGGAAGGTATTAACTGTAGGTGAATTTGATTAAAACATCTCAAAGCTAAGTTACAGAAATGTATTCCTGAAAACCTGTTTCTGTCTATTGGTATAGATTGTTTTCGTGTTTCAAGCCTTCAGTTAATCTGATGGACTGAATATGAACCTTAGTTAAGCACCGAGATAGTGTGGCAGATTTTATAAGATGCTACATCAATTTTGTGTACACTGGAAACTCATTTTAATGCATTGAATTTTATTATGAAATATGTATTATTATATTATTTAATTCTAAATAATTTATTTTGATACATGTATGTATATTATCTATATGTTTTGAACCTGTTGAGAGATGATGAAGACATTTGTGTTGCATTTTATAAAATTTGCCACATAGTTGTGACAGTATATAGTGATATTGTAACCTTGTTATAGTTTTTATACTCGTTATGGCTACTGAGGAAATTTGTCAAATGAAGAGGATGTTCTTGTTGATGTGTTTTGATATAAGTTTGTAGGATTCTTCAGCATACTGTGAATTCTAGCTTACAACTAGGATATGTGGTTTTATAATTGAATAAAGCTCTATAATTGAATACAGCTGTAATTTGATAATGCAATCCCTCAAAAGTTTAGAAGTGCACATTTGATGCAGAGCCTAACATTCAGAGCCATAAGTACACTGGAAGAGGTAAATTGTTAGTTTACAGTGAAAGATCATTTCAGTAGGAGAGTCCCAGATGACGAGACCTGCATTTCATGATGTTGTTGAGGTTTTAGCTTAAGACTTGTGTTTCAAACTTATACAAATGCATCGCAAATTTGGCTTTGTTCAAGAGCTTTTCATTCTTTTTAAATATTTCTTTTTCAAACCAATTTATATAAGCTTAACCACACTCCATTGAGCAACACACATAATCGATATTGAACTTCCACGTTGTTTTGCATGAATTCATTAAATTCATATGTTTTATTAAATATTTATATACATAGCATGCATCGCTACAACCTAAGAAATTGGCTAAAATTAAAGAAAATGGCAATATCTTTTTGTGTCCAAAACCTTGATGTGCTTCTTGATAACACTCTTTGTATGAAAAATCAAATATCCTCCATGGCAAATCCTGCTTCCTCAATCTCAGACTCGTGTGGCAAGTCAAGAAAAGTCTAAACGAAAATTGTATCCAAATGCTAGTACAGGCTTTAGTCATGTCTAGAATTGACAATTGCAACTATGACTTCAATCGCCACTCTGCATTTACCGTTGTTCTCCAGCAAACTGCAAAGCTTATCAAAAACTTAACTCCTAGTTGTCACGTCACACAACCCTTTGTGAACTACTCTGGCTTTCCATACAAGACGCATAAATTTCAAAGTATGGTTTCTAATGTATTGAATTATTCATCTTATGTTCCTCACTTGTTGCACTTTGTTCATCTCTCCAATCCAGACGAGGACTATGATCTTCATTTCAAGCTGATTTGAAAATCACTTGGAAAATTTAAAACCATGCATTTGCACTAGCCCGCTCTGCTGAATAGAATGAACTCCCGAACCTGATTAGAAAATCCTCAACGCTGTTGCGCTTCAAAATTAACTTTACATTAAGATTTCTTTCTTTAAGATTTAGTTGATTTTACTATGATTATGAGGTACTTTATTGTGAGGTTTCTGCACAATATTCATTTTGTGTTGGCGCGTTAAAAATGACAGTGCAATAATAATAGTAACAGTAATAATAACATTATTAACAATAATGTTCTCCTTTGTTGATTAAAACCGACAAGTACGCAGCGTATAATATATTATAATAATATTAATAATGCGTTATTTCTGCAGCGGCGCTCAGACAACTAGGGAACCATACAACCGGACATTTAAGGCTTTAATGTCAGAGTTGGTGAAGTTTAAATCCAACTGTTCTTGGGTTAAATTACTAATTTTTCATGAGAATACTATGTAAAGCCGTATGATATGGCACTAATCTATTCTTTATTGAGGACTGAAGTTCAACGAAACAGAGTTTCTTAACAGTTTTAAAATCGCAATATAGAGGTGACCCAAACGATAACAAAAAGTTTGTGACAGTTTTACTCTTTATGATCAAAAACAAGAGGCTTAGGCCTTACGTGTCTGCCGTGGCGTCGCTGCCATTGAGGCGCTTGCCTCTCCTGGGATTTTTTAATCATTTTTTGATTGAAATCTTGTTTTCCATTGATAAATAGTTTGAGCGGTGGCAGAAGTTTCAAGCGAGATAGTCGTTGCATGAATTTGCACAGGCCTATGTATGTATGATCTGGCCGGTGACTTCCCACTTTGAATAGCCTATAGTTCCCTTTTGCACGATTATGACGGCATCGTCACCAACAAATGATTATTGTTACATTGCCATTTAAAAAATCCTGTGGTTATGGAGAAGATGCCCCACTCCTACCCCATCAAATCCAATTTGCCTCCCCTGGCCTCTAATTCTAGCGATGCCACTGCGTGTCTGACATTTATTTGGCGTAGAATTAAGTTTGAGAACTTTGCAGGTTGAAACAAATCAGTAGATGAACCGACTGTTAAGTTAGCGATTGCACACAATGTTTAGAACAAATTGTTTAAACAATCTTCTTCATAGGTGTAACAGTATGTTTTCAGTTGGTTTGTCCCTTGTAACCATAGGGTTTAATTTTGATATCTACCTCAAATCATTGCATCACGACCCTGGAAAATGTGCTCACCCACGATAATTGTCTGTGAGGAAAGAAATGGGAAGCCACCTCACTCATCCCCGAGTGACATAAAAGCCAATGAACCTGCACTCAGGCAGTAAACTCATTATCATTGAAAAGTTCCTAGTGTTATTAGGAGTCCAGTTAAGTCACGTGAAATCAAATTGCCTTGGAACATAATGGAAGGCTGTCTTGTGGGTAGCAGCATTGTCCACGAGTCGTTTTTTAAATACTCAATCTCACCCATTATAAATGACCACCATACTGAGTAATACCACTAATTCTGTCTGTACCCAATTGTTTATGAGAAGTTATTGTGAAACCAAAATAACATTTTAACCTGTCAAATTTAAATAAAAACAAGGACCTGGTAACACGACAAGGCAGTTGCAATTTTTTGGGGTTAAAACATCTCAACCATGACATGACAAGTCACAAAAACAGTGAAATGAACCCGTGCTTTCACAAAACATTTGTCCCGATCTGATGCAAACCCTGGCTGTATTTGAGCCATTAATGACTCTAGTTGTCAGTGTTTGAGTAACAGTGTATCATATCTGTTCCATTGCTAACAGTCCTGAAACTCCAAGACTACATCTGTGAGCTTTGTAAACCTGTCAGAAGTGGACCATGAAAGCCACTAATGTGAACATTGACTTGTATTAACCTGAAGTTGTTTTTCAACAGATATAATGGATGAATCTATTCAAACAGTTCGAGAGCAACTCAAAGACTTCTATGAAAAACAGATTTTGTTGCCAAATTATCAGGCACGAAAAACATACAGAAACGAGCTGAAAATGCTGGCGAGGGATTTTCTTGATCGTGCAAATCCATCTGAACGATTCGACTCTGTCATTACTCGCATTCTTCTGGACCAGTCCTCAACAATTCCAAACTGGAGAGCAGTTTCATGCGTGATGCTCTGCATGGAACAGTATGCGATAAACCTCCTGAATTGTCCGTGGAAGAAAGAGTTTCATAAAATTCTGGTATAAACATTTGAAGAGCTTTGTGTTTTTAAGGTGGTGAGGTGTCTGACAGGAAGTGAAGTCTAACTATAATTTAAATCCTTTAATGATGATTATCAAATTCTGTCAGCATGGTTTGTTCATAAAAATAAATATTTGGGTTGGCTATCACAGTTGAATAAATGGACCATTTCTATCTGGGTTATAATATATAGACATTAAGTAAACCATAGTAGTAGAAGTAACAATTTCTTTGATGTTGCCGTGTACTTTGCTTTCCTAGGATTGCTTGTCAGAACTAAATTAGTTTTCTTTGTTCTGTTTTCTGATCCTTCATGAAAAAACATTGTTAAATAGTGAGGCAGTATTATTAGCTACACATCAGAAAGAATATAGTCTTTAAAAATCAATTAAAGCTGTTCTCCTGCATATGAACTTAGCAATGGTAAGTGCTTATGACAACGTGCTGCATCCGGAAGAGGTGCTATAAAAATTTGTAAAAAAATGAACGAAAAATAACTTTAAAAGAATAACACTAATAATTTTCAATTTCAGACATACTCTGGATTTTACAAAACAGAGCTCAAGTCATGTTTGCAAGATTCTGCTCTTGAAAAACTGTTTTCAATTATCCGGTATCGACGCTCTGCAGACTCTTTTGTCCTCAAATCCATGCCTCAGCGATCGTTTCTGTTGCATGTTGCTCTCAATTTCTACTTAACTGCCATTGAGTGTGAAAACTACAACAAGTTGTTTGCTGCATTCGAATCAAGAGGCCTGTCGACTGTAGGCGCTATGCAGTTTCGACTTGCCCATCATGGCAGTGTTAAGACTTGCTGTGACATTATAAATCGACGCTACAGCACCTCAATGCAAGAACAACGGGAAGAATTGAAAGGTCGGAGTGCAGTTCGATCATGTTCAGTTGATATAGACACAAGCGTGTCCACATGTGAGTGGAAAGACGCTCGTGGAACAAATAATTCAACTGCAGTAGAGAACAACTCTCTCTGGGAATGTACGGGCACGCTTGATGAGCATGCGGAAATCAGCAGAGAGCTGGTCTCCGAGTTAAAGCCTCGATTCAAGAGCCCGAGAGAGAGGCGAAGAGAAAGCAGAGAGGTGGCTGAGGATATAGAAGAAATAAGACTAGTGCAGAGGCCTGTGATCTCTGTGTTTAGTGATTCATCTGTTTACGAGTCGTTTTCAAACACCAAAACTAAAAAACTTGCTGGACAGTATTATGATACATCTGCGAATGAAGATGACACAGATTCTGAGATTTCAAAAGAACAGCATCCAAAACTAAGTTTTCTGGCTGGTATCGATCAAGGACAAACGATTTACCATAGGAAATTGATTGACAGAATCTCAGCCCTCAACAGAGAAGAACTGGCAGACGCGGACAAAGAGCGTCATCGCTTTGTTTCAGTTCAAGACTGCAACACAAATTCGGAACTTGCACTGGATGAGAAAACGAATAAACAACTGTCAATTAATGAAGGAAGTCAAACGATTTCAGAAAAACATGAAGGCAGAAGACGCCAAAAACAGTCTGCAGCACAGAAACGTGTTGTGGGAAGCGTGCAACTATGCGACAGTGACCCTGGGAATCGACAAAGTGTAAATGTAGGCCAAAGCGAAATGCAGAGAGATTCAGAAAAGCACAATCGGAAACAGCAGTGTAGCAAAGGAATGGTACAGTGGCAGTGTGAAGCCTGCACTCTTGTAAATAAACCGTCCGAATCGGTCTGCAGAGCTTGCAATCGAAGTCGAAATTGTGCAGATGAGAAACCACTAAAAAGTGGTGGCCGACAGTGCAATCAGTGTACTTTCGTCAATTCCTGCGCTGCTCAGAAGTGCGAAGTCTGCAGCAGCGACCTCATTGGGTCATCAACTTATGTCTAGTTGGTTTTGCTGTTTGGGGTCACTATTTATGCCAAAGTTAAGAATTGTTCACTAGGCCTGGTTACTTGATAGTTACTTGAAACTCATGAACACAAGCAAGTTTTAAATAGGTGCCATTGTCACACGAAACTCACAGAAGTAGGTCATGTTGACTAAGAAGTTTGTAAATTGTTGGCAAAGTGTATTATTACCAAGCTACGTCTTTTATGTGTTTGACATCTACAACAGTCTGTGACATGATTCAAAAAGCAAATCCGCATAATGTATTTTAACTGAAATTAGTTAGATTCTGTTGTTGTTATTGTCGAGTTGCCTGCAGACAAAGCTCAACATTTCAGTTTGAACCTTTTCAGTTTTATTCATTCTCTTCACAGTGTAGTTACATTATTTGAGATTATTTGTTATTTCTTTGTATATACAATACAGACAGGGATGTAGATTCAAGTTTAGTCTTGATCCATTCGTAATCGTGAATTTGTATATAGCGCCACTATAAGAACTCGTGAAAGGCACTCTATTCTGAAAACACGAAATTGCGCTCGAAAAGAATGGAATCCTAAACTCGATGCACTTTTGCATAGGCGGCCAGTGCAGTTTCCACATTTATAATAATTGGTCCCACTCTTTGGAATGTGCTTTATCCTAACTGTTCCTTCTAAAATTCTATCTCTTTTTTTCATGTTTCTCAAAACCTTCTCAGGAAGCTTTTCCACTGGAAGCGCTTCTGAACAGTTCGCTTTACTAAAGGCACTTCACAAATGCGTAGATATATACAATATTTCAGTCTTAAAAAAGATCTCATGGTTACAAAACCTCGTTATAAGGGAGTTTGGGATAAGCCCTTACTTTATGAGCTTTGTATTTAGAGAACATGGCATCAACTGTGAGTCGTTTGTACATCTCTACTTGGCTTTTAATTATTGTAATTTGTGTTGAATATTTAATTGTTAATGAAATTTATAAACAATACAAATGGTAAAGACTTACCTGAAACTGTTTGTGCTGATATTTGCTCTAAATATTTTTGCTATTGCTACATTTTATAGTTTTGATACATTATTCATAATTGAAAACACTTCTTTCAATTAAATGAACACTGCCAAAAAATCCAGGAGAATTGCTGGTTGTATTGGAAACTTCTCAGAAAAAGCACTTAAAAGTAGTAACAGAAATATAATCAAAACAAATATTCATGTCTTCAAGTTTTCAATGTTGTATTATTCTGTAATACCAGAATCTCACATGATGTCATCAGTTTGACATTCTAATTGTCTAGATGCCCATATCCACCAATCATTTTGGGCAAGTTAGGCCAGTGGCTAGGTCAAATGGGCAGAAAGTGGGTAATAGTAGGGTACATACTTGTCACTTGTGCCAATTTTTTTGGTGCAGAACATCAGCTGAATGGCTCCAATGACCAGTCAAAGCCGGCTGTGATAAGGGTATCCAAGAGCGACATTTCACAGCGCCTTTGACGTGTCACAGGTGGTGCAAGTGTGCTGGTTAACTTATGTACCAAATGTTCCATTGGTGTGTCTTGCAGAAGAAACTATTTGGATTGTCTCTAGACCTCTAGAAAAGAGCCACCAAGTAAATGGTTAGTTGTCAATGTCTTGGTCCAACATTGTTGTTACTACTATTCACTAACTATAATATTAGTATTTTGCAATGACTATTTAAATGGTATACAACTGTTCTTTGGTGTGAATGACAGATACTTCTTTCTTAGCCTTGAATGGATAATCGTATGTAGGATATTTTGTGTGTATATGCGTATGCCAAGGGGAGGGTCTGAAAAAATGTGTACGTACACGAAATGAACGTCTAATTATGATGTCCACACGAGCTTTTTTTAACATTGCATTATCCTAGTAAAATGTAGTATTAAATCTTATTTAAATGTGTTAGCATTGTTAATGTTTTATTTCTTCATGAGTTAACAAGGATTAGTTAGCATATATGATGTTTAAAAAAAGTAAATAGTACCCTATGGTTAGATAAATAAATGTCTCATAATTGACTTTGGCTAAGGGCCCATCCATATACTAATGTTGGATTTTTGGACCCCAACCCGCGTTGCACCGCGTACATTTTTTGGACCCCCTCCCCTCATGCGTACGTACATCTGAGCTCTACCCCTCCCCCATTTCAAAAGTTAAATAGCCAAAGACATCTATAAGAAATTGATTTATAAGTATCATATTTAACAGCTTAAATTTGTTAAGTGTTATGAAGAAATAAAGTACAAACAACACTAGCAGGAATATAGGTCATGACGGAGTTTACAGTTCTATTTTTAATATTCTATAATGTGAGCGTCAAAATTAGATAGATATATTTGCGTACTCACCCATACACAAAATCGCCAAAATTCGAAGCCTCCCTTGACGCGTACGTTATATATGTATGTATCTGGCTATTTATATAGCGCCTTATCAGAACCTCTCGAAGGCGCTATGTGGACGGCCCCTAATGAACTTTTGTAAAATGGGAGCTGGAGAACTTTAGTTGTACGTACAAAACTATGTATGGGTAAGGGCCCACAAAACGTACAAGATGCAACAGAGGGTAATTATATGAAAATATATTTTTTGCATATGTAGTATATGGATTGGCCATGACTTTTCCTCTCATTCATCATCTGAACACCCCACCAACAATGTACTGAATATGGTGGCATTTCCAGAGTCAAAGTACTTAATTTATGGTTGAGCTTGCTGGGGTTGCTAGTAGAGCAGGTTATATATACATCCGCTCTTACTAACCTGTGCCTATTTGAAGTCAGACTTTTACTGGGCAATTGCATAGCACATTATTATTAATGATAGTACTGGTGTCATTAATTATGTCGGCAGTGTTGAGGTGCTGTACTGCTGTTATTATTATTACTAATACTACAACAACCAATTATTATTGTTATCGCTCAAGTCAAGTTCCAAGTAAAAAAATACATGTATAAAAATTCATAATAACTAAGGAAGAGGGTCAAGGTTAGTATAAGCTGTTTGCTTTTTTGGCTCTTGTTGCACAGTACTTCCTGATTGATGCGTTTAACTGCAATAAACAACATCAGAATGGTTAAAGTAAACCATTGTAATGTCATTTGGCATGAATTATATTAATATTGTATCCTACTGCCTGGTCTGCTTGCTGCTATAATACACAGTGAAACATGAATATGATGAATTTAAGTAGCATCACTTTTGGCATTGCACGGTTGCCACATGACAGTCAAAGCAGGCTGTGATGTGTCTATTTTATTCAACATATCACAGTCACTTTGGCCGAAACAAGGCATTTCATTGATCCATAATAGCATTCTATCAAGCCAAACTGGTGCGCTAAGGTTGATTTACTTCCTGCACTGGATTTGCTTTCTGCACCCGAGGTTGCTACGAATAACAGAAATAAAACCAGATCAAAGTTACCACAGTGAAAAAGACTAAAAACAGCCAATAAATACCAGCTGAACCTAACATGCCAGAAATAAAATACAGATAAATATAGCTACACGGTAACATGTATATATGTAGACTAAAATAGCCAAATAGACATCAACTAAACTGCAATCAAGATCACCAACACAGCTAGAAGTCATACAGAAATAAAAATAAGCTAAAAATAATAGTTGTCCAAAAACCAGCTCAAGATCCACATAGAACAAAAAGAGACTAAAAATAACCACACACAAATCAAGAGCTCTAACACTAACACCCAGAAATTAGAACTAGTTAATCCACACAGTAACAATGTCAGCCAAAAGTATGTGGAAAATATTGTTTTTAAATATATCCCATTTATTTCACCAGAATTCCTTGAAAAGATGGCAAATCAATGATGTTCCGAAGGCACTCCAACCAGTCAAAGCGGCTGTGATACGACACCAAACAACGTATCACAACCACCTTCACCACTCTGAGCTCCTCTTCTGTGCTCCTGACTTTTACAAGAGCCACGTCTGGATATTGCACTATGGCCACAAAAATTCTGAATCGTACTTGTTGATCACACAGAAATCAACTTAACACCATGATGTCAGAGTCTCATAACGTTTGACTCTACTAGCATCCAATCCTGTCAGCCTTGTATTCTGGTAATTGATTTAGATTTTAAATGCATGGAGTGTGGGAGGTGAATGTCCCCAGTTGGATGTTTCCCTGGGAATTATCCTGATCCAAGCTGGCTGTGATACGAATATGGGACCCAATAACGCACTACAGCCGCTTGAATGTTGACAAGACCCAAAGACCGTATATTGGCTTTGATTGATCAACCCGATTGAGAAGACAAGCGAGCGGACGAATGGCTCAGAGCATGGTTCATCAAGGCTGGCTGTGGTAAATGCCAAACAATACTACAAACCAGCGTTGACTCCACCACTGAGCACTCTAATTAACTCATGACAACTTGGCTCAACTTACTCAATAAGCAGTAAACTCGTGATTTGTTAGCAACAACCATTCGATCACATATATACTCATCTCAACTAATAAACATTAGGCTCAATCAGTGAGCATCTTATTGTTGAGTCAACCACTGAGCACCCAACTGAATATGTATTCCTTCTAACAATGAGTAAGTTGCTCAACTGAACCACTCACTATACTAATTAATCAGCACTTGTCTCACCAATTAGCATGTGGTTCAGCTAACAACACATAACTCAGCTAACGAGAACTCAATTAATTAGAGACTAGCAACATAAGCACTCAACTTTAGAGCACTAAGCAACAGATCGAGGAACGAGATAGCGATATGAAGACAGACTTCAAGAAGGACAAGGCAACAAGATGAACTTGACCAAAGCATCTCACTACCCTGTCTTTCACGAAGTCCAACCAACCTCCATCTCCTTAGCAACACTGCCTCATCCAATCACCTCTGTTTCTCTAAGTTATATAAAACTGACAGTTCACTCTCAATGTATGTGGTATTTAATTGGAACTTTTGGAAAAAAGTTTAACCCTTACCATATTTCTGAAAACAGTTTCTATGTACATTGTTATTATTATTATTATTTCTCCCAAGGTACAAGTGATACTTTAGGACCTAAATTGGTTCCAGAGAATTGTTACCGGTGGTTATTAGTATTTTATATTAATATTATTATTACTTTCTTAAATATAATCCACTGAATTCAATTTCAGTCGTCATCATAATGTTTAGCGCATTAGTATCTGGTTGCCTTCAGAAAAAGCAAAAAATCGTAATCTGTTGGAAAGGCCGGGTCTAAAGGAAGAACAGGTCCACTACTATTAATAGAATTAATAGTAATGGTAGTATAGGAGTACTGGTAGTTGTGACAGGAGTATCAGTTGTGGATGTACAAGTAGGATCAGTATAAACTTTGTATCATAACTTTAGGTCAACTAGTAGTATCAATTTTTTTAATAACTTTGGAGAACTGGGCCTAGTGTAAAAAAAATTCTCCAGTTAGGGTGCCAGGATAAAGGTTCCCGACGAAACTATGCCAGCGAACAAGGTGCCCAGGCAAACTATCCTGCAGAAACAATGACAGGCGCCCGTCGTTTCCCGCTCAGAACGACCTCTACATCCTGTTCATAATCGAGGTAATTGCCCGCTGCGTTGTTCGCGACCCCCAACGGAATAGGAATCCACGGAGAGTTGCCTGCGACCGCGATCCCACCCGGCGGCGCCCACCCAATCCCCGCCCAATTAATCTCCAACGGCCAAAAGATCCGGGCTCGAAGCGCCGACCCAGACCGCACGGCAACACCGTGTAATTGTTCGGAGGAAGATGGCATTATTGATAAGTATTTTACGACTCCCCCTACTCAGTCACAGGCCGACGACGAATCAGCCAACCCTCAAACCGTTCTATCGCAAACGCTCCCAGCCGATCACTATCGAGCAAGCCGGACGGCAGCGGTTCGTCCCGGATGAAGGTATATCTCAATATCAGCAATTTCAGTGCCGAAACGTGAAAGATGGTGACAAGGTCAGTTCGGGAACGCAAGAGTTCCAGCGTTCTGAAAACTGGGAAAGATCTAGTTGTAGGAAAAAGAGTTTGGAAAATATGGACGGGCCGAATTTAAAGCAAATTAAAAGAATAAATGGAATTTAAAGAAAGCCATGGAAATCTTGGAAGTAAATATGTAACATTAACACATAATAATTTAACTGGGCATTCGTATAATGGCTGAAAAGGCTTGCTTTCACTTTGTTACTGCCACATTTAACACGCTTTCATTTGACTTATCTTGCATGTGCCTTCATGTCAGAAGTGCTCTCGAAAAATTCTATTAAAACATTAATTAGACATTCCTATGACCACCCTACAGTTTGTTGAATCAACTCAATTTATTGCATGACGAACAGCTGATTGGTCACTCATACCACTTTCTGCAGCGTTAAAGGTGTAACTTGTGTACATTTTAGTTTCATAGAGGGTCAGGTGCAAGCACCTCTGAGTACATAAACTGACTTGTATAATTATCGATAACACAATTTATAAAATTCTCAATGAACACATTGAACAGACATACTAAAAATTCATATGTCACAGTACAACATACATTCGATTGGAGATCTAAATTGCTCTAGATGAGGCTCAAGAAATATTTTCAGCTAAACCAAAGATGCCATTGGTTAACAGCTGCTCAATAGTTTATTTCAGATGCCTTTGAGAAGCTCTCAAAAGGTGCCATATATACAAATGTTCAGTGTTAAATAGGCCAGCCCAGCCGTGTAACCAACAGTGATTATAGCCGTCCCAGCCTCATCCTATCATTTTTATTGATCCCAAATAAAGAATGATACCTATTACAGGCATAGTACAACTGTCCCCATGATACATTTAAGGCATACCCAACAGGAACATAATAATATAAATAATATATTATAAAACAGTTGGTATATTTATATATTAATATACTGCGCAACTATGGTCAAGCCAAGAACATGTATAGGTGCTATATAAAAATCTGTGTACATCACAATACATTAATCAAAATGTAATATGAACACTGAAATAGGATATCAACAAGGCACAACCAGAGAGACACCTCCTTGATAAACATAAACACGGTAAGGTAATAAAGGTATTGGTAAGATACCATGAGAATGAAAGGAAGTTCTAACAATTAAGATATATTATGTGCAGCATTTTATTATGAACTAAAAAGAGCTGGGGTGAAAAATGTAACAGACTACCAAAGTACCTGAATGTGCAGGAGAAAACTATCTACCATGATGTTTCTAATATGTTGCAGATAAAAAAACAGAAGACTTACGAGATAATTTAGGTTCCCGACCCCACCCAACATTTTTTCAGTCTCTTAGCTGAGGAGTTGGAAGAAGACCTAGGGGGATGAGTAAACTGTTAGTAAATGCTGACCTTGTATGACTCATAGGAGTGGTAATGCAAATGGATGCTAAAGAGACAAATGCATCATAACAGAATACAGCAAGTAGGCATTAGATACAAATACATACATTCTAATCTGTAACAAAGCCCTAAATGAAACCTTATCAAAAGAATTTACAAGAATCCAAAACCCTACCACTAAATAAGTAATAATAAATGAATTAATCAATCCAGTACATTTCTAATCAGTAATAAATAAACAATTAAATAAAGCCAATAATCTTCTGAAATCCAATTGCTCTAAAATAATTTATTATCAAGATTGATTAATAATTAATTAATCAATTTTGAATAAACCAATCCAGTAATGAAACACTCACTGGTCAGTCACGGTTATATTTCAATAGTGCCACAATCCATCAACTATAATGTTAAACTTCTCAACTTCTGCAAAATCAATGGACTTAAAAAATCAGTTCAGCAGCCGAAGGAATTGGCGCCAATCCTTTGACCTCTTATTCAGACTTAGGTGAATGACCTCAGTGACCTAACCTACAAACTTCAAAATCCACTTAAAACTGCGAGACATGTTTTGTTCAACGCTTTCATCACCCACGTTAATCAGCGTCGTAGTTGTCATCGTCATGATCATCATAAATGAATCGTCACGCTTATCTAGGTCAGAGCCACTGGAGCTGGCAGTGATGCTACTGCAACAGCCCAACTGGCGGGATGCGGTCACGTGATCGCCATTGTGTAGACGACAAAAACATTTCGACGTCGAAAAAAACCGACGCCTCCTACAACCACGATCGGGTTTCGCCACTTGCGACCCAAGGGGAAGTCCCAGGAAGACGACGGGCTCAATCGAGCCTCTGACATCTAAGAAAATCTTCTCCAACAATAAAGATTCATTCTCGTAGGATCGCACTGAGTCAAACCCTAAGAACGGACCCAGAATTGGACAAAACATCGCGCGAAATACTGAAAAAATTGACTCACTGTTCTGAAGAGACACGCTTGGCGTCGCATGGTCTTACAACCTGTCCCAAAGAAGTCTGGGGTGGACGTTAAACTGGCGAAAAAGTTAGATAATCCAAAATGAAACGAGGGCAAAACAACCGACCTGCCATGTTGAAGCATAAATAAATGAGCGTCCATTTCAAAACGACGGCTCTGATTGGTCGGTGCTTCGGACGCGACGGGCGCCATTAGACGGAGGCTGCATGACGTGAATGTGATTGGCCGAATATTTGTATCCATATGAATAATTAATCGAAAAACATAAATATTCATGTTGACGCTGGGCAGACTAGGGTGAAGATGGGATGCGTCGGAATCTTCTGGAATGAACGTCCAATGATGACTGTAATGGCCGTTCCTCTTGGAAAGTACAAGCCTCGTCGGCCTCTGTGCTTGCTAGCCTTGCCCGGCCTGGGTTGGCCTGAGCAGTAAGGCAAAGTAGGGCTGCCAGGCTCTGGTAACCCAGGGTAACCATCAGCAATGTGGAAGGCCGATATGATAAGGTAACATTTGAATACTGGCAGTTTGGATTTACTTGGTTTTAATACAATACAATACATTATTTATAGCGCGCCTTAATAACAGAGTCTTACTTAAACTTAAGGACGCATGACAGAAACAGTTCATAAATCATAGTAAACAGAAAATAAATGAGTTTTGAAACTAGACTTTCAAAACTTCCATTGAGGAAGCTCTGAGCACTGTCTCTGGTAGGGTGTTCCATTCTGTTGCCAGATTGCAGGTTCGATCTTTTAATGACAAAATTAACGTTCTTGAACAGTTTGCCTAGGCCTACAGTGGCCCCAACACATCGCGGAAATAGCCCTATGATGACCCCTATCACCTTCAACATGCGAAAAAGTATTTTTTTCAAAGGAAAGTAGCGAATAACTCGGTGTCACTACATTTTAAGTTTTCATACCTTGTGTGATATAAGGTTTAACCTAACTGCAAAACAATCGCTTAGATTTCCACTCGAGCGTTTCACGTTAAAATTATTTGCGTGCCATTTGTTATTGTTTCCCAAAATGTTTTACTGACTCCCCAAAAAGGCCGCTCGACATAACGAAATAAATAAAGGAAATTAGCCTAATCGAACAGGACAAAGTTAATCGATTAATATTTTGTATTGACTAATTAAATCGTTCAAATATCATGGCTCAAACACCGCTTATTTTTAGGGGACATTTACTGGGTCAGCGACCCATCTTTCCATCATTGGCACCACTGATGAATGACTCCCACGTCTAAGTGCTCTGCGTTAAGACCCCGGATATTTTATGATTAGTCACAGCAAAGATGGAAAGCTGCAACAGGGTGTCATAGGCCAGAAGATGCCGGCTGGGCGGATAAGTTTAACAACAGTATCGCTGCAGAGTAAGATATAAGTACAATTGGTTTTAAACTGACGTTTTCGAGTGGTGCCAGACCCAGACCTTGATAAAGGAGGAGAGCGACGTCAGCGACCCTGTCAGAAATATGAAATATATAGAAGATCTCGCTAAATACTCGGAGCTCTAAATTTTCATCCCATTCAGAAGGGAGATCTGATCATCTGAGAAGTGGCGGTGGTTGTTCGAGGGTGGTGGTAGTGGAGGAGATGGTGCTACTGCTGATGATGGTGACGACGACTCTGATGATGACGCTATAATAACGATGATGACCTTTATGATGATAAAGGCTATAGCTAATGGCTGCTTACACCTTCACTGTTAGCCATGACAGTCCAAAGGGGTGGGAGCGCATCTGAGCCGATTAGGCCTACTCAAAGGAATTCTATACCTATATGAAATTTCAGAACGAATGTCAGTGATGATGACGATAATATTGAAAACTAATATGGTGCATACGTAACGAACAGTTGCTTAATGTTTGGCTCAATAGAAACCTAATGAATAACAGACGCATTTTAATATCCATTTTCATGTATCCAAAATAAACCTACTCACTTCTATTAACTTGCAACGGATTGTCAATTGCTGCTCTCCATTGGCTGAAAGACAGTACGAACATCGCTGTATAGTTATGCTTAATATAACAAGACAGTAAAATACAAATATACAGCTTGTCGTTACAACAGCGCAACATAAAACCTAACTTTAAAAACAGAGGTCATTGTGATTCAGACGATTGAGAACCTCTGAGAGCATACCTATAATGCTGGAATATTTATTGTCCGTCATTTTTTTCTTCTAGGCTAATGTCTTCAATTATTGGCTAACAAAGTCTGATCGGTGAAAAAGCGGAGTACATCGATAAAAGCCAGAGCTCCCACTGTTCTAATTATAATACTAAATAACATGATATCTCGTAACTAGAGCCTTTCCTCCCGTTTAAGCATCATCGTCAGAATTCACAGATTCATTTAGGGTGCTGTCATTCCCATTAAATGATTGTCATAGCAAACAAAATACACGTTTCAACACCGCAAGAGCTGCACCTCTCTTTCTGAACTCTCCTTCTCGTTGCACGCTTGTTCCCGAGCGCTCTTTAGGCCCAGTGGTCATTTTCAACGACCTTAGAGTTCGTAAGGTACACAGTGCCCGACTGAATCCTCAGCCCCGTTGTCGAACCCTGAGGTCGGTAGACAGCGTGTCCAACCGATGAATTGGGCAGGCGTACGTGGACCAGAGTATTTCCGGGCGTAGGGTGCTGTCCTTGAAATGATGTCCTCGGATCCAGCCTGGGTGGTGCATTGACCTTGATGGTCGTTACGCCGTTGACGTCGGTCGCGGTCATTCCTGCATTCTCATCGGGGCCCGTCTGAACCGTAGAACCAGAACCGGAAGTCCAGTTGATCCGACTCGAAGTGGTGGTAATTCTGATCGGACGCGGTGGCGAATCAGAGCGACGAAAAGAGAGTGGCTCAGGAGTCGATGACCTCGAGGAATCTTTCACAGTCGGCGTCGTCAACGAGAGATTCACTGAAACCGGATTTCCCGAAACTGAAACCGGATTCGTCGAAACCAGATTCGTCGAAATGGAAGAAGACATGGATGCTGGATTCGACGCCGGCGAATTCGATGAGATCTGAAGCACTGGAACCGTATTCGTGGGAACCAGATTCCTTGGAACAGGATTAATTGCAGCCGGATTTCCTGGAACCGGATTCACTGGAAGCGTAGTTTGTGGAACCAGATTTTGTAGAACCGAATTCTGAGGAACCGAGTTCTGCGGAATAGTTTGGTTTTGTGGAACGGAAATTGCTCTGGCTAGATTCGATGGAACTCCATCCTCCGCTGAAACGAGATCTTCTGCTTTCGAAGCAGCAAAAACTATATTTTTCGGCAATTGAGCGACTGAAACGGTTTCCAATTTATGTATTTGAGGAGATAAATTGAGCTTCTGGGGCAGCTGATTCGTTGGTTTCTGTGCAGTTGAAACTGAATGTTTCAGTTTCTCGTTCATGGAAAACGCCTCTAATTTAGGTGGTTCGGGAGTGGAAACACGATTAACCGAAACAAGAGTTCCTCGAGTTTCCAATAAAGCGCCGTTAGCAGTAGAGACCGGTTCTTTAGACGCGTAGGGAAGTGAAACCGGTAGCGTTGTTTTCGTTATTTCCGGTATCATGTGGACGGGTTTCTGCGAATCGAAACCGTTTCTCGGCGAAGGACTGTTTCGAGCTGGGAACTGAGTCGCCGAAACCAGTGAAACGGGTTCATTCTTAATCTGACTATTTCGAGCGGAAAGATTTGAAACTGTTTCTGGCAGCCCTCTAGTGGTCGCTGACGATTGCCCAGTCTGAGCCTTCTTTGGAAGCACTTTAGGTGGTGGGGACTTCGGTCCTACTGGGATATTACTCATGATTGAGGCGTCCAAGACACTGGCTGGCTTTGGGGCGTCGTCCGTGTAACTTTCACCGGAACCGTTGATTTTGGAGTGAATTGGTGGAGAGTTTGTCGCAGTCGATGTTTCGGTGGTTGTGTCGACAGCTGCTTTCCGTTTCAGAGAAGAGGAGGCTTGACGATTGGCAACTGATGGAAGAAAGAGTTCGCGAAGGTTCTGCACCATTCCCGTCGACTTGGATCCTCCTTCCAGCGACTTTTTCACCGGGCCTGCTTCGATTTTAGGCTCCTCAAAGTTGGATCCAGATTTTTTTCCCGTTTTAACTTCTGATTCAGGGCTTTGGTCAGTGACTTTATTTATAACCGGAAGTAGAATAGCTGGTTCACTTTCGTTGCAGATGACAACGGATGCTCGTTCTGCCATCTTACGTTCCCTGATCTTGGCGATATCCTCGTATATCGGTTCTTCCCAGTACCCGTCGTCTTCGGGTCCCTCGCTCTGTCCTTGAACAACGAGCAAACCCTGACCCATAGCGGAATTGGTCTCCGAAATGTTCATTGTTGCTTCCTGGGTCTCCATATTTCGCGTCGACGCCGAATAGAATGAATCTCTAAGCATATCCGTCGAGGGAATTGAAACGGAAGTGGGTCTTGTGCGCGGCGCAGGCGGGTCCCCACCCTCCCTCACGTATCTGTAGATGTCCTCGATCTCCTCGAAGAGCAGTCGTTCCTCTTCGTCGTCGTTGGCACCTGACTTAGACGCCGTCTCGTTTTTCAGCCATGCCTTCCCCTTAGAGATAGCGGTTGGATCTGGCTGATCGACCAGAATGTGTACGCTGTTCAGATAGCTCTTGATCGAGGTCTCGCAGCGTGCACGGCACATATCGAACTCGCTGCTCTTCCGCAAAGTCTCCCAGTTGCGAGCCGGCGCTAGGGTCAGTGGCTCGCGCGTCGAGATCGTCACCATCTTGTTGTCCTTTAGCGGAAGCGGAAGTAGGAAGGCGGTCTCGTCTGTGTATGCACCCATCAGGCGAAATACGGGACTAAAGTTGCGCTGGACACGAGCTGGAATCACTCCGTGAACGAGTCGTACAACGATAGGCAGGCGGAACTTTTCCAAGAGGCCCTTGATGCTGTGGACCCCAGCGATGTTCGTTGGTCCTGCGATGGGACTGAACTGGGTGCGCAGATCGAGGGGAAGGTACACGTAGTCCCCTCGATCGTCGCTGCAGCGGAGGTAGCGCTTCTTGGCCACTCCTCCTCGGCTGCCCTGGAAGGCGACCTCAACCTCACCCCGCAGGGTCAGGCACTCACCGACGTTCAACTGGCGCAGTCTGTCCGTGGAGAGGTCCTCCGACATCGTACCTGAAACGGGTGCCTTGAACGCTTCTCGCACGAGGCACTGCTGCGGCGCCGCCTTCGACAGTTCCTCCACTCCCTGGATCGGTTGGATTGGCTTCGCGTCCTCTGAGAGAACCTCGAACCAGCCGCCGTAGGTAACCGGAAACGAGTACTTCATCCCGCATCCCTTTCGGCTGTTCTGCCTAACGACGTCGCTCAAGGCCTTCTGTTTGACCCCCTCGGCTAGCACTTTCTGTCCAGTTTTGACATCATGGACGTAGACGATCTGCTGACCCTGAGTCTGACCTTGGCCGATTCCGCGATATACGCCCTTCTGGACGAGGGCGATGGCCGGAAGAGCATGTTGCTTTGGGAAATCCTTCAGTCGACATAATTCATCACTCCAATCTACCGTCGAACCCAAAACGTTCTCAGCACTGTCGGTCATCTGTCCCCAATCGTGAAAGAATCGAAATCCGAAATCCGATGGTAACACTAAACACAAAATGATCCAGAATAATCTATCTGAAAAACATTCGAACCGTTGTCCGAAATTAACTTACGCTTCAACGCTCTAAATATCTGGCGGCTCCTTCTGATCAGATGATATCTCCCGTCAGAATCTGATGCACATGCTTCGCGTTTTTCCGAAATCGAATCCAAACAGTTTCCACAGAGATCCTTCGATATCCTTCGGATAACGTTCTGAGTTTTGACCAGGGTTGAGCAATCTAAAAATCTACCTGTTCTGAGATCTTTTTCGTAGTTGACTCACGAAGTAAAGCATTATCTGAGAGACTTATTTATCCTTTGGGCGTACGCCGTTAAAGCCTCTGACTCATAGTCGCTCATGCGTGCTAAGTGTGCGCTCGACTATACGACACTGCATTGTCGAAGTTACTAGTCATGTCGATCCTGTCTGTGAAGGGAGACGAGAGCGGGGAGCGAGGAGCGGGGTTGTGCGGTGGGTGAATTTAGTCATCCCTTGCTAAACTCGACGTCAAGGGACCAAAATGAGGCCATGCTGAAAAAGTCTGAACACCTTACCCTGGACAATTGAAAGCACTACTTAAATAAATAGATAGATAATCAGATGTGGGTTTTACAATACAATACAGCTGCAATTTGATAATGTCCCCTTTCATCGCTCAGAAGTCCACTAACGAAGGATGTTAATGTCATTAAAAGCAGATCCACTGTCATGAGTTGGCTAACTCGATGGTGTAGTGGTTGGCGAACTGGACTATTAAGAGAGTGTTCGGGGTTCAGTTAGCTGAAAGGGCAGAAATTTGGTTCGAGGTTTCTGTTCCATTTCCAACCTTGGTCAGGTCTGCTATATGAGTACACTGACTGTACACCGTCGACTGGAAAATGAGACGACGGCGAGGACAAACCACCATTCCTCATATGCTGCTGAGATGACGATCATGATGATGATGACGACGATGCCGATGATAGTGGTGGTGGTGGTTCCGTGGTGGTGATGATGATGATGATGATGATGATCATCATCATCATCATCATCATCATCATCATTGATGATGGTGATTGTGATTGTGATTTTGGTGGTAGTGGCGATGGTGAATACTAACAATATCTAGGGCTCCAAAATGAAGTCGCTAACACTCAATTGTTGATACCAATGGCTATCTCAGGGCTGGCTTAAGAGAAGGCTTAAAAACCTACTTTATCTCGGCACATAGAGCGGTTCATATGATTATAAGCAGGGTCAATAAGGCTTTTCAAACGCCAGCGACGGTAATACTAATCTTTATTCAGTAAAAATTCAAGCTAATACAGCAGTAAGTAGCATGATCACAGGTTATTACAGGAGTCGATGTTTTCTATAGTACAACCAGTCCGCATATGATTCGATGTCTCAGTTCCATCTCCTCCATAGACAACTCAGTTATTAAGTACACCTTAGCCCCACACTACGTCCAACGTCTATTTTTTCCAAATCCACCTCGTGAATGAAGGCTGATCATCTGTTGGTTAGTTGCAGGCTAACGACATTGATAACAAATATTATTAACGATGCCCACCTCCTTTCTCCACGCATGGGACTGGCCCCAGAGTTTTACCGTTGATCTATATCCTGATAATTTCGACTTCTACACTTCTACACCTCCTACACTTCTACACCATCTACACCTCCTACACTTCTACACCTTCTACACCTCCTACACTTTTACACCTCCTACACTTCTACACCATCTACACCTCCTACACTTCTACACCTTCTACACCTCCCACACTTCTACACATCCTACACTTCTACACCATCTACACCTACACTTCTACACCTTCTACACCTCCTACACTTCTACACCTTCTACACTTCTACACCTCCTACACTTCTACACCATCTACACCTCCTACACTTCTACACCATCTACACCTCCTACACTTCTACACCTCCTACACTTCTACACCATCTACACCTCCTACACTTCTACACCTCCTACACTTCTACACCTCCTACACTTCTACACCATCTACACATCCTACACTTCTACACCATCTACACCTCCTACACTTCTACACCTCCTAAACTTCTACACCATCTACACCTCCTACACTTCTACACCATCTACACCTCCTACACTTCTACACCATCTACACCTCCTACACTTCTACACCATCTACACCTCCTACACTTCTACACCTCCTACACTTCTAAACCTCCTACACCTCCTACACTTCTACACCTCCTACACTTCTACTCTTTCTACACTTCTACACCTTCTACACTTCTACACCTCCTACACTTCTACACCTTCTACACTTCTACTCTTTCTACACTTCTACACCTCCTACACTTCTACACCTCCTACACTTCCACACCTTCTACACTTCTACACCTCCTACACTTCTACACTTCTACACCTTCTACACTTCTACACCTCCTACACTTCTACACCTTCTACACTTCTACACCTCCTACATTTCTACACCTTCTACACTTCTACACCTCCTACACTTCTACACCTCCTACACTTCTACTCTTTCTGCACTTCTACACCTCCTACACTTCCACACCTTCTACACTTCTACACCTCCTACACTTCTACACCTTCTACACTTCTACACCTCCACACCTTCTACACTTCTACACCTCCTACACTTCTACACCTTCTACACTTCTACACCTCCTACACTTCCACACCTTCTACACTTCTACACCTCCTACACTTCTACACCTCCTACACTTCTACACCTCCTACACTTCTACACCATCTACACCTCCTACACTTCTACACCTCCTACACTTCTACACCATCTACACCTCCTACACTTCTACACCATCTACACCTCCTACACTTCTACACCATCTACACCTCCTACACTTCTACACCATCTACACCTCCTACACTTCTACACCTCCTACACTTCTACACCTCCTACACCTCCTACACTTCTACACCTCCTACACTTCTACTCTTTCTACACTTCTACACCTCCTACACTTCTACACCTTCTACATTTCTACACCTCCTACACTTCTACACCTTCTACACTTCTACACCTCCTACACTTCTACACCTCCTACACTTCTACACCTCCTACACTTCTACACCTCCTACACTTCTACTCTTTCTGCACTTCTACACCTCCTACACTTCCACACCTTCTACACTTCTACACCTCCTACACTTCTACTCTTTCTACACTTCTACACCTCCTACACTTCCACACCTTCTACACTTCTACACCTCCTACACTTCTACACCTTCTACACTTCTACACCTCCTACACTTCCACACCTTCTACACTTCTGCACCTCCTACACTTCTACACCTTCTACACTTCTACACCTCCTACACTTCTACACCATCTACACCTCCTACACTTCTACACCTCCTACACTTCTACACCTCCTACACTTCTACACCATCTACACCTCCTACACTTCTACACCTCCTACACTTCTACACCACCTACACCTCCTACACTTCTACACCATCTACACCTCCTACACTTCTACACCATCTACACCTCCTACACTTCTACACCATCTACACCTCCTACACTTCTACACCTCCTACACTTCTACACCTCCTACACCTCCTACACTTCTACACCTCCTACACTTCTACTCTTTCTACACTTCTACACCTCCTACACTTCTACACCTTCTACACTTCTACACCTCCTACACTTCTACACCTCCTACACTTCTACACCTCCTACACTTCTACACCTCCTACACTTCTACTCTTTCTGCACTTCTACACCTCCTACACTTCCACACCTCCTACACTTCTACACCTCCTACACTTCTACTCTTTCTGCACTTCTACACCTTCTACACTTCTACACCTCCTACGCTTCTACTCTTTCTGCACTTCTACACCTCCTACACTTCCACACCTTCTACACTTCTACACCTCCTACACTTCTACACCTTCTACACTATCTACACCTCCTACACTTCTACACCTTCTACACTTCTACACCTCCTACACTTCTACACCTTCTACACTTCTACACCTCCTACACTTCTACACCTCCTACACTTCTACACCTTCTACACTTCTACACCTCCTACACTTCTACACCTTCTACACTTCTACACCTCCTACACTTCTACACCTTCTACACTTCTACACCTCCTACACTTCTACACCTTCTACACTTCTACACCTCCTACACTTCTACAGCTTCTACACTTCTACACCTCCTACACTTCTACACTTCTACACCTCCTACACTTCTACACCTTCTACACCTTCTACACTTCTACACCTCCTACACTTCTACACCTCCTACACTTCTACACCTCCTACACTTCTACACCTCCTACACTTCTACACCTCCTACACTTCTACACCTCCTACACTTCCACACCTTCTACACTTCTACACCTCCTACACCTCCTACACTTCTACTCTTTCTGCACTTCTACACCTCCTTCACTGACCGACAGACAGACCTGTTGGCCTATTGAGTAGCCTACATTAATTTATTAGCCTATTCATCTTCACCGACAGACACATAGACATAGACAGACACACAGGCACAGATACAGACACAGATACAGACACAGATAGAGACGGTGCCATGAGTAACATCCTCCAGTACTATTGAATCACTTCACGTGACACGTGACGTGAGATGGTTTCCGATGCTCTTTACCACCCATCCGTGACCCACCCACCGACTTCAGACAATAACGAACTGTTATAGATGCAATCGTCACGGACCAGTGACTTTCAAAAATCTCTCAAGCGAAACCTACCATCGTTTTTAGAATCGCGTTTTCTGTTAACGCTGAAGAATGGCTTTTATATTATGTTCACTGAGTTAGGTACAGTTTTAAAAATGCGCACAAAAAATGATTTACAGTTACATCATTTTAGTCAATTTGGGCCAAGGCGAGATTTTTATGACACCTCGCCTGAAACTTACCTCAGAGAACCTTCACTTCAAAGTCTTATCACAAACCCTTAAACAACTATAACATTTCAATCCATAATCTAAATGTTCGCAAACTTGTCACCATCTTTGCCAACAGTCTTTCATACAGTTCTTATGCAACTATAATATTTTATTTCATAATTTGTATGTTCGCAAACTTATCACCGTCCAAACTCCCTCTGGCTCGTTCTTACCCGAGCTCCAGTCACGATTCGTCTCAAGTTTTCCAGCTGAAGCATATACCACACGGCATCACCACGTCTCTGGATAGATCTTCTATCAAAATTCCGCAAATTTTCTGTTTCTACGTCGATATGGTCACTCTTCGACCACCTCATTCTTCCGATTCTTCCTTCTTCCAGTTCCTTTTTTTTCCGATTCCCCCTTCTTCCAGTTCCTCCTTATCCCGGTTCCTCCTTCTCCCGGTTCCTCTTTCTGCCACTCCTCAGGATTAATGTCCTATATTCATCTTCAAGAATTTCTCCTCCCCAGTGGCACAGCCAGGTTTTGGCACCAAATAAGGGAAGCGAAAATATAAAAAGCCACTCTACTCCTCCCTGATTCATCGAATCCTCAGACTCTTAACACTTTCTACGGTACTAGACAAGGGGCGGCGATACATGTGTCTTCAACATTTCCTACCCATCTCGTTGGGTGTCCCCCATCTGTCGAACGAGATTGCCACCTCTGCACTAGACTTAAACGAGCCCCGCTTTGGCAGCCCATCTGCATATCCTAAGTCTGTCAGCGCTAGTGAGCAGTGGTTAAATTCAGCCAGATCTTAAATCCTGAGATCCACTACCCCAACTACTATGAGATCAGCCACCCAACAGATGAGATTAACCACCTAAGTTCATGCTTTCTTTCAAAAATCAACCATACGCACCTTGTTTCACACATTTTATGCTTATCCGAATGGCAAATAGCAACTACATCTGTTATAGATTCTTAGGCCTAGCCTGACTTGGGATTGAGTTTTTGATTTATAAATATGAGGAGATCCGGTACCTCTTGATGATAAATTAAAACCACTGCTCGTGTGGAAGCTATTTAGCTTAAGAGTGGCGCTTTAGAAGCTTTGTATTAGATCGCCATTTGTATTTTCTGGATAACCGCTGACTCGACGCCCATGCCCTGAACTTAACTGCAAATGGAGCTAAAGAATGTAGTCTTACGTAGAGATCGATTCGGATTGGCGAGTGACCGCCTGGCGAGTGTAACGTGAAGTCGTCCTACTTGATGTAAATTCATTGTTGCAGGACAATTGATTGTTGTCTGTCTCTCCATCTGTAACTCACTGCCTCCCAGGAATGGGCAATAATTCTATTGAGTAATCAAGATTACGTTATTCAAACTAAAATTTTGATTGTTAATTTGTTACTTGCTGCCTTAAATCAAGGTATTCGGTAATTCGTAATTCAATTACATTATTGCCTGTAATTATTGATTTCCAATTGCATTATGAAAAAAAATTACTTTACTCTACTTAATAAATAAAAAATGTCATATGTAAAAATTCCTTGGAGCAAAAGTCGTCTTACTTATACAGTGTTAGTATTACCACACAGCTTAGAGTCGTATGACAGTTCTATGGCTCTACCATTTTGTGAAATTGTCAGCCTGTACCAGCGAACCATCTACTCATCTATATCATTTGCCTATCCCTGTGCTATCTGACTGTGCCATCTGCCCATCTCTGATGCCTATTAATATTCGCCACTTTCTTTCAGCGAGACTGTTTTTCTCTCTAAGCTAAAAACCCACCTCTTCCAGTCTGCTCATGGTTTTTAATTGTTGCCCGGGTTCAATGCGCAATTCTGAACTTTTGTAAAGAGGGTATCATCATATATTCCGCTTGTATTGTATTGCAGTTGTAGTGTATTGTATTGTATTGTATTTTATTATACACAATGGCAAAGCTCGAATTTCTCCGACTCATATCTGTACGGATTTTATTGGATTGGGTTAATTGCATTACGGCAGTGGATACTGGCTTAGACTAAACTCGCATTGACTTGAATCCATTTGGGGCATTTTTATTACTGCATTTCGTTACAATATTTTAGCAGTCAGACACAGACAGACATTTAGACAGACATACATACAAACAGACAGACAGACAGATAATCTCAACGCATACCATAGCCCCGTGCCATATATAGTCGAGTCCACCCAAACCGAATCGAGATCAAGTTCAGAGGAACTCGAGTCCGAGTCACCAAAGATAGAAGTCTGAGTCCATCAACGCAAAAATACACAGACTCACGAAGTTCAATTACATAGATAAAATACCAGCGCTATTTATGCAGTAAGAACTGCTAACGTAGTTAAGAATGGGCCTAACTGTAACAAAGTACAGTCGCGGCAGCATACAACTTCCGTTTCTGCCCAGAAATCTTCACTCGTAATCGAGTCAGCGGGTGAAATTAGAGTCTAAGTGTTTCGATGCTGAGTCGTGATAGTCCGAGTGCAAGTCCGAGTCCACTGAAAATCGGACTCGAGTATGACTCAAATTCGTGGCCTGACTCTTGTGTACAATGGATCGCTGACAGTACCTTGAGGTGCATATTCCATCACATTAGCCTCAATTAGGCTCGTAGTGAGACAACGATGGTGGGAGTTAGCATGAGGAGAAGCGAAGAGGGATGCATCAAGGGATGAATTAAGAAGCATGGATGAATTTAGAATTCAAAATGACACTTGGTTCCAATTATCCAGTCCTTGTTCACTTCGCGTCGGCTTTAACCAGATTAAACCATTTCGACGAAACTCGATTCATTCATTACCGAATCGATTTCATCCATCAATCCATCATAATCATTCCATCCATCCGTCCGTCCGTCCTTCCGTCCGACCGACCTTCCGTATTCGCTTCTTCATTTTCCTTCCGTTTGTACTTCGTCCACTCATCCATTAATTTGTTCTTTCGTTCATGCATCTTCCATGCATCTGCCACCATCCGTCTATCCATTCATACATTTGTACATTCCTACATTCAGGCATCCATTCATCCATTAATTCATATCGTTTTAAAGGAGAAAATTGCCGAAGCGTCGGGCCAATGATTCGAATGGGTAGGAACCTCTGATGACGTCAATCAAGGCCACCCATTAACGAACCACATGTATCTCTAACTCGCCATGTCAAGCTATTTGGCGGAGTAGAGTAGGTCCATCTTGGAAATGCTTCTTTCATTCAGTAGGTCTACTTGCTTGCTTGCTTGTCTAATTGCTTAATGCAAAATAATACAGTAGGTCTATATTTCATACATTACTTTACAACATTTGGATACATTACAAAATGATACAATACATTACGTGCAGTTGAGTATGATAGAATAAATTATGATACCTTACAATAAGATGTAACACAACGGGATGCGATACTACAGGATACAATGCGATATGACACAATGCGATAGGATATAATGCGATAGGATACAATGCGATAGGATACAAAACATTAGGGTACAATACAAGGTGATACAATGCAATGCAATATGATACATTACAATTCAATACAGAGCAGGCATATAGTATGCAGTAGGCCTACACGCCACACTGATGCAAAACATGACAATGTAGGCCTAAACAGCGTTTCTGCAACCTCGAAAGAAATGACGCAAATTAGGCCTATATTATTTTCATAATGCCTATATAATTACATAAATGGGTTAACCAATTAATTCGAATTTAATGGCAGCGCTGAAAAGCAGATTGTTCGACCGTTAAAAGTAATAACAGCAATAATTTCAGATTTTAATTTCTACCCAACAGAATCCATGGTCCCTGCAGAGTGGGCGGAGGGGAAGCGAAGAACTCCTCATTTGGAAATCCATTTCCCTCCCGCAGCACGCAAGACTGTTGAGAGACAAGGGATGGAGGGAGGAATGGAGGGAGGGAGGGAGTGCGGAAGGAAGCTAAGATGGGGAGGGAGATGATGGAAGGGGAAATGAACGAATTTAAGAAATTTGCAAGTTTTTGATTGACGTCATACCTATATATATATATATATATATACCATCCATGTATTGTTCAATATCTCTGTTTCTCCTACACTCGGCATATACCTATGGCAGTCTACCTGTGCGTCTGTAGTATCTCTTTCTCAGCACGGCTGACCATCTATCTGTCTGTCTGCATTTATCTATTTTCCCTTTTCTGCATGCTCTGTCTTTCTGTATTTGCTCGCTCGTCTGTTTGCCTGCATATCCAGGTGCATACCTCTCCATCTGTCTTCCTACCTGTCTGTCCATCAATCAATCTACCTATCCGTCCGTCTGTCTGTCTGTCAGTCTGTCCACCCGGTGACACGCAACGTCTTCGCCCTGCTGCTCATAAAACCTCGCATCCACATCGACGCATGCGCCAGTTGCCATCCGCACACACTCCGATTGTGGTCGTCACGGCAACGGAGGTGCCAGGTCGTTGACAGACAACCGGTCAGCCAATAGGATCGCAGGGAATTTCGGCTGCATCATCGATAAGAGACGCTCTCTTAAGTCACTTTCCAGTATCTGTGGTGAGTTCAAACGCTGACTTCTACTACGTAACTCGTTCGAGATGCGCCTCTTAGCGATGGAGTTGCTGAGCCTGGTAACCTTAGCGATGCTACTGGCAGGCAGCGGTGCTCAACGGTGCCTGACCGGCGACGCCAGATCGAGACGCGATGCCAGTCAAAGACTGACGCTGAGCGGGCGCGTCCTCTCGAACGAGTCCGGGTGTCACGCACCGCTCGATTTCGCCGCCGTTCGGCTCTACCTCGGCTGTCTCAACTCGCAGTCCTACGAAGCGGAACCATTCGCTGGCTGGAAGACGGACGCCGACGGAATGTTCGAGGTAACAGTTCCATTCGGGCGTGACCAAGCAGGGAGCGTTCACGTCGAGATCTGCCTGGAACCGAGACGGTCGTGTCGACCCGTCACGGTCGAGATTCCCGGGATGAAAATGAAACCGGTAACGGGTCTTTTGTTGAAACCGGTTGCAGATGCGGCGGCGACGTCTAAACCGGTTTCGGTGTTGGCGTCAAAACCAGTTTCGTTGCACAGCTTAGGAGCAGAGGGAGACTCGTTTTGGTCGACGGCGAGCGTGAGTCTTTGTCTCGGGGGAAAGAGTCAACGACGACGTCGGAGGTCGACAGGGTGGGGTGATCAGGACATGAACTGGTTGAAGCGAGGGGGGTCTAGACGGGAAGCCAGTGCAAAGGATGGAGCAAAGACGAAGAGAGGATGGAGCAACGGGATCCCGTGGCTGAAACGCCTCCAGGGGAAGAGATTGTGGGAAGGAGCGGACGAGGAGGTGGGATGGATCAAGCGTCGAGGCCAGGAGAACCCTCGAGAGGCTGAGATGGGGGCAACTGGATGGTCCGATGCTGATGACTCATACAGCGGAGTACAACCTCTACAGTCATCATCGCTCAACCAGCAACACCCCCTTGCGGACGAACGACAACTTCCGGTTATGCGTCAGCGTGGCGTGTCGAAGATGGTGTCGTGGCCCCAAACGGAAGAGATGAAGAAATACTGGGCCGAGTCGGACATGTCGTGGCTCTAGACTTTCTCGTCCACGAGTTGAAGAAACCGAGTCCAAGAAATGGTGGGCGACGCTAAGAAGGACGAGTTCCGTAGCTCGAGTAGTCTTCTCATTTTTCTGCAGCTAAAAACTTTTCAGCAGTAAAAACTACAATTAATTACACCTATTATTAAATTAACGATTATCAAAGTGCTACCATAGTTGTTTACTAAACAGATTGTCAGCCACAAACAGGTTCTATGGACCGTTACTAACATTAGTCTGAATAATTAATAATTTATTTCAATTTAATTCCTTAATGATAACTAATTGACTGATTACTATAGACAATAGACTAATAGCCAGTGTTTAGTCGCTGTCTAGAGCTTTCCATTTCGTTGTTATTCCTACTCAGTGATAAATTAAATTTTTTAAAAGATTATCCTGATTGCTTGTGTGCGTCAGTTCGTTTGACTCTAATTGCTTACTTACTGATCCAATTAACGAGAAACTAACTGGAGTAATAAACGCTACGGCCGAGATCCGATCTTCTGCATCGTACTAATCATGCACTTGATGATTGCTGATAACAGTGATGATGATGACAACGACTACAACGATGCAATAAGGACGACGACAATAATTGCAATAGAAGACAATGATGATGACGAAGATGACTATGATAATGATGATGATGATGATGACGATAACGACGACGACGATGGTGATGATGAATATGGCAGCGACGGATTTATGGTTATTGCGATTAATCGCGCTGACTCGGGTCAAAAATAGATAATAAGTAAGTAAACAGACGTTACAGCTTCAATTGCAATACTAAATTCAATCAGCGCCGATTCGTGAAAACAGCATTAATCAGAGCATGCTCACAAGAAACAACAAAAGCTTATCTAAATAATTTATTATGGATTTTGCGCTAACGTTGTCAGTAGATAAACAATTAAAGTTACATGTCTGTCTTTCTGGATCTGCCTCTCTCTCTGTCTGCCTTTCTCTCTGTCTGTCCACCTCATGCCATGCTAAATCTTTATCCAGCTGTCCACGAAAACACACATCACCTTCTAATAGCTTTTATTTCATTTTTACGCAAATGCAACAATTTATCGAGCTTGGGTGGATAACTTATTATTAGGCCTATAGCGCAGGATATGCTTTCGATTGATGACAGAAGCTCTCCATGGTCATCAGTTGATGCCACTCCAAAGACTCCTCTGCCCTCCTTCACCAAATCAAAGATTTTCTCGGTTGAAGACGATCGACAAGTCATGTACGTCTGTGTCATGTTGGTCCGGGTCATTTAGATCCGAGAGCCACTGTTAGTTTTCACCATTTAATGAACACCTTTATAACCCAAACAGATAGAATACTGAGCTGATGCATAATTACAAAAATCGTTTATTAATAGCATTGATAGTCTACTGAATGTCGGATCATTGTACACATGTCATCAAACTTATATATTCAGCAGCGCGTGCAGAGCCGGCTTCTGACACAGGCGACACAGGCAGCGCCTAGGGTACCAAGTTTTAGGGGCGCCAAATGTTAGGAGGAAAAAGCCTTTCAGGAATTAATTTCGTGATGATACAAAAAGAAATTCGTAGATTAGTTATTCAAGAAAAGACTTAGGCTTATTCCAATTCCAAAAACGATATTCAATCTCCTAACCCATCATTGAAACTCTATGTCACCATCGAGTAATTTTTTAATGGCGGCATCGTCTATATATTTAACAAAAAACGCATTTTTATGTGTTCCGTGCAGTGTGTCTGACCCTATATTTCTCATTCTCAAGTCTTGCTCTTTTTGCAGCGGGGTGGGGACGCTCTGGAAGATGACTGCCTAGGGCACCAAATTACCTGAAGACTGCTCAGAGTGCGTGAGTTAATAAGTCGGTCCTATTTCTGATTATCTGCAGTTGACACGATATGCGAGTTACCAAACGGACAATGCACTTCCGCTTCGGTGTCCTTCGTCGGCTTCAAGACAAACTCTTAGTTACAGTGTACCCTCGACTCCCTCGACTGTCTGCAGATAAGAGAAATTATCAGCTGTAAAGGTTTTAAAGATCTGCCGAAAATGCAATGAGTACCCAGCGGATTTATAATTGATGTAAAACGGGAGTGGAAATTGGTTATAAGCCTCCTCTGTCTATCTTATCCGATAACTTTATCCACTCGTCTCAAAATAAGCCTTTTGAACATCCAATGCCAACACCTATAGGCCCCCACAGACACTAGAAAATTATCTATCAAATATATTGGATAATGATCTGGAATATTCTGCCAATCAAGATATGGGCACTCAAAGAAATTCTCATCTGGTTAAAGGTAGTTAACTAAGCGTATAAAATTATATTCTCTTCGCACTAAATGTACTTCTTCCTTTCTTCTCTCTCCTGTTGTCGACTTAGTTAACTAATTAAGTCGTGCGGTTAATCATTTTATGTTAATATTCTTTAGTGCCGCATGTACTCGTTGTATATAAATGGGAAACCCGATTAGCGGCGGGAAAAATAATTTTGTCCCTTAACTATTTTTTTCTGTTCCCTTACTCCCAATATTGTTGGTGACTACGTTAATAATTCTTTCTGATTATGTTATGGGACTAATAAACATCATTGCTATGGTTTATAAACCATAGCAGAGCAAATCGTAGCATAGCATTTCATAACAAGGGTTTAACTAGCTCTAAAGACGTATAGACTAGTATAGACCACTGCAAATTTATCTGGAACGCTTAATGACCAATTTCCCCTATAGCTTACCCATAAAAGCCGTGACTGGCAATGTCCACTGAGGCTGTTCTAGCATCCAAGTCTATAACTCGCGCACTGAAGAATTTCTGCCATAATGTTCCTTTCGGATTCTTAAATAATTTACACCTGTGTCCTCAAGTCAAGTTGCCTTATTTGGTGAAAATTCAAGAACCACTCCCACTGAAGAGCTTCATTTACAGTGATTATCATGTAATGTAATGTAGTGTAATCAAGCATTTATATAGAGAGCCGCTCAAAATCAGCTCTCAACGGGCGTCTGTGCGTCATGTATACGGCCAAGGCCCATAGCTATATGTAATCTGCTCCTTCTCTGTTTATATATATATATATATAATATATATCTGTTTATTGTTAAACCACATCTCGTCAGCCTTTTTTAATAGCTCAAATCAATGTTGCCCCATACGATTTTGTAGCTCTTCTTCGCACTTACACCAACTTTCCATGTAGGCCTATATCCTCTACTACTACTACTACTACTACTAATACTACTACTACTACTACTACTGCTACTACTACCGCCACCACCACCACCACCACTACTACTACTACTACTACTACTACTACACCTACTGCTCCTACTACTACTGCTACTTCCTGTTCTTGTTCTTTTTCTTCTTGTTCTTGCTCTTTTTCTTCTTGTTCATGTTCTTGTTCTTCTTGTTCTTTTCTTCTTGTTCTTCTTGTTCCTGTTCTTTTCTTCTTGTCTTTCTTATTGTTCTTTTTGTTCTTGTTCTTATTCTTCTTTATCTCCACTGCTCTACATAGTTTCGCGTCATCTGCAAATTTAGAAATGTACCCCTCCCCCCTTTGAACTGTCGTCCAGCTAGAACCGTATCACCTAAGCCCGCATGCTGCCTTCCACCTGGTAGCCAACTTTGACCTCGTCAGAAATTGAACTCTAATCCAACTTGCTTGCAACGCTTTAGCCAGCCTTGCATGAAGTACTAAAGTTTGTCTTGACAAAATCCAGATATATTAATACTTCGACAGGTTTTCCCTCGTCAAAGAACTTCAACAGACGTGCTAAACATGACGACCTTTGTTAAATCCAAGTTGACCGCCCTTTGTAATATTGTGTTCATTTTAATTTTTCCCGAAATGTTATCCTTAATAACTCTCTTCGTTGCTCTGTGCACCGCATTGGTTAAACTAACCGAATTCGATACATACAGAATTAGAAATAAAATATGCAAAGACTCCGTGGTATTTGACGGAGGTATTGAAGTAAAAGGAGCTACTGATAATTATCTGAGCTGGAGTTCTTAGGATTTCAAAGAGACGAAGGAAAATAAACGGTGTTCTATTTGAAAATTTGAAAATGAACTTCTACATGTATACCGCAGTTCATTATATGTCTGTCTCTCTGTATGTCTTTCTGTCTCTCTGTCTGCCTATTTGTCTCTCTGTCTGTATCTCTATTTCTATCACATGCCTTGTAATCTCTAAGTTCTGCCCTGTCTCTTTCATTGTCATTGTCTGCCTCTGAGCCGGTCTGCGTTTCACTCTCTGTCTCTGTCAATCTGTGCAACTGCCTTTATCCAATCCATGACCATATACACACGTGCATTCTCTGTCGCATTCTGTCTCCGTCTGTCTATCTATCTGTCCGTCCGTCCGTCCGTCCGTCCGTCCGTCTGTCCGTCCGTCCGTCCGTCCGTCTGTCCGTCCGTCCGTCCGTCCGTCCGTCCGTCTGTCCGTCCGTCCGTCCGTCTGTCCGTCTGTCCGTCCGTCCGTCCGTCAGTCCGTCCGTCCGTCTGTCCGTCTGTCCGTCCGTCCGTCCGTCCGTCTGTCCGTCCGTCCGTCCGTCCGTCCGTCCGTCCGTCTGTCCGTCCGTCCGTCCGTCTGTCCGTCTGTCCGTCCGTCCGTCCGTCAGTCCGTCCGTCCGTCTGTCCGTCTGTCCGTCCGTCCGTCCGTCCGTCTGTCCGTCCGTCCGTCCGTCCGTCTGTCCGTCCGTCCGTCCGTCCGTCCGTCCGTCCGTCCGTCCGTCCGTCCGTCCGTCCGTCCGTCCGTCTGTCCGTCCGTCCGTCCGTCTGTCCGTCTGTCCGTCCGTCCGTCAGTCCGTCCGTCCGTCTGTCCGTCTGTCCGTCTGTCCGTCCGTCCGTCAGTCCGTCCGTCCGTCCGTCCGTCCGTCTGTCCGTCCGTCTGTCCGTCTGTCCGTCTGTCCGTCTGTCCGTCTGTCCGTCTGTCCGTCTGTCCGTCCGTCCGTCCGTCTGTCCGTCTGTCCGTCTGTCCGTCTGTCCGTTCGTCCGTCCGTCCGTCTGTCCGTTCGTCCGTCCGTCCGTCCGTCCGTCTGTCCGTCTGTCCGTCTGTCCGTCTGTCCGTCTGTCCGTCTGTCCGTCTGTCCGTCTGTCCGTCTGTCCGTTCGTCCGTCCGTCCGTCTGTCCGTTCGTCCGTCCGTCCGTCCGTCTGTCCGTCTGTCCGTTCGTCCGTCCGTCCGTCCGTCCGTCTGTCCGTCTGTCCGTTCGTCCGTCCGTCCGTCTGTCCGTTCGTCCGTCCGTCCGTCCGTCTGTCCGTCTGTCCGTTCGTCCGTCCGTCCGTCCGTCCGTCTGTCCGTTCGTCCGTCCGTCTGTCCGTCTGTCCGTTCGTCCGTCCGTCCGTCCGTCTGTCCGTCCGTCCGTCCGTCTGTCCGTCTGTCCGTTCGTCCGTCCGTCCGTCCGTCCGTCCGTCTGTCCGTCCGTCTGTCCGTCTGTCCGTCCGTCCGTCCGTCCGTCTGTCCGTCTGTCCGTTCGTCCGTCCGTCCGTCTGTCCGTCTGTCCGTCTGTCCGTCCGTCCGTCCGTCTGTCCGTCTGTCCGTCTGTCCGTCTGTCCGTCTGTCCGTCTGTCCGTCCGTCCGTCTGTCTCTTTCGACTTCCCTTTATTTAATTCCAATGTATTAGATTATAATTTCAATCAAAATCAACCTGCTAATATATCATTTGCTGCCAGATATAAACAGACGAACTATTGGTTCTGACGTCATTGGCGAGGACGAGTTTTGCACAGATAATTTTATTCTCTAATCTCAACACAGACCTATTAAGCAATTAGGATCATCGAATTGGAACCCGGATTACCTTCCGCCTGTTGGATGTCTCGCCTGCACCAGCATCATATCAGTTGCTTAGCAACCGACATCACGAGTCTCGTGTTTGTGCCTTGAATAGAAAAGGCGCTATATGAGTTTGAGATTTTGGTTTACGATTTCCCTAGGAATTATAAAGAGAGCGATAGGGAAAGAGACATTCATACAAACGTGGATGTCTGAAGGCATGATCAAAAGCAAACACAGGAAAATAGAAAGAGTGACGGAAAAATACATGCAACAAGACAGACAGACAGATAGAGATGTAGGCAGGTAGGTAGGTAGACAGATGAAATGATAAACAGATGGACAGATACACAGAGATCAGAAGACGAATACATGTAGGGGCAGACAAACAGACAGGTATAGTCAGAAATATAGATAAACAGAAACGCAGAAACAGACAGACAAATAGAGAGACAGACAGACAGATGCACAGACGAGCCGATTGTCAAGCATCTACAGATGTCCAGATGCCACTCCTAACAACACTGCAACACCAAAACAGGTGCTAGATAAATTTCCTCTGGTCCTCTTCTTCGCAGGCCATGTGATCAGACGTCAAAGTCAATGACACACTCTCTCACTCAGTCTGGTTCATCTCATCATCGAGTCTGGCTGGCATCGACTTAAGTCCACATCATGAATAGAAGAAGATCAACCGACTTCAACCGACTATATAGACTTTCTTACTTCTTCTCCTCTTCCTTTTCTTTATCCATCTCTTCCTCTTCCTCCTTGGCTTCTTTCTCTTCCTTCACTTCCTCGTCTTCTTCCTCTTCGTACTCTTTTCCCATTTCTTTCTAGTTTTTATCTTCATCTTGCTCTTCATCCTCCTATTCCTTTTCTTTCTAGTTTTATTCTTCTTCCTCCTCTTCCTCTTCCTCTTCCTAATCCTACTCCTCTTCCTTTTCTTCCTCTACTTAATCCTCCTCCTGTTCTTCTTCCTCCGCTTCCTCCTTCGCATCCTCCTTCTGTTCTTCCCGTAAGTGCCTACATCGACCTATAGCGCTTAGCCAGCGACAGTTAATAGTTTCTCTGGCTTTGGAAAATTTCGCTTAAGCGAAACTCCGGACTTATAAATAATTCGCATCTAAGCAAAGACAGGCTGCTTAAGCGATGACTTAGAATTGATGAACTTCCGTACAATTTGACGACGATCGGCCGAAAGAAAACCACCATGCACACACACATACAGACACAAACACGCAAACACACAAACACACACATATGCACGCAAGCCACGACTTACACAGACATACGAAGACAAACACGCATACAACATATTCATGCACACACACATACACACACACACACACACATACAATATGTGCGAACACAAGCAATATGCACACTCATACTCACGCTACACACGTATAGACGTACATAGAGAATACACAAGAATTTCACATGTTAAGCACAGTTACATAATAGTGATCTCATAGCGATAGCACTTCTATTGGATGTAAAGAAACCCATGCAGGAAATGGGAGCAATGAGGAACATGACAGGGACTGGGGTAGGAATATCTACTCAGTTGTATTGTATTGTATTGCATTGTTTTGTATTGTATCTGTAGCGCCACTCACGATGCCACTCCAATCAGAGGCGCTCCCATTGCGAGAGACCTCTAGAAAATAAGGCCGTCTTGAAGCAGGGAAAGGTTGAAACGAGCGATTCACAGCAGTGATACGTGGAACCAAGGCATAGACAGATGCTATTGGGACAGTTAGGGATTCTGATGGGACAGTCACCTGGGCAACCAGAGGGACAGCAAATGGAAACAGGGATCGTGAGCCAAAGGCTTCGGAAAAGAGAGGGACGAGAGAAACGGCAATGACGAGAAGTCAGGGTTGCTGCGCTACAGAATAATAAGCAAAGTCTCCTTCTCATTCTCGTTCTCTTAATTGTTTCTATTCTTCTTGTTGTCTCTGTCATTTCCTATTCATTGCCTTCTTTTTCTAAGTTATGCGTTATTATACTTACTCTTGTTCTGCTGATTTTTCTTGCTCTTGATCATCTTGAATTTCTTTCCCTTATTTTCAACTCTCCTCCTTTTTCTTCTTTTTCTTCTTCTTTTACTTCTTCCTCCTTCTCCTCCTCTTCATCTTCGTTCTCCTATTCGTCTTCTCTGCCTCCTCTTCCTCCTCCTTCTCCTCCTCTTCATCTTCGTTCTCCTATTCTTCTTCTCTTCCTCCTCTTCATCTTCGTTCTCCTATTCTTCTTCTCTGCCTCCTCTTCCTCCTCCTTCTCCTCCTCTTCATCTTCGTTCTCCTATTCTTCTTCTCAGCCTCCTCTTCCTCCTCCTTCTCCTCCTCTTCATCTTCGTTCTCCTATTCTTCTTCTCTGCCTCCTCTTCCTCCTCCTTCTCCTCCTCTTCATCTTCGTTCTCCTATTCTTCTTCTCTTCCTCCTCTTCATCTTCGTTCTCCTATTCTTCTTCTCTTCCTCCTCTTCATCTTCGTTCTCCTATTCTTCTTCTCTTCCTCCTCTTCATCTTCGTTCTCCTATTCTTCTTCTCTGCCTCCTCTTCCTCCTCCTTCTCCTCCTCTTCATCTTCGTTCTCCTATTCTTTTTCTCTTCCTCCTCTTCATCTTCGTTCTCCTATTCTTCTTCTCTTCCTCCTCTTCATCTTCGTTCTCCTATTCTTCTTCTCTGCCTCCTCTTCCTCCTCCTTCTCCTCCTCTTCGTCTTGTTCTTTTTCTTCTTCTTCTTTTTGCTCGCGTTCATTCTTGATCTTTCGCTTTCTCTAAAGAGAGCTCTTGTTTCAAATCCTATCTTCTTGTTTTTCCTGTTCTTGTTCTTGCTCTGCTTCTGCTTTCGTCCGTCGTCTTATTCCAAGTTCTTCGGCAAACGAACTGACGTCGTTAATCGGCCGAAATGCGACATAAACTTTCCTTAAATCTCGATCTTCATCCAATATTTATACGTGGGCAGAGAGAGAGAGAGATGTCGAAGGACTGCAGCTGCTGATGCTGGTGAGGCTGCTTCTGCTTCAACTCCGCGCGGGAGGGAGGGGCGGCTAGAGAGGGAGGGAGGAGGGAGGGAGTGGAGAGATGTCACGGAGATGGACTTAAGAACGGGAGAATGGAGCGAGAGGAGAGAACTAGGGATGAAGGAATGCAGGAAAGTAAAAGCTAATTAGAGGATTGACGGAATATGGAAAAGAGCGAGAGATTGAGAAAGTAAGGTTGTAAGTGGGGTTGGAAGGGAAGATGGATGGATGAAGAAGGGAAAGATGAGAGAGATCACTATAACAGTGAGAATAATATTTGATAGTGTATCATATCTTATTGTCATTATTGTAGATGGAAGAGAGATCATCATCGGATCAGATCAAATTTAATCAGTTTAGATCAGATTAGAATATATTAGATTAGATTAAAATAGAATAGAATAGATTAGAATAGATTAGAATAGATTAGAATAGATTAGATTAGAATAGATTAGAAAGGATTAGATCAAATTAGATTAGATTAGATCAAATTAAATCATATTTGAATAGACTATGATTTATACATTAGATTGATATAGTTTAAATTAATTTATATCAGATTAGATTACATGGAGCGTAGGCCTACATTATGCCATCACATGGTTTCTTCCAGTTTCTCTCTGTCTGTCTTTATCTGTCTATGTATCTGTCTCTGTCCCTGTTTTTGCCTGTCTGTGTGTGTCTATCTATATGTGTGTCTGTCTGCGTGTATATCTGTGTGTCTGTCTGTCTCTCTGCCTGTCTGTCTGTGTGTGTCGGTCTGTCTCTCTGCGTGTCTGTCTGTCTGTGTGTATGTCCGTCTCCCTTTCTTTCACTGTGCAGTTCTTATACGTCACAAATCTGTTTACTCCATTATCTTTTCCCAACTTAGTCGACCGAGAAAGGTTAATTATTATTGTAGGCATCATCATTGATAATTATTTTCCAGAGATTAAGAGACGCGGTCGTTCTCGTCAGATGGCTGCAGCAGAGAAAATGGATACTTTGATTCCGATCACAGTTGAAGAACATCACTTGCTTAGGCCTAGATGTTAATTGTCATAAATCGTTTGCCACTAAGGTAAGCGGACTCTTCAAATTGTAATGTCTGTGAATAAGCTGGTTCCCGCGATTTCGCTTTTGTGGGCGCTGTATAAATGTTGAGATTACGAGATTACGATAATTAAATGTGTTTCCTTGACTTTTGAAACGTTCTTTGTGTTTCGGTTGTGAAGCGAGTAATTAAGATAAGTCTCTTTACCTTTGCTTTTCTGAGGTTCTTTACAGATCTGATGTTTAAACGTTACCTCCATCCTTTTCCATCGGTCAGATGTTGCAATAGCTTTGGTGGTTCATCGTAGTCGTATAATAAGTTACGTAAGTACAGTCAGGCCCTTTCAGAGGTTCGTGGAGGCCCGGGCCATTTAAAAAATGAAGGTTCCTCAGTCCCTCATTCTTCGTCTATTAAAATTACAAATGGTAAGGCCTATATTATCTATCTATAAATCAAAACGGAATAAGTCTAAGATAAAATTTGATTTAACCATTCTTACTTAACAAATGCTTTTTATTCTTTTTGTTCCGCAAATGTTTCATTTTTGAGAAATCTACCTTTTGTGCAATAGGTTTAATAGGTTATCACAGTTTATGTTAAGACAAAGTAAGCATCGTTCAGTCCATTCAACCGTTGCTGTTCGATTGTTGAACGTTGGTGATTTTTGATTTGTTGCAATAGGCCTACACTGAAAGTTCTTTCACCAGAAGCCACTGATGCTGGAAAACTGATGATAATAACTATGTAGTGCAACAGCGACATTAGTAAGCACCGGGTTGGGGTTTTGAGGAGCGGGGTGATAAGAGAATGTTAGAGAGAGAGAGAGAGAGAGAAAAGAGTTAGAGAGAGACAAAGACAGAGACAGATAGAGACAGACAGAGACAGACAGAGAGGGAGGGATAGACAAAGAGAGACAGACAGAGCGAGAGAGACAGAGGCAGAGACAGAGACAGACAAATAAAGAGAGAGAAAAGGACAGACAAAGAGGGTCAAAATGTTGTCAAGACTGTCACTGATACGTTCAAATGCGTTGGAGCCCGGTTGTATGACATTGATGTCGGCCTGTCACAATAAGAAGTTGCGCTTTTGTTGTTGATTTGTTATAGCGATCGTAAGTAAAGGAGAAAATAATCTCAACAGGCTGACTAGAAAAATGCTGCAGTGATGAACGCAGGTCTGCCATCTAGCGAATATATTGATCACGTTTCCACAGAAGTGGAAGTCCCTACTAATTATAATCCACAGATAATCGCCAGATGCCACCACTTACACAATACTATAATGGACCCAGTGAACTTAGTTGTCTATAGTAACCTATTTCTTCTCATCAATAGACCAGAGATAAGAATCATTCGATGACGCTACTTAGTCGAGCATTACGAGTCCAATGCAATTCGTCTCGTCAGTAAATGTCTTGTAATTATCCAATCCAGCTCGATTCTAAAACCGGTTTAACAAGTTTCGACCTAAGGAAATTACATTAGAAACTGTAACAAGCTGTGCAGATTCTTAATGGTCTTGCATCTATAGAGAAATCAAATTGGTGTATTGTCATTATGGCCCCAGTGCTAATAATCATCTTATTGTATTAGCTATATAAGATTAATGTGACACTGTGATAATATCATATTAGTTAAGATGATGGCTACGGAAGCAAGGGATAATTAGGCCTATTGAACTAGGGTAATAGGAAATTGCGCAGCACTTGACTACAGTGAATTAATTAACTATAAATTAGGATATTCACCCAGCCATCGCAGTTGTATTTTAGAAAATGGTCAACCCTATATCGTATTAATTCTCCATTGTGGCTGTTTTGCCGATGGTATTAAAAAGAAGCAAGTGAATACTCGTGTGATATGTACTTTTAGGACATGTCTTCCTGTTATCACGGAAGTCAATCAAATGTATTATTGTTTGATTGCTTGATTGCTTGATATCCTGCTTTATTATTTGCTTAATTTGGAATGATTAGTAATTAATTAAACGGTATACACATAAATATGCACATTATTTATTTAATATATGCACATAGAGAGGTTAACACGTGACGTACATAGGCCTAGGCCTATCTTCATAATGTAGCTGTAATAATAATTGCTTTTGCTGGGAGAACGTTATGAAAAATGGGACCATCCCTCTCAATATGCCTCTATTCCTCAATATTTAACCCATTCCCTTCCTCTCTAGTTGCGTCCCTTCCCCTCTGTCTGCCTTAATACCTCTAAATCTGTTTCTATTTCTCCCTAACTCTATAAAACCCTCCTTCTCTGCCATCCTGCCTTGCTACCTCCTTCCACACCCTACTCACTGTAACATGCTGCCGTCCAATTTCAACCTTTCACGCCTCCCATTTATAGTGGCTCTAGCCTTCCCATTATTAGCCAAGACTCGACTCGCGTTGCCCCGCCTTGCCTTCTCTTCCCTTCTTTCATATATATATATATATATATATATATATATATATATATATATATATATATATATATATATATAATATTTATGTATGTCCGCCTGCTTGCCTGGCTGTCTGTCTACCTGCCTGTCTGTCTGTGTGCCCGTCATCCTGCCTGTATGCCTATCTGTCTGTCTGTGTATCCGTCTGTTTGTCTGTCTTTCTTTCGTTGTTTATCTTTCTCTCAGCCGCTTTGCTTGTCATCCTGACCCCCTCTCTGCCTCTTCGTCTGCTATCTGTTTCCCTTATTGCCTTCATCTCTACCTCTCTCTCTATTATTGCCTCCCTCTTCAATTGCCTCATCAAGTCCCCTCCATCTTGCCCTTTCCCGCCACAAGATCAATCCCACCTTTTTCCGCCGTCTCCCTTGGTCACTTCACTGTTGGGCATGCTGACCACAGAGGCGTCTATCCCCGCTATGGTCATTGGAATAACCTAATCCCCTCTAAGTCTATGGTATAGACGCCCCTGGCTGACCAACGTTCGAACGGCAACGACCCCCACCGACCCGTGCAACCTCTCTCACCCGTCACAGCTCTTTTACTCAAATTGAAAGCACCCTATCCATTATATATCCTATCCACATTCCCCTTTTCCTCTTACCTCTCTCCGTTGCTCCAGTTCTGAGCACCACCCCATTCAGCCCTCTGTGTCCAACTGACTGACTCTCTTGGATCGTCCCTGGAGTCAATTTTGACCTTGTCTGGTGATTTTGTTTTTACTGAGAGCATCCACCTGGATCGGTTCCAGCGACTCAGGTGTTGTGGCGCCATATAAATCTAGATGGAGGAAATGAAGGAGGGAGTGTGAGGAGAGAGGGTGAAGGTGATAAAGGGGAGAAGGAGGGAGGATGAGAGAGGGTGAGACAGAGGGAGAAAGGGTGAGAGGGAGGGTGGAGGGTAAGAAAAGGTAAGAGGTATGGAGAGAGACGAAAGTGAAGCGCAGAAAGGCATAGGAACAGAGAGATTGTCACATACAGACAAAGCAAGAGACGGTCGCAGAGAGCAGTGGAGACGTATGGGGGCGGATAGAGGCAGAGACATACAGATACAAAGCAAATGCCAAACGATGGAGAGGAAGAAGCCGGGAAGGGTGGAAAGCGAAGGCGAACGGGTGCTGATATTGATTGTGTCAGTCGAATTGAATTAACCGAGAGGGTCAAGAGGAGCAACGATCAATGAACTACTCCATCGCCCCACCACCCTATGGAGCATTAGGTTGCATTAAATATCCGTCTGTCTTTCTGTCTGTCTGCCTGTCCGTACATCTATCTATCTATCTATCTATCTATCTATCTATCTATCTATCTATCTATCTATCTATCTATCTGCATAAATATAGATATATTTGTCAATCAAAACAATCAATCAATAGCTCAATCAATCACTCAATCTTTCTATCTACCTACCTGTCTATCCATCCCTCCATCCATTCCTATAATAGATTTGTATATCTGTTATCAGTCAATCTATGCAATGCGCTATATAAACAATATTGCTTGCCGCCAGATGGCCTTATCTGTGACGATCTTGATTGCTGCGAACAAATAAACAAGTCGGATGGCGTGTGCGACCAATCTCGCCGTCGGCTTAATTGGATGGCGTGCGATGCCAAGTTCTCTGGCGTGTAATGAATTTCAGAGGACGGGTTTGAGAAACACAGACAGACACACAGACACACACACAGACAGACAGACACACAGACAGACGGGCGGACAGACGGAAGGAAAGACAAACAGACAGACACACAGACACACTTAACGGAAAAAATGGGAAGAATATACAGAGAGAGAGAGAAATGTAATAAGGCAGAGACAGATGAACTGACAAGCAGGCGTGCTGAAAGACAGAAGAAATGAATGAGTCCATGAATGATGTTCTGCCTTTCCTCTTCTTTTTTTGTCTGCATGTACAACTTTTTCCGGTCAGTTTGTACGACAAACAGATATAAACAGAAACAAAGAGTGCGACAAAAGAGCAGACAGGAAGGCATTAAGGCAGACAACACACAAAGGAGATACCGAACAGCGTCAATTTATACGTATATATATATATATATATATATGGTGTGTATACGGCATACATGTCCATATATAATATGCATTTATATATAGTATATATATATATATGTTTATGTAAATATGTAGTCCCTAATGTAGAAACTCTGGGACGAGAAATGGCGTGTAGCCAGTCAGGCGTCAGAAAACGCCTCCGAATAGTAATGACCCTTCCGCATAAATATATATATATATATATATATATATATATATATATATGCACACACCACATAAATGTATGTGGTGCGCAAGCGTATAATGAGATCAGTTGGTGGAGCCTGGGGTGGGGGTGGGCGGGTGGACGTGCCCTGCGTTCATCTCTCCCTCAGGCGCCACCACGTCTACTGCGTCCGCTGCATACAAATGGGCAGTGTGCGGAAATTACATCCGGGTCTTTTAGCTTCCCGTTGGGGTTATTCCTCGCTATCATTCTGCCCTGCTTCTCCAGCTTTTCCCACTGGACTCCTCCTCCTCTTTCGCATCCTCCTCCTCGTCGTCTCGATCCCATCTTCATCCTTTATCCACGAATAGTGCCACCCTTTACCACCTTTCTTCCATTATAATCTCCTCTACAATACTCAGTTCCTCCTCTTACATCGTCCCAAACCACCTTTATACTCCTACTGCTCCATTCTTCTCTTTCACACAGCTCCGTATTTCATCCATCCTCCTCTTCATTATATCCTCCCCTCTGCAGCTTCTCTTTTCTTCCCAGTCATCCACAATCCTTCATCTCTCCTCACTTCCTTTCCTCCCCACCTTTCTGGACTCTGGGACCGGAAATGTGATGCCATCACGTGCCCAAAACACACAGTTCCGGCGGAAGCGAGCGACAATCGCGTCAAAATGGCCGACGGCATCCTTCTCACCTTTAACTCCTCCATATAAGTGAATAAGCTGGTGCCTTGCACTTGGCTTTTAAGGGGCGCTTTATAAGTTTGGAGATTTCAATTGCCATAATTCCTCCATATTTGTTTCATCCTTATTGCTCCACTTTATAACCTTCCTCAATTCGTCTCATCCTCTTCTGTAGTCTTAATCTTCCCATTCCTATACACTCCTGCTCCACTATTTAATACTCTTCTTTCATCATGATAATCCTCAACATCCTCTGTCCTCAAAATTTATTGTCTTCCTCACTACGTGGATCCAAGATGGCCAACATCAACATCCGGGCCCCCACGTAATTTTTTTACTTCGCTGAGAGAAACATGTATAAATCTTACCCAATGCCTTCCATTTTACCGCTACCATGATGCATAAGACACCACGGCAGTCCGAGGAGACTTGATGATAAAAAAGGTGCTATATAATTCCTGCCGTCACAACATTCATTATGTGTCATTTTAATTACTCTATACTTTTACGCTAATTGGTCACACAATAAATTATTAATTAAATCAATAAGCTGGCATAATTATATCCAGGAATATCTCATAATTATGATAAAACTATTAATACTAAAGAAACATAAATAAATAAACATAAAAATAAGTCAACTGGTTGTTTATCTTGTATTTTCAAATACAATTTGTATAAAATTAAAAACACATTCATGTTTTTTTTACATTTTCCACTCTTTCAATGTGTCTATCTACTTCACTATCTGTCCGTCAGTTTATCTTATTTTCTCTCAGTTTATCACTGAAGATGGTGTAAATTAAGTAAGAAACAATGGACAGTGTTTTGTGCAAATAATTTTTCCATAATTCGAACACACTCTCAAAGTTGACACAGCTCCCTTTCCATAGCTCAGAACTGAAACTGGTTTACAATTCATAAAAATGGTTTTCCGAATGCCCACGAAATGTCCTCAAGAGTGGCTTTGAGAATGTTGAGGAAGGCAATCTGGATTGTGATGAGACAAGACTAAAGGCGATTTGTACGCTTACCCAGTTTACAAAATTCGGCAAAATTGAAATGGCCAGAAATGCACTCTGATATGCTTGGAATTTCACTTTAAGGTGATTCTGGTAAAATATATTTTTGACCCAGGAAAAATGGATTATAACAATTTTTAAATGCGCTATTCAAATTATCTTGATTATTAAATGCAGCAATGTAAACTTTGAAATCGATTATACTACATGAATGTTGATTATATAAAAATATAATTAACAAGTTTCTTTTAATCCACTTAAAGCTACTTTAAAAATTATTTCTTTACTGTGCTTGCAGGCATGGATCAAAAATAAGTTTTAGAATATTTCTTCAAATTTAACCCAATCTAACCCTGCTTAGTATGCAATTTACTGGTGCCTACCCCAGAAGAAAATTATTGGAACAGACTGAAATTGCTTGTCTGAGTATCTGATAATGCAGAAAGAGATTAAACATACATTAAAGACAGTTCTGTGAACACATAGTCATAGGTCATTGTTATACACACATATCCCAAATACCTGAAAACATTAAAATTTCCAACAAGACACAGACAATAAATATTCTGAAATTTTCAAATTACACCGACCAAGTAGGCTAAGAATTATCCAATTATGCCTACCTAAAATCTTCATATATTCATCACAAACCTACAGAATAGTTACAAATTTCACCTCTGATGTTAAACAGAATTTCTTGAGCTGACAAACTGTCAGTTTGTGATTTTCCATAAAAAGCCTTAAAAAATAAACACTCCATAAATGCACCGACACGTCAAATTACAGAACATTAAAACCAAAACTTGAAACCAAACCATGGAAACTCGAGTAACAATCAGTCATCATGGTTCCTGGTTGAAATGGTTAATCCTAATGAGATAGATTTATTAGACCCAACAGCAGATTGTTTGAAATGTTGAATGGCATTGCGAAGGCTTGATCATTTCCAACAATTGCGCTATTATATATCAAAATAACAGTACAGTGTGGAACCATTGACATGAAATGGATGGGGAGAATTCTAGTCATCAAATGCAAGACCATTGTCAACAGGACTCATGCAGAAACCAACTACATATTGTCTAACTAAATCCATCTATCCGTCAACAGGAAGCAAGTTCGTCCATCCGACAGTCACACCATCCATCACTCCGTTCATCCGACAGTCACTCCACTCCGTTCATTCGATTGTTAGTCCGTCCATCCATCTGTCAGTCCGTCCATCCATCCGATGATCATTCTGTACATCCGTTAGTATATTTGACCATTCGTACTCCATCTGACCTTCAGTCTGCCCCTCCATCCATCTTTCCGACCATTCTTCCGATCGTCATTCCTTCCTTGTTTTTCCAACCCTTCAAAAATCTGTCGGCCTGTCCGTCCGTCCATCTATCCGACCATCATTCCTTCCTTGTTAATAGCCTTAGGAACACAACATCAATTCTCATTAAGTGGAACAGCACGTAATCTCGATGCTCCTTAATGAGTCCACACTGTACTTCAACCATAACACAACAATACAGTGTAGTAGTATTTCAATCAAAATTACAATATTTCAATCTGACCTAAACCACAACTAATATTTCTCAATCATAATTGCACAGCAACTCAGGAATTCAGTCCAGCAATCAAAATTGCAAAGAAATTACCCAGAATCATCGTTTCTCCAACTTTCAAGCAGTTCGAATGAGATAAGTTATTCCTCCTCCTCTGCCATTTATACAAACCCAATCCCTAAATCGGTTAAAGCACAACCCTTCCAACATCAGCCACACACTGCATCATCACATACATCAATAACGACAGCACAACACTCTACTCCGGAGTAGAAACCTGAACATTATGGAGGAAGTGATAAGCTAAAAGCAACCATTGCATCAAAACCATCCTGATTAGCAGAATTTCTTTTTTACAAACGACACCTGCAAAATTTTCACTGCGACCAGCATGCGATGGAAAACCCAAACGTCACACTGTACACAATCTGTGCATAAGTGAACACTTATGTAGTGCATTTTCAAAGTTACTCTAAACAAACAGAACGTAACTGATCCCACAATAACTGACTTTGAAACCGACAGGTTGGAACGTAAGTTTGATTTCTATTGCCCCATGATCTATGTCAAGCTTCATCAACCAATCAAACATAACCTGACTAGACCTACCTCATAACAGTAATTGGATCAGAACACAAAGATGCCACACAAGTGAAACAAGATAATTGTTTTGTTGCTATTTCTCTTGTAAAATTAATCCTCTGAGAGATTTAGGATGGAGCACAAACACCAATCCAATTTATTCATCTATGCATATGAGGCCCAATTGTTCATCGTTAATTACCAGATCATGAGTATTCGTTCAATATCACTCATTCATAATGAGTAACAGGCAGCACGAGGAAAAGGCTGGTGACTGAGGTTGGGACAAATGAGGTTGCTAACACTTCATACCCATGGCTGTTGCCTCTGACGGCTCACTTAAGAGAGAGATCTTTTTCTTCTTCTGTCGTTAATTATTTGGCTCAATGGTTGTGTAACCACATTTGCACACAATTGATTAGAGTTTAATTAATTACATCAATGCTGAATAATTCTGTGCTTTTGAGAAGCATTCATAAGGAGCTATATAAAGATTCATTACTTCATATACATATGAATATATATATAAATAAAATATGGATTACGTAATGTAACAAGAGCCAAATTGCGAGAAGAAGACACATCTCAGCAATTTGAACCAAGCCCCACTAGTCTCTCAATCAGTTTATCGACTCCTTCCAGTATCATTTCTCTGATAGACAAATCAATTTTGACACTGACCCATTCAAATTTAACTTTAACTCCCAACGACAAACCAGACGGATTTAAGCATAGATCATTCTGGACACTACATCAAATTGGATAAAAAAAATATAAAATGAACAAAACTCTGAACAGCGAGCAAAACTCGACAATACAAAATCTCAGACAGGAAACAATAACTTTGGACAGTAAACAGATTTTGCATAATGAGAACCTTTAGGACAATAAAAAAAATGGACAGAAAACAAAATTTTACAGCAAGGATTTTGTAGACAAACACACAATTTCGTGAAAATAGTTAATTATTTCACAAACAGATTTAAAAAAACAATACCCCTGGCAAATTTCAACAGTAAACAAATGAAAGTTAAAGTCTACCACAAAAAAGATGTCTGCAAAATTGATCTAAAAAATATAAGATCCAACATATACTAAGGCAACTCAATCATGTCAATTTTAGATATAGGGTCATCAGTAATGTTATAACCATATCATTTCAAAACCAAATTTCTATATTAAACCAATTCAAATCAAACTAATTCTAATCTCATACAAGGCAAGAAGTTAAAAGGTCAAAGGTCATTCCATACTAAGCACAGAAGCACAAAAGGTGAGAAATCTCTCTCTCCTTTATTGCAAAAAAACCCTTTTTAGCATTATTATATTTCTTTATTTACTGGAAGAGGATGCATTTCTAACATTATTACTTTATAATTATTCTTGTTATTAAAATTAAACTCATTGATCATATAATATTTTTCTCCAAGAGTAAGATTTACACATGTAACAACTAATTCCATTATTTGCTATCATTTGCCTAAAAATTTCAAAATTTTCTTTCTTTACAAAAATTATAAACAAAATGTTGAACAGCAAGTATTACTGATCATTGATTTCAATAATTATTTGTATCAGAACTGTTACTAAAAATGTGTGAAATGTGACTTCAATAATCAATAGCCATAATTCTAAATATCATACTGATCTCGTCTATAATTTCAAACCAATTAAAGTCTATGATTTCAGAGCAATCAACACATTCATAACAATCATCATGATCATTACAATGAATATATTAACATTATGGCAAAATTAGGAAGCATTTGTTCAATAATTCTTTTGATACCTGGCAAGAACATCAAGAAATGCCCACACGGTGGGTGGACTGAGAAAACTTTACCGAAACACATTTTTGCCCACTCAGGCGTCATCTCTCAACACTCTAAACTGGCAAAAGGCCGTTTCAAAAGCGACTAACAAAAAGCAAACAACAAAACAGCAGAATAGATCACCAGCACAAAAACGAAAAATAAATTAATCGAAATCAACAGCCATCGAATGTAACACAAACCCTGGCATAGATACGTCGTAAAAAAATGGCCGATCAAAACCGTTCGGTCAAAGTCCAAATCATGCACACTACAAAAATTTCTAGCCATGACTAAGAGATGTTTTTTTCCTGATGCACAGTGTACTTGACATGGATTTACAAACATGACCATGGAAATTGAACACATTGGCATAATCGTCTTTAAGGCAGAAGCGGTGTCAGGACTACTACACCGTGAGCATAAAATCTGGTCCCCTGAACGGTTTTCTTTAAGAAAAGAACACGTACAGAAAACACGCTGGCATTAAAAAATCGCACCTTCAAAATAATCGGCTACACTGAAGACTAACACCATCGCAACAGTTCATTAGCTACAGTAGAGACTCGGTACACTGTGTTCCACAAAACCAATCTCAACAGCATGTAGGACTAAACATTTTGACTACAGTGAATCGTAAATAGCAAATAGAGACATGGAATTAATCAAATATTCTAAATACTCCGTTGTATTCAAAGTACAAGTCATTCAAATTTTCTGCTGTATAAACGTTCACATAGATTTAAAACAAAGTTTGACACAGGGTACAAATAAAAACTACTACAAGAGTTTCATATTAGTTATTTGAAACATCTCAAACAGCAAATGAACAAAATTAAATCCAAGAATTCAAACTTAAATAAATAAGAAATGTAAGTATTAGAACATTAATCAAATAGAAAAATATTTCAAAAAAGTTCTCTGGAAGAAATAACTGCCCTTCGAAGAAAAATTCAATAATTAATTTCAAAATAATAAATTAGAATTTCTTACAATCTCCAAATGTTAATGTGGTTTTGAAACAAAATATTGTTCTTTTACATCAAGATAATTTAAATTAACAAATATGCCTAGTAATATTAAATTTGTTTGATAAAATTAAATTGTGTGCATGCTATGCTAACAGAATTTATCAGTGAAAAACTCTTCATGACAGAAGCAGCAGCATGTACCAATGGCATAGCACAAAAGTTTCACTGTAGGCAAAACATTTCAATCAACATCTAAACAGCAAAAAAATTGACAAACTAGTTTAGTCACAAATAGTAATAACAAATAATAATATGATTAATATAGATAGTTAATAAAAATAGCACAAAAAGCAACAGTGATGCTTGCTAATGATGACGATAATAATAATGATGATGATAATAATAATGATGATAATAACAATATTGTTATATACTAACATTGGAAAGAATGAGACGTGATTAATAAAGCGCAATAATAATATTATTAACAGAAAAATAATTATATAAATAATGATACAGGGCAGCTAATTGTAAAAAAAAATCAATTATTATTTACTGATGATAGCCACAAATAATCAAATAGGGAATATTGATCATGTGATGCATAAAATTACCATAATTATGCAATGCAGAAGATGTATGCAAGACAATTTCCTTACATTCATCTAGCACCACTATCTAGCAACAATGCTAAGGAGATTCAACACAGTCTCAATATATAGACTAAATTAATATGACTTAAAAACTATGGCAATGTAAAGCAATTCTATTATTGTAAGTGTAATGCTAAGTCCAGTACATTGTATCATACTAAGTTAAAGGAGAAGACAGCACAGTGTATGATATTGTCATGTATTGTACATTAATCCACCACGTATAGTTAAGACTCACAATACTGCGCAATGCTGCATGTTATGAAATTATGTGCTTTACTAGTTAGCAATGTTACAAAATTAATTAATAAGTAATGTAATGCTGTACTAATTAGCAACGTCACAATATGAACGCAACATATTTTACTGAATTTTTACCGTGTAATATTACATATTGTACTGCAGTGTATTGCTATGCAACACAATATTGTATCGTTAAGAAGTGTGAGGACACTTAAGAAAAAGATAAATTATCAATAAATGACTTTAATATTTAAATATTATTGGCAATGTAAAATAATGACTATTAACTGATATCAGCAACACTTATGCTTACATATAGAATATAAATCATTATGTATAACAGATATAATGTATATGACAAAATTCCTTGTTTCAACGTGGCTAGTGGAAGACATCCAGTAACATAGAATGTAGCAAAAACACAGACATAACTATAAATAGAGCGCTGACAGACAAACTCAACAATTGACAAAAAACACAGATAGAAGCAAGTAAGTGGCCGGATCCTGTCTGAGTACCCTTTTCAAGAGGTGGAGGAAAAGGTATGGCATCACGGCACAACCCAATCATCAGACCAGTATATGCGCAGAGCTGATCATTTATCCGTGCATAACTGTGCTAGCGTAGCACGATCCGCTTGCAATGTGTTCACGCAGCTGGCCTTGGAGAACAGAGACTTGGTCCTTGAGCGTGAGTGCTGAGCTTGTAAGTCCCGCATTCTGACTCTTAAGCTCAGTGACTCGCTGCTCGAGCATTGCGATCTGCTCCAGTTTTCTAGTGCGACACTTTCGGGCGGCCATCCGGTTGCGAGCTCTCTTCCGCTCGAGCTTGATCCGCTCCTGATCGTCCATGTTGATTGGGGACAGAGGGGGCGTGTCCCCGAGTTGAGGGACAGTCTGCGGCGCCTCACTCGCTGCCAAAATTGCCGAAGTGTGGAACGACGCCAGAAGTGGCGAAGCATGCATTGGCACTGACATCTGATGGAGCAACGGTGCTTGTACCGGCGCAGCACTGGTGGCACCGGCGCTGGAATGGAACGGCACATGACCCACTGGAACGTGGTGAACCGTTGCAGTGTATGGGTGGGACTCGCGTGGTGGGGCAGTCAGCACTCCTGCAGCACCACTGTATGAGACGATTGAAGGCAATGGTTGCATAGAAGAAACAGGTGCAACGCCAACCGACGAAGCCGTGACCTCAGAATTTCCCAATTCCACGCTGTATACCCCAGCTGGGGCACCCTGGCTTCTGTGTAGCTGTTCAAGGGCATCGATGAACCCCCTCGCATATGCTTCTTGTTCTTCGGTCACCGATTTCGGAAACAGAATTTGGGTAGTGGGAGTACTCAACGCCCCGGAAGCTCCCCCGTCAGCGCCTTCATGCTGCAGAAGAAATCTTTCCAGTTCCGGTGATGGTAATTCGAGATCGCACGACCCTACTAAACCATCGATTCGTTCTTTTTTTAACGGAACGTTGACAAAATTCAAGGAAAGACTCGATTTCATCTCGACGGCCAACCGAGCCCGATTCGCAACGCCTCGAGTAATCTCTTCGTACAGCGTCGGGTCCATTCTTGGCTTTAGCCAAACCCTACGACGTGAAGAAAAGCGAACGCGTGACGTTAACTTTTTAGACGATTTTGGAATAAATCTGCAAAGCAATCTCATCCAGAAATACCTCAGGAATAAAAAACGTCACTCGGTTTATATAAATATCGCAAACTGAACATTAGATTCGCATGATTTGCAAAATATCAAAACACATTCAAATTGGTCTACATTTACGGGAACGATAATGCAAAGCGTTACTAAAAATATCGCCGGCGCTTATTACGTCATTTATGTTTGATCCGATTGGCTGGCAATGACATTAGTGGCACGTGACTGCTAACGTTGCCAGGAATTGCCATTCATTAGTGAGACACCTAGCGAATTAGGCAAAAACTGTATCAGATAAAAAGTTCATTTTAATAACTCGATTTCAATCTCGTTCCCGTTTATTGCAGCCATAGCAAACGGTATATGCAGTTAACAATTGCAGTTAACTCGATGTAGGGCTATATCTCGATTGCGGTCGTAATAGTAGCTAAATGCAAAATCTACAGCGCCAAAACAGCGAAGTCTCGGGAAGCAATTCAGTAGGGGCTTTATTAAAACAAGATCGCTATATAGGCAGAGGTGGTCAAGATCCAGATAGTCAGACAGAAAGATAACTTATTAATCAAGGCACGTGTTTTGTGTTTAAAATTGAAACGGCGAGGGAGGCAGAGGTAAGGGCAATCATGCGGCAGCAGATTTGTGATTAAGCAGTGGTTTTTTAGTTTTTAGTGAAAGACCTGGAGATTGCAGGGCTGGACAAAACATAAGTCATTTCAAGAAAGTGTTTTATCCTTTATTGGTTCTTCGATTTAGGCCTTATATAGGCCTTTAGAGATTCTTGTGCATGCTTTTGAATTTTGATACAATTCGAATTGACCACTGCTGCTCGATTCTCGATAAACTCAGATCCCTCTTTGGGGTCCTGTGGTGACTAGATCGGGTTGTGCGCTCGGCTGATTAATTGGGTGAATTTCCAAATTCGCCTCGGTCACTATAGGCCTATATGCGCGATGCGTGTGTTGAACTGGTTGCCCAGCTGTGGCCCAATCAACGGATCTCATATCATATGCCTAATTAACTGCTATAGTTTCAGACTGCAACCTTAGCTGCGCTCGGCCTCATTATGATTCATTACATGTAGCCTATGTGTGATCTCTCCGTCCAGTGTCCGACGTTCTAGCGCATCGGCGGGCTTCGCGACTAGGCCGGGAAACTTAGTTTCACGTGCGTATCCGCGCCGCTGCTAGGCAACTGGGCAACTGGGCACTGGCTGGCATGAGAATGAAAGCTGCTTTTTAAGGATGGATGACAATCGTATCCGTAATACACAATCTATTGAACTCTTTTGTGTGAACAATACCGGAACATGCTCTTTCTGAGATAAAGTGTGGGCCTCAGTCGGTGACCCGGCCATGCAGGGATCGACGTCGCTACATAATATAGGCTATATATACGTATAGAGATTCACAACGAGGAGCTACATCAGCGTTTCCTAAACTTTGTTGGCCGTAGAGCCATTTTGATCTTAAATTGTTTGGTGGAATAGACCACCATCCGAAACTAAACATAGGCCACGCACACACACACACACACACACACACACACACGCACGCACACACGCACACACGCACACACACACACACACATATATATATATATATACATATATATATATATATATATATATATATATAGGTGCAAACTATTGAGAATATGCAGTCAATTGTAAGTTTCGGCCTCCTAGATAAGATGAATATAAAATAAATATCGATTACAATGACATCATGAATACCCTTTCATATAAACTTATACACAGATGCAAAAACTAGGCCTCCATTTGTTCACACTAAAATGGTTATCCGCGAAACACTTAGAAGTTAGGCCTATAATGTCTTCGCCTCACGGAACCCAAGGACTTTGCGAAACACATGCTGCAGTTTGGTAAACTCTGAGCTAGATAGTCCGATTTCAAACGAGGTTCGCCGTTGATCAGAAATTCAAAGCAAGACCTAGTGGATTTACAATATGATGCTACTTCAATTATTTAAGATAACACTTAACCAATGCACCCGTCTGGATTGTAGTATATTTTCTCCACTGACCTAAGAAATAACGCTAAAGAAATGCCAATCCTTCTTAGATTTTAGTACATTCGTGGATGTGACCCAGATTTCTCAAACGAGATTGACCTGTATTTAGAACGAGGCCCTACTGTATCCGTCTTATAACGAATGACCTGAATATCTTTTAGTGAATGATTAAGTTTAAATTCCTCAATATATAAATCTTTATCGAAACAAAGCAATGAAAAACAAATGAGAAACTACGATCTTCGCTTTCTACACCATGGGAGCTTAATTCTGACTGATTTCCGCTAGTTTTATGTCTGATGGGTGAGTAAAGTGTATGCGATGTTTTCTAGCGCTTGTTCAATGGTTTAAGGGCTGTTTAAAATTGTTCTGTGCGCTCCAGGATCATGAAAGTCAAATTTAGTACATTTATTGCGAATTTAAGCCGTATTGAATGATGAAAATCTACCTTTTTGTTCACTAACTGTTAAACATATTTGTCTGCTAATTGTGACGAATGTCGTGTTTGTTTTTAAGTATCTAGTCCATGTTATTGACGTAATATCCTTATTCACATTCCTAATATTCACACAAGGATTTCTGAACTTTTTATCATGTTTCAGTTCTAGTCGGGAATCTGTTGGCTGGAGTCTCCATGCCAGCCGTGCGGTGTTGACTTTTCTAGTTATCTGAACAGTTTTTAGTAATTGATGAATATTCTGTTCTTAATTACAATTAACATAATTTAGGCCAGATAGCACAAGCACCCCTCTGATTATATTTTGCATGGTGCTATATTATTGTACTTGATAGATAAATAAAATAACTCATCATGTAATCATTCCCATAATTTAATCAGTCCATTGGCTGAAAATCATTGATCACGTCTACTTCAAGGCCCTTTTGCTAATCTGCAAGTCCCTATGATACTCCCAGTCCAAGCATCTTCATAAACCTTTCCCTATCTTTTCATTATGCTCTACTCAATTTTGGTCCTATCTCACTCTTTCCTGTCCTCCAGTAGTTCTGTAGCTGATCTATTTAACACAGTGTGTTTAACTCAGAAATGATCTGCTTCTCAAAATATGCTAGTTCTTATTTAACCCTATCTGTTTTACGGTGGCCACAGTTCTCTTCTGCCACTCTAGGACACCACAGGAGGCCAAGCGCCTTTGAGTAGATATCTTGAAGGGGTGCTATATCGTGTATTTTTGATTGATTGATTGATTGACATGACTTCCAATCTAAGTCAATTTCAGTTAGGAGCTGGTCTCATTGGCAAGGGAGCTCACATGTGCAATGTTTCAATTGAGAAATGTTTGTCAGATAAAAAAAATTATACACTTTATTTGTGCTTAATTAAAAATGAAATGAGCCAAAACATACAAGCCTAAATGGTAAAGATTTGAATAAATGACTGATTTGTGGTCTGAACCATATAGATTATTTACCATTTACAAACTATAGACTTGGAAAATTAGATGTTCAGTAGACTAGATCGATTATATATTGACTGATATGCAGAAATGTCAAGTATGTTTTCTAAGCAATACAGACTGTTGTCAAAACATATATTATAAACTTTTGTCGTTTCTTGAAACAACCCAACAACTCTTTTTATGAAATGTTTGGCAATCTATATCGAAGTTCACCTTCACCGGAAATTCTGTTAAATAACAAATTGCTCCCGAGTAGGTTTCTTGAAGGGGCACTGTATAAATGCTCAAAATGAATGAATAGACTCAGCTGAGCAGCTGTTTTTTGTTTAGGACTAGAATGATTCCATCAAGCTAAAATCTCTTTCAATTGCAGTATTTGAAGCAGGAATGGTCATGATCAATGTGACTATCTTCAAACTGATGGGAATTCGGCAGTTCCCAGTTTTTGGAATAGAGTTGCCCACTTGCATGGCATCACAGCTAATGTCTGTGGATGCACCGTATTGTAGCAGAGTTTATCACGATGTCAGTGGGGGAGGGGACATAACTACCGGTTGGTCCGTAATGCTCAGTGTGCGCTGAGTGAGCGGGTTCGACCCTCATCCAGGGCGTCACTGTGTAGGGACCTTGAGCAAGTCCTTAGTGCACAATTGCTCTGCATTACAACTACAGCTATGCTGTCGAGGCATGTGCACTTCTGAGCTGATTGTAAGTAGGGCAATATCAAATTTCGGTTCTATTGTATTGTATTGTATTGTATAGAGTGATGGATGACATGAAGAGCCGTAGGAATCAGGATCGATTCCCCTACTCAATAAAATTGATCAGTCCTTCCATTCGCTTGGTAGCGGCTTTGGTTAAATTTGATGTGGTTGTGCCTTGTATGGCTGCCATACAGTTTTAATTCGCCGCCTTTGATGGCTTATAATCATCTGTTCCTACTATACTTGTAATCATACTGCAGTGTGTTAGTTTGAAATTAATTAACGAAGATTATAGATGATATCATAATTGAATAATATTCAAGATTAAACTCTTTTAACACAGGGTATGGCACTGTGGCACTGTGTTTTAGATGATGATGTATTTTGTGCCAGAGATTTGTAAGTTTAATGCAATGCTGCATATTTTTTTTATATTGTTATTTCTTTTTTAAATGTCTAATCAATGGAAAATTAAAATAGCGTATATTACTTATTATGTTTTTGACAAAATTTGTTCTAGTATTTTTCATTGTCCTGGAAAGGACCTGTCTGGGACATGGGCCATTTTAATCAATTCCGGGACTGTGACAGTCCGTGACATGTATCACCCTGACTCCACTGATTAATCCAACCCTGCCTTATAATCTTGATCTTGCTGCTGAAGCGTAACTCTACAATTTAACCCAGACCTTATCATATGACCCTGTTAGCAATCAACGCAGTTCCTTATTTAGCTAATTACCTCCTACCACTTAGCTAAAGATCATCTCTTAACCTCAGCTGGGCTGATTAACTTATTTGCCCTTAATAGCAGTTAACCTAAGCAGTTGGCCCTAACAGGTCAGCCTTCACGCTATTTATATTCATTGATGGGAAATGCAGAAATAAAATGGGGACACTACAGAGGAGGCAGAAGAGCCCTCAAACAATCAAGGTCTGACGTCACTTGCTACGGTTGTGGATGTCTGAATTACGGTATGTGGATGCAAGGCACATGGCTGAGGACAGTGCATTTTGATGATGTAACAACCACTTTAGATGTAAGAGTCATGAGAGTAAACTTGTGTCGTATCGTATAGAACTGTATTGTAATAGATTACAATGTATTAAATGAACAGCATGCTGTGTATGTTTACAAGCATTGAAACATATATGTTTTTTTATTGAATTGAATGGTGTTGTTAAGCATTATATTGTATTGCATTGCACAGCATTGTATTTTAATGTGTATGAAATATACTGAATAGTATTTTCTGTTGTGTTGTAGCATAATGCATTGCATTAAAGCATTGTATTGAGATGATAGGAGAGAAAAGATCACTGATGAAGACAATAAGAGAACGACAAAGGAGATGGATTGGACAAATACTAAGGGCAACTCCCTACTGCCTAACATAATTGAGGGACAAATGAAGAGAAAGAAAGCAAGAGGAAGACCGAGACAAATGATTTTGGACTGGATGATGGAAAGAGGTGACTACAAGAAGATGAAAGAGGAGGCCTAGAACAGAGAGAAATGTCGTCATTGGACATACGAACCTGCGAAAAGGCAGAAAACTTCATTGTATTGTGTCACTCTGTAGTGTATTGTGTGCCTTGTATTGTATTGTTTCACACTGTTTTGTATCGCATCGAGCTGTCGTGGGACGCAGAGTCTTGCCACTGACACCTATCACACTTGATGTTTGCCGGCGGTCCACAGAGATGTCATGTGTACCTGTTGAATGCCGGATTGTTAAAAGATAACAGTGCATTGTCGAGTACTATCCACGTAGACGACTGTGAACTTTTACCCGGCCTGATTAGGACCGGGGCATGTGAACTGGTTATTGAACAATAGTCTGTAGTAGTATTGTACTGTATTGTGTTCAGTTGTATTTATATGGAGCATTTATTGCCGTATAAATCAGATGGGTGCATGGCCAATATGGTCTCCTTAGATATATGTCCTTTGCTTGCCTAGCTTTGTTATTCCTTACTTTACATTACATTACCTACTTCAGCATACTGCAGCTTACTGTAACTTGCCTTACTGTACCTTACCAATTGTTGGTAGGCTAACTAAGGTGTGAGCATCAGACTGTAATTGTTTGATTGTCTGTTTACACTTGATCCAATTTTGTGTTCACGTTGGAGCTCTTAAGTCTTATCAAAGTTCAAGATATGATGCACCAGCCTTGCACTAAGGTCTTCTTTATCTATGCGTCTTTTTCTGTTAAAGAATGTCTGTGACTGTCTCTCTAAACAGTTAAATGATCTGACGACTTGTCATCAGAGTTTTATACTTCTATATATTCACCATATTTTTTTTTAACCTTGTTTTACTTTCAAAGGAAATTTGACAACTTTATTTCTGTAAGCAGTCATCACCAGCTTAACCATATTTAATGACGAGAGCATAGTAAAATGTAAGGCATGATCTATGATGCTGGTTGTTAAAAGGGTTAATGGTCTGACGCTGTAGCAAGTGGGGCATATGGCAGGATGGCATCTCTTGATCTGCCCTTGTCAGAATGGTTATGCCTTGCCTTTTAGTTATGACCTTGCTCTCAGTGTGGGCGGGGGGCGGGGTGGGGAGTAACGACTGATGGCGGTGTTGGCATTGACTGGCAGTTTTGACCTATTTAAACAGCAGCCAAGTATGAAAAAAACCTCAGGGTCAATCAATTGCTATTCAGGGATTGTAATTGATTTACTATTCAGAGATTGCGATCGAAGATGCTATTGTCTCAGCAGCTGGCTTCATGATTGGCAAGCACATGTGGCCGTGATTGTATCAGGTCACACAGTCAACAGATGTGTTTATAATTGGACTGAGCTCATTAGGTGCCAAACTGTGAATCAGTGCAACTATTTTCACCAGATGAAGTTTTTTACATAAATTTTGTTTTGACTGTTGACATTAAGCTTTGCCATTGAAGTGTTTGGGCTTAGAATTATTGATGCTGAAATATTGAGACTGAGAACTTGATTTTTAACGTTTTGGCATGTTAGTTATGGTACAGAAAGTTTGATGTTCGATTCTTGGGATTGAAATTCTAATTAAACATTTTTGTAATAATGAAACTAGGCATGAGAATGAGTCTTACTGTCATCTGCATTTGTTGGTGCTAATTTTTCTATCACAAATTTGCATGCATGTTAAGAATTTCATGTTAAATTAATTGTTTACAGAAAATTTTTAGCAGCATTATTGTGTATGATCTTCTGGCCTTGATGTTTGGCATCTGAATTTCAGCACTGGAATTTGGTTAAAAATTTAAAAATTGGAATTTTAACATTGACATTTTATAGAATGCAAGTTGGGGATGAGTAGTCATCAAGTATGACCCGTGACTATTCACGGGTTGACAGCTAGAACGAACAATGCCGGTTGCAGTTGAATCGTGAGCTAAAATATTCTCTGACCCGTGATTCTTCACGGGTTAACACCTAGTATTGAATGTATTTTATGAAATCTTTTTTTCTTTTTCAGGTATTATCCAGAACAGTTTTTACCTGCTTCTTCCCTTTAGTCCTTTTGCATTCTGAGAATATTGGGCCAGGTCGTGACCTGTGGCTAGTGTCCCAGAATGGCAGATGTAGCAACAGGGAAGGGAGCCATCGTTTGGTCGGTGCCAAATGGGGTACAAGAGCCCATCTACAAACGCAGTCGTTCATTCGAAGGAGTTGAACGGAACCGTTCAAAATTGAACACCGAGTGGACGGCATCGGTCGACACGACACAAGCTGTACGAACAACGGAAGTCACGAGCCAAGATCTGACGGAGGGGCTTTCCAACTGCTGGGCCTCCGAGACTAGTCTCGACGTTACCAAGGCAACTGATTCGCAGAAAGTTCGTGACACGTGTCGAAATGGAGAACTCGAGGCGAACAATTCCCCAGGCTGTGATACACTTGTAGTCAAAGAACGTCCTTCTGAAAGGAATGGCTCTCTTCCATCGAAAACCAATGCGCTCTTTCGATCTGTGTTATCACGGACTAGGACTGACGAGTCCAAAACGTTGCGGCTCAGGTCAAAAATTTCACAGCGCGAGGATTCAAAAAGTTCGCGTCATGGGTCGAAAACTTTGAAGACGGAGGAGTCAGAAACGACACAGCGTGACGACACAGACAGTGTTGGGGCTCTAAAGTCATTTGAACGACATACACAACTACGAACAAACTTGGATCTTGCACTGGGAGTTGTTAGAAACGGTGGTCCAAAGTCGATGGCAGAAGATTTGGAGAAGGATGACTTTTCGTCTGGGAAGAAGTCAAAGAAGTCGAAGCATGTCACAGCAAAGGAGTCGTGGCTCCTGCGACTTTTTGAGTCAAAGTTGTTTGACATGTCGATTGCGATTCAGTATCTGTTCAATTCAAAAGAACCTGGAGTCCAGTCTTATATAGGTAGAATAACAACGACAATCATAATTATAATGGCCATTTTGATTATAATAATTCAGTTATAAATTAGTAGCTATGACAATGACGACTACAAAAAATGATGATGATTGTATAAATTTGTCCTCCATACCCCCAATGGGCTTCTCTCTGCTCATCTCCAGTTGGAACTCTCCCTCTTCCCCTTTGGGTGAAGCTGCTTGTTCTCTCCCCTGCTTAGTTTCAGAGGTGCTTGAAGACCTTCCTGTATACCACCTAGCCACCGAATTGGGTCTGGAGCACCACTGATTTTGAGCGGCGCTTTAAAAATGTTCAGTTACAATTACAAAATTGTGATCTGTCCATTTACTGTGTGCTGTAAAACCCATCTGGAAATAGCAACATGTTATTTTAATGTTCCTGTTGTGATTAGATTATGAATAGAAGCCAAGACCTTTGATTTTGTAGTCAAGCACACTAACAACAAGACTACCATACCACTATCACATCACAAGGTGTTAGTAATAATTAGGGCATAGCCGAGTAGACATTTGCCACCAAGTACTGAATCCAAGTATTTGGATGCACTATTTGCCGGATCCGGGTACAAACCGAATAGTAGTGGCAACTCTGGCCCGGCGAGTGCCATCCGCAGGCAAAACTTCAAATTTTCATCACTTTCGCCGTTTCGTTTAATGAAGAATTAGCAAAATAAATATCTGTGCCTGTAATAACTACTAATACAGCTCAAAATTTTTTTCTCGTTTTTAAACTATCGTATGTTAATAAAAAGTGATTGAAATAAGATAATTATTTTTAAGTATTTGTGTGTGTAATATCTGCCGAGGCGAATACTTCCGAATAGTCCCGAAAACTGGATGTTCAGCCGAGGCGAATGTACGAGGCGATTTCCGGTTATGCCCTAGTAACAATACTAATAATAATGATTATATTGAGTAAATATTTATCAATATCAGTAATTATTATTATGATAGTTGCATTTCTTGACAATATAAGTGCATTTAGTTACCTGATTTACATCATATTTTATTTATTATTGTTACTTAGTTCATGTACTGCATTACCATACACTTTTTCAAGTAAAGTAATGTGTTTAATGAGTTTGTTATTGTTGTCAATTTTCGACAGGTAATCGGATGTTCACCTTTGATGACCATGATGTCGATTTCTACCTGCCTCAGCTGTTGACAATGTACATCTACATGCATGATGTTGCAGAGGCTGTTCATCCTTACCTGATCCACAGGTAACCAATCACTTGCATGAGCTGCACAACCTTTCAGAGAAGGTGAGGTAGGGTAGGGTACTGTGCAGAGGCATGTTTACAGAAAACAGGGCCCTAGACGCAAACATTTTTGGATCATTTTGGCATGCTTACTTACTTGCTTACTTGCTTATTTACTTAGATACTTAGTTAGTTACTTACTTACTTACTCACTTATTTACTTACTTACTTACTTACATATGTGCCCTGCATGCATGCATAAATACATGCTTGCTGGAATGAGTTGTCTCACAACGTGAGACAATGCTTATCTCTGTCCTTTAAGAATCATTCTGTTTGATCATTTTGGTAGCTTGGGAGTGCCTCTGATGAGTCTTTCTTTTGGTGGCTCTAAATATATCACAGATACAATTGTTGTGTGTGGTTTGATTTATATAGCTTTTTGCGTTTGCATTAAAACTGTTGACAGATGTCGTTCGAGCGTTGACTTCAGTATAACAACCGCCCGCCTCTTGGGCGCCTACTCTACCGACGTAACAAAACCAAACTGGAAGAATTCCCAAGGGATTAAACTAAAGACTATGATACTCAACGAAGAACTAAGGCAATATAATCAAGTTTCCAGATCTAAGTACATCCTATCTATTTTCTGATTGGACAAAATCGATTTTTTGATTTGATGTAATCGATTTTCTGTTTTATTTGTAACCTTATATATTACAGTCTGAAATCTTCTGCGAAGCTATGAAGAACTGAGGCTGTTATCATGGATTATTATTAGTCATATTGAGATCTGATTATAAGCCTTTGAAGTCTGATTCAAGAAAGTTGAAATTTAATTGAAAGGAAGTGTATTGAAACCTGCTTTAATCTAATTAAACTCATTCAAATTGAATAAGACTCATTCTAACCTAATTAGACCAAGTGTAAGCTGTATAAACCCATTGTAATCTGAGTAAACCAATTGTAAGCTGCATCAACCCATTGTAATCTCATTAAACCCATTTGACTCTAATTCAACTCATGCTACCTAAACCTCAATGGTTTAATTAGAGTCAAATGGTTTTATTGAGATTACAATGGGTTGATGTAGCCTACAATTGGTTGGTCTAACCTGTCTAATCAAATCTCTAGACGTCTATGACTGCAGTCTAATTCAATTTGTTCTAATTTCTCAGTTAAAATATAATTGTAAGTCTGATGTATTAAGTCTCTTCTTATCTATTGATCTATCTTTGACTTATTATCTCATAATGAATATAATTGACTCAAATCTGGTCTACTCTATCATGATCCATTCTATTCTAATTCAAGTTTAATTAGATTAAAGCAGGTTTCAATACACTTCCTTTCAATTAAATTTCGGCTTTCTTGAATCAGACTTCAAAAAGCTTAATCAGATCTGAATTGGTCTACTCTTATCATGATCCATTCTATTCAAATTCAATCTATTCTATTTTTTCATGAACTGCTCTGATCTGATGCCATTATCTTTAATCCAGTTGTGCTATTCTATATCTGATTGCGTCTATGTTTCTAGACCCTACACTCCGCATGGGAACCACTGCCTGCCTGGCACGCCAAGTCCAACGACGTACCTAAGTCCGAAACTCATGAATAAAAAGATGCACCTACGATCGAAGTCGGATGCTACAGGTTAGCGCATCATGCCCTTGGAAAATCAGCCTCAAATGACTGCTCAATTTTATAAATGCCCTTTCACTCGGAGTTTTCTGACCAAGGCCTCCAATGTAAACACGTTCTACAGGTGCTGAAGCCAACATTGCAAACATCAGCTTTTCAAGCACTGGATGTAAATGCACAAAATCGTGGTTTATTTTTATTAAACATCTTCCCATCTGGCTTCTGAAAACAAGTCTTGACAGGGCTTCCAGATATAGCATAATTGCTGCTGCGGCCGATGGTTTTTCCTGACCAACGAGGATTGGACGCATCTGTAGATGTTTGTCGTATTAACGCCAATAGACTGCCATTTTTTTAGGTGAATTAGTTTGTAACTGCTGCATTCATGAATCAATGCCAGAATTAACAGTTGAGTCTAGATATTTGACTTGCAGGCCATGGACTACGAGCCTCAGGACCAAAGACTTTTGAAAATGAACTCAATTGCACTCAAGACCAAGACCCTTAGTCACAGCAATGACACTGACACCATAACACTGACAATGCTTTATCAGATAAACATTGTACTATGACTATAAATGTCGCAAAAAGTGAAAAGTACTGTCATGCTATACCTGCCCTGCTAAAGCTTGCAATGACTTTTCTATCATGTTGTACTTTACATTGTATTTTTATGATACAATTCATTTTTTAGTGTTACATTACACCGCATTATATCTTTGTTACACGATGTGCATTACACTTCTACTTTACATGTAATTGTTTCTTTAGGATTTCTTTCATCACTAAAACGCAGCTCAAGTTCATGTGATGTTAACGCAACCATTAGGGGCAACCTGACTTCGGGGCGAGCGTTTGAAAGTGGTTGCATCTGCCACAGCAGTTCAGCAGGGTTGTACAACGACCTCGTGGGGAGGACAACAGAGTGCCAGTGCGGGGCGCCCCGCCTTTACTCGCAGCTGATGTTCGTCGATGCGCTCATGAGCATCGGGAAGCGACTGTCAACGCTACCGACGAAGGAGCGTAGAGGTGAGTTATGGTGCTAGGGGAATTGGTTGCCTTGGTGATGGTTGCTGCGGTGACAGTAGTTAGTACAATTGAGGGGATGTAATCTGATGTAACTTGCTATAATTAATTGAATGTATGAACCTGTGTTTAAGTCATTGAACTGACTTCTGGTTCATCATGTGAACTCTAATGAGCTCATGGTTCATAGAACATTTAACTTTTTCCAGCCACAGTAGTCAGTTCTTTATCCTAGACTTGTCGTAATTGAACCTGGTTGCATTGTGTGATTGTCTCTTACTGGTCATACCTGTTCTTGGTATGTGCGCAATTTCAGTTGCTGTACCTAGGGGTCATCCGCAAAGGACGTCCGCAATGATGGGGGAGGGTGGGATAGGGGAAATGCGGACAGAGGAAGGGGGGTCATGGACTGTGCGGACGTCCACATGTGACCATGCTAAACTATCGCCAAAATCACATCTTATGGTAGTAACGTCGTAATCCTATTTATTAGTAGCGTTAGGTTATACTTCACATTTAAATGATATATACCAAGCTTACATGCAAATATAATTTCTTTTACTTAGCTTTTATACAATCTCATTCTTTGTCAATAAATGTTTATTAGAAGGTGATGCAGTAAAATAATTATCTACACTTGTGTGATGTGGAAGTCCGCAAGGAGAGGGGTCAGTGGACTGGACAAATGCGAACAAGGGGAGAGGGGTGAAAAGTCTGATTTTTTTGCGGACATCCTTCATGGACGACCCCTAGCTGTTAGGGTTTTATCTCCCTGTATTTGTCCATTTGTTTGCGTCATTGTTGCATTCTCAACTTAAGACTTGTCTGTTGGATGTCTTTTTGTCTTGGTGGTTTGATCTCCCAAATGTTTATCTGATTTGTGGCTTGCTGTTAGTGCACCATTGTTTGATGATGCCTAGTCACTAAAGAACATTAATGTCTAATGTCACATTAGACACTAAAGAGTTAGATGTTAACAATTAATAATTAATACAAAATCCATTATCAAATCTTTGATGTATAATCTTTATCTATTTCTTGACTCTGATCGACTGTAATTCCTTAATTTTATCTGATTTGTGTACTTACACTTCACTCCCTGATATTATCTAATTTTTTGTTTTAGCTTTAATCTGATTTAATCTGGTTTTTATGTTTTAAGTGAATGTTATGTTATCTTAAACATTACGTGATCCAATGATCTCTGTTGGTCTCTGCAGCAGCACGACTGTTGGCCGAACTGACGTCCTTGAACTTGAACCTACCTTCAAGGGTCAGTCTCCCCATCCGTGACTTTATGGATCATCACGTCGTTCGCATTCCACCCTCGCAGGCTGTTGTCCTCAACTCCAAAGAAAAGGTAACATACCTATCGATTCTTAACTTACCTTGCATCACATTGCCTTTGCCTACCAATTCAAATCCTGCAATCCTCGCAAAGGTAAGGTAAGATAAGGTCTTACTTTGCAATTACTTGTGCTATGCTACTTTGCCTTACCATGTCTTACAGCTTCACTTGCCTATAGTTACCTTATCTTACCATACCTAATGCATGTCATACCTACCCTGCATTATGTTGCCTATCTATTGCTTGACTTTTACTACTCTGCATTACCTTACTGTTATCAACATTGCATTACCATACCTTAATTCATTGAACCATTCTTGCCTAAATTTTTACACTATTGTGCATCTTTAATCACCATTACCCTACCTTACCTCATTATACCTTACATTGCCTGAGATGACCGTTCCTTATCCCTCTCTGTGGACGATAGGCTCCGTACCTGGTCTACGTGGAGGTCCTTGAGTGTGCGAATTCCCACACGACCCCTGTTCCGTCGAAGCTACCGGAGAACACGCTTCGTTTCACTCGGTCGGAGGAGGACTTGAGCGCGTGCCGCCTGACCGACCAGCAGCGGTCGTCCGCCGAAGCATCACCTCGACCGGAACCGGTCGGATACAACGTCGGAATCGCAGAGTTCGATGACAACGACTGCTGGTCACAGGATGACGATGACATCATTCAGGTGGGTTGAGCTAGTGGGGCTGAGGATGGATAGATCAGGTGGTCAGTCAAGTGACCAGTCATTGAGCAATCAATCAGGTGGTCAGTCATTTGGTCATCTAGTCTAATGATCTCTGTTGCATGTGGCATCATTTGGGGGTTACTACTTCAGCTGACTCCTCTGTAGTTAAAGGTCATTATTCATTTGGACTGTCCTGTGGAAATTTCTGAATGTCAATCAATCATTTCTTTAATCAATGAGTGATTAATTCAGTCATTTATTCATTCAAACTGAGTTGTGATCCAGTCATTTAATCTGTTGAATGATTGAATTAATTCAATCAGTCAGTGGTCATTCAGCATTCAAGGAACGGACCGGTCCGTCACTCGATTAGTGTCAATCAATCATTTAGTAATTCATTCGATCTCATTCAATTGATCAATCTGTAAGTTGACATTCAGTCATTTTCTTCAGACCAAATGTAATGACATTCTCTCTCATTATGATGATTAAGATGATTTTTGTTGATCTTTCATAAATTTCTGTGTTTATGTGAACAGCAGTTTCACATAACATCTCGTCCATCAATGGACTCTTTGTCACAGTTCTCTCTGGAGAGCAACGCAAGCATCGACGGCAGGGAGACACTCTACATCGCTGCAGGGGACATTCGACGCCGACTCATGGAAAACCTGACTGTACCCAAGAGGAAGTTTGAGGTTAGGACTTATTGATTGGTTGATTTATATTGATTGCTTTTGAATTTACTGATTGGTGGATTCATATTGCATGCTTTTGGATTCATTAATTCATATTGATTGCATCTGGATTTATTGATTGATTCGTAATGATTGCATTTTTAGTCACTGATTGCTGCATATTGATTGAATTTGGATTTATTGGTCAACTGATTCATATTGATTGCATTTAGATTGATTGATTGATTGATATTGTTTGCTATAGATTTTTTTATTGGTTAATTCATATTGATTACTTTGAATTTGTTGATTCACATTGGGTGACTGATCGAATGATTTGGTCAATGATTAAGTGAGTTGCTCAGTTGGTATATTAGGATCAATTTAATGATTGATCAATTCATTCATTCATTTATTAGCCGATCGTTCTTAGTTTGGATTAGATTTTATTAGATTTGAATGATTGACTGAGCAGGTGATCGAGTGATTTAGAAATATGAATATTAATATATCTTCTATATTATCTGTTATGTTAGTGGTTGGCTCTGGAATGCGCTCCCGTTGGCATTGCGATTGTCCCCCAGAGTCCACTCAGACTCTTTTTATACTTGCCTTAAAATTCTTCTATTTAGCTGTCCCGGGGTTGCGAGCCCTCCTGAGTAGAAACCTTGAAGGGGCGCTATGTTAACCTTCATAACGAATGAATGAATGAATGTTGCTTTTCATCATTTCCTGTACCACTTTTGAGTTACCTCTTAACCATGTATCTGCCTGTATGTATGTACCTCTTGAGATACCACTTAGCCATGTACCTGTCTGTATGTTTGTCTCAGCACGATCCTGAGGATCCCTCTGCGGCTGCATTGAAGGAGCCGTGGGAGGAAAAGGTGCGTCGCATCCAGCAGTCGTCTCCCTATGGACAGCTGCCCAGTTGGCGCCTCCTCAGCGTAATCGTCAAATGTGGAGATGACCTTCGACAAGAGCTGCTTGCCTATCAGGTCCTCACTCAGCTACAGGTGGGTGTGCTGTGCCAGTGAGCACTGTGGGGTATGGTATGTTTGGTGTGGTGGGTGTGCCTGAGGTAGTTGGTTATGGTGAGTGTGTATGGTGATATAATAGGGGTAGAGTATGGTATGGTATGTGAAAATGGATTACAAACGTTATATGAAATGAATTGAATTACTTCAAAAACCTCAAACAACTCTCAAATACCACAATCTCAGCAACCTGCCAGAAACGGAATCTATGACAAGAAAACAGAAAAAAATGGATTACAAACATTGTATAAAATGAACTGAAATACTTCAAAACCTTAAGGACGTCAACGGCGTATGTTGGTGTAAGATGTTGTTAAATATCGGAATAATAATAATAATAATGGTATGTGCAGTATTGTGAGATATGATAATAATAATATGAATTGTCATACTCAGAATTCCCCAATTGCCACTATAATTGTGCAGATTTATTTTTGAAAATTTGAAACAATTGGTTAGCACTGTGAATGTTTGTCATCACTAAAATAAAGAACTGGCTGGAAGAATAATACATGAGATTAATTTCACGTGCCATTAACCTGCCGCTGTCATTCGTAAAGGTAGGGTATCTTCACTGCCCTGCTTTGAAAAATGTGGGACAGCACTGATGTATTGCATATTAATATGCTGAGACAGGTTTTGGTCATGTAAGAGTTCAATAAGATTGGTTAATAGTTAAGGTAAGGTATTAATTCAGGTTTTGTATAAACTCGATAGGTTAGGTAGGGTATTATTAGGTCAGTTACAATCAACTAAGGGTTGTCCAGGTAATGTTCATATTTCTCATGTGAGGGAGGTATACTTGGTGTTGCAAAGGCTTTCTGAAAGACTTAAAAATTGTTCCCTTGAGCATGTTGATTTTGTACCACCAGCGCATCTGGACCAAGGAGCATGTTCCACTCTGGCTGAAGCCATACCGGATCATTGTGATCTCGAACGACAGCGGAATGATTGAACCGGTTGTTAACGCAGTCTCGATCCACCAGGTGAAGAAACACAGCCAGATGTCGCTCCTCGACTATTTCGTCCATGAGTTCGGAGCGCAGACTACGGAGGAATTTCTCGAGGCACAGAGGAATTTCGTGCAGAGCTGCGCCGGATACTGCCTTGTCTGTTACCTGATGCAGGTCAAGGACAGGTCAGGAACTAGATTGTTGCTCTAAGGAATTAGATGGGATGGGATTCTTGAGGTTGGTTTAAACTTTTATGGCGTCGATTAAGTTCTATGAATTTTGCTTTTATAGTTTAATTAGGATTTTTCATGGTTTATATTAAATTGAATTGAATGAGATTAAATTTTCTATGCTTTTGATTGTTGCACTTGAGATTGACTAAGACTATGTAATATTTTGATGGTTTTGATCCTGATGTAAATAAGAGTAATAGGAAACGATGAACATCGGTTTAAGGAATAAACTAAACAAGTGCTTGCCTTTTACAGACATAATGGAAACATTCTGCTTGACGCCGAGGGTCATATTATCCACATCGACTTCGGCTTCATCCTTTCAATCTCGCCTGGAAAGAACCTCGGCTTTGAGACATCAGCCTTCAAGCTAACCCACGAATTTGTTGAGGTTCATATGAGCAAATGTTTAGCTTTTTTGAATATTGGGACTTCGTTTTAGTGTTATTTTGGGTGTACAATCATCATCGTTGTCATATTTCTAGTCTTATCTCTCCTTCAAGTGAAATCATCTTTCTCTTACATTACATTACCTTACCTTTGCTTTTGTTGCCTTGCCTTTGCTTGGTCTCACTATCCAGATGTAGGTAAATGAGTAAGGCAGTGATTCCCAACCTGTGGCCCGTGGGCGAAAAGTGACCCGACAGGCCTCAAAAAGTGGCCCTCGCCTATCAAGGACATAAAAATATACATTCAAAAAATGAATATTTGACAGAATAATTATTTTCCATTTTTAATTATTATGTTTTGCTGAAGTTTATAAGTAACATCAAATGCAGGCTACTATTGTAGCTCAATTTTTAACAATTATGTATGTTTTAGTATAAAAATGAAAATCTGCTAAAATTTAAAATGTTTATTTTTAACCTTGTGGCCCATCATGTCCTCCAACTAAATAAAAGTGGCCCTAAGTCGAAAAAGGTTGTGAACCACTGGAGTAAAGTGACCATGTTTGGTTTGTTCTGCTAATGCTTAGAGATACCTTTCTATATACTCACAGAGCTTCTTGAAATTTGATATCACCCTTCTTCCAACATCTTTTGCTCAGAAGTGCACACGCCTCGACGGTGCAATTGCAGTTGTACTGCAGAGCAATTGTGTGCGAAGGACTTGCTCAAGGTCCCTACACAGTGACTGACGCCTCGGACGAGGGTCGAACCCGCTCACTCAGCGCACATCGAGCGCTACAGGCCGACCGCTCTAACCGATCTGCCACCGTGCCACGATGCAACAGTCTGAATTGAGAATATGTTTCTGAAGAGGGCGATTAATTGATGATTGAGTGATGACACTGCATTGTTATAATGGTGATTGATTGGATGATTGTGTGCTTAACAGGTGATGGGAGGATTGGGTAGTGATATGTTTGAATACTTCAAGATCCTGATGCTGCAGGGGCTCGTTGCCGCCCGTAAACACATGGACAAGATCGTGCCTCTCGTTGAAATAATGCAGACAGGTTGGTTGCCTAGAAGATAAGATGTAATCTCTCACTTCTAATCCTAATTATCTTATAGTTATTCTGTGTAATGTATTGTGATGTTATAAGGTATTTATATAATGCAGTTCAAGCAAAAGCTTTGCATATAATTGTAATTGTAATCTGACACTAAAAGCAACATTCTAGAAGGAACTGATCATTACCCCTTGACCGGAACCAGTGAAACCACCATCAAATAATGATGCAGACTTTAGATGCTTCTGAATCTCTGGAAGGGACAAACTGAGCAGTGTGAGCCACACCACAATGCTCGATAAAAGCGATTCTAGCTGGTTGATTCAGCAAGCAAATTGTCTGGACAGGCCTAGAGCACTGCTGGGAGTTATATTCCTGTAAATGAGTCTTTAGATTAGATTGTAACCTAATCTTTTTATGTGCTGAAAATCTTTTGTGTCTGGTCTAACCTAATGCTGTTTGTTCTTATCTGAATCTAATCTAATCATGTCTGTTCTTATCTATATCATAACTAGCAGAGGCGGCGATCTTGGTTGAGAGGTGGGGGAGACGCCTAGGGAAAGGGGTAAAAATGTGGGGGGACAAGCATATAATGTGTCACCTGTTTGTTAAAGGGAGGACTTGTCCCACTCGGCTCCCCAGAATCGCTGCCCCTGATAACTAATCATGTCTGTTCTTATCTATAATCAAAATTAATCCTGTATGGTCTTGTCTAAATCTAATCCTGTGTGTTCTTGTCTAAATCAGATCCTATCTGTTTTGTCTAAATCAATACTAATCTTGTCTGTTCTTATCTCAAACTGATCAAATCCTAGCGTAATCTTCTATTCTGTTGCAGGATCGCAGCTGCCATGTTTTGGCCGTGGCGCAGGGACCATCAAAGGCCTCAAGGACCGTTTCCACTTGAGCCTCACCGAAGAGCAGCTACAGCTCATGGTAGATGGAATGGTGGAGTCCAGCATCAACTCCCTCACAACCAAACTCTACGACGGATTCCAGTACTATACTAGCGGAATCTTCTAACAGCAGAATGTTCTAACAACATCGGAACAGCGGAATTCTGACACCAGCAACCAACTGAATATTCTAACAGCGGTATTTTCGCTCGCCGGCAACACTATGGAATATTCTTTTAGGCGACTATTCCGACACCAGCAGCCAGCGGAACGATGTTCTAACACAGTCGTTCAGCAGGACATTTTGACATCAGCATATTCAAACATGATCAACAATACCAGTCGACCTGTGGCATGTTCTACCATGATTCACCAGTGGAACATTCTAACAGCAGAGTTTGTAACACAATTGACCAGTGGAATGTTCAGACGGTAGCGTGTTCTTCAAATAAGAGTTCCTGTGATAATAATAATAGCCTGCACTTGGAAATTCCTACGAACGGGAAAAGCCCGTTCTAAGAAAATGCGACGATGGGAAAAGCTGGGATTGAATCCCACGATGGTTAAGTGGAGCAGTGGGAAAACCATTCGTCTCCTCACCGTTGTCTTAGTTCTGTTGGGTCATGGTTGCCGCTGATAAGCAGTCTGCTTCTAAGTAGCAATGTATAAATGTCTTGACGTAACGTTTTGAAAAGTTCTGCCTCATTGTGGCCTGTGATTTTTGAATGTATTTTTTTGCATGCATTAGCGTGGAATGTAAACTCTGTTTCGTGTAATGTAGTTTGGTACACTTTCCATGCTGTTAGCAGTACAGGTAATGTCTGGTAATAGAGCACAGTCATTGTGGCCTATGCTTTGAAGAATAATGTCTGGCTGCATCTGACATTAATGTAGTCATTAGGTGTCTGGTTATAAAACATTCATTGTAAGGGCAACTACAGCTAGACATTTGTTTTTGTGGCCTTTTGAAGAAAGTCGATTGAGCTGTGGAAGCATTACCAAGTGATTTGTTCTGTAAGATATTGACCCATATGGTACTATAGTCTGGCCATAGGTAGGACCATCCTATTTAGTGCCTTTGCAGAAATTCGGTAAGTTGTCCCCTCCCACTCCTTGTACCTACGTGGACTCTTTTTCTAATAAAAGCAGTCAGAAGTAGAAGGGCACCATTGCCACGGTCTTCTACTTCCCCTTTTTGTAGCAACTCATTTTGATGGCCGGTTGAATTATATGCAAATTATCATCGGGGTTATACTCCTTTTCCCCATGTCAACGTACATTGTCTGTAGACCCCATATGCGTTTGTTTTAATTCTCCATTGGGTGACTGTGATGAGTGTGCTCTAAAACCAGACAGTATGCGCCTGTAAATGTTCCAGTCACTCTATTGTTTTCGCAAGACAATGCTTTTGTATGAGTATGTTAAGCGAGCGAAAGTCAAAGATAGGCCTACTGTATTATTGGCTTAGAATCTGTAGAGGCCCGAAGGACAGGAAAGGACAAGCAGAGGACAGAAACGGAGGCCAATCGAGAACAAAATTGTTTATTTTTGCAGGTTTTTTGAGTAAATTTGTAGATATTGGTTACCAGTGAGCATTTATTAAAACTCTGAATTATAATCAAAAGCCGTCTTTCTATTTACTAATCAGATGGTCAACATAGGTTTTATAGTCCAGTTTTTAACCTCAACGGGGGCGGGAGGCAGAGCTTCAAATCTCTGTCTTTCGAGGTTTCTGCTTCCCTCGCCAACTCCCCTAAATGAATGCAGTGACCACCGAGGCTAAGAAGCAAGAAGTCTCTTTTTTTCATAGCCATGACTCACTCAGTGTTTTAAGTAACTGTTCTTCTTCGACGCAAGCCAAGAGTGTATCATAAGCGATGTCGGCAAACAATAGAGGTCTCATCAGTCTCATTGTCTGTATTGGGGGCTTCCCCTCCCCATTCGCCTTTGCAGACGTTAATCTAATCTGGGCATCTACGACGCCATGGTCATGAGATGCCAAATACATCGATTAGGTTGTCTGTTCACTTCACAGAGCAGACTTGCTGAGTCCTGTGAACTTGAGTGACGCATCATTTCTATCTAGTTCGTTACAATGTTGTACAGCAGTGGTCACCAACCTTCTTTGGGCGAGGAACCGCATTGACAAGTTTAGCAACTTTTGGTAACGGCCCTGGTTGTACGAGCACAGCAAAATTCAGTGATGCTTTTCACCATTGCGTCAATTGGCATCATGAGCCTCAAGTTTCAATCATAATATATATAACATCTAATTAAGCAGACAATTCAGCGACAGTCAAGATATATATATAATAAAACAAATCGTTGAATTGCCCATTTATTCGTCTTTATGTCATGGTTATGAATTGGTGGTTCTGCATTTTGACAATAGTTACTAATGATGCATCTCGGGCTGTAGGCCCTATATTAGAATACTTTTCTCAATGTTCTTCGACCGATCGAGCCATATTAAACACTGCACGACGCCTCTGCAATGATCTCCCCAATGACTTCCGCAAATTTTCGATTGCTCCTTCGTCATTGCCAATCATCCACCTCCATCAGCATCAGGTTCCTCTATCCATCACCCAATGGGCATTCCACTCAAACTGAAGCGTAATTTCTACAAGAACTCATACTCTGACTGACCAGATCCTCCGTTTTCCCAATTCTTGCCAAGGCCATAAATTGCATCTGCCTTAACAGCTAATCGGACTCATCTGGCAACCAGACCCTATACTCCCTTAAATTCGACGCAGCGCTGCGACTTAATTTTTAAGTCTATAATTCAAACATCTCAAATTTGCGCATCTTCGAGAAACCTACCCTTCGGCGCAAGATGAAGTAAGTATGTAAGCTGAATTGTAAGATCAGTAACTAGGGACAATATATTGTACTGTGAGGCGGTGAGGTAATGGATAATTTTTGAAGTTTCTGAAGGTAAGCAAGATAAGGTAACCACAGTACCAGACTACCTTATCAGAAACAATTGGGTAAGCCCGAGAAGGCTCTATCTGAGCCGATCCTGACAGAGATACTTTAGGCAATAAATCATCCTCCGTGAAGCACGCTTCAGGGTCGACACCTGTAGCGTCGTTTAGTCCTTAGCAACAGCTATCAACCGCTTGTCTTGCTGCTTTCATCGTAAACTCTTACGACGGCCAAGTAACAGCGGCTCTGTTTGGCTTTCTTTCTCTCTAGAGTGTCGAGTGTCTTGGGGCAAAGTCAGCCAGCGCGTGGACCAGAATGAAACGCTTTGCTGGCTCGCAGGCTCCGTTGTCCCCATTGAGTAGTACCTGATTTGAACAGATACTATGTCGCCACTCTTATAACTGTAGAACAAAGATTATGCATTGGAACTCCGCCACTCTGGCAGTGCCAGCCCCAAGCTTTGATGATGGAGAAGGGTGGCGCTGATGATCCATTTTATCACACAGTGTCGTTACACTAAAACTACTATTATTTTTGCAATAATGTGAACCCTCGCAGATGACATCTGTCTGATGTCAAAACCAGAGGATCGATCTTGTTTGACAGGTTGGGGGACACCCAATGAGAGGGGTAAGAAATGTGGGGGGAAACACGTATGACGTGTCCCATCTCTGTAAAAGGTGGGGGGATGCTTGTCCCCCTCGACCCTTCCGAGATCGCCGCCTCTGGTCAAAACCCTTTCATTATCGCCTAATTCCGCATACCAGTTTTATCTAATTAGCTCAGTATAGACCACTGCAATGTCTGGCTGTATACATACGAGACAATGACTGAGATTTACTGCCACACAGTTAGCTTAAGCTTATGCTGTTTTCACACTTTATTTTCAAGATCCCAGACCACAGTGACCTTACTTTTTCACCAGATAATTAATAGCTTCAAGCGTTCTGCTGCCCTAATTTCTGGAACTGACAGTCGTCATTTTCAAGAGTTCTTAGAGCCGCAATTCAGAAGTGTGTCGTTTGCAGCATACATAACAGACCTTAGTGAAGGATCCACATTATTATTCGCATCACGCGCTCACTTGAAGCCCACTCAAATAATGGCCACGTTAGAGAGAATGTCTAGGCCTACTACATGTGTAATTATCATGCGTTAGGAGTCAACGTATTAGCATTGGTCGAGATTCTGTATGAAAATTTAGCTACATTTAGCCAAATTTACATAAAGAAAAGCGGAAATTATGGATACATTTGAATGATAGTCTGATATTATTCGACAATTAGGCCTACATTCCTGTTAAAACAAGGAACAAAAGCGAAAGACTGGATTTCGTCTGTGGCCGCTTGAACGTATTGTGGATAACAAAGCATTTCGGGGAAACGGAGTCGAACTGGGAAGGAAGAACGGTGATAAAACTTTGTGACCTGGAAGGCTGGAGGCGGATTTAATTAGGCCTATATATCAGTATGATTTCAAAAGGATTAACGAATGTCGGATATGTGCTGAGATCTTTTTGAGGAAGCATTGAAGAGTTGGATGTTATTGGCCTTCGCAAAGTGAAGGTAAAAATGTTTGGATTTAGGGATGGAGAGATGGAAAGACGGAAGAATGGAAGAGAGAATGATTGAATGTGTAGTCGAATGTATGGATGGATGGACGGACGGAAGGGAGGAAGACTGGATGGCTGGATTGGATAAATAAACTATATATATATATATATATATATATATATATGCTTCCTTTATGACTTTAGTTGTTTGTAATTCCCCAGACTGAAATTCGGAAATATTCAAGAAAGCTTGGCTGCTTAGATGGACGGCCGAATTGAGAGATGGATGGATGGCTGGATGGTAAGACGAATAGATGGACGAATGGACAGATGGACGGATGGACAGATGGACGAATGGGTGGATGGACGGATGGGTGGATGGACGAATGAATAGACGGATGGATGGACGGTTGGATTGACGAATTAAATGATGGACGGATGGTTGAATGGATCGACGCAATGAATGGAGGAATGGATGGACGAATAAATGGACTATACGCGGGGGTGGATGGTTGGATGGACAGCAAGAATAGATCTTGTCATTTGATTTAACCGTATCCTAAAGTAACCCGTTTTGTAACTATTATTGCACCTATTATTGTCGTTTTTTCATAGTCGGCCAACCACAACCGTGGTCAGAATGCGTGATGAAAGCTTCGACTATTCCTACAACCGAGTGGCAGCCACCGCCCTTGGGATCATCCAACTGATGCTAGGGACAGGTAGCGTCATCGTTGGAGTCATCTGCATCTTCCAGCTGACGTCGTTCGGGTTCATTGGACACGGCATCTGGTGCGGAATTATCGTAAGTCAGGCGCAACGTTCAATCACAGGTCATGCGTAACGATCCAAAGCCAGGCATGGTAAAAATAAATTGAGCGACATAGGCCTAAAGCAAGATATGAAAAGTAGGGCAACTTAAAATTAGATTAGGTTCACGTTCACGAGGCTGTATACCGATACCTTGACCAGTTAAGGTAAAGTTAGGTAATTGAAGATTAGTCATGTTTATGGGAGGTAAGATGAGTTTGGGCTATGCAAGCGTTGGCTATGTTTTCCCAAAGGCTACATGTATAGGCCTAGAGACAATTAAAATAAATAAAACTGGTTAACTGGGTAGGATTAGAGGTATGAGTTTGGTAAGTTGGCGTGATATGCGGTTCGATCGATGGGGTAAGGTAAGGTAGGTAATCCTGAATATCAGTTGTTGAGATACCTGTTCAACGTAGCTGTAGCTATTACAATGCAAACTTCGAAATTAGTAATTTAACAATTAATTTTGTAGGCCTGCTTCCTATAGTAGCGTTTTAATGGCAACCGACACTCGTCGCTTGAATCGCTCTCTCGCCGTAATTATACTAATGACGTCAGAATGATGACCTTGTGTTGCGTTACTTTCTGTTTCAGTTTATCGTCGCCGGATCTGTAGTCGTAGCGGCTGGCAGCAGACCCACTGACTGCGTGGTAGGTTGCCCGGACCTCACTCTATATATATAGTATTATGCTTACCTTTCCTTGTGCTATGGCTCATATTAGGGCCTACATTAAAGTTTTGATAAGCAATACCTTGTCATACTTACACAGCACTACCTTATCGGGCTCATCCTAGTCTACCCTACCCTACCTTACCCTACTCTGCCATATCTATTCTGCCATACCAGTCCTATCATACCAAACCTTGGTGCTGCCTAGTTTGAATAACTCTCTAAGTCAGCATGCATGAATACCTCGGAATCCTTTCTTTACGTGCCCCAAGAACTTCAATTACCCGTTTCGGAGACAGCACCTCACCATTCATTTACCCATTTATTCATTCAGACAATCATTTGCGGAATTTATGTGGCGCCCATGTAAATGTCACCTCAGAGGCGCTCATAACTCATAACGGTGGATATAATATTATTCCAGATGATCGCAGGTACGACCCTATCGATCGTAGCAGCCGTCTTCTCGCTGTCCCAGATGGCAATCTCGGCCATCGGTATCTACTACGACGCAACACAGGACTACTGCGACTCCATGTCTGGTCCCTGCGCCGCCGTTCCCTATGTTTACTGCACACGATGGAGTAATGGACATCAATGCTTGGACGCCAATGGACTGAGCGTGTCTGTAATCCTGGCTGCTGTCCTCGTCGTTTTTGCAGTGATCGAGTTCGCAATTGGAATAGTCACCGCCTGCCTCGCCTGTGCCTGCTGCTCCATTAAGGAAAACAAGGTGAAGCAATCACTTCCCGTAGTTGCTGTAGCTTCCTCAATTGTGCCACAGATCCATAAGTTAACAATTTATGTAGTCATGTTTGATCATTAGTATACCACAGAGCTTCATAACATTTGAATCTACAATTATATTAACTTCCTCTTAAAATACAGTTCACATTATTCATTTTCCATTTTCCATTTTAATCAATAATTATTTTCTGATTTTATCCCTTTTGATTCAATTTTCTTTGTTTTCCTATATATCTGCTTTCCTTCGAATCTATATCCCTCGCATACATTCTCCTTTGAGTCTAGATCTCGAAATCGTTTTCCTTTGAATCTGTTTTATTTTCATTTGTTTTGATTTGAATCTGTTTTCTTTAAAGGTGAAGCCATCTTCGGAATCCGCTCGACCTCCACCTTCAACCGGGCGAACTTCAAGTAGGTCCAAATAGTTGGTCAGAATTTCAGGCAGATGATGATTGGTCAGACTTTATAGTTGGCCAAAATAAGTTATGATTAATCCTGTCGAATTTAAATAATTAAAAATGGTCATCGATCAGCTGATCGAATTTTAAAATGAAGTGTTGCTTCGGCATTTTTCTTTGTCCAAATGTAATTAGGCTATTAATTAAAAAATTAGTCAACTGGTCAAGAATCAACCAGAAATTCATTTTGATTAATTCTGAGTAGTTCAAAATCAGTCAATGGTCAATTGTTCGATAGTTAAAGTCCAACTGTCTGATGACTAAGACACAACTCAATGCATGTGATCAACTGATTTCAATGCTTTTAATGAAGCTTTATACTATCGCGCCGTTTTATTTACTACATAAGGCATCACTGGATGAAAGGTTCATCAAACTCCGCCATTGTTCGTACTCTGGCAGTGCCAGTCCCAAGCCTGGAGACAGGAGGAGGGCGACACCAAATCATCTTCGTTATGGAACGGTGTCGTTAAAAATCAATGACACAGAAGAGGTTCATCTGAAGCTGTTGTTAATCAGATAAAAACCAATCTAATCGAAAGCCGTCAGTTACATCTTATGAAATTTTGTAATTTAATATTATGTAATGCCCAATTAACATATTCTATAGCAAAGAACCAAACCACTATAATAATTTTGGATTTATTTTTCTACAGGTTTGAACGATACAAAAAGGTGATAAATATTTCGAGGAAGTAAAATCCTCCTTTTGTTCCTCATTTACATCGTTATCGTCATCGACATCGTCACGACGACGACGACGATCCACCGCCACTACCTTCATCCATCCATGATTCATCCATCAATCATGCACACATTCATCCACCCATCCATCCATCCGTCCGTCCGTCCGTCCGTACGTACGTACGTACGTACATACATACATTCATACATACATACATAAATACATACACACACATATACATACATACCTACATACATACATACATTCATGCATTCATCCATCCATTCATTCATTCATTCATTCATTCATCCATCCATCCATTCATTCATTCATTCATCCATCCATCCATTCATACATTCATTCATACACACATCCATCCATACCATATACATACATACACGATACATACATTCATCCATCCATCCATGCATACATACATACAATCATCCATCAATTCATCCATCCATCCATAATTCACCTATGGGAGAAAATGCCCAGAGACCCAGTGATTTAGAGTGGGGCAGTCCCCTAGATGTAATTCAGTTTACATTATGATTTGGGCCTACTTGTTGTTACAGCACCGCTCGTCATGGCGTGCCTCAGGAGTGGCGCTTGAGTTACGCCAACTGATGCGAAAAGCATTGCACCCGATGAGAAAGTCACAGGCGATCTGCAAGTTGTATAGAACTCCAGTAACCGACAAATCAATCAACTGTATCAATAATGCTGCAATAATTATTGTATAGTTATACTTATATATATATATATATATGTGTGTGTGTGTGTGTGTGGGGAGGAGGCAGAGGGAGCAAGAAGCCGAGGGAGACAACAAAAAGCTTCGATGGACAATATTAGAGAAGATCTGAAGACGGCGAACGTGCCGTGGATATGAGAAAGGTGGTTGAAAGGCTAGAGACAGAACTGTATGGAAACGTTTCGTTGAGGCCTCTTCGTCGGCGCAAAGCCTTGACGGAGAAGAGAAAATGAAAAAAATGAATGTATATATTTTATTATATGCATCTGTTGAGGGTACATGCGCGAGTGTATAGTAGTCAGCTAGAGGTCTCGAGCTCAGATCCTCACCAGGACAGAGATAATTTTTTTAATCTACATTCCTGGCGAACTCATATTTCTATATAGAATCATGGGACCGACAGTTCACCGCCAGTGAAATCAGACGGCGTTTGAGACGGAGGGGGAGAGAACTGGTCATTATATTATACGCCAAGGTTAAGAAAATTGCAACTATTTAATACCCCCGATGCGCCCTAGGGTAGGGTTGAGGAGCTGTTTGTATGAATTCTTTAAAATGAGCTGTATTAATGTGCAATATTGATTATATACAATATTTCATTGAAATAGAGTGACGTGTAGTCTACGTAATTTTTATAGTATGGAGGTCTATATGCGTATCAATAATATATCTGACTTCATATATCTACTTAACAAATTGAAGTGTAATTAATATCTAACTTATATTTAGATGTTAAAATGAGAACTTAATTCTTGGACGAAATTATTTTTTTATATACAGAGAGATCTTGTTATTTGGTTTCTTTGGACTGAACGAGAATTGATTTGAAGTCTCGAAGAAACTTCATGACAGACTCGTTCACTTTTGTCGTGCTTCGAATAGAGGCAAGACCACCTATGTATCATTATCATTCTGGTCAATCTGTCATTAATCCATCCATTCATCCATCCCATGCTACACCCCTCTCTCATCCATCCATTCATCCATCCCACTCTGCGCCCCTCCTTCATTCACGCATTCAGCCCATCCATTCGTTCATCTGTCCATTCATGACCCCTGTGTCTTCCCAATCACCATAGTGACCCTACCCTCTCTCTAAAGACGCGATTCAAAGTTTAGCACGATCCCTCCTTCACTGTCCCGATGACACCCTCTAGTCCGTCCCAGGTTCTTGACCCTTGACCCGTTCTTCGGCACTTCTCCGCAGCTGACGTCACCGGACGACTGGTTGCCCTCCGCTTGGAGGCTGGAACACTCTTTGGAAGCCTCCGACGCCCGGTGTAGATTGGACCCCGAAGAACTGCGACAGAGTTCGAACGCCTTCTCTTCTTCGACTACCCTCGAAGATTTGTCCTTGACCCGTTCGTCAATCTCCTCGGACGACGAGCCCTCCACCTGAGACCCGTCGATAGGATATAGCTTTGGTTGTTCGTAGAAGACCTCCGACGAACACCCGCTGATTCCAATCGTCACCCTTTTCTTTATTCGCGGTCCAAGGTCAGACAGGTTACGCAGCATCGGCTTGACGGGGTTCTTAACAATGGGGGTGCTAGGTTCGCTCTGTTGTTTACCTGTGAAGACAGGACGAAGACGCAGTGGGCGGGAATAGAATCCGTGGCGGGCGTGGTCGACGCTGTCGCTCCGCCCCTTATGGGAGGGGCCGTCTGACCCGGCTCCGCCTTCGAATGACGGCTGACGGTCTTCCTTGTATAAGTCGATGAGAGAATCCAGTTTCGATTCTATGTCGTTGATCTGTAAAGAAAAACTGCACCGAATGCAGTAGGAAGAGGTGGACAGGGTAGAGAGTCGGGTATGGTAAGATTTTGTACGTTGCTATAGTGTTGAGTTTGATGGGGGCAGGGTGGGTAGGACTATTGTTCTTGTTGGCAGGAGAATGGCTGGGTAGAGTGAAGTGAGATAAGATAGGATAGGCTATGTCTTCGTAGGCTTCATTATGGCACACTGCTTGATTAGGCTACTGTTTAACCCTCTGTTCTAGATGCATGTTCTGCAGGCTAGTCGGTTGGCTGTCTTGTTTTGATCGCGTACTGCAATCTGTCGCGCTCCTCGTCGGCCAAATACAAAATGTGATCATGTCATTAGACATTATTATGTTCGAGGTTCTGCATTGGCTTCCTGTCCGACATCGCATTTCAGTTAAGAGTAGTCACTCTGGACTGGCGATGTGAACTTAATTGGCCATGCACCAGTCAACCTAATTATACCTTTGTCAATCGGTATTCAGAGCCCGGGATAGTTGCTATCTTTGCACTGGAGCTAGGTCCCGTTTGCCAAATTGCCAGTAGGCCTACAGCATTTGTGCAAAACCGCGCCTTTTCTGTGGTAGGCCCTATGGTTTGGTCCGTTTGAAATGGCCTCCCTCCAGAACAGAGGCGGCGATCTTGTTTGGGTGGTGGGGGACACCCATTGAGAGGGGTAGGAAATTTGGGGACAAACGTATAATGTGTCCCCTCTCCGTAGAAGGTTGGGGGGACATATCCCCATCGACCCCTCTGGATCGCCGTCCCTGCTCCAGAGATAAGCCTGTTCCCTAAAGATGATATACTGATACGTCATATGGCCATCTGAAAACTTACCTCTTTGACCGGGCTGCAATTGGAACGATCCTGAATAGTTACATTGATATGGGGCCGTCCATAAATGATGTCACGCACTTAGGGGGAGGGGGGTCTGACATTTGTGATGATGTGTGACGAGGGGGGAAAGGGGGTATGAGTAATGTGACGTCACATTAAAAAAATAATTTTTGATAAATTTATAAAAACGTCCTTTGATATTTTATAAAGCAATATAAATTTTTTCTTTTATTCACTAGATGTCAATAGCATAGGAATTCTGACAAAATTTTGGTTCTAAATTTATGTTCACTTTTGACGTTTATTATTACTCTGCCAGGAAGAGGAAATTGCAATTATTCTTTTATGCAGTCGTTCAGCGTAGGCTACTATATTAAAAAACGCATTATTTTCGAATTAATAATATTATAAAACGTAAGTATTGTAATTCCTGTCACTATTACGTTGCCCGAGAACTATTCTGGCGTATCTCAAAATTTGCCATTAAATTTCGAGAAAATCGATGTTAAAGTTTTGCATAATGTAACGTCATACTAGCGTAATGCGCTATTTCAAATTTGCATAATCGGCGCGAAATCAGTAAAAATATATCTACATAAAGTTAATAATACGTTGAGTGTTACTTTGCTCTATAAAAAATAACGGTCGTTCTGATTGACATTGAGCAGTATAATTCCAGATGATCGTTTGTATCTTATTCTGCTTATGATGAATCCTTACTGTATAAAGCGTTACTCTAGCAGTTAATAATTATGGTGGTAAAAATAACTGGCATTATGCAATGTAAAATAAACGCACAGAGTGCGAGCCTTCGCAGTGTGAGTGGAACAGAGAGCAATGCATCAGAGAGAAATGCAGCAGAATGCAATATAGCAAGAACAATGCAACAGAGAGAAATGCAGCAGTACAGAAATGCACCACAGAACAATGACACAATACGTTTGAAAATCCGTTTTTCAAGAATTGTAAAAAAAAACGGTGATTTTTAATGAAATTTTGTGTAAGAAGTCTTTTGAGCGGCTTTTTATGGTCCTTCAAACGACACTAACCCAATGAAAATCGGTTCAGCCCTTCTGAAGATACTTTGATTTTTCTATGACTATCAATCGACTAAAAAATTCGTTTTTTACAAATTGTAAAAAAGCGTCATTTTATGAAATTTTGCAATTAGGAATTTTTGAGTGGCTTTCAGTGCACTTTCCAACGAGATGAACAAGGTCAAAATCGGTTCAGTTCTTCCGGAGATATTTTTATTTTTATATTTTATCAAAATAATAATTTGTTATGATTCAACCAGAACTTCAGAACTTGTCATCCTGCTGTGGAAAAAAACTATAAGTCGTTCTACCGCAAAGTTTCAATATTGCTATACATAATTACTACTATTAATTCTATAGGTTACTTCTTTTTATAAGAAAATAAAAGAATGAAAATTATTCTGAACATTGCATTTTTTTAGCATTAATAGACGATGAGTCTACGATTATTTTTAAATGATTTTTTATGCTAAGTTCAGCAATGTTTAAAAAAGTTAATTATTAATTTTTATGTTTTATTTGAAATTAAATTAAGTGGTTTTTTCTGGGGGGGGGGGTCAGAGCATTGCGACGTCATATTTGAGGGGGTCAGACTTTTTGTGACGAAGTGTGACAAGGGGGGGAGGGGGAGTCAAAAATCAGCCAATTTCGCGTGACGTCATTTATGGACGGCCCCTATGGCACTATGACAAATGTCTGAATGAATGCGTAGCGTCATAGAGACATATGCTACGCCTATCCGAATACCATATGAATATATCTGTTCCATCAGTAAAGATTTGTAGATCATCCACCGCTGGATGTTGAGCAATAATTTAATAACTATTTGAACACTGTACCTGTCTTTCAACCTTGACTATTCTAGAAGCCAAACTGATCTTGGATTCGTAGACGTCCGCTTTTTTCGAACCAGCCTTTCCGAGAATGACGTCCAACCTAGAAGCAAAGATAATTTCATTTTATTTTACTTTATCTGGCAAATGATTTCTACTCTGAGTAGGTCGATACGCTGTAATCAGTGGCGTCGCTGCCATTGAGGAGCAGAGGCATTAGGTCCAAAATCATTTTTCTCGGTCTTCCTCTTGCTTTCTTCCTCTTCATTTTTCCCTCGATGATGTTTCGTTGTACGGAGTAGCCTCTTAGTATTTGTCCAATCCATCTCTGTTGTTCTCTTATTGTCTTCATCATTGATCTTTACTCTCCTACCATCTGTAATGCCTTTTCGTTTGTCCTGTGTTCTGTCCAACTAACTTTTTCAATTCTGCGCCACATCCACATTTAAAAAAAAATATCATAAACATGTTCATGCATTTATTTGCATTTATTTGCAAATCCTTCATTCATTCATTCATTCATTCATCTGTTCGTGCGTGTATTAACACAAGGTGCTAATAATAACCACAGGCTCAAAAAGTGTTTCCATGATTCCATCGCTTTAAGACGCTGCCCCGGTAACAATTCTACCAGACGCATGCGCTACATAAACGATGCTGTAATATAAGGGGTGCAGCACATAATTGGACCTTGACTGGAGGCTCTTGATCCTCGTGAGCATGTCAAGGTTTCCGGCAGAGTACTGTTCGATGACGTCTTTGACGTCGTAAGGCCGAAAGGCTTCCTTGAACTTCCGACGGGCAACGAAGAACTTGATCTTTCGTAGGCTGCGGATGACCCTCTTGTGAACCTCCATCAACTGGGTCACGCCCTCTGTCTCGTCAAGGTCGTCTACCAAGGGCAAACGCAAACGATTGACTGACGTTCATATATAGATGGCCGTTTTTATGGAGATATGTTTTCTTGGCATGTGTCAGAACATACTATTATTACATCAATAACCGTAGCGGGGAACTTAGAAGAAGCCCTTAAGGTAGGCATGGGCATCCGTACAAAGGGGCAAATAGGGGGCACTTGCCCCTCTCTGGAAAAATGTTTGTTTGTTGATAAGTTTGGTAAATGTTCAGATTATTTGCGCTTACATGACCTGGTCGAAAAATACCAAAGTCCTTAAATGCTTGTAAACAATTATAGCGCATTTGCTAAAAAAATGTAACACTGGGCCAGGAACATTTTGTTTTTGCCCCTCTTGGAAAAATTTCTGCGGGCGCCCATGAAGGTAGGAATCGTAATTCCAGAGACTCATTCAAACAGCCGGACCAACGACAGAAAACGCGCGACGCCGTAACAAAGATGTAGGCGCGAAAGGAATCGTCAGCTGACCGTGGGCTGCAGAAGGAAGAGAGCGATGGCCAAGAACACCACAAGTGGAGTAGCAAACGTTCTTGCAAGTAAACAGGCGTCCTGCTCACTGAGTAAGCATCGCCAAACCGTCTTAAGGACAATTAACAACACAATGCCTGCAATCGTCTGCAATCGATCAGCTATTGACTGATATTGGTTATAATTTATATGTTAAATATTTTTATATTTAATCAAGATTTATAGTTAAATATCCACACTTCAAACACTAATATTAATGTTCATATTTATACTAAGATTGATACTCATACTTTTTAATCGTGTATTGAACCATAATAATATAATATTTACCTTCTGAGTCTTTATAATCACTGTTTCTGCTAAATGATAGCAAACGAGGACCAGAGATGTCGTTTAGGCTCAAACGACTCCTACATTTATAAACAAAATATATAATTATATCCACTTATTTATACAGACAGCCAGACGTAAGATTGTATGTGTATCTAAAATAACATATCCATAACAAAAAGTTGCAACTAGCAAACAACTAAACGACAGAATAATAATTAAGTATCGAAGCATTGATAGAATTACTAATTAGGTTATAAATCACAATCATGCTCGTAAATCTCAGTCTCAGTCTTCTCCATAGGTTAAGTAGTTTACGCAGGGGCGGCGATTCCGGGGGGGTCAAGGGAACAAGTCCCCCCCCACCTTTAACAGAAAGGGGACGCGTTGTCCACCCCACATTTTCTACCACCCTCTTTGGGTGTCCCCCCACCTGTCAAACGAGATCGCCGCCGAGTCTGCAGGATGCTCAAAAGTGTAGTGTCAGTCTTCTAATAAATAATGTGGCGTGAGTTTTCTGTTCTATCTGGCCCCCTTAGCAAACTCGGCACACTGAGCGCGTATACACCGTCGGATGACTTCCTCAAAACTTGCTTTTAATATATATATATATATAATATTAAAATATTTGGAATAATATTCAACGAATATGTTACTAAAATGAATGTTTTAATGGGTGTCGCTCACCTATCGCTTTCCACAGAGTCGATATCTCCTCGATCTTCTGACGATGGTGCTGCCACCTGCGCGTTGGGAGAGCAACTCCTGCGAAGTATGGTCCTCTTGAGGACCATTGGTGACGGAAGACCTGACGACGTCATCGCGTTGGCTGTTGACTGGTGAAGACCTTCCTTACGTCGCGTCGATAATCGACTCATAAACGAAGCGTTCTGCTTAAATTTCTGACTGTACATGAAGTCGGTAAGAAAGACAAAATAATAATTAGTTAAAATAACAATTACAATAATAATAATAATAATAATAATAATAATAATAATAATAATAATAATAATAATAATAATAATGATGATGATGATGATGATGATGATGATGACGACGACGATTACGACGACGATGAAGATACTGATAATGATAATAACGATAATGGTAGTGACAGTAGTCAGCATGATAACCATAACAGTAAAGATAGCGATAATAGCAGTTATGATAAGATAAAAATGATATTGATTATGTAATAATTTAATTTATTTTAATGAGGACAAGGTCGCAACGAAACGTGAATCTGAGACACGGATATGAGCTTTATTCTGTCGCTAGATGAAGATGCATTTAGATATCTAAATCCTTAAAAGCCAAAGAATATCAGTAGCTTTGTGTCGCTTTCTAAGGATATAAAATGAAGAGGAGAAATAGAAAGTAAGTAAGTAAGTAAGAATATTACTTATTAGACTACCAGCAAACGCACAGTAGCTTACAAAAGGTATAAACAATAGCATCAATTTTAAACAAGGTCATAGAACATTCATATCATCGTCATTATCGTCATCATCATCGTCATCATTGTCACCATAGTCCTCGTCGTCGTCGTCATCATCGCTATCATCATCGTCATCATCATCATCATCATCATCATCATCGTCGTCGTCATCATCATTGTCATCGTCATCATCATCAGCAGCAGCAGCATTATCAGCATCATCATCATCATCATCATCACTGCAATAATCTTCGCAATCCTCCTCATCACTATAATTATCTTCGCTATCCTCCTGATCCAATTCTTCTTCTTTCTCCTTCTCATCATCATCATCATCGTCATCATCATCGTCATCATCATCGTCATCAGCATCATCACAATGACTGAATCTTACGGTTGGATTGTCTTGCACGGTCGCAGGTGTGGCTTCCACGTGGCCACGGAAAGCGAATTCTCATCGGCGGCGTAGCATCGCCACAGAGACTGGATGAGCACAGCTGCTGGACCTTTGCGACGGATGAGGTGCTTCTGTCGCTGCTGTTGCTGGACCTTCAGGGCAAACCCTGACCCCAGGATGCCCTACCCAACGCACAATTAAATTAGATTTATATAGCGCCATCATTGAAAGCACTTCAGATAGAAGCACCTGACGCAAAGAAAATAACTTGGTCTTCATAAAGTATTGTAGCATAATTGTAGGGATCTGTCTGTCCATCTCTGTGTCTGTCTCTGCCTTTATCTCTGTGGGGCATTGAAGCAATGAAAATCAGAGCGCTATATAAGCCGACTATATATATATATATATATATATATATATATATATATATATATATATATAGAATTTCGGACAGTTGGCTCAACCGAGAGACGACTGGATACTAAGGATGTCTCAGAACAATGCTTTTATTGTTCATTATCAGTCTTACTTCAGCATGCAAGAAGCTGATAATTAAAATTTACATTCCTACTGACAATAACTAAAACTACTTTTTCATAGTAATTGTAATCAGTAATTGGAATTAAAAATTGAATAACTGAAAAAATTCTTGAAATTTGATATCGCCCTTATTCCAGCATCTTTTGCTCAGAAGTGCACACGCCTCGACGGTGCAATTGCAGTTGTGCTGCGGAGCAATTGTGAGCGACGGACTTGCTCAAGGTTCTTATACAGTGACTGACGCCTCGGACGAGGGTCGAACCCGCTCACTCAGCGTACACTAACCGATCAGCCACAGTGCCAGTAAGTAGTTAATTGTTTCTAAAGTAACTATTTATAGGTTACTATAGTTACTAATTCATTATTCCTATTTAGTACACTAGTTATCCTAATTTTGCAAAATGCTTTAGAATAGTAGCTATCCTATCCAACGCTATCGGTGAAGGAAAGGTCACGCCGCCGGGGAGCCAGTAGCAACGGATGGGTTTGACATATTTCGGTCAAGATGCAATTGACAGAGATAGCTATAATGAGATTGAAGATAATGCTAGCGATTGTGATTGGCAGGTTGACCGTTTCATGAGAGCTCCGACTACGCGACAGAGATAGTAATTGCAATCTACGAACTTTCACAGCGCCGCTCGAAAACCAGACCCAGGGCACCAGCTCATTGATGATAACCAGCATGGTTATTGGCATTTATAGCTAGGTCATCTTCAGGCTAGAGATTAGATAGACAGCTCAAGCCAAGACTGTAGTCTGGGATAAAGGAGCGCCACAAGTTAGATGTGTTGCCTCTGCTATGCCGGACTTTCGCGTTTCTCTCATTTTTATGTAGCCATAAACAGATGCAGAACCTGGACTAGAGAATACTTAGACGGTTTGCGTGATGTCTGCTACTGACTAGACACTACAGTAGTCTCGGGTGGAGCAGAGTAGTAGTAGTTCGTTGGAGCTACGTCTTAATTGTCTCTGTAGTGAAAACGCATTTGAAGGATCATAGGCTAAACGATGGATTAATGGACAATCGTGATGGTCATAACAATGAACGTAAAACGAACATATATTATAGGCATAAATGTCCAATTGTGGCCAGAAGCCACGTCCGCTAGAGGCATAAAATTCCGATGTATTCATCCGTCCAATCATCTTCCTTTTTTCCACCAATCCTTCAATCCAATCTATTATCTATTTATGCATCGATTTTTGCCTCGTTCCATAACTCTCTTCTATAGCACACATTTCTCAGAAGCGACTTGTATACATAAACAAGCATCAATATGGCGTGCATCACAAGACCTTGATCGTATTGGCGCCATATAAGTCTTTCAGTATGTGGATCGTGTACTTGCAGCTGGAAGAGCGAAGAAGGAGATGCCTAGGATGGCACATAAGGCAGCGATCAGCTTCCCATGCCACGTGATTGGCACCGTGTCTCCATAGCCAACAGTGCAAAGGGTTATCTGCCGAAGATAGAAAATCATCATCATCATCGTCGTCGTCATCGTCGTCATCATCGCCGTCGTCGTCGTCATCATCATCGTCATCATCATCATCATCACCCACCCATTCATCAGTCAATCCATCCATCCATCTATCCATCCATGTATCCATCCAACCATCCGTCGCCGACATCATCATTATCATAATTGTCAGCACTACCACCATTCTGTCATCATCATAGTCGTCGTCTTCTCATTATCAGCGTCGTCGTCGTCATCATCCACCACATATTGCTTCCTCTCCATCATCACCATTGCAAGCAAAGTCTTTATCATCCTTCTTGTCGGATGGTTTATTGACGACGTACCACTCCCCACCAGAGGGCGTCGGCGTAGGTGCCGAACTTCTTCGGATTCTTTTCCTTCTCGGCGAGATACATGAGAAACGAGGCGAAGATCAATCCGAGGAAGCCGATGTACAACGTCGTAAACAGCTCCTGACGAAGCAAGGAAAGTAGACCGCTTTACCATCTAATGTCACCTGTACCATCACTACTACCACCACCAGCGCACCACCATCGTAACCTCTACCACCTCCACCATCCTCTACCACCACGAACTTTATCACCTCCAACACCAATATGGACGCCATCGCGACCCCTCTCATCGCTACCACTTTCTCAATCCCGACCATCATCACTACTACCACTGTTATTATCTCTCTTCCTCCTTTTTCCTCCTCCTCCTTCATCTTCCACCTTCATCTTCTTCGTCGTTCCTTTGTTCCTCCCTCCTCCACAGGCTTCTTCTTCCCCATTCTCCTCCACCCTTCTTCCTCATTCCTCATCGTCCTTAGTGCTTCATTGCAGCCGTAGTTAAGTATGTAATTACGGTCGTTTCTTAATGACAATGCGGATCATAACCTATTAGCTCTCAGTTCCATCGGTCTCACTCCTCCCAGCCATCAAGGCATCAACCCTCTTTTAACATCCGACATAGATGATCGACGGGGTGAATTCCCCTCTGTCGGTTGTGGTGGGGATAGTGACCCTAGTGAGCCCCACTGCATACCTGTCGGTGGGCCCAGATGACGGACCCAAGCAGCTTCCAGGACCCTCCACGGCGGTCAACGCGGACCATCCGAAGGATCTGGAAGAAGCGGAGACCACGAAGGGCAGAGGTGGCAAACACCCTTCCACCGCCAGATCCAAGGCACAGAATGACGACGCTCGCACCAACCACTACCATATCTACAACGTAATGCATCACAATCGGGTCCAATCGATCAATAAATACTGTACATGGGTCCTATTGCAAGGGGCCAAGGACCAATATGCACAGGACTGGAAAGTCCGTATGTAAGGCTATATTTAAGGCTGTAAATTTTTCGCGCTCGAAAATTGAAAAATTTGTGGTCAATTCGCGCCAAAAAAACACAAAATTCGCGGCATATTCGCTGTCAAATGTGTAACACAATAAAATGTCAATAATTGCGTATAATCAACGATCATTCATGCCAATAATAGTGGGTGTTGTTGCCATGATGTCTGCTTTGAAAACACAGCTGAAAGAGCAGGTTGCAATCTTTCCCTTTTCGCTTTGACACTATCGATGTCCTGCGCTTTGCGCATGTGAACGGTCCTCATTTAGGTGCTTAGAGCAGCTGACCCTCCGCTTAAATTCGACGGGCACATTTATTGCATGTTCTGCAAAATAGTAGATCGTCGCTCATCTGAAACGTACCGGGCTTAAACTGAACGTCTTCCTCTAGCCACCGAATATTTTCGCACACGAAGTCATAAATAATGTTTAAAACCTTTGCCTTTAGCCCTTTACCACGTCAAAAACACAAGCGGCACGAAAAATACAGCCTAATTCGTGGCATTCGCAGCAAAACGTTAAAATTCGCGGTAGTATCCAAAGTTCGCGAATTTTGCGAATCCCGCGATGACCGCGAAAAATTTACAGCCCTAGCTATGTTCCTTCGTAGGCTTATCATTAGTTTTTGGGCGATAATCAGGAGCATGAATTGTTCACATTTTTTGCATAATAGGCTGATTCGTTAACTTTTAGTTATGAATGTAAATTCACGAATAACTATGCCAGCAAAATAAGAAATGTCTTTAGAGTTTTAAGACATCATATTTTCAAATAAAAACGAAATTTTATTTGGGGCGATATAATTATATGTTTGATAGTAAAACGTGTTCACGGAAATTTGACAAGTAACCATTCTTATCCTGATTCCTTGAACTCTACATATTTATTATTAAATAAATTGATCAACTAACTATCAGGTTATCAACAAATCAATCCACCATTCAATTCTAAAAACTGCCAATCAATAAAATTGTCAAGTAAATGAACCAATCACTCAGTCAGCCAATCAACGCATCATATCCTCCAATCAGCAACTGGTTCATATAGAGGTCGTGACCTTACCCACAATGCACACCGGTCGTCGCATGAATTCAAGTCTTCCGGTCAGTCGTTGGTAACGAGAGCGACACCCAGCGGACCAGATGCGAACGACGAACTCACCAACAAACCAGACGACCACAAACAGCTCCTGGGAAAAGAAACACAGCGGATTATGGTGACAGTCAATGACAGCGCCTGGGAAACGAAGCAAAGCGGATCGTGGTGAAGGGCAACGAAATCTCATGGGAAAAGAAACACAGCAGATCATGGTGAAGGTAAATGATAGAAGCTGGGAAAAGTAACACAGCGGATCATGGCGAAGGTCAATGAAAGCGCCTGGGAAACGAAGCGTCAGCGACCGGGAAAAATAAATGAAAGCTGGTGCGACAATAAAAAAAGTCACTATGACTATTCCCATATATATGAGAAATCCTTGGCAAAGCAGACAAAGCGCTCGTGACATATTATATCAGTGACAGCTCTTCTGCAATGACGTACAAAAAGCGTTTACTTTTTCCTTCTATGTAATGCATTGCACCTTTTCATACATACATACATATGCATACATTTAAAAAACTCACAACTATGCAATACATATAAAAATATATATTGTGTGTATATGTGTGTGTATGTGTGTGAGATAGATAGATATGGAGAGAGTGTGTGTGTTTGTGTGTGCTTCTGTGTTGTTGGTGTGTGTGGGCGCGCTTGCGTGCATATAAACGTGCAAAAATACACCAACACATGGAATACACGGTGCGTGTTCATTGCAAATTGATTATGTTCTAACAATCCAACAACATTGTAAAATTCGAATGTGTCCGGAAATGTCTACTTGCAGCAGATTTTCAATACTGACTGTTTATCTGTATACAGATAATGGTATACATAAGCATACACTTGTATATACACCTCTCGTACATAATACTTACGTTTAATTAGTATTTAAGTCCCCGAGGGATTATGCGTACCTTGGGGCAAAACATCTTATGCATATATATATATATATATATATATATAAGAATGCGCCTTAGGATAAACGTGTATATGTGTATAAATCTTTGGCTAAACACCGTGGGCAGTTAATCGAGTCCACAGCGCCGTATCTCGAAGAGAATGAACAGAAGGAAGCGAAGAAGCCAATGGCGGATTAGAAGGAGGGGCGCTTTTTATGACTGTCTTGTATTATAGGGGAGGAAGGGGTAGGATCGTGCTCGGCTGTTGCATAGCTGGGGGCAGTCGCCATTCGCCGAGTGACCGTCTGAAGAATGCCGACCGCTGGCTGGGCTTCAGTTGGTCAGTCTGGCGGATGCATTGCAACGTCCGCGGTGAATATATTGATAGCCCACGGCAGCGTAATTACATACTTACTTACGGTTGCGGTGACGCACAATGGGGGAAGAGGCAGGAGGAAGAAGAGAGGAGGAAGAAGGGGGATGAATGGAGGAGGATGAAGATGGAGGTGGAAGAGGAAGATGGGGAAGAGGGAAGAAGAAGAAGTGGGAGGAGAAGGGAGGAGGAGACAAATAGATGACGGGGAAAAGGATAAGAAGAAAAAGGAGAAGGAGAGAAAGAGAAGTGAAAAGGAGACGAAGAAGAGGAGTAAAACAAGGAAGGAAGAGAAAGAGAAATAGAAACAAGGCAAAGGAGAGAAGGAAGAAGGCAAAAATGGAGGAGGTGAAAAGGAGAAGGTGAAAACAGAAGGCGGGTTTAAAAGATGAGAGGACCAAAAGGAGGCCAAGAGAAAGGAAGTAGGCAAAACGAAAGAGCAAAAAATATAAAAGATTTAGGACGAATAAAAGGAGGAGGTGAAAAGGAGAAGAAGGAAAGAGGAAGAGGAGGAAAATGAAAGGAAGACAAAAGAAGGAGGAAAAATAAGAGATAGAGATCGAGGAGGTAAACAAATTGGATGAAGTCTAATTTCTATAGAAGGATGAACAGGAGAAGCGAAAGAAAGAAGAGGCCTGGAGGAAGACCTGGAAGAGTAGTCGAAACATGGAGAAGATGGGGAAGAGCAAGAAAATGTAAGAAGAATAGGAGGAAGAATAGACGGAGAATTGTGAGGAGGAAGAGAAAGAGAATGATAGATCACGTGTCCTTGGTGCATCTTCTTTCTGCTTCTACATGCCAATGACGATCATCTGAGGACTGACCCTGACGAAATAAACTAATAATCACGTATCGTATATAGAATACAAATATTGGTTTTAAATAGATATTCATCTTTCATAAGATGTATTTGCATTTTCACACAAAGCATGCACTTAAGCATGAATCGATGTGCTAAAGCATATAATGACATATAAACGTATAAGGCCTAATATTGCGAAATGCCTATGTTTTGCACTTAGACATAGGCCCACACAATAGATAGGATCCTATTGAAGACAGAGAACCACATGCGTAGGCCTATACGCAGACAGGGAGACAGAAAATAGAAACGAAGAGGAGGATAGAAGGAAGAATGTAAAAAATGGGGAAGTGAAAAAGGAGAATGTGAAAACAAAAGGCGGATTAAAATGATGGAAGGACCAAAAGGAAGACATGAGAAAGGAAGTAGGTAAAACGAAAGAGTAAAAGAAGAAGAAATGATTTAGGGCGAATAAAAGAAGAATAAGATATAGGAAGGAAGCGAAAAGGAGAAGAAGGAAAGAGGAAGCAGACAATTAAAAGAAGACAAAAGAAGGAAACACCTACACATAGAAAGACGTAGATAGACACCTCGGATTTTAATCTGACACCGGAACAAACAGCACACCCTTGATTTTCATATAGCGCATGAAGTTATATAAACTGATCTTCAATTTGCGGGCACACAGGACTAATTGGAGATTTGCATTATATTACCCCATTAATGCATAGCGTCCTTTTGTAAGGATACCACACTTTTCACAATATTAGAATGGAATTTACCAGTGCCCTGTAACACATAGCGTCCTTTTTAAAGGACACTTTTATTTTTCATTTCTTTTCACGAAAAACATTGTTTTAGCACTTGATCTCTTATTTTTTAGTCTGAAGACATATGGTAACAAAAAGCACCGTGGAAAAATTCATGCATTAATGGGCTACAGTAGGCATTTCACTGACCGTGTGCTGAATAATTTCACCGGATTTTTATCTTTGTGAAGTACTTCCCCAGAGAACGTCAAAGAGATTGCGCAGGCAGTCAAGTAGCCTTGGTGCGCAGGAATGAATAATCCCATTAAATTACTTCCGCATAGTGTTTGTAGAAGACAACTGATATCGGAATACTGACCAGATAGTAAAGAATCGTTCCTGCGATTTCTTCGTACTGTTCGATGGTGGAGAAAACGCTCAACACGAGACACATGAAGACCATGAGGAATCTAAAAAAGTACCACATTCAAATTTATCCCCTTTACAAGTCCCATTGATTGAATTATTTATAAATTTAGTTTCCTGAATCAATCGTTCGTCTGTGTTCGTTTCTTCTTTTTTCAGTCAATCATTCGTGCGTTAATCATTTTATTTGATTTCGTTTTTATGGTCGGCCGGAATTACATTAAACAAGTAGTAAGAAAGTAATAAAACCTTGATCATCATCATCGTTAGGCCTACCCTCAACACAATAATTGTAGTTATTATTAATGTATAAATTTCCCAGGAAGTTCATATTGCAAAGATTAAGGATACCTTGTTCTGGGATGGCTATTGGCTATAGTCATTGCGAATGAGTTTGTTTTTATTGAAGGATAGAGGGCGGGTCGCCCAGCGGTCTAATTAGACAGGTGTGTAACAGGTAAACACATAAGGCGCTACAAGCCAGGCAGCGGTGATTTGATGGACTTACTATAATCCTCAAATCAATACAATGCAATACAATGCGGTGTGATTCCTAAGGTGGAGTTTGGGAAACTGGGCTAAAAATGTCACTGCCTAAACCTGGACAGCATAACGGGATTAACAGGGAATAAAACACTGTAAAAGGTTATTATGTTTGTGAATTATTATGAAATATTGTGTTGTGGTGTATTCAAATATTTGCATAGCGCCTCCATTAGAGCGTGCAAAGCCCGCCAGAAGAAGGCTTCAAGAAGCAGATGGGAGATCCTTAAGTCTTTAAGAGGTTTTTAGAGGCTGAAGCAGAATATCTTGATCGACCAAATAGAATGCTGATGAGACATCATTACGAGTCAGAAGAGTGACTTCAGACCCATCAACACCAAAATAGATCTCATAATAATAATAATAAGCTTATAGGAAAAAGAGGGCATTGCCAATGTGCAATGGTGAGCCCTAAAATCAAACTGGTTGGTAGGAAGGAGACCAGATTGGCCATTATAAGGGAAGAAAAATGGCGAGACAAGACGTTTTTTGTTATTTATTATAAAGAAATATTGGGGACATAAATGCTGCTCGTTCCCCAAAATGAAATTTCTGGGGAACCGTTCCCTTCTGCTCCCTAAGTCTCAGCCTCTGTGTGATACAATGGAATGTAAAGCTACATCAGTAAGTAAAGTACAACACATGCAGATAGATTTAACTTCTGTGCTTTATAAATCTTCTTATATTAATAGTACTTGACAAAGTAATAAATTACAATAAAATTTGACGCCACATTATGGGCCCTTATTACAGTGTAATACCACATTATTTTTAAAATTTATTTTATTTCATTTTATTCTAAAACTTAATATCGCTCTTCTTCCAACATCTTTGCTCAATTGCAGTTGTACTGCAGATTGATTGTGCGCGAACTACTTGCTCAAGGTTCCTACATAGTGACTCCCCGGATGAGGGTTCGAACCCGCTCCCTCAGCGCATACTGGCCGACCGCTCTAACCAATCGGCCACCATGCCACACACACCATGAGACAGAGAGCAAAACAATATATATAACGCAATACAAACTCCCTACTCATATGATTTTAATCTCGAACATATCGAGTTCTCGAAGCAAGTAATCGGTCACAATTGACAGCCTCTAGATTGTCCTTCAGAGATACTCGGTTTCTTAATCGATCGAAAATCCAACTACTCCGAAATTTCCTCACCTGTCGACTTTCGCGCAAACCTTGCAACGAAGTGCAATTCACAGATACCTTGAATACTAATTAGATGGTGGACTCAGCAGTACAGCACTGACTCAGCGTCAGATGTATTAGGTTGCAAACCCAATACCATAACGCACTTCGCCGGCGTGTGCATGAATAGGAACTGCCTGTCAAGGACGACATGAACTTCATATATCTAGAGGTCTGTATAAGCTCAAGAATCGTCCAAAGGGACAAGCTGACAGTCCAGTAATCCGAACTTTAGGGAAGTACTTCTATTTCTATCAAATCAATTAAAATTACTCTGTAAGCCACGATGCGATTTGTCATCTGGCAGGTATTTTACTACAATAAACAAATATTATCATCGTCGTCGTCGTCGTTATCAACATCATCATCATCATCATCATCATCATCATCATCATCATCATCATCATCATCATCATCATCATCATCATCATCATCATCATCATCATCATCATCATCATCATCATCATCATCAAGTTTCGAGTAGTAACCATACGGAGGATGGCAGATGAGGACTCGGTTTGGCAAAATACGAATTTATACGATTCGTCAGCCTACTGACGACAAATGCTGAAATTTACCATGGCGATGTCACTTGACGGTTCTCTAACAGCACCGTTATGTACTCAACGAGTAATTCTGAAGAACGTTTTATTTTATGTGAACAAGTTTATGACACAGTATGTTATGCTCCACGTATTTCGATCAGCGTTCACTCGCAACGTTTTTGTGATGACGGTTTACAGCGAATAATCGTATTTATCAATGTCAAAGCTCTCGTTATGAATAGCAGTATCATCAATATCCGTGTCCAGATTTTCCATCGGATATATATATATATATATATATATATATATATATATCCGTCAATTATAGACATTAGGCATAAACTCCTCCGCTGCACGAACTCAGGCAGTGCCAGTCCCATGCCTGGATAAAGGAGGAGGGCGATGCTAATGTTCTTTTCTCTACTACACAGTGTCATTAAACTGCCACAACCACCACTATCACCACATTAGGCATAGGCTATATTATAATCACACCTATAATCGATATCGCCATACTCCCAAAGTTCAGAAGTGCATACGAAGTCTAATATAAATTAAACGAGAATGATTTGTGAATTTCGATGGCGCTCAGCAATTGTGACCGAAAGATTTCTTGCTCAAGGTCCATGTAATCCCGTATATATATATATGTATATTATATATATTATAACCATAACCATAATGTTCATTGGTCCCAAAAAACATTACAAGATAAATCAGAGAAAACATAAACATAGTCACAATCGTATTGGGAACAAGGGAACAGAAAACCCTAAATGTACAAATTGTCCCGCTAATCGGGTCATCCATTTGAGATACGATAACGTACAGACGGGTGGTTTAATATAATGACATAAAAAATTAGCCGTTGAACTTAACTAGTTAACTAAGTAGACAAGTAGAAGGAAGAGAGAAAGAGGTACATTTAAATGCCAGGTGCTATACGTTATTATTTAGCAATCATCAATCAGATAAACGCGTAGACTGTTTGAATGCACATATATTAGGCTTTTGGCGTAGGATTATTGACAAACTATTCCAGATTGTTGGTCCAGTATATTTAATGGGAAATTTTCTGGTGTTTGTGCGGGCAAAAGTAGGCCAATAAGTGTTGGTATTGGAGGTTCGAAGCGCATACGGATTAATTTGTGATGAGTGAGTAAAGTAATCGGAAAAGATAGACGGAAGCAGATTCTTATGATGTTTAAACATCAGCTCGGCAGTTTGGAAGGTTACTAATTGGTCAACTTTGAGAATCTTGGTTTTCTTAAAAACGAGGTCATTTGAGAGAGAATAACCCAAAGCATTTACCAAACGCATTGCTCTTTTCTGAAGTACGACTAGCCTTGACAATCTTGTGGGCTAATTAGAGGCCCGAATTAGTGTACAATAAGAGAAACAAGGATGGATCAATGTATAATATAAATTCAAACGGACTTGCTTGTTTAATAAATGAGTTATTCTGGATAGGATACCTAATTATAAGGGCTAGTGGCGAGGCAATGAGATTTAGTATGGGAGTAATTAGGCTAGGGTTGAGGTCATCCGGTCCCGAGTTGTTGGTGATTTTAAGTGAGTGACTTACGCTGACAAGTTCATCAGGGTCCACGTGTATGGCGGATTTTAAAACGGTTGTAACGTTAGTCCAGCTTTGGGCCCAAAGACAGACTTCGTAGGCTGATTTTTGAGACTACGGGAAAATGGCGTGTATGAATGATCCGTTGGTCCCAAACTTGCTAGTCAGAGACTTGGATGGGCGTGGGAAAACCCAGCATCAATGACTCGCGCGATTATGGCTAGTTGCGCATGCGCAAGCTATTAGTAGACCATTTTTGGACTTGATATGGCAAAGAAAGTTTATTATGCTCATTGTTTTAATTGACAGATTTTGTTAAAACACAAATGTCACTGTTATCGCAATAATACTACTCCGCAAAAATTACTATGCATAGATTACGATAGCCTTACTCAACTATTATTTAACTTGCATGTGGGAAAAGTTAGTTTGACCATTGCAAGCTTCAGGCCGTGTGTTCGGCGATGCGATGTATACACCAGTGTTAAAACTCCCGAGTAAACGAAGATCACCGTTATAATTATCATTTTGTGACGGCGAAAACGTAGAAAATAATTGAGTTTATCGTCCGACAATAGCAGAGTGAACAATGATCTCTCTTAAACCCTCCTTGAAGTCGGAAAATTCGACGAATTGGGCCAATCGAGACGGCGGCCGCCATTTTACTTCACTAAGCCTGACTAGTAGATTTTTTACGTCTGCCTGCCAGATGGACTAGCGCTAGTCGGGTTTTAGAGGACTTAGACGTCTCCAAGAATCCTCATACAGGTCAGAACAGGCGGGCTAAGGTATTTGTCAATTGTATTAGGTGATAGAGGTATCTTATCCACAAGGTCCTGTGCCATACCAGTGAAATAATTATTAAATCTGTCCGCTATTAGTGCTCCATTCGTAATTTCAACTTCATTATAAGTCAAGCTTTTAATAATATGTTCAGGAGGTTTGACCCTCAAAATAGTTTTGATTACTTTCCTGGTTTGTTTTATGTTGTTGCTATATTTCATAAACTCAACACAGTAAAAATTTTGTTCGGCTTTTTTCCGTAGGCATTTGAATTTGTTCCTAAATTTTGTGAATTTTTCCTTAGTCAATGTTGTGGGATTTTTTAATAAAGTTTTAATACAGTTTGTCCTTAGTTTTGCAGGATTTCAAAAGGGCAGGCGTATATTTAAAAAAAGTATATATATATATATATATATATATATATACAGACTGCGTTATACAGGGCGACCGCTCTAACCAATCGGTCACTGTTCCAAGGAACAAAAGAACGAACAGCAAAGTGTCTGGTAGTCATGAGACGCCGTAAATGGCAACCAAAAACGAGAGACGGTGTCTAGTTTCCGAATCTACAATTCCCAGATGAGGATAAAAGAGGCTGCGACTCCTTAGGAAGAAGATGTCAGATTGTCATGAGGTTCTACAGAGAAATATACTGTTAATGTATGTATACAGTCACACGGTGACTGAATTGTCGGGGTGGGGGGGGGGTTGGGAATATTCAAACCCCAGCCAATTTTTCAACCCATAGATAAGTTAATTCTAAAAAATTATCTTGGGTGGTGGTCAAGAAAACCCCCAGATCAGCTTTCAGTGGCTTAATGTAGCTTAATACAGCTAAGAACCAAGTTCGTGTATACTGAAAATCCACAGTTACCTTCTACAAGTACATTTCAGCCCGTATACCGGTTTCAGGTTCGTATAAATTCTGGTCGGGAAAGCGAAAAATGTTCAACCGCCCTCGTTCAAATCTGACAATTCAAACCCTGCGTCACACAGGTATTAATCAAGAAAACGTGATATCTCAATCCACTTTCGGGAAACCCATATGTGTTAAATCATTCTGATAATTATAATCAACCAAATAGTTGCCTTGGTTTAGAGAAATATTGTCACTCCTCATTTTGCTGGCCATTTTTCTTGAAATCTCTAGGTGTGGCCAGCTGGCAACTAATTCAACGCAGACATGGAAACTGGAAAAACGAAAAACCTCGGAACAGAAGCAATTGTTCAACGGTGATGGATTTATTCCACGTCCTCACAATCGTAGCAGGCAATCAAACAAAGCTATAATTAACGTCTTAAAAATAGTGCTGTCGCTTCTTTATGCAACTAAATTGCGTGCCTCAGTACGTCTTCATTTTGATGGACTCGGACTCGAGCAATTCTGGACTCGATTAAATCATTGTCGTTGTGAATACGTTTTTATCTTATACCACGCAAAGCAACCTGTAATTTTGTTGCTTGTGACTAACGTTTAAGTTATCGTTGCAGTTTAATAACAAGTTCGCTCACCAAAGAGTTAGATGGAATGGTGGATCAGTTTGCTCGTTTGACAAGAAGTGTGAAAATTTACAGTAACGCCAATAGAACTCGTCATCGGAACCTCGACATTCAATAGCTTGCGTGTAACAGTGAAGTGAACAAACCATGTTTCGTTCTTCCCTTAACAAATCAGGCACAACAATGCTTCCTTTCTCTTGAGTTATTGCACCAGCCATATTGTTATAGCAGTTAAAGTCAAATCGGTTCGAAATTCGCAGGATTAATGAGCCGATGTAGGAAAGTGAAATTGTCGGGTTCAGTCCTCCAGAAACTTACCCACCCACAATTACCTGACCTGATCATCGACACATCAACTTAGCTCGACTGCACTGAGGCGAACAACATTCTAATTAATATTCTATATATGAATGTAGCGCAATAGCGTCCAACTGTTCCCGGATATACGGATATATATATAGAATATTATATATATATATAGAATATTATATATATATATCTTTCAGCGGTTACTGGGTGCGCAAGAGTTAGAGGTCTAAGCCACCCAGGCTTCGCCAACGTCTGTCTCCGGACAGAAAGAATCAGAAAGACGTATTGATAATAGATGGACAAAAGAGTCGGCCAAACAGATGGATAGAAGAAGAGACAGACAGACGGACAGAGACAGAGATCGGTACAGAGAAGTAGTAGAAATGAAGAAGATAAATACACAGACAACAGTTAAACAGAAGCAGAGAGAGAGAGAGAGAGACGGACTAGTCTGACTGACTGACCGATCGACCGACTGACTGATTGACTCATTCACTCACTCACTCTCTCACTCATTCTTTCAACTACCAACCTGCCCGCCCACTCACCCACCCGCCAGCCCGTCCGTTGACACACTCACTCGCTCACTCACTCATTCACTCCCTCACTCACTTACTTACTTGCTCATTCACTCAATCAATCACTCATTGGCTGGTACACTTATTCATCAAGTCACTCGCTCGCTCACTCACTCACTCACTCTGTCACTCACTCACTCACTAATTCACTAACTCGCTAACTCACTCACAAACCCACCCACCCCTCACTGTCACATGCACTCATTCATCAATTCATTGTGAGATGAATTCATCCATCAGTCATTCATTCTTTGAATCTTCCCTTCCTCGCTCACTCATTCACTTCCTCCCTTCCTTCCTTCACTCATTCATTCATCTACATGTATGTAGCTATCCATCCGTCATCCGTCATCCACCCAACCATCCATCAGTTACTCAATAATTAACTCATTCATTGTTTGTTTCATGCCTCATTCCTATCTCCCTTCGATTCCTCCCTTCTGCCATCAATCAATCAATCAATCAATCAATCAATCAATCAATCAATCAATCAATCAATCATTCATTCATTCATTCATTCATTCATTCATTCATTCATTCGTTCATTCCTTCAGACATCTCTTCGCTCAACATTTCCTCCGTCCATGTATGGCGCCCTCTATCGCTTCTTCGGCGTGTCAATAGAAACGCCACTCAGTCTCGTCGTGACGATGACTTCCTCGAAACGCTGTCGTGTCGCCATGGCAACCGAGGAAGACAGAGACCATCGAACGGTTATAGGTGAGCGGTGGCGCCTCGAGCACGCACGGCCGCCATCTTGGTGCATCAAAATACGCAAACGCACGAAGACGGACAGCAGAACGTCGCAAGGAGTGGATGTCGCAAACCGAGGCGTCTCAGGAGTGTCCCTAGGTTTTTGCGCTACAAAAATGACCCTTTTTATTGGTCGCATGGCGTGAGGTAAGATCGGGTCAGATGGGGTAAAGTAGGCAGAGTATTGCATGACAAGTGCAAGTTTGCAGAGCTCTTTACGAAGTAAAAATGGCGCCAAATCAAAACACCCTTTCCCAAAAAACATGCGTACGCTGTCATACATGCATACAGGAAGAATACATTCACATGTTTCACGTACGTTTATTCTAGTGCCCGTGACCTGGGTGTCACATTTGATTCCTTCCTCGCGTTCGCGGAACACATTGGGCCTGTCTAACCTGACTGTGCCTAAAATACAACAGCACGCACCGGAAAACCCCATTTTAGTTTATGTAGTCTTTCAAACTTATCTGTCTCGATCGGATAAATTTCGACAGGCAAACAAGAACAGGCAATAAGTAGTTAAAGGGCGAGAACAAGCGTTCGCCCGAATTTAAAATTCCCGAAACCAAAATAATGGTAAGGACAAGAAACATTCGTAATACAGCAGTTGAAAGAATCACATATAAATAGGCATTTACAAACACAATGGAAAGTAACGATTGACCGAATCTTATATTAAAAAGGCAATAGAACGTACAGCATGCAGAAACCGGTTTTAAGTGGTAAATGGAGAATATCAGACCTCTGAGTCTCACCGTCGGACAACCGATAAGCAAGAAGACAAAGCAGAAGCGATTCCTATTCGAGTAAACTGAAATAAAAGCTAGGATTGAGACGTTGATTAGGAAGCAAATAAAGCGACGTTTGTATTCATTGAGTTGAGGTCGTTTAAGATGGGATGGTTCTGCAACTGCGTCGGACTGTCTAAGCTACGCAACCATCAGCCAGAGCTGAGGGATTACTATGAAAGGTCCCACCTGTTGGCTGCCCACACAAATGTCGTCATCCTTTGTGACGGTCTGCAGAATGCGAACGGTATGTATACATGCATATATATAATGAATATATATATGTGTGTGTACACTGTATATATATAATATTATATATATATATATAATACACTAGAAATGCCTATCTACAGCTTGATTAGAAAATATACCCTTGTGTATAACCTTTAATAAAAGCGTGCATAGAATCAAGTAACAGGAAGCAATAAAACGTATTCGCTGATGTGGTTATGTATAGTATATGTAATCGTAGTCGTAAATTTCTGAAGCGCTATTCTAAAGCTATACGCAGAGCACAAGCTTATTTACGAGCGTTGCGCCATTTCAGGGATCGATGATGCACAGTGTTGTAACACGCATGCAAGTAGACATTGTTTGGGGACGTACATGTACGTGTATAGCTCCCCAATACTTCCAAGTTTGAACCCAGCAGCGCCCTCTGTTGTTATTAAGTTTATTTCTTCTTGAACTAAAGCCGCCTGTAATTTTCGTTTCTAACAGTTTCACCGGTTCCTTGCATGAATGGTCTCATTCGATCGTCCACAGGTCTCCATCCTAATAGTGTGTGTGTGTGTGTGTATGTGTGTGACCTAATCTTAGGATATCCAGTTTCAATTGGGAGTACTGCTGGACTGGTTGCCCTTGAGAAACGCAATGAGTCATTGATCCTAACGAGTGTACCTCCTTGTCTCTAGGATGACTGTTCCATCTTGTCTTGTGGAGTAAAGCGTTCCCATATCTTTCATCTCCAGACACAGAGTTTGGCTCATGGTCACCTGCAGGTACGCCAACCTAAACTTTCGCTGTCCAGCCTAGAGGACTTACTAACGTCGACCCATATGTCTCTAAGCTGCCTTGCAAAATGCGTGACATATGACTTTCAGGGATTTGGAAATCCTCAGCTCTAAATTTCTACCTTCTCCTGGCGACCGACTATTTGCGCTTCAGATTCACATTTCGATGTGACCCTGCAGCACGCGTTTAGATTTAACTAATAAATAAACAAATAATAATAAAATGCTATGGTTCTAAATCGTCTTCTAATTTGTCTGAACCATTCGATTCGATCGTAGTAATTTGTTGGCACTTGTTTCGTCCGAAGCATCTCGATCTACTGTCCATTATCATTATGTGGCGCCAGAATATCTACGACTGCAATTGCAATTATGTATATATTGAATGTATCTTTGTAGTCTTGTATGTATACATGTATTCACGCACCTGTGTATGAATACATGCGTCTATGGATCTGCACGCACACTTATTTGAAATATGGTAGCCACGTGACAGTGGAGTTAAGATGGTGAGGCTGCTGGTGCAGATAGATTGAGGATGTTAAATAACTACACGGCGCTATATAAGCGTGCAGAATCAATCATTTGGCGAAAGAGATAAGGATTGAACTGATGTCTTAACGACCGAGTCAGAAACTAATTTGATTAGTCGACGAATTTGATTAGGAGTGGCGACTTAGAGGTGGAACAGCAGATACGTTTTCGTCCGTCTGGGGGCACTTAATCTCGCCGCCTGTCTGATGCCAGCCACATCCGCTCCCTGACCGGAAGTGAGGATATAGCCTCGACCTTTAAAGGATTTATCGGTCGTCCAGATAGACGAAACGACGAGAGAGCATTGATGCCCGCTCCTCTACCAAAGCAACCGGACGTATATGCATAATAGCCCTAAGACAGGTTGTATACATATTACCCCTAAGACAGGGTATATGCATTAAGACAGGGTGTATGCATAATTATACTCTTAATTGGTACCAAGAGCATTGAACAGCTAACACAACTAGTTTACAGCAAGGCATTTCAAGGAGTCATGTTTCGAAAGTGTTTCAAATCATGGCGTCATTTTCGAATTGAATCGAATACTGCCGACGGATTCTTTTTGGAATCGAATATCGAAGTTACGCAGCTCCCTAGACCAGTGGCGCTGTAACCTAGTAACCAAACGTGGTCAATTTATAAGAACTCATGTCGTTGCCGTTGACATGGCGGCCAGTGGACAATTCAAAAATAGCCCAAATGTGGCGAGGTCGCGATGACGAATTTTCAGCAGCGAGCGCACATTGAAAAGTAGCCCAACTCCCGCTTTTAGTAACGACCCGGCAGTGATGGCATAGGACGCGTCCATCTTATATTGCAGCGCCAATATAATGCGTTAGTGCAATTCAACGCATGCTCAGCTGATACCCGAGGAGCTAGGTCATGCCGCTTGGTGTTGGGGGCGAACAACTTGTCCTTGTTTGACACGGAGTCGAGAGCACGAACGTGTAATCACTGACCTAACGCGTTACCGATTGATCAAATGTGCCTCACTCATGACAGGTATTGTTAACATAATTATTATTGGACATTGAAATAGCGACGCATGTCGCGAATATTAGTCATCCAGAGGTGCTCTCTACCAGTAGCGTCGCAAGTTGGCGGGGGGGGGGGAGCGCGCAAAAGTCCCTAATGATTAGGGGGTCTGGGGAGCGTCGTAAGCTCCTCAGCGGAGTCTGGGGCTCCGCCCCAGGAGCCTGCGAAATTTTAAACATTTGATGCCCAATCGAGTGCATTTTGGGCTCTTGTCTACTTCATATTTTTTAAAAACATTATTTCGAAGTAGAATTACCTGAATCATCTCGATTTTTGTCAAACTTTGACTACATTATATGCAAAGGACCTCAATTGTGAAATGTCAAAATACGTAGGGTACCCCCCCCCCAATATAAAAACTCCTCGGATTTGAATGAAACTCATGACCCAGCCTGGGGGTGGGCAGCTGCCCTCCTTGCCCCACCGTGGCGACGCTAATGCTCTCTACGTCAAGCGATATTATGTTCAGTGTCGATAACAGCTTATTAGAAATAATTGTCAGTCCATGTGAGATTAACGTTCAATAGAAAACCCAGTTTATTTAAGTTGTTGCCTATCTTTGAAATTAAAAAGTTCTATAGTGAAGGCAATTACATTCCCATCCGCTGGCGCAGAAATGCTGAGCTCTGTAATAATTTGCGGTCAGTTTACATTTATATAGTTGCAACATCATGCGACTAAACAATAATTGTTATTTATTAATAATGACCATTTTGCATTCATGCACACATCATACTGTTGACCTCGGTTACCAAAAGACAAGTTACAATCGACATTTGCGCATATGAATTTTCAGTAGTCAACTGCATGAGCTAAATGGTATAATGGATTAAATTGACCAATTTTTTAGTAAAAACTAACATCCAACATTTGCTTTGAATAAGCTGTTTACTAGAAAAGGCTGAAAACTCGTGTTATTGATCTATGCCTAACTGCTTGCATTAGCACTTCCTTTTAATCAATCTGCCACGTCACCACGTGACGGGTGATGTGCATGGCTGTCGATTCCTGTAATAATTTGTCATCATCCATTCATACTGTAGGCTACTTACAATCATACTGCGGTGTGTCAGTTTGAAATTAGACGAAGATGTATTTGCTTTAGCTCGTAATTTTTTTCTTGTCACCTAACAACGTGTAGAGCTTGTATTATAGACTAGCCTTAAGCCCAGCTTTGCTTGAGGCTTTATTTTTAACTCAGCGGAAATTGTTTTCGCTTAGAGGTACCTCCTCGCGAGTGTTCCATTTGGAGGCCTCTGAGTGGAGCCGCGGTTGTATAACTAACCCGCCTGATTTGCAAATTAAAATTACACAGCCTTGAAATGATGCGAATGCAAATGGAAGTTGTTTTTATACCGAATAGGGTCGTATTTTGCAATCCAAAAACAAAAATGTCTAAATAACGTAATATAAAGTAACTTGTGTGATTGAAACAATCACGTCGACCTAGAAATTCGCAAAAGAACGCTTTAAAAAATTTCTTATCCATTCTTGAGCATTTGATATGATATAAAGAAACATTTCCCGCTTCACTGTTCAGATTGGCACTTAGATAATCTCTGGTAAATTTTTTATTATCATTTTAAGATGTCAGATGTAGAATTGTATTGTCCTTACACCAGTAGATGATATGAGATGGACTTCCAGTCCTTTGGTCGCTCCAGAAAGTTGTAGGTCTTCGCCTGAAGCCGCCTAAACCTCGCGTCCCTCCGATGGGCCCGGTAGTTAAGCGGCTTCCCAAGTAGGGACCTACGAGGCTGAAGGTGTGCCCTCGTCGACGCCGTTGGTCCGTTGCGGTGCAGCAGCCTGACCGCCCCTGTCAGGGTCTGTTCCTCACCTATGCAGCCGTCCTGCTCTGGCCCGTCCGAGACGCTCGTCACGCCGATGAACTCAACGCGTTGAGTCCTTGCGATGTCTTTCGTCACTGCGTCATTGGATGTGACGTTCACAGGTCGTCGTTCCTCCATCATCCCCTCGGCGGCGCTGCAGTCCTCCAGACGCAGGCGGAAGCTGACCTCAGATGCGGAACACGATGACTTCTGTAGCGGCATGGATATGCGTGCACCTTGGTCGCAAGCAGGGACCTCTCTCTCTCTTTGTCGCACGGTTCTATGGTTTTCGGTTAAGACTAGCACATTGAATGATCGATCGAGTGACTGAGCCAGAGAGTAAGTGAAAGGGTCTTTTGGTCAATCAGTCGGGCAGTCAGAGAGTCAGCCAGTCACCATTGCTATCCACCATAATACCACTCTGCACATAAGTCACGTGGTTGTAAGCCTTGTGGTATTGACTCGTTCAATCAGTTTGGTTGGTCAGTGAGTAAATGAATCAATAACACCAATCATCGATGATCGTAGTCGTAATCGTAATCTACAAGCTTCTAAAGCGCCACTCGAAAGCCAAGCGCAAGGAATCAGCTGACTAATGAGCGCTGCGCCGAATCAGAGGGGTTTATCAAAGGTGATCGCTCGTATCCGTGAATTTTACGAATCGGCATGAGAATACGCTCCCAATAATCGAGATAATATTGACCAAAACCAGAGGCGTCCAGATAGGGGGTCCGGAAGCAAATGCCTCCAATTTCAGGTAAGGGGGATAAGTTTTAGTCTCAGAGGGAATATCTTGCCTTCCTGTCACTTTGGACCGTGGGGTTTGTCTCCATCACTCAGGAAGATTGACGCCTCTGACCAAGTCAATAAAATATCCTCACATCTACTAGCAGAGACGATTCCATTGTAAACCAGCCACATTCTAACTTATGTAGCGCCTTTCACACAGATTCGTCGTCATGTGGGATGAACCCACGGCAAGGTTGTCTAAATCCGGATTTCGCAATCGTAAACTCAACATTTCTACAGCGCCTACAATATATAGCCTAGTCGCGAGAACCAGCTTTTTCACAGTAATAGCTCATCTGAAATTGTCTCGCTTCAGTTGTCGTCGACTTCCGCTTCTGCGAGATCTCACCGATGCGCACCGTGCGGCTGCTCGTCGAAGCGGTGATGGGGAAAAGACGAGAAGTAATGGCACTATACTGTTGCTACTGCGAGACGGATTCCGAGGCCGTAATTCAGCGGACAGGTGGCGCCAGCTTCAAAAAAGGACGGAGGCATCGAAGCAAGTGTGAGGACGACATTCGGCACCGAGTGCTGTAAGAATACCGTTTCAGTATAAAATACCAATACTTGAAGAACCTACGCATATACTTGCCTCACCCGGCGCGGCTTTCCAGATGTGAAGGCGCGACCGCATGCGTGTTAGCCGTACTCTATGTAGGCCTAAGTCGCCTTCGAACGTAGGCCTACGTTAAAGGCATTCTGCCGACGACACACAATGGACAGACACAGATAGACACAGACAGACACAGACGGACACAGACGGACACAGACAGACACAGACGGACACAGACGGACACAGACAGGCGCCGACAGGCGCTGACGTGCAGACAGATGGACAGACAGACATATGTATAAACAGACACACAGACAGGTAAATGTACAGACAGACATATGGGCAGACAGACACAGACACAGACAGGAAGAAAGAAACAGACAGAAAGACAGACAGATGGACAGACCAATATAATGAAAGCTGTGGCGTGGGCCTATTGGTGGCCCACAAGCACTGCAACTTTGCACTTACTCCTACAATGGAGGATTGTGTTGGAACAGATAACCGCTTTTTAAGCATCAACGACTGGCTTCCAAAATATCAGTCGGCCTTTCGAAAACACTGCTCCTCCGATTGCAGTACGACTAATATGTGGGGCCGTGGATGGGTGTGTGTATGACCCTACTGGCCCCTCTTCGACGTCATTGTGATACATGTAGGCCTAGTGCACGGTGGCCGATTGGTTAGAGCAGTGTGCGCTGAGTGAGCGCGTTCGACCCTCGTCCGAGGAATCACTGTGTAGGAACCTTGAGCAAGTCCCTTGCGCACAATAGCTCTGCAGTAAAACTGCAATTGTGCCGTCGAGGCGTGTGCACTTCTGAGCAAAAAAGGTTGGAAGAAGGGTGATATAAAATTTCAGAATGTAAAGAATAAACAGTCGACCATGAAATCCTAGTCAGACTCATCTCTACCTCTTTTCGTACGCTGGATTGGATCACATCAACCTTGGCTGAATGGTTCAGTTGTGTGGTCTTGGGAGCCGTTCCTTCTCTGCGGTTGGTCCAGTAACCTGGAATGAACTTCCCTCAGCTTTAAGCCCAGCCGCCACCCCAAACGGACTCCAGTTTTGGAAGCGCTTAGCTACATCACCAGTTTCAACTTCAAAGCCACAAGCAACGGTCGATTCAACAGAACTAGGAACAGACGACTTTTATTTTAGATTAAGTCAATGTGGTCATAAAGCTGTGGTTGCCATCACCGTATTCTGGCAGTTACGACACTGCTGACATATCTGTTTAATAAAGGACACATGATGTTCACTCTGGATAAAACTCAGACCGTGGCAGAATCAGTAGGCGTAGATAGGGGCCGTCCATAAAGGACATCACGCGCCTAGGTGGGGAGGGAGTCACCCGTTTGTGACGAAGTGTGATGAGGGAAGAGGGGTCGGCGAAATGTGAACTCACATCATCACATCAAACACCAAAATGCGTAATTTTTTATTAAAAACTGTCACTCAATTAAACAAGTTCCACTTAATTAGCAGTAACTGTAACCCAAATTAAACAACACTAATTATTATAAGTGTATTCTTAATTTTTGGATTGCTTACTTTTACGGTTGGTGTCAATTTTGAGGTTTCGGAAGTGAGGCAGCTGTCCTGTAACACACAAGCAGGAAATATTATTATGGGTTACACCGCCACAATGCATCAGGCCACAAAAAGTCGCTGCACCTCGGCAACGGTCATAATGCTACAGCTGCTTCCATCGGCGTATTCTGGCAGTTATGCCTCTTACTGCGACACCACACGTAGACATGTCTGTTTAATAAAGGACGTCATGGTATTCAGCCCGGCTGAACATCAGACCACGGCGGAATCAGTTACTGTAGATGTTGATACGTTTGAAAATGACACTAATGTGACTAAAAATTCAGGCACATATACTCAGAACGGAAATAAAAACTGGTTTCTGTTTCAAGTAACCTATAAATACTGTCACTGTAGGTTTGTTATCTCTTTTGTTCTCTCTGTTCTCTCTTCCGTCAGGCATTAACCGACGATGAGGTATTCACAAAGTTTCTCCCCTTTCCTCTGTCCATGATGGTGTCCAATGTCGTTATCACATCCATGTCTCTCCCTCTCTCCCTGAGGTCCTGTTCCACATTGTTCATCCATGTTTTTGTCCAACATGATATTGCAGCCATTAAACTAAAAATGTTTGTTGCACAGGTGTATGAAAACATTCCACGGCTTTACTAAACACTTTAACGGCGCGTTGACACATATCACGCCATGCAAATCGCCCATTACGCTAATTAATTTAACCAATACACTTCGATTACGCACACGTGACACCTCGCTTATGGGGCCGTTGAATACTGGATAGCACACAGGGCGCAGAGCGGAGGAACCGAGTTTGATACCCATATCGGCGGTATTAGTCAAATTAACTAACGTAATGAACGCCTTGCATGGCTGCCGACATCATTCATTCGTACTATGTCTGTAATCGTACTGCGTTGTTATCAGTTTAAAAATAAAAGGAAATTAGTATTCATATTATTAATATTATTGATATTATTGTGTGGCGTTCTGCCGCCCGAGCGCCTGCCTAGCTCTCGGACGGTGTCGACTCCAGCTCGCTGACACGCCTGGAGTCGCCCGAGTCACTTTCTTGTAAAATCTCAATGCCAAATGACTGCTCTCTATATCTACCAGGATGATCGCTATCACCAGGCTAGATTAACGATGGGCCTCTTCTCCTAGAAAGGTAGCACTGTTCGAATTAGTCACGAGGTCCGACTCTGCCTATTCCGCGGTCGCCGGATGGGCAACGTTCTGAGGATGGCCGTACTCAAAACAGGGTTCGTAATCATACCGGCAGGAGCTTTTCTCATCTTCTCTACCTTCCTAGCCACTAGCCTCTTCTTCCTCTCTACCTGAGGTCGTACCATTCAACATCTTGTGACTCTGAAACTATCGCCAATAAGGGACACCAAACGTTCTCTTAAGTTACGAGGTTCAGATGTACTTGAAACAAGTTCCTAAGTCATATCGGCCTAGACAGTAGACAGTTATCGGTAGCTATATTCAACGTCTTGTACTCCTAGACATAACTGTTCTCAACTCTCTAAACTCTGTCGTCCTAGACACTAGACACAGCTCTTCGTCATATCATGCTAGACACTTAGCCATCACGCCTTCTGCTCAACATGTGCACGTATCTCTCGGTCTATTTCCGTGTATGGCATAACGGCCGCACGCGTATATTTTATCATGCACCGCAATTGACGGAGTAAGTAAGTTCCCTTACTCCGTCCTCTGTGTTGGTAGTTACTCACCAACACTGATATATTCTGCTTTGATAAAAAATGACACTGACATGGTATTCACAGACTCTGATAGTGAAGGTCTTCTGTCTATAATCTTCGTTATCTACACACAGATCTTTGATCCGACCTACGCACGAGGGGGCCCGACCTCGCACTTCAGTAATTTCTCGGAACTGTGTGTGACGACAAGCAACCATGTATTCACCTGGGTACCCTATTACCCAAACGTACTCGTATCGATCACTTCGATCAGACTCGCAAGTAGATACACTTCGGGAAAACGGGAGGAGTATCTATGACCAACGTAGATAGCCAACAGTAATATTTACGCATCGATCAATTCTTCGTCTACTGGTCTACTTGTTATCTCTAACCTGGGTTTCCGACTACCAAGACTTTCACGTGCCTCTTGGTCCATTTCCGACTGCCCAGACTTTTACGTCTGCGTTCATCTGTTTCATACTTGGGTATCAGACGACAAGGGACAACCCAAACTTACACGTGCCTCTTGGTCCATTTCCGTGTGTGTATACCGGTCTCACACGTATAAGTTATCATGTACGCGATTGGCCGTCCTCTGCGTTGGCAATTGTCCGCCAACACTGTAATATATTTTGAGACTTCGGGAAACCGGGAAGAGTAAATATGACCAACGTAGGTAACAAACAAGAGTAATTATTGGAAGACCATAAAACCATCAAGAAGAGTTATTTGACTTGTAACCTGAAGGTATCAATCGGCACCAGTGCTTTCTCTTTTACGCTAGGTAGCCAAGTGTAGATATTTACGAGCAACCGTAAAGAGAAAAGAATATGCGGAGACGCCCGCAATTGATGAGGTTTTCGGCACCAATGGGAACTTTCCCTGTATCGAACGCACCAATGGGGTCACCCTCCCCTTATTTATCGAACGTATTTATGTTTCCCAGTATGTGTCAACGGATTCACCGGTAGCTCTCTTGGTCTGTTTCCAACGGCTTCACGGGGCCACTCTCCCCGTCTTTTAACCAACGTGTTCACTGGGGGACTTTCCCCGCATGTTGTCTCAACGGCCGCCGAGGCCTCTCGATATAAACGTTCGGTTCCTCGGGGCTTTACCCGATCTCTGTTTCTCACGACGGCCACCGACGGGTCACCATCTTCCCCGTATTCCCGTACAGAACTGTCATTCATTCATTTATTTCTCTCAATCGGGTCTCTACGCACTCTCGAACAGCACCCAGACCTGTGAGCATTTCTCACGATCGGTCTTTCTCGGTCAGCCTGGTAACCCCTACGATCAGGACACGGTCCGTCTTGCGATCGACGGCAGAGGGCCCACCCCACCAAATCAGCGAAAAGCAGCACCGGCCTGAGAGCGGCTGTCACTAAAGGTCGTATTTATATGGCAACACGATCTCTGGAGCGGTACGAGAACCACTCTACAGATGAAGCAGTACGAACCACTGTTCCACATATATAGCAATGCAGCTTGTGTCAGGCTATGCTCAAGCCAATTCATGCGTCTGCAAGCTATGCAATGAACTAAAAACTGCCGATCGGTCCTCCCTTCTATACCAACGCTGTAAAAAATACACGTTAAAATAACGCTATGGCGAGCCGATTATTTACAACTTATTTACAATAAATTCTTCCTTCATACCTTGTGGCCTGTTCGCCACAATTGTAACGGAACGTGGCCTATTCGACAGTGACCAGGATGACGACTTGCAGCCCCGTCCGATATGGGGGTAGTTCGAGTTGCAGTCCGCTGAGTAAGGCCTCAGTGGTTTGCTGAAGACTAACCATTTAAGGTTTAAATAGCTCCCTTCTGGATGACGCTTGGAATAAGACACGCTTGTTCGATAACCCTCTTGGTGACGCAAGAATAAGAAACTCTTGTTCGATAATCCTCTTTTAATGTACAACGGAAAACAATACTTCTGTAGCGCCCATTCGGAAACAGTCCGTATTTCACTCCCTCAATACGCCCTACGTCGATAACTAACGAGTAACTGCAACGCTACGTCAATGGCTGACGGCTACTATTATGCTACATCAATGGTTGACGGCGACTACTATGCTACGTCAATGGCTGACTGACGGCGACTATCGCAAATCTACGACGACTATATCCACGACGACTATCGCAAGCCACGACGACTATTCGTGCTTCCTAGGCGCCGAGACTGCAAGGCCGAAGCCGAATTTACAAGGCTCCCCGATGACGATCTCCAGACGACGACGACGACGACGATTCCGATCTTCCAGGCGATTACTCCCTCTCGACCGAACACTCATCCCTTTTATGCTAACTTGCTGTAGATAGTAGATGATACACAGTAGATAGGATACAGTAGATAGTAAATATCTACAGCAGATAGTAGACAGACTACAGTAGATAGTAGATAATCGCATACACCAGGTAGATTCCACAGTAGAAAGAACACAGTAGACAGGTGTACACAACAGGCAGACACTACAGCAGACAGACACTAGTTAAGCGTACCCCTAAACCGTTACATTATTAATATTAATAATATTATTAATATTATTGTAATGATATTATTGATATTATTAGTATTATTAATTTTGTTATTAATAATATGGTTATTGTTATTATTATTATTTTTTTATATTAATATTTTTATAAATTATAAAATTATTTATTCGTGAACCAACGGACATGGAAACAAACTCATTAGTTCATCATTATTATTATACGTAAGATTATTATTATTCGTCATATTATTATAATTATTATTATTATTATAATTATTATTATTATTATTATTATTAGACGTAAGATTATTATTATTATTATTATACGTAACATTAATATAATTATAATTATATTATTATTATTATTATTATTCATTATTATTATACGTAACATTATTATTATTATTATTATATTATTATTATTATACGTAAAATCATTATTATTATTATTATATTAATATTATTATTATTATTATTATACGTAAGATTGTTATTATTCGTCACATTATTATTATTATTATTATTATTATTATTATTATTATTATTATTATTATTATTATTATCATTACTATACGTAACATTATTTTTATAATAATTATAATAATATTATTAATATTATTATACGTAAGATTATTATTATTATTATATTATTATTATTATACGTAAAATTATTATTATTATTATTATTATATTATTATTATTATTATCATTATTATTATTATTATTATTATTGTATTATTATTGTATTATTATTATTATTGTATTATTATTTTTATTATTATTATTATTATTATTATTATAACTATTATTATAACTGTTATAGGTTTTCGTCTCCATCGGGCTGAACAAAAGAGCCCCTGAATGCCACTGCATTAAAACGTTGTGTACAAATAGATAGACGTTGAAAAAGATAAGTTGTTTCGCGAGGGTCTCCCGTTGCCTGTGTCATAAGGCGGCCCAGCTCTTGTAGAAACTCCATTCCAGTACGGTTTATGGGGCCCAGTGATTCGATAGCCACTAGCACAAAATCATGCGTGGTAGGGAGGGATGAGTACTTGATGCACTTTCGTTCTGCGGCATGTTCTGCTGCTCCACCGGCTGTTGATGCTGTCAGATGTACATAAGACGATGCGCATGTGTGAATGGCTGTTGCGTCCCATGCTAGGTGTCTGCCTCTCGCCCATGGGATTAATGTGGCGCCATCTGGTCTCTTGTCATCGGTGCGGATCAGTCCCGATGGCTCTCTTGAGCTCGGAATGTCTGCTTTCAAGAGAGAGCTCCAGATTAATTCATTTATGGCAGAGTGTCGTGCTGCTCTTCCCATTGATCTTCTGCAGACCAGACCGTGATGTCCACCTGGATCGACGCTCTCCCCGCATTGACATGAATGCGGTGCACAGAGCACTAGTCCTAGGCGAAGTCCTGCCGCAACCCTGACCGCCTCATTGTTTAATCCCAACCCACAGGGACGCCAAAGGGATAGTCCAAAGCCAGTCTCCGGTGTGCGGGGCAGATAAGGCTCGCATTCTGGCTTGACTAAGTGGGTTGTCGCATCCGGACCAGACTTTCGCTTTATCTTAGTTTATCAAAGGTCTGTCTCATGTCTTCTGTTGGATCGGAACCGGTATCATCGTCACTGGAAGGGAATCCTTACGAACGTTGAACATTTCCTCCTGGTACAAGTCGTTCCACTCTTCCACGGCTAAGATGGCGCCCATGAGCGAGACGGTCGACGCAGCTGACGCCAAATAGGCTGAAGTTGCCAGCATCGATACCCGCCTGGTCCCGAGTCCTCCATCTCTATTCGGGAGCGAAGCCTGTAACCACTGAATGTCATTGAGCTCCGTGATGAGGATCTTCTCCAGTCCTGTTTTAGTCTATGGTCTGTTGTCTCCAGTAACGGGCTCTTTCAGCACGGAGAATTATTATTATATTATTATCATTATTATATTATAATAATTATTATTATTATTATTATTATTATTATTATTATTATCACGAATTCGATTCTGTTGACCTCTTCTCTCATGACACGCCATTCCAATCAGAACGTCGTCCAGAGCTTTACTAACTGGAAGATGAAACGTACGCCCCATTACTTCACGAATAACCGTCAAAAGGCTCTGCATTATTCATTTCGATCAAATTGTCCATTGACCTCGATATCTAGATCGATGAATAGGATGTTCCTACAACCGAGCGAAGATAACATAATACTGTTATCTTCTTCGCTAAACACCATTTTGTCGGGGTTGTCGTGACGTCTTGGTGGTTTAGAATGGTCCAGCGTTTCATTAGAAACTGACTTTAATTGCTACCCAGCTTCGACCGGGATTTAGATTCGCCTTATTATTTCAGCTTCCTTTTAATTTCATGTCCTCTGACTCAGCGATTGTCTTCGGTGTCCTCGTCTCCGACTTGACCACGTATTCTTATAAGTGATGATGAGTTGATGAATATGTATAGTGGAAAAATGGAAGGGGCACAATGAGGGTCTACCCGTAGTCGTGATATTGCTTCTTCCAAGTAGGTTATTGTAATTTGACGAGCTCTTTACTAATCGGCTACGCCACGTCTCATCTTAAATTGCTTTCCTGGTAGCTCTACCCAATCGCTACTAGTGTTCCATTGGAGAGAGGAATTTCTCCCAGTGACGTCATGTTTTTCCATAGGCCTAATGCGCCAAATTTGTTGTGCGTGGAGCTTCGGCGGCCGAAACTTCGGCCTCTCAACCCTAACTCTGACCATAAACGACCATCACGACACCTAACCTAAGCCTAATTAAGCGACCGTAAAGATGCTTAACCTGACCCTAACCGACCCAAAGCGACACATATTAAAAAATTTATACGTTTTTAGCAGTGCGCATGCACCGAAGGCTGCGCATGCGCAGATGTCTTCACTCGCTAAATTTTTTACGTATTCGGCGTACTATTGAATCCTACTTCGTGCACCCTCAGAGCATTCTTCAAGTACTATCGGGGCAAACTCCTAGCACGCTCGGAACTACAGTAGAAAAGTCTGCTGTATACGTGTATTCACCCTTGCGCGTTGAGCCGCGTATGATGCGATGGGAGATTGTATACGAGGACAAAAACTGCTGCAGCGGAAATGAGTCATCTCAGCAGGATGCATTTAGTACGCCATTGCTGTCGAGATTACCTCGATGCATGGCTTAGTGACGTCGATGACGCGTAGTGATGCTCACAGACGACAGGATCGAGGTATAAGATAAATGGCAGACGATGCAGAAGGAGGAGGAGGAAGAGGAGGAGGAGGAGGAGAGGAGGAGAGGAGGAAGATGAGGAAGATAAGGAGGAGGAGGAGGACGACGAGGAGGAGGAAAAGTAGGAGGAGGAGGAGAGGAAGAGGAGGAGGAGGGAAGGGGAGGAGGAGAAGGACGAGGAGGAGGAGGAGATAATGGGAATGAGAGAGATAGGGAAATGGAGAGGGAAGAGTGGAACAGGATGCCGACGAGGAATACAATGTAGATGGGAAGGAGAAGAAGAACTCAATGTATGATACATTTTATATAGCATGCTACAGCACAACATTATTCAATATGTGAATAGAGTATAGGATATAACACAGAAACATTATGTAATATTACATATCCATATTCCTCCCAACCGATCCAATACGGTCTCCAATGCTAACTCATCTGCGTTCCATGTCATCTAGGCCTCGTCAAACTCCTTCTCCCACCGAGCTCAACTATATCCAGATCTGATCCCATATCTCTATGCTACATCCCAACTCCATAACATACGATGCCACCCATCTAATTTCCATAAAATATCCATTATTTTTATCATTCAATCTCGTCTTCTTCTCATCTCTATTCGAATAAATCCATCTCCATCATATCACATTCTCATCTAACACAACAAGGCCTTTATAGGCCTGTATCTTATGACACTCACTTTAACGTCTCAGTATCCCATTGCGTTACGTCTTCATCGCATGCAACTGCTTGTTAATCCAACCCAATGGCTTGAATTGAGGAAAAGATCGAGGTGCCGGTATGGATATAAGAACCATTCCCCTCCCCTCTCGGTATGCTTGCAGTCGGCGAGGAGAAGTGCCGGTATGTCATACCGTTTAATACCGTTCCACTTCAAGCCATGTCCATCTCAACCCATTCAATATTCATTTCATCTCATTTATCCCATGCAATCCTATTATATCCCCAATAAAAAAATTCCTATTCCATGCAATCTCCTCCCGTTTTATCCCATTTAGTGATCACATTTCTGGAGTGCGGAAATAGGCCTACACACCGAAATTCCGGAAATGTTCAAGCACGAATTCCAGTTATAGGCCTAGGCAACAGTCAATAAATTGCTCAAGGGCCGGACGACTCTAAAGACGGCCATATTATGCTTTGGACTCCGCGCCAGTAATAAATCCTAGGGAAGGTAGCCAAGAGTGTGAGACCCTGCTGGCAACATTGACAGCAACAAACAAAACGTTACCTGTGTTGAAGAGGAAATGGCTTTAGCAATTCCGAATTTCAATATTTTGAAAACCAGTAGAAAGTACCAGCATCGGATATATTAAGCTGATGAAAGTTATTCGTCAAGAGATCACACTTTTTTTAAATGGAGGCTGTCGTGGTCGATATCTGTAATTGGTGTATACTACATAACGTCCATTTCACCAAACAGCGTTGAAGCTGAGCGGGCATTCTCTGACGCCAGCATTTTCTGCTTCAGGTTGCGAGCCCGTCTAGATTGTTCATATTTTCAAAAACATGCTTGATGCATGAGTTACTGTTGACTGGCTAATTGTAACTCTTAATCAATGTCGCTAACTATTGTGACCGAAACTTTTAAGACGGTATGACAAAAAAGGCTTCTATTGCGCCGCCATATAATAACGCACAGGGCATCAATTAACCGACGGCCGTACCGTCTATAAAAATTCTAAAACAATTAATGGAAAATCAACTATTATGAACTTCTAACACTGTTTTAATGGGCAGTCTGAAGAGCTGCACAGATTAAAAGAGTGTACGTTATGTTTAGTTGGTAATCGAGAGTAAGCATATAGTCAGTCGATCAGTGAATTTGTAAACAGTAAATTGCAATGACGTTTTATAGTGTTAAAAACTAAAACAAGCTCACGATGACAAATTCGGAAAATAAATTTGACAGAAAATTTCGAAATTCGGAAAATAAATTTGACAGAAAATTTCGAAATTCGGAAAATAAATTTGACAGAAAATTTCGAAATTCGGAAAATAAATTTGACAGAAAATTTCGAAATTCGGAAAATTAAATATGCCTGCTGATTCGGAATTGCAATCACTCATCCAGAGGTAGGCTATTTATTTGAATTCCCATCCTATGATCCTACCCATTCAATGCGGTCTCAATCCGCCGTGTACTTAGTTCATTTGATTTCGACAGATGTCGTTAGAAATCTGTTGATGCCAGTTAAAATTCAGAAGAATGTTCCACCCTCAAAGGCTTTTCCTGGCGATCGAAGCTACAATTATGCGAAAGTTAGTTTTTTATTGCATCGTAAGGAAACATTTAATAATCTGATCTCACTGACGTGGCATTTGGGGCGCTGATATTTTATCGAAGATTTACATCAATATTGTGTGCCGGCTATCTAGTCGAGTCTAATAATGACATCTAGAGCGCCTATATTCATTTATAACGCGTCAAGCATACGTTGAGGGTCGGTTAAAGTGAAATTGTAGTCAAAGTCATAATAGATCGAGCATTCACCTAGTCCTTCACCTTCCAATAATCTGCCTCCTCTAATTCCCTCGGACTACCTCTTAGACAAACCCTTTTATTCGATGCAGCTTTCGTGAAAAAGCTAGCTCACTGCCTCTGGATTTCAAGGGCCGCTTAATTTAGTAGCTCAGAGACTAGGCTACGATTAAGACTCAGTCGAGAACTCGAGATGGGATTGTGCCAAGAGATATCTAAAAATTTAAGAAGCTAACACTTTTTAAATATAATTAAGATCCCGAGCTGTGATACTTTGAAGTTTTTCTAAGGCCTGATGTGAAAATTAATGACTTCTTAAAAAATTGATCCACTCTGTAAGAAGAGTTTCGGGGATGATTTGTTATGTGTCGAATCTCAATATGTAATCCGTGGTCTGATTAAGGTTGGACGAAAATTTCGTTTTCCGGTAAATTAAATCTGATTTTTGACGAATTTGTAAAATAAAATAAATTGTTCTGATTATTTGTTGTATTAAAAAATTACAAAGCGGTTAGAATTGACAGAAAATTTGAGGATATGAAAGTCTTCGTCTAAATGGGCGATATTAAAGTTGTGGTAATTAACATCCAGGTTAATTATGTAAGTCAATAGTTAAACTAAAGAGGTGACAATATGGATGTAATTAGGGAAGGTTTGTGACGGCTAGGTATTGATGGCTGTGAGAGTGGGATGAAGAGAGGTCCAGACCGGGTTGCCAACAGTCCCGGATTGGCAGGGATAGTCCCGGAATCGACCCAAGCCATGCCATGTCCCGGGCAATGAAGAGGTAAGTAATTACAAAAGATTATGCGATTCAATGACATTATCCAAATTCAAAGAACATGAGCAATGCTGTGATATACCATCATAAATTAGACTGTTCCTAATCATGGTTTAATCATAAGTGTTTCGACTAATCAAGGGACTCATAAGTCTGGAAGTCTTGAACATTATTCATAACTTCATGAGCGTAGCGGGTTAGGCATCGTGATGGTCGTTTAGGGTCAGGGTTAGGGTCGTTGTTGGACATATGCGAAGAACCTTCGGCCCAGAGGTAATTTTGCCATGCGTGATAGGCAGAAGTGTGGCTGCAGAAGCTCAACGATTAAAATTAACTATGAATTGAAGTCTGCTATGATAAATAAATTTGACAGGATGTGAAAAGATAACCTCAGAATGTTTTAAGTGGTAATTTGTAGAAAGTTCTCTTTTCCAGGATTTCCGAGTATGAATGAAGATGAGTCGGGCGCAGGCGGCGGATCAGTTTTTGTCGCAAGGGAGGACCTGGTGCAGGCACTGGTCAGCCTAGGAGTTACGAGAAACGCAGCATTACGTGTAAGTCTATTGTGTTGTTCCATTCTTTATATTGCATTACTGTAAAAGTTTTATATACACCCCAGGGTAATCTAAAGAACATGTGCCCCTTTAGATGGTTGAGCCAAATAGAGTGCTGCTACCTACACATCCCATATTGCAATGTGCTCAGTCAGTAAGTAATGAAAATGAGTAATAAGTAATGAAGGCAATTTATGAAAGCAAACCAAGAATGAATGTCTCCAAAAGTTTAGATGTATTGTCTAATGGTAATGAATACGAATTGAATTGTAAGAGTAAGCATCCGAAATGGTGTCAAGTATGTTCCAGAAAAGATTCTGACATCCAAATGAGCTCTACCACAAGAACTGACGTTTCATTTTCCTTTTTCTTGCATCCACGTATTTGTCATGTTTTGCATGTTTACTGTGTGGTCAGAAGGAGATACACAGTTTTGTTGATGCACCACAACAGATATACTAACTAGCACATTTTGATGTTTATTACTTTCTTAATAAGTGCATTGCATTGTGCGATGTGGCTTGTAGGAAGCAGACTCTATTTGAGCGCATTTGGTGGCAACCGTTTACAAAGTGTATGTTCTTCTAGATTACCATCCTCAGCATTTTTCTGTGTGAGTTATTTTTAGCTTCTGGTGTCACTTGGGGACCAGTGGTTCAAAATAGACTGGTGTTTATTTGTAAAAATTATTTTTGAACCAAGGTTAATTACTGTACTTGTGTTTGTTTCATCACATAATGAATACTGCTAATTGTACGGCTAAACAAGCTCAATTTGCTCAATTGCACAAGTTTTGTTATTTCGTCTGCCTTGTTCTTGTGATGACACAATGATATCATGCATGTTAGCACCCCATTATCTTGACTATAAGAATTACTACATGTGAACCAACATGTATTAGAGACAGAGTCTGATGTTTGTAGCTGGCATTGACTGTTGTCCTTCAATATGGTACTTTCAAATTGCAGCTGTTTTTCATAGCTTTTAGCTGTTGAAATAGATAAAGAAAATGAGTTGTTTGTTCTGCTATTTTAGAAATCTTTAGAAAATGAGTTGTTTGTTCTGTTATTTTAGAAATCTAAAATAATTTTTTTTACCTCTGATGTACAGATAAAGAAAATAAATGTTCATTTCGATGATCTGGGAACTGTGTAAATAAAAATGAATTTAATAAGCAAAATGAGCTGGTAAAATTCTTTCATCTATTCATTTAATCTATGGATGTTTCGAGTTACTGTTTGATTTTATTTATTTGATTTGCAGATTTCTTAGTGTAATTGCGTTTATTTATATTTGCAGGCTCTGTACTACACGGGCAACTACAATGCCGATCTGGCAGCGGCCTGGATCTTCGAAAATCAGGATAAAAATTTGGATGCTCCACTGACAGAGGTGATAAATGAAAGAGAACTTTTAAATCTTAACTATTTGTATAACTGTTATTATTAATCTTCATTTATATATTATTTTTGTCTTATTACCACTTCTGCCAAATTCAAATAAATTGTTGCGATTGTGTTCGAACTTTCGTATTTATTAAAATTTTTAAGTTGAATTGTTGTGTCAACATAGTTTGCCCTAATAATACCTTAACAGTAACTGCATTTGGTGATTCAATGAAATGGTGCAATCAATCAAAGATTAGACAGTATATATATATCTTGTTGATTAGATTGAATTAAGCTCGAATTTTTAAGATTAGATTTGAAGGAGTGCTATTTAGTTTCTACAGGTCTGGTTGACATTTCGTTTATGCCTAAATTTTGATCACCATTTTTAAATTAAGATTAAATTAAAAAATGTGAATCTGATTAACATTTAGATTAACGCCAGATCTTATTAACATTCTCCTAGCAGACTCTGGAGTTGGACGACAGCAGTTCGGACGAAGATGTTGTCGAGGAATTTCTCGGTTTGGGAGCAGCTTGCAAGATGGTGTTTGTTGTCAATGGAGAACTCGCTATGGGGGTGGGCAAAACCGCAGGGCAGGTGGCCCATGCGGCGGTAGGACTCTATCGAGTGATGATGGATAAGCAACAGCAGTATGCAGATCTGCTCATCAGCTGGGAACAAATGGGGTAGGCAAGGTTTATATGTTTATTATTTATAATTATTGTATTTTCCTTACAATGCGATTGTTTCCTACGTTGACATCATATTCAGCTGACATTGAAATAGACTTGGCAGATCATGTTGCTGATCGCCTTGGTTTTCCTTCCATCATCCTTATCCTCATTACTTCTTTTTTCTGAACATGTTTAATCACCCATTTATATTTCCTCATAACAAAGCGTTTAAACAAATCTTAAATTGTAGGTTGATTTGAAGATATCTATAATTGATTTGTTATGTCATGATGGATCATTTCAACCTTACGAAAAATGATTGTGGTTGTGGAATTGCCTCAACTAACTTACAACGTGGACCTCATAAATTGAGTTTGTGAAAATTTTCTGACAGCCTATGTGCGTTACTCATGATAGGATGAATATAATGCATAGATTCATCAACTGTAGTGAGAAAATATGTGAAAATGACCTACATAGCTTTTCCCCGTGTTTTGACCCAAATCTGACCCACTTACTTGTGGGTAATTCAACTTGTGCTAGAAATGCAGTTCAATTATTTTGTAACAGGCAAAACTAAATAGCAAGACCAAACTTAGTTGCTTCTTCATTTTCCCAACAACACCCCGTGTTGACTTAATCTGCATGTTTACATCCTTCTGAAACTACTGCTTCTCAATAAAGTTCATTTCAATGTGTACCTCAGTACAACCTCTGCTACATGTTGTTTCGTTGCACTCTGTCGTATGGTTGGACAGGGAAACAAAGATAGTCGTCAAGGGCCAAAACACAGCACATCTGACGGAGCTCGCATCGAAAGCATCTACCCTGGGCCTACCATTCTACACCGTTCACGATGCTGGTAAAACGCAGGTATGTTGGGCGTGTTTCCTAGCTACCGTCTCTTATTAATGGTGCTAAATAACTTATTTGATTAAGGTTAGAATGCTTCTTATTCCTTTAACGATGAGCGTGTGCTATAATGTATGGAAAACCTATGCAGCTCATCGTTAAAGGGTTAAGCGAGTGTTGCATTGGAAATCTTGCGGTCTCCTCCAACTTCAGTGCATCAGGGTCATTTGCAGTGCTGTCTCTGTTTCCACCATGACTTCTGTAGTCCATGCATTTGCCTGTTCAAGAATTGACTAGTGGACCTATCTTTTTATTGGTCTGTCCGTCTGGCTCCTTTCCAGCCTGTCCTTGGAGCTGCTGTTAGATTGATTAATTGTCTTGTTTAATTCTTCCACATCCCCTTGTACATAGTCAATCAACTGCAGACTTCCTCATGCCACCCATTATCAGTTCAAGGTCCTTGTTTTGTCCTCAGATCTAAGTTGGGTTTTGCTCCTATATATCTCAGAGATTTCATATGATGTCCACATTCTACAGCTTCTCTTACCTCTCTCCTCTTTGGACTGGCATAACCTCTTTTTCCTACAAACTAAGACCACTTTGGCTCAAACTTGATTTCCACCATTGGGTCTGCCCTGAGGAATGCCTTCTCACTCTTTACAGCTTTTCATCCTCTCTGGATCTGGTCCTACATCTCTCTCTTCTTGAAACATATCTCTGCTCTCAGGGTACTTTCATTAGAAGTGCTACTGAATGCCTTTTTCAGCTGCACTATATAAATTACTAATTACAATACATTAAGCATAATATGACTCTTGTGCATTTCCAGGTTGCATCTGGGTCACTGACAGTGCTAGGCATCATGGGAAAGGTCGACCTCATCAACCAAGTAACCGGACAGCTCCAGTTGTTGTGACCTTTTGACCTTTGACATGTGTCGTCGCTCATTTCCTGTTCTTGGTCTTTGATAATGTAGACATGTGTTCTCGTTCGATGGGCTGCGGTTATGTGATATATGTACAACGCTATTGTAGCTTGCTCCCGACCGGCACCACGTTGCTTTTATCAGTTGACACGCTATTTGTTGCTTAAGGTGTCTTTGTTGAATGAAATTTAATTAACATGAACAAATAAATTTTAATGTGAGTAAAGACAAGGAATAAATGTGGATAAATGGTTGTAACAAAGTTTAAATTTTGTTGTAGATTTTCCACATTGTTGTTCTGCCTTCTACTGTGCTACAACCTGTTCCTTAGTACTGTGACTATTTTCTTGATCTGTGACATATTTCCTCTTATTTATGTTAACTTCAGTCTTTGGCATCTTCCTTCAATCTTTAGAATCTTTCTTGTCATAGATAGAATACATCTTTTACAATCCTGGGCAGCTTTTTGTCTGGAAACAAACTTTCTCAATCATGAGTTACTTTTATGGTCTGGTTTGTCTTAGTGTTAATAAATTGTTTGTGATGTTCTTTGTTACTTATTTTGTTCTTTATAACAATACTAAGATTAGATTAGATTCTGGGTGATCAATAATCTAGTAGCTAACATTTTGGACTGACAACTTAGAGGTTGGTGATTGGTTTCCCACCTGGGTAGAAATTTGTTTTCAGATTAATGTTTCATCCTGAATTAAGCAAATCGGCAATAATGAGCAGACTGCCCATACACTGTTGGTGGGAACTTGGGAAGGTGAGACGGCAAGGGAGGGGACTGGCCTCTACCCTTCATATGTTGAAGCAAAAACTGAAGTTGCTATTATCTCATACCAAAAGCTGCCAGGGTGTCGCTTCAGGTTAGCATGAGGCAGCGCTATCCAACATGCGGCCTGTGTGCCTGATTCGGCACGCAGACTGATGTTAGGTGACTCGCCTGTGTTTGCTAATTTTTGCAATTTGTGTAAAAATGAAGTCAAATTGAAAGTCACTGGCCTATTTGCATAACTATTTGTTTCTAATTTAGCTTAGCATTTGGTAATGTGAACACAAAATCCAGTTCACATGACACAATTATTCACTATAATTATTCGATATTACAGTTAATAATTTTCAATAACTTTAGTCGTTTACTGGTGTGGCCCACGGCTTCAGCAATTTGTATGGTGGCCCACTGTGTTGAAAAGGTTGGTTTATGGGATTGGTCCTCTTTATCAGCTTTTGATGATAAGAAAAGTCAATCTTGCAGTCTGCATCCTGGTGTATAACATGAAATCAGCAATTCATGTAATCCAGTTATTGGATTGCTATCATCATGTTTGCATTTTAGTAAAAGGATCTTCTCACACATGGGTCACACCTCTGTGGACTTCCGAACAGTAAATATTAGATATTTTGAATATCTGATGTGTCCAAAAATGTCGTTCGGTCATCAAGCAGTCACTGTAGCCTTTTTAGTAGACAAACTGTTCTTTGAGACAAGATTGTTAACGTCTAGCAACAGAGGGCCGTCGATGATGCCCTTGAGCATTGAATCATCATTCTCAGGTCAACTAACTGTCTAGCTTACCTGCACATCTCATCTTTATAGCTAGGAGTTTAGTGGGTCAAGTACTGCATCTTAACCTCTAATGGCCTTCTCATATTACAATTTTAGATATTCATTATATATATATATATGTATAGCAATAGCTCATAAATGTGGCTTAAGTAATCTATTATTGTAATATGAGAAGGCCATTGAAGCCTCCCCTCCTCAAGACAATAATCGTAATCTCCAAATTTCTAAAGCCCCACTTGAAAACTTATAGCACAGGGCACCAGTTTATTCACTAGCGCTGCATCAAATAAGGGGTTGTTCAAAGGATGGTCCGTGGTAGGGTGTAGTTTATAGAAAAAACATTAAAAAAACAGCATACGATACCCAGTATGTACTGCATATTATACAGTATGTAGACCTGAGACGTATAGGCCTACGCATCACAAATTTTGCAAGGCAAGCAAAAAGTAACATTTATTGAGAGCAAAGCACTTGTTAGGGACAGCGCTGTTCAGATTGGAATTTCTTTTATAATTGTCGTGTGTAGGCCTACACATATTTTCGACATTAGTTGCACTAATTATGCTTAATTTCAGTTACCATACTTTTACTTAATGAGCAAACTTCTTAGATCCTGTTAATCACCTAATGCCCAAGAGACGTGACGAATATTCATTAGTTGAATATTCATGAGCACCCGTATTGTGACCAGGTCTTATCAAACAGGTAAGCTTTTAATACGTAAAGTCAGATCATACTCTGTTTAATATCGAGCACAATCACGTCTATTTATAAGCCGACGATGTGCCGCTGTCCCTAACACGTCCGACGATGCATATAATTTGAATATATATTTTTGTATATTACGTAATACCGGCACACTTCAGCAGAAAACGTGGATTTTTCCATTCACAAGTGACCCATCAAATTTATTCTCGTTGGGATCACGGACAAAATATTTAATGCATAAAATGCTTATCCGATGAAAATTAATTTTTCACACAAGTTAGGAATAAAATATCTGAATATGTCGAGCACAAACATTAACCTCTTGTTCAAACGCCGTGTGGGCGTTGCGGCCAGGTTTGGCGTAATATTTTTGTTACTGTATTTCGCTATCTAGGGGTCACAGAGTGACCCAATCATGCGGTGACAGAGTGAATCTGCGAACGGAATTTTCTGGTCATGTGAAACGAAATTTGACCTCGAGGTTCTAGGCTGACCGAAAATGGGGTCGCCATTAGGGTCAACGATCATCAGTATTCAAAGATAGGAAGCCCTAGCGAAGACCATTCCTACGCGAAGACGCCCGCCTGTTAGTCCACTGATTTTGAAACACCATTTTTCGCTCGCAGGTCGGTTTTATTCCATAGTTTGTGTGAATTATATTGCATCTGAACGAAATGCTGACAAATGATATCTGCGAACGAATAATTAGGACCGTTGACAGTTCATCTGAATGTTTATTTGCCTTGACAACGCTTGTATTTGACAGTTAGGCCTATACTAGGCCATCGGTAGAACTGGCCTAAATTATGCTGTCGTGTTAGGCCGATATGATAGGATCGGTCTAATTTTAGAACTTCGGTAATTCAAAAGGTCTAGGCTAATCGGAGCCAGTGTGCGGCTTTTATATATTTGTATTTTTATACTGTAAATTAAATTGAACTTGAACGAGCTGAAATGCCGAATGATATCAATTTTTTCTAAGGTTTTCGGAAGGTGTAGGTCTATCTCGGGTTCATTCTCTTTGACAGGAGCACGATTTGGGTTTGGTGGGGCCTATATATTTCAACACGAGTTAAACCGGTGGGTGTTGTACTGCATTTATGCTCAGTAGACTGCATGATGTTAATCTAAAGTGCTAGTCTAGGTCAAGTAATTGTATCGGTAGCTATTCATATAGCTCATAATCATATGACTCAGAAATATATTTGTCGAGTCAGCAAGACAGAAAATTAGGGGCCGTTACTAGGGGGCGTAACACGAGGGCGGTGCTTGAGTGACGCAATCTGTGCTTGTAGTGATTACGCGGGCCTCAATTTAATGACGTAACGCCCCATCTACTATAGACAGTGTCAGCATTAAATCTCTGTTCAAGTCCGCTGGAAACCTATTAGAACAGGTGCTTGCTTTTCGAAAGTAAAATAGTGCACTCTACTATCGACAGTGTTGGACGTAATTTTATTATGATGTACAAATCAATGATAACATAAAGTGTCGTCGTAATCATCATTAATGTTTTTTAAACACAATTCAAATCATAAAGGATAGTAGACCTGATAAATGTACTTTGATCATTGTGTTTCGTGATAGTTTTACTAACAAGTTAGACTCTATTATTTTTATCTAAAATTAATTATGTATTTATATATACATATATATTTCTTACTAAGGGTTAAAGGAAAATGAGACAATGTCTGAAACGAAGACAGAGAAAATCGTCGCTCAAGCGGAACTACGTCAGGGATTACATATGGCATCGGTTAATCCATCTGATGGTGCAATATCAAAGAGTTCGATCAACTCCGACTTGACTAAGGCGAATCCGAGTGCATCCGCGTCACAGGTTGGCGATCAGAAGATGAATGGGTCACGGTCGAGTGAGCAGAGAAAGGGAGGGGGAGATGCAGGGGTGAAGGAAGTACCGCTGCTGGGAAATGAACCCTTCGAAGTCTACAAGAAGAAGTCATTCTTAAAGAGATATGGAGAGTCTATGAAGAAGTTCTTACCTTTCCGCTGTGCATCACCGTAAGTTAGTCTGTCAAGACTATCTCTGCCAACATCTGTCTGGCTCTATCTGTCTCTGTCTATTTATGTCTGTCTCTGACTGTTTCTGCCTAATTCTGCCTGTATCCGTCTGTCTCTTTCTGTTTGTCTCATATTGGTCTGTCTCTGTCTGTCTCTGTCCTACAGTCAGATGAGGTGTAAACTTCTTAATTTAGGTTGATTAAAAACAGAGTCATATTTTATGATGTTGAAGAATGGAAATTGCCTGGGAAAGGAGATCATACAAGACACACTGCCTGGAAAAAGAGGGAAGGGAAGGGAAGACCAAGGATGGGATGCATTGATAACATGAAGTCATACAGAGGCAGCGATCTCGTTTGAGAGGTGAGGGGACACCCAATGAGAGGGGTAAGACATGTGTGTGGGGGACATTCGTATAACGTGTTCCCTATCTGTAAGTGGTGGTGGGTGGGGGGGACTTGTCCCCCTCGATCACCAGGGATCGCCGCCCCTGAAGTCATGGATGGGTTTGAATATATACAGACTATTAAAGAAAACAAAAGGCAGAACAGGATAGAAGAGACTTGTTAATGGTGCAACCAACCTTTGGAACGAGAATGGTTATAAACAAGACAATATTTATGTTAATGACTGACCAATGCAGGCATGAATTGTTGATCAAATGGCTGATCTAAATGAACGAGACCAACCAACGGACTGATTATTCAATTGATTGACAAAATGAATGAATGACTTGACAAAATGATTGACCGAGCAAATGACCGAACGATCGATTGAATGAATGATTCATCAGTTAATAATAGATTCACGAACTGATGTGAATGATAACTTGGTTAACAATCATCCAATCACTTTACTGGGAAGCTGATCGATTTGCTCCATCAGTAGGTTTGATCATTGATTGACCGATTGATTGATTTGGTGATGTATTTACCTATCGATTGGATTAATTAATTGGTTGGCTGATTAATTGGTGGATTTATGCTTAAGTCTGAATATTTATTAGTTTATGAATTAGTTTGTGAACTGATCAATGGTTTAACTGTTTGGCTATTGTTGTCTTCTGCTCTCAAGTAAGGGGAGAGAGATGCCGATTCATAAGTCTGGAATGCTTTCCTTGGTCACTTTCCACTGGATCACCACATTTATGTGGCGTACGTTTCGCAAAGGCGTTCTTGACGAGGAATTTATGTATACTTGTCCCACAGAAGAATCGGCAGAAGTCAACGGACGAAGGTCTGACTATTAATTAGTTTATTAGAATAGTAGAATATTAATTAGTTCATTAGAATACTAGAATATTAATAGTTCATTAGAATTTTATTAATTGTTCCTCAAACATTAATAAGAATATTCGATCATCTTCACCTCCATTTTAATCTTTGCTTGTTTCTAATTAGGCCTACTTAGGCATAGGCCTACCTAAATCTAAAGCTGAATCTAATTGATAAAATATGTCAACATTGTAATGTTAATTGTTTCTGTGATCCTTGATTGGCTCGAGTCCTACCTAATCTATCAAATTTTCAACTGATTACTCTAATCTTATCCTGGCTACTCGGCAAGTTACTTGAGCCATTGTGAGCTTGTTTACAACTAAGTAAAAACCGATATTTTATAGTTGCAATTAATCTAATGACACACATCTAATTACAAGCATCTTATCACAAACATGTAACCAAAACATCTCGTCCCAAACATCTAATTACAAACATCTGATCACAAATATATAACCAAAAACATCTGATCACAAACATGTAACCAAAACATCTAGTCACAAACTTCTAATCACAAATATATAACCAAAAGATCTAATTACAAACATTACAAGCATGTAATCGCAAACATGTAATCGCAAACATATAGCCAAAAACATCTAATCACAAACATTTGATCACAAACATCTGTTTACATTGATATTTATTTACACAACCCTTCGTTGGTCATAATTAACAATGAATGAATTAGAATTCATTATTAAACACCAAACTTCTCACATCGCATTTATATTCTTTGGATGACACGGGCATCTGAGGGCCACCAGTGGAATGCAACACTCCTAGGGAACTCTCCTATGAAACACTCCTAGGGAATAGCCACAATATGGAAAAGCAAGTCGGGAAATTACATCTGTCGAGACTGCTTCTAGTTCTGTTAGACACAACCTTTAGAGAGTGGCCTATGTATATCTAGGACATTATGTAGATCTTTTGTTGACACACCCTGCATGCACGCCAACCAGTGAACTAACTACAGGCCGTCTATACGTTATACCAACTGACGCATTAAACTTCGTGGTGTATCAAGCCACGTGATGTAGCCCTACATACATTCTGAAACACAACACGCCAATGTATCTACCATAGACTGTAGTACAAAACTGTAGCATTCAGCTATCTAGTTTATAGCCTATTCACACGACATTTGCATACATAGTCCCTATATAAATACATATATACACACATACTTGTCGTTTATACCGTTTCCTGTGTTACAATTTTTGCATCCTAATCATAAGCCATGCAGAAATTATCCAAACACTCTAAACTTCGAGTAGCTTATGTATACAGCTGCTATAATGGGCAAACATTGTTTAAGGAGATTTCAGGTCTGTGATAACTGGCCCAGAGCAGACCCCTTCATCACATCTTTCAAGCCCTCAATATGTGCGTTAAGCACTCGGAAATTACATTTTCATGTGCTATTGTAAACAAATCATCATGTGTATGCGCTTATAATTTGTATATAAGCCTATGTATACCTACATACAGAGACCTAGGAGAGTTTGCGCGCCTGTCCGCTTCTTCCATTAGCCGTCAATAAGATCATAAGATCTCCCTTCTCATATCAAGACTTCGCCTGCATGACTGTCAGATCAAGGTCTTGTTTCTCCCATAAGGCCCCAGTCAAGGTCTAGTTTCTTTAGTCCATTAAACTGCTGTACGAGTTAACCTTCTCTTCCGAATTCTTCGTCGTCTCGCTTTTAGGACCTTGCCCAATGTTGGCCCCAATCAGCCCTAAACTAAAATTGAGAAGCAATCTTATTCCTAACTACAACTGAAACGAAAAATGACGATTAACAATCATAACTAAAACTAAAATAAAAAACTATTAAAACAGCACTACTCTTTGCACTCCATCCCTCCATTCTCCACAATTCTCACATAGGCCTACCGCTCACTATGTGACGTCTTATATGATTGTAATTCATTCGCAACACTAATCTCCGTCTGCAGCACCGTTACAACAATACACTCGGCATTGATCAATTCTGGCTTCGAAAGAAATGATTACTCGACTAATTAATGTGAGTGACAATAATTAAATCAATCAAATGGTCGATCAGAGACCAGTCAGCCACAGTAATTAATCAGATTTAACCAATCGTAAAAACGGTAAAATCATCCATCCGTCAATGAATTAAGCAATGAAGTTCAATCGATTTACTCTTCAATTCATTGAATTTGTGAACATATGAATTATGTCACAGGCAACTTCGTAAAATGCCTGCTTTTTAGGCAATTTCTAAAATTCCGTTTAGTATCTAGGGTTAGGTATAGGGTTAGGGTCAGGGTTTGAGTTAGTGTAGGGTTATTTTATAGTGTAGGGTTAGGGTTTTACACATTGCCCAGGAGTTTTATAAAATCCATGGTTTCAGACATTGACTGCAACATAATACGATGTACTGTGTACATATAAGCTTATTAAGCTCTATTAGGGCCTACACTATTTCCCATCTGACCTAGTTTCACCCGCCCACGTGACCGGAAGTGACGTATACGTTGCAGGTTCGCGCGTATGTGGGCAGAGGAACTGAAGCGGAAGAATGGGATCGAGAAGGCGTCGCTTGGTTCGGTTCTGTTTCGGTTCATGCGTACGATGCTCAGTGTGGCCATCATTCTTAACCTCATCAGCACTGCCTTCTCTTTCATCGTACCGGTTGGTGGCTGTTGGGTCAATAGAAGGTCATTTAGGGGTAATTAGGGATCATGAAAGATGTGATGAAGTGGTCTGCTCTGGACCAGTTATCACTCTTTCGTGATTCTAATCGCCATCGTCCTCAGTCACTCGTCGAAATTATAATCATCGTTTATTTGTTTCCAAAGGCCGGTTGGCGCACGTAGCCCGCCCTCTCGCGGCGGCCACGGATACTCCTAAGTTTCTGTTTCTACCGAGTTTCAAATGTAAAGGGAACTGTACTGGGAATTTGTCTTTCTCACTTTTCGTCATCTTGTCATGCATCTCCTTCTCTTCCATGTCTAGTCCAGATTTCAGCTCTCTGCTGCTCAAGATGACCTGGTTGTCCATCCGACATGATCTTCCATGTTCCATCATAGCAGCAATGCGATTGGTTCATCTTTCTGGAATATGCTACATTGGGGCTGAATAATAAGCGAATATCATCATCATCTTCGTCATTGTCATCATCATCATTATCAGCATTATCATCATCATCATCTTCGTCATCATCATCATCTTCGTCATCGTCATCATCTTCGTCATCATCATCATTATCATCATCATCACCCTCACCCTCCTCCTCTTTGTCATCCTCCTCCTCCAACTCCTCATCCTCCTCCTCCTCGTCTTCATCATCCTCATCCTCATCATCATATAATCACATAAATTTGTCATCCTCCTCATTTTCAATATTATCATCATTCAATTTTCATCATATTCGTAGTAATCTTCTTCATTGTCAACATGGTCATTGTCATCAATCCATCGTCGTCATCATCTCTATTTGTCATTGTCACCCCACCGTAATAATAATAATAGTCAGATTGGCTGTTGCTTCTTAAACAGAGTCGCTATAAATGGATGTCTGATTGTGTTCCTTCAGGCGCTTCTCTTCCGGTTGGTGTTGGATTATGCGAGGTCAGCAGAGTCGAACTTGGCCTACGGACTATCCTTGACCCTTTGCCTCTGCATAGTAGAACTGGGTCGTAGTCTGACCCAGTTGAGCTTCATATTCTTTGGATATCTAATCGGTCCGTAGTTCTTGTTATTGTTATCATTTCGTGACCGTCATCATGCCTGACATTATCATCGTTGTCATAATCTTCACCGTGAGGTTTTTACAAGTTCCTCAAGTCTTTTTTCTTTTGTTATTGTTGGGTTGGGAGCACTCCTGAGTAGGTTCTTGATGGGGCGCTATATAAAAATGCTCAGAATGAATGAATGAATTCAAGCATTTGCCTATCAAAGATCCAACTGTTGAATAGAGGTTTAATAATATAATTTTGCATATAGGGCCCATCCATACATTACGTACGCAAAAAATCGGATTTGCGGACCCCCCTCCTCTGTTGCATTGCGTACATTTCGTGAACACCCTCCCCATTTAAGCTCAACCCCCACTCAGTGCAAAGGTTAAATAGCTAAAGACATCTATAAGACGTTGATTTTACCACAGGCTATTTAGTTTTGTTAAGCATATTTAACAGCTTGAATTTGTTAACTGTTATGAAGAAATAAAATACCAACAATACTTGCATTTGAAACCATTTTAATGCTACATAAAATTAATTAAGCAGGAATATAGTTTGTGATTGGGTTTACATTTCTGATTTTAATATTCCGTATTGTGTACATCATAAATAGAAAATTATATTTGCGTAATTAAACATTTTTTGGACCCCTCTCCCCACCGTACGCACCCGTACGCAAAATCGCCGAAGTTCGAAACTCCCCTCCCCTCGCTGCATGCGTAATATGTGATCTGTCTCACCTGCACAGGTACACGAGTGAGGTCGGCATTGATGTACATAATATTCCACAAGAATCTGCGGTTGCGGAGCATGAGCAACTCGTCAGTGGGCGAGGTAAGCAGCATCAGCAGCCAGATATCACCATCATCTTACAGCACTTTATATTGCGCCAAGAGTGAATGTGACATATGTATGAACGGGTGGGATCTATCAGCTGTCAAGTGATTGAATGAATTAGTGAATGAATTGATGTATGAATGACTGGAAGTAGTGAGGGGATAACTAACTCTTGAATAAATAAAAAGTATTTCATTGATGAATTGTTGCAGGTGGTCAATTTCTTTGCCAATGACTGTCAGCGTTTCCTTGAGGTGGCAGCAGTTCTGCCAATGGCTCTTTCCGGTCCACTGACTGCCATAGCTGGAACGATCTACTGCGTCCTCTATATTGGTCCATGGGCTCTCCTCGGGGCCTTGGTCATCCTCCTCTACTTCCCCTACCAGGTGACAGCCAACCTCAGAGATATTGATTTCTTTTTGTGATTATTCATGTTTATCGAATAGTCTTATATTTTCATGAATATTCATATGATAATCATGTATTTTCATGAATATTCATGTTTTCATCACTTTTTTCTGTTTTTGAAAGTTCTTGCATATCTGTTAATACTATTCTGATTCTCCTGCATATTAATTTCTTTATTTGTGAATTTGCGAATATCATCCGCAAGAGGAGTGATTAAATGAACTAATGAATTCTTCTGATGCAGTATTCGTTTTTCGTGAATGCTTCTGTTCCGATGAATATTAATGATGCAAATTCTTTTAGGCATCTGTGTATTCATACCATCCATGAATATTAATGTTCTTATCAATATCCATATAATTTTTGCAGGCACTCATCTCCAAGCTGACGACCTATGTGCGAAAGCACGCCATCGTCGTTACTGACAAGAGGGTAAAACCTTTATTACCAATCGTTATTGAATCATTTCCTATTAATTTATTTGTGCTTATTTAGGTTGCTATGTGCCATGCAGGGATATTTAAAATAAGCCCAAAAGGAATCAATGATCTGATTAGAGTTGTGAGACGTTGGAGAAGAATGATTTTAAAACGTCTTTTTATCAAGTCATTGGAAATACAGGAGAGACAACTTCCAAGGTTCATGAGAAATGCTGGCCAAAATGGTCAACGTTTTTAATGGTGGGCTAGTATCAATGTTTCCAGCAAGTGCCAAAGGCCTTCTTTGAGATCGATTATTCTGACTAGCGTTTCTTTTATTTTGTATGGTTGTGATAGGTGCGAATGATCAACGAGATTCTGACGTCAATTAAACTCATAAAACTCTACGCTTGGGAGAAGTCTTTTGCCAAGGCAGTTGCCGGTAACTACCAAACTACCAATGTATTCGATCTTTCTGTCCTTCTGTTATTCACCAATTTATTCGTTCCTTAAGACGTTCATTCATTCGGTTATGCATTCAGTCAAGTTCTTAGTCATCCATCCACCCACTCATCCATCCATCTATCCATCCATCCAACCATTCACCCACTCATCCACCCATTCATCCATTATTCCATCCACCCATTCATCAATTCAGCCACCCACCCACCCACCTACCCACCCAAGACTTATATCCAACTTACCCATCCATCATCCAACCCACACACCCACCCACACGCACATTCACCCTCCCACCTACCCACCCAAAATCGAAATCCGATCCACCCATCTACCAACTCATTCATCCATCCACCCATCCATCCACTCATCCGCCAACCCTTCCATCCGTTCATCCGTTTCTTATATACTGCAGCGGTTCGTTCCCGTGAGAAACGATTGCTGATGTACGCTGCCTACCTTCAGACAATGAGCATCGCTGTGAATCCAATGGTTCCAGTCTTTGCCTCCGTCTGCACCTTCATGGGTCACATCCTGGCAGGAAATGATCTCAGCGCCTCTCAGGTCTCTAACCTCATCTATGGAAAGTCTATAGTCTAGTGGTGCTATCTAGTATAATTTAGTATTATCTATAGCACTGATGATGATGTTGATATAGGGAATAATACTGAAAACTATAATGGTGACTGTAACAATTGTGTAGATGAATATGATAACAATGAGTGATGATAGTGAGATGATGAAATTATCAAGTCGCATCCTTTTGTTGCACATGATGCACTGTTTGATGATGATGATGATGATGATGATGATGATGATGACAATGACGATGACGATGATGCCCACGACGACGATGATGATGATAAGGATGATCACATGATGATGATAACCATTTGTGTGACTATGACAATAACCATTATGATGATGATAATAATAACGATGATAACGATGAAGATGATGATAATGATTACTGTGATGATGATGATAACTCTTATGATGATGAGGATGATGGTTTGTTTAGGCGTTTGTCATCGTTGCTGTTTATAACATAACAAAGATGAAAGTCGCCGTCATTCCTCGTCTCGTCCGGTTGTGGTCCGAGGGAGTCGTTGGACTCAGGCGAGCAAAGGTACAACAATAGACATCAGTAAGAACAGACAACAATAGACAATAACAGACAACAACACGAACAGGCAGTGACAACAGACAATGATAACAGAATCACAACATGCTGTTCTTAGGAACATTGAAAGCTGTTCTTATCCACTGAGGTTGTGCTGCAACTGCTTCTGTACAGTTATCTCATGGATGCGCTCTATAAATGAATGAATTTGCAGCAACATACAACATGCAGCGATAATGAATTATTAAATATGCGTTATTGTACACACAGAACTATACTAATTTTATTACCAACTCTGTTCAGGGAATGCATTAAAAAAAGATTTGCATGATGTAAAAAATAGTTTGCTTTGAAATCTTGCTTTGCATTGAAATCATGGTTTGCATTGAAATTTTTCTCTTAAAAAATATCAGTTTGCCGCTACAAAAATGTATTCATTTGCATTACTTGAAACGATATTACCTTACATTTTATTCCAACAAACCTAACAACATTACTTTACCTGGATGCAGGCTTTTCTGGCGATGGAGGAGATAGATGCCGACCGATTCTTGAAGCGTCCAAAACTCCCAACTTCTGCTGTTGAACTGAGTGGATCCACGTTCGCCTGGGATGTCGTCACGACGAGGAAATCTCACGACGAGCGGAAGAAAGGAGAACGAAAGCAGAACCGGAAACGCACAAAGAACAACCGGAAGTCAACGCGACCAGAGAACGGGGGCGAGCAGGAAATGCTTCCGATGAAAGAACTGGAACATAGGAAAAATGGAGACGTCGTTGCTGCCGAAAGTGGATTCGTTCACGTGTTGTTTGATGTCAGTCTCACTGTTCCGAAGGTCAGTGGTGAGAGGTATTAAGGTGAATAATGTTTTATTTGAAATTCCAGGCTGTCCGACTTGTCAATTTGTTTTAGTAAGGAACATGATTTGTTTATTCAATGAATTGTTTGTTCAGTAATCAATCATTCGGTTTATCCAATTAGCAATTCACCTCATCCTAACATCCATTAAGCCATCCATGCGTCTCTCCATCTATCCCTTCATGTCTTCCTTCAATTCATCCATTCATTCATTCATCCATCGACCCACCTGTCCTCTTTCATAACTCAATTCTTTCATCGATCATCAACCGTCCATTGTTTTTATCCAGCCATGATTTCCACCAATCATTTGATTGATCAATCATCTTCCTTCTTTACTTCATTCTTCAATCCATACATCCGTCGTCCATCCGTGATTCCATCCATCTATTTGCTTATCCATCTATGAAACTTTGCTCTATATAAATGTCCTTTCGTCTCAATCCAGGGCAGCCTCTGTGGCATCTGTGGCAGAGTTGGAAGTGGAAAAAGTTCCCTTCTGTCCGCTCTCCTCGGCCAGGTGAGTTTCACTTGTATTAAGCACAGGTGCTATATAAATTGATATAATGTGATATAAATAATCAGCATTTTATGTATAACAGAAAGAAAGGCGCTACATAGATATATATGTATGTCTTATCTAGTGGCATTCTTTGAGCACCTAAATCACAGAGGGTCATTACAAATTACATCTTGCAGCTACATAAATATCTTTGATTGACTCTTAATAAAATCGTGACCGGGAGCAACGTGGATGTGTCATATACTTTCTCTACCTTGTAGATGCATGAGAGCAGTGGAGGATTTGCGGCCGATGGTCGCTTCTGCTACGTTCCTCAACAGGCGTGGATCCTCAATGCCACGGTCCGCGAGAACATCCTCTTTGGTCTTCCCTACGACAAGGAAAGGTTCGTGCATACAATCCGTTAAAACACTGACGTCGTTATGGTATCTTTAGTGGCTTGATTCGGCTTACCAGGGTACTCTGATCTAACTGATGACATCCCTAGTGCCAAAGATCCCGATAAATGCCAGAAGTATAATATCGTCTGTCGATAGTTGTTTCAAGTGAAGCATAGGAATCAAAAGTCAGTATCCAGAAGATACGACGTGTTATAAATTTATGTAGCGGCTTATTGAAATCAGATAGATGAGAGTTGCCAGAAATTAGGCTTCAGTGGGAATGCACATTGAACAGATGCAACTTGTGTTTAGGCCTAAATAGCATCAAACTGGGTTAGGTAGACTGAAGTAATCTAGGCTATTCTGGCCACAGCTTTGCACCAGTGTTTCCATAGACACTCTTGCTACTTTTAGAGGAGGCTGGGCAAAATGGGCTATTAAGAGTTCCAGGTTCAAGTGCAGTGGTTCTGACACCATACGTCTTCTGAACCCCGCCCCCTTTAAAACCTTTGTTATGTTATGTCATGTGACAGCAATTAAGCCTGGAACTAGCCCTAAAATAACCCTTAAGACACTGTAAATACCTAAAAGTACGAGTTACTTGTTGTAAACACGTTTGCATCGTTAAAAATCTTAAAACCACTGATAAAATGACTGTAGTTAACATCAGGAATGGATCGATTGTAACTTTGTTACGCATGCATAAGCAAATGCCTAAAAAATATCGTGTTGTATTGTTGTTTTTTATATTTCTGACTGTCATGACTGAAATAATTTATAGTCTTCTTGCCATGTTGTAGGTATGACACTGTTTTGCGCCAGTGTCATCTGAACTACGACATGAAGTGGCTTCCATCTGGTGACAGAACTGAGGTAAGGAGTAAAAACCGTTCTAGCTCTTCTATGATTTCACTGTGTAAATAAGCTCTTTGTTGAGTTCCACTGTGCTTGTAGAGACACAGTGATTATTTATTTTTTAGACATTTGTATATGCATGCATAATTGCATATATATGTTGCATTATGCATATGTATGTGTGAAGCCATCTTTGTATGCTTAGATGTATCTATAAAAGCATCTACATGTATGTGCTTAATTGCAAATATTTGGAAATTTATATAGCAGCTTTAAAAGCAGTAATGGTGCAGAATTTGTTTTTTAGGTCATTTTGTGTGGCAATTATTGTTATGATGAGTTGACTGCATGATTGATTGATCAACCCATTATATGATAATTTACTTTTTCGTCTGTTTTGTTATTACCTCTTCTTTTGGATTTTTGCTTTCACAGATCGGGGAGCGTGGGATCAATCTGAGTGGGGGCCAGAAGCAGCGGGTGAGCCTGGCTCGTGCCATGTACAGTGACAGGGACATCTACCTCCTTGACGACCCTCTCTCGGCCGTTGACCCTCAGGTCGGCAGCCACCTGTTCGAGAACTGTCTTCTGACGTGCACTGCCAATCATAAGACCGTCATTTTTGTCACACATCAACTGCAGGTAGGTTATCTGGTCGATTTGCTTAGTATTACGTTATTGGCTTATTTATTTTTGGTTTTCTATATAGGCCCTATTATAGGCCGTCTAAGTTGCTTCTTTGTATGTGCCTGCTTACACAGTCACTGTATAAATATACCTTTCATATAGGTCTGATATTACCACCACTTACAATAATCTTGTTTTTTGTAACTAGTTTATTTTGTAATGTTGCCCTTTAAATATATAACTTTACTTATAATAGTCCTGTTTTGAATCGACGCATTTTGCTTCTCTTAATTTATTGCTATACGGCTGCTTACTGCATTCCAACTTCCAAGAATAGGGTGGCCTGACTAGCAGGAACTGAATTTAAATTGTTGACTTCTTTAGAATTATCTAAAGAATCTTCATTTTAATATTGTCTGTTTTCTGGTTGATCAGTACCTCAGCAAATATAAATTGTTGACTCTTAAAAAAATTCATTTTAATATTGTCTTTTTTCTGGTTGATCAGTACCTCAGCAAATGTAAATTGTTGACTCTTAAAAAAATTCATTTTAATATTGTCTTTTTTCTGGTTGATCAGTACCTCAGCAAATGTGATCAAATTTTACTGATGAAAGATGGTCGGATATTTGAACAAGGCACACACGAATCTCTTATGTCGTCAAATGGCGAGTATGCTAACCTCATCAACACCCACTATTCCGAACAAGAAAAAGGTATGTTATTTTCTTCTATATTGGAAAGCTTATTACACATAAATTTCACAGAATCAAAATTGCCTTACATTTGCAAGCTTCTTTCTGGGTAAACGTTTGCGTCGTAATTTATTGGCCACAGCAAAATTACCGTCAAAGTCTAAATTGATCTGATACACTGTTGAAAAATTGTAGTTTTTTTGCTAAAAATATGATTCTTGAGTTTTATAATATTTTAGAACATAAGCTTCCTTTTACCAAATTTTTAGAAGCGGCTCTTCTGGATTTCCGCAAATTTTAAAGGCACTGAGAAAATTCCAGATTCCATAAATGTTACGGACTCTTCCGGATGACTCCGGAAGATGACTGTGAATTTTCTCAGAATATTTTGTGGATTGTCGGTCTGCCTGTGTGTTTATTTGCAATTCAGCTACTGGAAACAAAGCCTCCATTGTATGCTAAGACTATAATTGACAGAAAAAAGGACAAAAGAAGAGGGTGATGATCGTGGCGACAAAGACGCGAATTTTCGCGGATCGACGACGAGCGTTGAAAGTGTGAAGAGCATCTACTCCAGACAGAACAGTCACCTCGTCCAATCGGAAGGTCGGAAATATTTGAATTTGAATTTACTGACTTTAATTTTTATTTTTTCTGTTGGTTTAGCCTTAGGTTTGACAAACAATGCACAGAATGTTGCGTGAATTTTTAAGTAATTATCGACTACAATACTAGAGTATTTTGGTACTAAGCTATTATGGTATTATATTAAATATTATTGTATTAAACTCTAGTGGAGTTTTCATTTCGTTTAATCTTAATTATAAGAATCGATTCAAGGCATTTTGGTTAACTTTAATCTAAATTTAAAGAAGATTTGTGGAAGTTCTTAACTGACATTCCATTTGATTAAGACGAAAATATAATAAACTGCGTGCAATTTTTATGAAAATCTAAACAGGCCGATATAACATTATTTGTGTAATTTTGTTTCGGTTCTGTTAAATTTACAAAACTGAAATTAATTCTAACTGTCTGATCACCCCCAACGTTTTTTAACCATGTTCAGGTAAACTTGTTGAGGCGGAGGTGAAGGAAAGGGGTGCCGTGACGTGGAATACCTACCGCACTTACTTCAAAGCGGCCGGTGGGTACTGTGTTTCCGGTTTGGCCATCTTCAGCTTCGTACTTCCGGTTCTATGTGCATCATTCTGCAACTGGTGGCTGTCCTTCTGGATTGCTCAGGGTAGCGGAAGTTACGACTATGGCCTGGTATGTGAAAGGGATTACGATAGAATTAATGCTCTTTCTGGTAATGATGATGATGATTATGATGATTATAGTAGTGATGTGATGATGGTATTGATGCTGTTTGTTATGTTATTGTTGTTAATGATGGTGTTGATAATGTGTTTCGTGTTGATTATGATTAAAAGGATGACAAGAGTGATTACTGCAATCGCAACGATGATGATGATTTGATATTGAGCGAAGTGATCGCTAGAATAATAACACAAATCTAGATGAATCATAACATATATATATTTATTCATGCTTAAGTTCTTTATTCCATTGTTATGAGTAACTAGCTGAATAATGATATTTGTAAACGTTTTTCATTTCAGAATGAAACTTTTGCGGACAACAGTTCGAATACGACGACTTCATCTAGTGGTCAGATTAGCGACAATCCAGATCTCCATAAGTACGTCATGATCTATGGACTGGGTGCGGTGGCTGTGGTCGTGACGCTATGCATCCGTGGAGTTCTCTTCACTATGGTCAGTAATTCGTCATTGATAGGCATCAATGATATCCTGACTTTTGAATCACATTGTGTTTTATGTACAATGTATTCTGTTCGAGCATATTCTCCTCTGGTCTGTTAGGTTCCTTTGTGTACAGCTATATTCTATTCTGTTCTATGTATTCTTTTCTGATCGATTCTATTTTTGTTTGTTCTTTTCTGTTTTGATCTGGTCAATTCAGTTCTATTCAGATCTTGTCTAGTCTGTTTAATTCTATTATGCTATGTTCGACTCTATTCTGTTCTGTTTTGGCCTATTCTTTGTTTGATTCTATTATGTTCCATTGCATTTATTGTGTTCTGTTTCATTCTTTGTTTGTCTATTCTGTTCTGCTTCATTCAGTGTGGACCGGACTGGAATAGAATTGGTGAGACTAGAATAGACTATGTCACTGTGGACTGACCTAGAAAACCGATGGATCAGTGTTGACTCAACACATTTGTCATGCTTGCAGGTGACTCTAAGAGCATCAAGCAGCATGCATGACAGGGCGTTTGGTCGACTGCTTCGTAGTCCAATGGCTTACTTTGACGTCACGCCTGTTGGTCGAATGCTCAACAGATTCTCAAAGGATTTGGATGACAGTAAGTTAAGTGCAAACGGTCGTAGAAGTTCAGTTACATCTCATCGAATCCACTTTAGTCTGTTTCTATTTTATTTTGTCTGGTGGGCAGCAATGATCTCATCTTGTTTAATGTAGTTTCGCATGGTTCATGTGTTCGAGTCTGGTTTCATCCAGTTCCAACGATTTCATTACATTACAGTACATTACATTGCCTGTTGTGAAATCAAGGGAACAGTCATTGTTGTCTTATCACTGCTAGATCATTAATAGAAGTCCAGTATTGCGGATCTCACCTGTGTCTCTTGGTTATATTTACGAATTGAGCACAGAAACTAGTTAACTGAATAAATTAGTAATACTATCAAATTAGCTTTCTAAGTTTTCATCAAAATTTTTTTATCCCCATATCAATGTTTTTATTTTTAATTTTTTTAAATTCTTGAATTTAGTTTGATTAATTACCTTATACCATTGCGCCATGAGGATGGTGATGATGATGAATTGATGATGATGACGATGACAACGACGACGATGATGACGATGGTCATGATGATGATGACGATGAAGATGACAATGATGATGGTCTTTTTTCCAGTCGACGTTCGCCTTCCCTTCAATGCGGAGGAGTTCATCCAGAATGCCTGTCTAGTCCTTGGCTCCATAATCATGATCTGCTTCATCTTTCCTTGGTACCTCATCGCAGCGATACCTCTCGTGGCAATCTTCTGGTTCGTCCAGTCCATAGCCAGGGTCGTCGTGCGCGAGGTCAAGAGGGTTGACAACGTCACCCGATCACCCATCTTCTCTCTCGTCGCCACCTCTGTCCAGGGACTTCACACAATTCATGCATACAACAAGGAGAGCGAGTTTCTCAACAGGTATGCACCAGGTTCAGATAGTAGTAGTAGTAGTAGGAGAAGTAGGGGGAAGTAGTAGGAGAAGTAGGGTGAAGTAATAGTAGTAGTAGTGTTTGGGTGGAGTAGTAGGGGAAGTGGGGGAAGTAGTAGTAGTAGTAGGGGGAAGTAGTAGGGGAAGTAGGGGGGGAAGTAATAGTAGTAAAAGTGTTGGGGGTGGAGTAGTAGGGGAAGTGGGGGAAGTAGTAGTAGTAGTAGGGAGAAGTAGTAGGGGAAGTAGGGGGGGAAGTAATAGTAGTAAAAGTGTTGGGGGTGGAGTAGTAGGGGAAGTGGGGGAAGTAGTAGTAGTTGGGGAAGTAGTGGTAGTAGTAGGCTATTGGAGGTAGTTGTTTTTGCAACAAGGAGAGCGAGTTTCTCAACAGGTATGCACCAGGTTCAGATAGTAGTAGTAGTAGTAGGAGAAGTAGGGGGAAGTAGTAGGAGAAGTAGGGGGAAGTAATAGTAGTAGTAGTGTTTGGGTGGAGTAGTAGGGGAAGTGGGGGAAGTAGTAGTAGTAGTAGGGGGAAGTAGTAGGGGAAGTAGGGGGGGAAGTAATAGTAGTAAAAGTGTTGGGGGTGGAGTAGTAGGGGAAGTGGGGGAAGTAGTAGTAGTAGTAGGGAGAAGTAGTAGGGGAAGTAGGGGGGGAAGTAATAGTAGTAAAAGTGTTGGGGGTGGAGTAGTAGGGGAAGTGGGGGAAGTAGTAGTAGTTGGGGAAGTAGTGGTAGTAGTAGGCTATTGGAGGTAGTTGTTTTTGCAGTACCAGTAATGGTAATGGCAATGTAGTAGTAGTAATGATAAAGACATTTATGGTAATAGAAGTTGTCCTAGGAATAATGTTATGTAATGTAACAAAACATTTATATTTATAAAGCATCACTCGGTTCTTGTCTATTGCAATGAGTTATACGTTTTGGTATTGACTGAAACTGTTAAGTATGCTGTTGGTGCTGAACTGTTGTTCTGGTCAACAATAAAGTTGATTTGATTGATTGATTCGTTGATTGATTGATACATTAATTAATTGATTGATTGATTGATTTCATGGTTATGTTTTCAATTCGGTTACTCTAGATTCAAAAACTTCCTTGACGCAAACACGTCTGCCATGCTGCATTACTTTTTCGCCGGCAGATGGCTTGCCATTCGCCTTGACTTTTTGACGGTATTCACGACAACATTCACTGCCCTTTTGGTCGTTCTTACAAAGGGCCTCTTGCCGCCGTCCTACGCAGGACTCGCTCTTGTCTACGCTAACCAGGTGGGTGATTGAATTTAGGAAGGGGTGGCGAGGTAAATTGATATTTTTTGCGTCTGCCAATGTGAAAGATGTTCCGCATAAGTGGTTTTGACGATTTGGACATAAATGGGGTTTGCTGATTTCTGTATATTAGTTTACAGTTCTGAGTCTCTTATATATGAGTCATCTGAGATTAGGGGATTTTCTACCCCATTCCAGATGAAAATGGGGGTGTATACGCTACTGGTCCTTATGAGAGTGGGAGTCATGTCCGTAAAGTATAAGCTCATTTTTGATCATTGATTGACTGACTGGCTTAGTTTTAAAATTGATTGATTGCTGATTGAGTAATTGATTGCTTTTTTGACTGCTTGATCAGTTGATTTATTGATTGAGTTTTTGAGTGTCTAATGTCTGACGAACTGATTGATTGATGGAATGAATTTAAGTGAGCCTGTGGGTACACAAATTTTTTTTTTTTCCAGATGACGGGTCTTTTCCAGTACACAATTAGGCTGATATCTGAGGTAGAATCCAGGTTCACTTCCGTGGAAAGAATGCACTACTATCTCAAAGTAAGATACACAAGTTGGAAATAAAATTAAAAGAGAAACAGATCAGTTAAATTTAATTAATTGACAATTAATTAGTGTGTTAAAGATTGGACAGACTGTCATACTGATGTGGGAATAGATAGGGGAATGGATGTTGATTGAGCTTGTTGTACAATAAGTAAAATAATAATATCAAACAATCAAGCAATCAACAAACCGACAAATCAATCAATCATTCTTGGTCAACCAACCTGTAATTATATCATGGTTGGAAGCAATAAATTATTGATTGATTGATTGTTTGTTTGTTTGATTGATTGATTGATTTACCTACATCCGCACCTTCATATACCGGTGTTTAACGTTGATCTGTACGCCAAATGTGCTTACTGTTTTCTGTAGGAGGTGATAGAGGAGGCTCCGTGGGTGATTCCTGATCACCGTCCTCCTGCCGCGTGGCCCCATGAGGGTGGGGTTACCTATGTCGAGTACTCGATGAGATATCGTCATCGACTTCCTCTGGTCCTCCAAGGAGTCTCTTGCCATATCAAACCAACGGAAAACATCGGGATCGTCGGAAGAACTGGATCAGGTGCAGCTCAAGATCTGATTAAGATTAGTGTCGCATGACATGTGATTGGATTAATATTAGTTAGTGTATTATGTGATAATGGTGTTGAATTAATTAGGGTTGGATTATTGGTACAGTTTGGATGGTTCTATATCACGTTTTTTTTGGTTTAATCAAATAAAATTAGAATTGATGCTATCAGAAGATTCGATTAGACTTTATCTGATCTTATCGAGTCGAACTAGCAAATCAGAATAACCAGAATAAAAGCTATATTAGATTTGATTTGATCAAGTTAGATAATATAAGGTCAGATTAGCTAAAGTCAGGTCATCAGAAAATATTTACTTGGATCAGCTTAGAGAGTCTGCTGTTAGATAAGGCAGAATGCGGTTATGAAGGACATGATAAGATGAGGTAATTAGAGGTAAAGTAAGATGGTTAAGATAGAGGTAAGATTTTTAGAATAAGTTCATTGAGGTAAAGTAAGAAAAAGTTACATATCAGACAGCATAAATGTGAGATTGTGTGCATAATGTAAATTGTCCTTTATGAGTATGAAGAGGTGGGAAATGAGAAGGTAAAGTAAGGTATCTGGTGTAATGTAACTGAATGTAAAGTAAGATTAGGTGAGGTCCGTGAAAGTTGAAGGATCTTCTTTCCAAGAATGTCTGCGTTGCTGTGTTGTTTCAAGGAAAGTCTTCCCTCGTGTCTGCCCTCTTCCGGTTAACTGAACCGGAAGCAGGAAAAATCATAATCGATGACGTCGACATCTCAACGATTGGACTCATCGATCTCAGGTCGAAGTTGTCAATCATTCCACAAGACCCATTGCTCTTTGTAGGCACCATCCGGTAAGATAATCATCATAAGGAATCAATCAATCGATAATCATCATAAGGAATCAATCAATCGATAATCATCATAAGGAATCAATCGATCGATCAATTGCTGGACACTTCAAGTGATATCCATGGTTAAATAATAATAATAATAGTAATAATAATTGTCATCATAATAATAATAACAATAATAATATTTATATAAGTAAAACTAACAAACAAACCAGATTCGATTATATGGCAGCCTGATGGCGGTGATCCGCCCTTCTGCGGCTCATTTTATCATTGCCCTAGTGAGTGGGAGGCTGAGTTAATGTTTCGGGGTACTGAGTTTTGAACCCACGTCCTTCTGTTCTTCGTGCCTATTACCATCACTGACCCCAAATCTTAACGAATCTGATACATTAAATGAACCTGGTCAGACACAATTTATTGGCTTCGTTCAGTAAGTAAGTAAATTAGCAAACGATTCTTAGGTTTTGATATGAATGACTGTAAGTAACTGACAGAAGGTGCAGAATTCTGCAGCAAATTCCAAACTTTCAACAATCCATGCCATGGAGAACACTCAGGACACTCTTATTACAAGGCCCAGCTAGAGTTAGTGTTCATAATCAAGTAAGATTGATTACCTAATTGATTGATTGATTAATTGAATGATTGGTTGGTTGATGGATTGATTGGTTGATTGACTGTCTGACTGACTGACTGACCGATTGATTGATTTATTGATTGAAGGTACAACCTCGACCCATTTCAAGAGCGTGATGATGCTGACCTTTGGCAAGCACTTGACAAATGCTACATGAAATCCATGGTTATTCGGATATTCTTTGTTTGATTAATTGATCCATTTGACCATCAGTTCATGCCTTGGGCTAAATAAAATGGAGCGTTAGAAGCAATTACTAGGCATCGATTCTTTCAATAATTTATCAATTCATTTTTCCATCTGTTCAACCTTCCATCCTTATTTCATCCACGCATATACTAAGTAATTAATTCAGTAATTAATTCATGAATCAATAAATTCATTCATTCATTTATCTTAATGTATTCAAGTAGCATGCTTCAATGATTTCAGTTTGAAATCTGATTATGATATGACCATGAGACGATCGTCGTGGATTTGTAGGTTGCAGCTCTTCCCCAATGCCTAGACGCCAGTGTCGTTGAGAATGGTGAGAACTTCTCTGTTGGGGAGCGACAGCTTTTGTGTATGGCCAGAGCCATTCTGCGCAACAGCAGGGTCGGTACTATAACATCTTAAGCCATGTTACATTACATTACCAACTACCTTCTGCCTCATATGACTCATCATACATTACCTTAATTCTTGTCTCATTCTTAGGCAATCATTATTATAAAAACGGACGATTTCTAAAGCGCCGTACCTACATGTAGATTACATCTTGCATTCATCTTATCTTACTTGTACTTTGTCTTACTTTACTCTGTGTGACTTTGCTTGATCTATTGTATTGTATTTTCTGTAATTTGAAAGAATAAATATCTCTATCATACCGCACCGAATTACAGATTCACCTGTTACAATCACTGAGCTTACTAGATGTAGTGCAGTATTGAGTTCAGTCTATCAGAATTGTGAATGCTTCATTCGTGAGAAGACCACAGGGCGCCTAATAAATGTTTTGTATGCACTCTTTTTATATAATTCCTAGTGTTCATATCTGGGAGATCGGGGGTCGTTACTACTACCTTTGACTTAACTCTTTAACTACTTAATTAGACCTCTACCTCAACTATTATTGCTTGACCTTTAATTATCTTCTCATATCCTAGCCTTCTATCCTAACTTTCCTAACATTACTGCATCTTGTTTAAGCATACCGTATCTTAGCTTGCGTTGCATTCTGTTGATACTGTTGCTGCTTCATCTTACTCCAGATCCTGGTCTTGGATGAAGCCACGGCTGCTGTGGACACGGAAATGGATGCTCGGATACAGAGAACGATCGTGGAAGCCTTTTCCGGCTGCACGATTCTCACCATTGCTCACCGGCTCAACACCGTCCTACACTGCGACCGCGTCATGGTTCTCGACAAGGGACGGGTGCGTTGATAGTTCGAGGCTGGAGAGTTAGGCATATTCACTAGCAAATGAACAGCTGAGTGCGATTGGTTGACTTAGATAGGCACCATTTTCGATTGACTGGCTGTAAAATAACTGGGTCATGTGGACAGGGCTGAAGGTGTTTGGTTAACTTTGATTGGCTGGCCGTTACAATAACTGTGTCATATAGACGACGTTAGCCGTGATTGGTTGACTTTTAGTGGCACTATTCTTCGATTAGTTAATTTATTCGGATTCTTGTCATACCTCAAGACCACAGGAATTGGGTCATCATTCTTCCAAGGTATGAACGGAGGCGGTAGGAACTAGTCTTTGACATAAAACCAAACAATGACTGGATAATGTCACCCGAGAATTGTACAGAAGTTATTCCTGACAAGAATTCAAAGAGGTTCCATTAAAGTGCATTGAATTAAATCAGGTTGAATTCATTTGCGTTGAATTGAGCTAAGGTTAGATCAAGTACTGTTATACTTGGTAGAGTTAGCCTGAATTGGGTCGAATCAACAGAAAGTGCATTTTTTCATTGATCAGGTTTTGGAATTTTCTTTTCCAGATTGCGGAATTCGACAATCCTCAGGTTCTCCTTCAAAATCCAAGCTCAAAGTTTTTCCAGATGGTTCGTCTTCATCGTTAACCGTCCGATTACTGTCGTGAGCTTCAAATTCCTGAACTTTAGTCAGAATTGATGATATTTTGAAACAATGCTGCCGTCTATATTTGTCTACATTTGTTGTGTGTCGCCCGTTTTCGAACTTGAAATTAGTGACATTTAGCCAGCTTACAGTTAAGTGTTTACACATAGACGTGGTAAACTTTGACAAGTTCATTATTTTATGAGCATGCTTTTGCACTTTGCATGAGGAAAATCCAAACATTTTTTATGGTAAAGTTATGTGGTGCAGTTTACATGAAGCGTTTTTCATGATGAATGTCTGCAAAGTGACCAAAAATGTGGAATTTTAAAATGGTTTCATATGAATACGTGTCCCAGTTACATATACATGTGGTCCACTTGCATAACGTCTACTTGCATAATGTAGAAGCTAGCCACAATTTATAGTCAATTTCACGTTGAAGAGTAACTTTTGAATTTCTAGAAGTTCCGCAGTATTCCGTCACAATTTCCGTTTCAGATAATTGTATGCAACTTTCGTTCTGATATTATAATGTGATCTTGTTTGTACATATTGTAAAAATTCTTGTGCGTACATTTAGTATTGTTAATTTATCGTCAGATTAAATGCAATTTTCTAGCAATGGGCCATGATTTTACGATAATCAGCGAAAACCAAATGATCTGTTACATTTAAAAATCAGGTGCAAACTGTGTCAACGGGTTTTGATGATATTCTGTGTTTACTCTGTTTTTTATGCTACAAAATTCTTGGAAAATATGTTTCAATATCCATATATATTTATATATACATATGCATATATATATATATATGCATATATATATATATGCATATGTATAGATAGATAGATATATATATATATATATATAGCCACAGCTCAACAGTGTTATCATATTGTAGATCTATACAAACATTAGTCTTTAGAAAATTGAAAATTCTATGTTCAATAAAATATTTTCTTAAGCATTGTTTTGAGCCTAACAATTGTGTTTCGCTTATGATTGCTTTGGCGTCAGTGTATTTTACCCACAGGGCTCAACAGAAGCGAATTTAGATATGGTACTGGTAATTGAAAATTATGTATCGCCACTACGAGTGGAATTCTACTTCTGTGCACAATTTCGCTTTTGGGCGGTATGCAGCCGAGTTAAAATTTAAATAAGTTAAATTAAAATTCTAGTCATTATTTTAGATTTACTGACTATCCTATACATGTGTGATCTTGTTCTAATTAATCAACTAATCAATCAAATTGTCTGAGCACAAGCGAGTAACGGCATGAATCGCGAAGTCACCATATGTAATCAGAACTTGTTGAAGATCACTGGGGTGTCGGCCATGACTTGCTTGACAAAACCTACCGCGAACAATGACACAACATTTATACCGCTGCTCGCGACCCGTTAAAAGAGAGCCCGACTAAAGAGCGCCGACAACATAGCGCACAGGCAGCTTGAAATAGAATCTGCATGGACTGATGACATGAATTATGGCTTAAATGAAAGCTGGATTAATTAAAGGAATATTGTTTAATGAGATGCTAAATCGATGAAAGAAATGCTGTTAAACTAAAAGCTGGATCGATTAAAAGAATTCCGTTCTAAAGAAGGGAGCTGTTTTGATATGAAAAGAATCATGCTTAAATGGAAGCTGGATTGATGAAAGGATTTGTGTAATCCAGCTTCTAGTTAAACAGGAGTCTTTTCATCAATCCCGCTTCCATTTGATCAGCATTCTTTTCATCAATCAGACCTCTAGTTAGACAGAATTATTCTCATCAGTCCAGCTTCTAGTTACAGCATTCTTCTAATTATGCTAAATAGTTGATGCTCAAAATTTTGCCAATGCAGATGTGCCTTTTGTTGGGCGCTCTTATGTTAGGCGCTCATTTGTTGGGACGCTCATTTGTCGGCACTCTTTTGTCGTGTGCTTTTTTGTCGGGGTGCGACCGCTGCTAATAGGCCTACTATTGATTATAACAAACACTATAGACATGCATTCACATTGATGTTGTGCAGGACGTGGATCTATTTCCATTCTTTCGATACACACTATAGCGTTGTGAAATTTTCTTGTTCCTGTTATGCTTTCAATCTCGCCATACGATTCTAAATAGTTGAACAAAATAAAAGTAAGAGAACGGAAGAGAAACGATAGGGCCTAACAAGAAGAAATTGATGACGACAATTATTCTGCGCATGAACGAAATGTGAAGGCTTGCTACAATGAATGAAAGCTTTGATGGATACCTTCGAACTTGATGTTTCCATCCAAATCTTCTTCGGTTCCAGTAAATTTGAAGATGTTCTCCACGTCCGCATCAGTTAACCTCTCTCCTGAAAAAAAACAATAATCAAAGGGTGAATGGTCCACTGTATAAAGCCCTGGGATACTAGGCACAACTCCTCCACTAATAGTACTCTGACAGTGCCAGCCCCAAGCCAGGATAAAGGAGAAGGGCGACGCTAATGATCTTTGTTATCAAACTGTGTCGTTAGATTGCAACGTCGCTTCGTATCTACTCATACAGATATAGCTATAGCCTACTCGCCTATAACGAAGGCCTGCGATTCGATGCTTAGGCTACATAGGTACAATGCCTTAGCTATGCCGTGTAGGAATCGCTATCTTGATTCTGTTTAAACTCCAAATGATATAAGGAGCTAATCTAGAGGACCAGTTTATTCGCAAGCATCGCGTCATACGTTGGTATTTCAAATACAGCGGAACCAGAGGTTGGCCAGACAGTAAGATTGATTGGCTGGTTGATCGAGCGGTGAGCCGTTCAACCCATCAACCAATTCACTGATTGATAACTTGATTGTTTGGTTGATTGATTGATAATTGCCTATCAACCAGCCACCCAGTTACAATCCACTGATAAACGAAGGAACTAGACAAGCGATCAATGAGACCAGCGGGTAAAAGAATGATGGAACAAGCCAGGACTGTACCGAGGGGGGCCAGTGGGACCTAGGCCCAGGGCGCAAATGTGGAAAGAGCGCAAATTTCAGGATGGAATGACTTATTATTCCATAAAATGCACTAGTTTCAAAATGTGGGGGCGCCAAATTGATGCTAGGCCCAGGGCGCAGTTATTGCTCGGTACGGCCTTGGAACGAACGACTGACTATAATTTTACCGATGGATGTGAGGGCGTGCCGCATTTCAGCACCTGCTACGTAGCCCTGTCCCTCTCGGTCGAAGGTCCGAAACGCCTCCATGAAGTCGGCGAACGTTCCGCTGTCCACCTCATCACTGACCGCTTTGTAGATTGGAAGAATCTCCTCGAACGTGTATCCCCTCTCACCTTCAAAAAAATTCTTATGAAATGCAATGCATCTGAACATCGATGCAGACCCGCCCAGAGTGGGGAAAATGTCCAGGGGCCGGGGGGTTTTTAAGAATTCGCGCAGAGCCCGCTTTCAACGTATAAAAAATATTAAATTCAGCTAAACAAAGTTTATGGTTGATACCTTTTAAATATAATATTGCTCACACTTAAATGCATTCAGTCTAAACTGAAGGCATCTGAATACCACCTTTCCTATGGTTGTTTGCCATGGATTAACACTTCAACACGTTCACTTCCGTCTAAGAGACCCGTGACAACTCTTCCCCGGGGAACAAATTTCCTTTGACGGAACGTTTTCTGTAGCGACCGCGTGTGGCCTTGACTCTTCTCGCTGTGAATGAATTCATTTGGTCAGATCCTTCAACACTGCTTCCCTATCAATCTTAAGGTCCAATGCTGCCACTGTTCGCATACTCTGATCACAGCGCCAGTCCCAAGCCTGGATGTATTAAGGAGGAGGGCGACGCTAATTATCTTTATAATCACGCTATATATATATCGTTTAATTGAAATTAGGCCTACTACCATGCTATAGCCCAATATTTAATCTCTGTAACAAGAGATATACGCACGCTGTGCAGGCGCAACTGAATCACATCATAGGCTACAGTTATTGAGTTCCTTGAGCTGCCTGACTTGTGCGTTACATAAATAGGTAGTTACATAACTACATCTGTCGATAGTTACCTAAGTGTTTCGTGCCGCCGTTAGACATGACTATGGTGTTGGTTGGATTAAGTCCACAGCAGCGAAGGAAGTCGCCCACCTTTGCACCATCCACGAGACCATCCCGCCCGTCCCAGAAATCAAAGAGGTCAAACACCTCGCGGACCTCTGTAATACGTGTGAGGTGAGATAACTTGCTATAGTAAAAGATTTGTGATCATGCGTAGCACTGTAAGGTGCAAATTATAGCAAAGCTAAGGTAGTGTGTAGTGTATATAGCCTAAGCCCATAGTAGGGCCTAGTGTTTATAACCCTGATCACGCAGATAGGGCCTATAATTCTCATATGTTTATATATATATATATATACAGGCTTAATTACTACAGTGGTCCACGATTACAGACATGTAGCAAAAAATGAGGTATCAGTTTTTGAATTTTAGAAGGCACCTGTTCAGTCAAACGTTAACAAAATAATTCAGATACCGGTGGCCTACCATTTAATCTACATTTTGGAATATTTATGTGTTGTGCACTCCGCGTCGTTTGTTATTCGACGGACGCTCAAAGTCTTGTCAAAAAATGTTGAAACGACGACCCGTGTACCCATCGACCCGCGCGGTAGAGTACCCGAGTACCCGACCGCGCGGATATTTTGTTAGGAAATGTAGAAACTGCGCATTTTTACGAAATGTCGGGCACCCGATTTCATTGCCCGGGCAGTCAGCCAATATGACCAGGATTATTTATGGCATATGCTCAGATAAAATCGCGCATTTTTATGAAATTTCGGGTACCCGAAAACCGATTTCATTACCCGGGTAGTCAACTTCTGTCGGGTACCCGTTGACAGCCTTAGTCAGGACTCCAGAAGACTGGACTCTCCTAGCATGCTATGCTTCAGAGATAAGGTCGAAGGGGCTATGATACGGTAGGATAGGATAGAGTTTTTAAATCAGAAAATGGATAATAAATTTATAACTGAAGAGTTTTGTGAGAAATCATTGCGTGATATGGAAGGTCTAACTGTTAAACACAGTATACGTAGGAGTCGAGCAGCTGTGAAGAGAAAACATCTGAGAAAGACAGTGACTCGGGTTGTGTTGGTAGTTTATCAAAGCGGATGGAGAATTCGCTTTATAGCGCCTGGAGCTTTCACCGGACTCTATGGACGCCGAGAATAATAATTTATTCATGCAAGAGGTGGATGCTTCGATCTCGAATCAAACCGATGCCAGTTGGAGAGAGAGGAGGGATATCTTCAATTTCCTTCTGTTCACCAGTGACGTGTGCGTATAAAGGCATAGTTTCAAGCAGGGGCGGAGACTTAGAGGGAGCCAGGAGGGGGAGGTCTCCCTCCAAAATTTCAGTGTAGGGAATGGTGCTGCTATAAGATCCCCACAATATTTCATAAGTATAATAAATTTCTACAGTGTTTTCCACTGTTCATCTTCTTTGCTGGATCCATGTTTTGAAAATTAAATTTTTCCCATTTGCCCCACACCCTCTTTTGTCGATCTGCCCCCCCCCCCCTAAACCCAGGATCAAGTCTCCGCCCAGAGGCGGCGATCGTGTTTGAGTGGTGCTGGGACAACCAATGAGACTGGTAAGAAATGTGGGGGTCAAACATATAGCATGTCCCCTCTTTGTAAAAGGTGAAGGTACTTTCTCCCTCGACTAGTCCACCCGGGATCGCCGCCTCTGTCTTCGCCTAGGGTTTTATTAGCTTCCTGTTCTGTATCAGATATATAGTGTAAACAATTTTCGCTCTCTTCAACAGTTGTCTGGATATGTATACAGAAACTAAGAAATCGTCGACAATTCAACGGTCACTGCCGAAACGACCACTCAGTGCTCGCAGACCAAAGTATTTCGGACGTTTTTATTCTCAATATATAGTTGTGCTTACAAACAAATGCTGAAATTAATGTAGTCCTATGCATAACCTAACTTTGGTTGGCTTTCACAGCCCCTTTAAAATGCGGTTCAACTAGGTTCAAATTGTCAGTATGTTACTTCTCAACAGATGGACTGCAACGGTGGGCTCTAATATTGACCGTTAAAAATATTTGAACCACCATAATATATATAATATATATAGCCTATTATATATATGTATATATAGACATATTTATGTTATGCACACACGCACACATATATACATATTTATGGTGATGTAATGGAAGATAAATCGCAGTTTTTCTGTCTCTCTGCCTATCGCTCAACTTCTCTAACTGTCTGCCTCTGTCTGTCTGTCTGTCTATCTGTCTCTGTCTGTCTGGTTGTCTGTCTGTCTCTCTCGCTCTCTATGTTCCTATATCTTTCTCTGTCTATTCCTCTTCCATTCCCTCCGTGGGAGACTTGTCATCATCCATGATCCATGACAATAGTTCAAAGCATTTTCCACAGGTTCAATCGTCTGACTTCCTCCTTCCGTCTCAACACACAAGGCAGATGCAAAAGAGCAGGTGCAGCGGTCTAAATAATACGCATACATAGAATAGGAAGAATATATCTATACACACACACACCTACACACACACATATATAAATAAATATATATATTACATGCACACTACATATATAGATATGTATATGTGATAGACGTGGACAAATTGTATGCGATAGTTATAGTCCGATATATACGCATATAGGGTTGCGAAAGAAGGAAAGTATGAAGGAAAGAAGGAAAACGTATGCGGCGGTGACTCATTCCGAAATTCATTGCGCAGCATGAATATTTCCCATGGAAAACAGATTTATGTGAGGACAGATAGATGGATGGATGAATATAGGTTGGTGGATTGGGTGGTTTGTCTATGACTGGATAGGGGATCGATGGGGTGTATGGATATTTGGATTGGTGTTTAGGTTGATAGATAGAATGAATGAATGGATGGATGGATGAATGGATGAATGGATACATGGACAAATAGTATGGAGGATGAGCATATGATTGATTGAGTGGATATGTGGGACGTTGGATGGACCGGCAAATGAATGGAGGTTGTTCGTATAGATGGATATGGGGTATGGGTTTGGTGGTGGACCTGCCTGGGTAAATAGATGGATGATGCATGGACATTTGGATAGTTGGGTGGATGCCGATGGGTTGCTAGACGGGTGGTAAGTAAGTAATGGACGAATGATTGTATGAATGGATATAATTATATACTTTAAATAAATTCTCTTTATTATATATTATTGTCTGGAGTTAATAAATTCCATGCGCATTCCTTATATATCTAATCATCCTCCCTCTCTTTCTTCATCATTCATTGGATCTCAGCTCATTTTTTAAAATTTATTCATTGAGTAATTAAATTATTTTAATTACCTTCGATCTCGTCTGGAGTGAGATTAGTCTTCGCCGTGCATGAAAGAAAACATTTGAACTTAAATTTTACAAAAACGTAATAAACTAACTGACAATGAATAGATTGCATTAAGAAGCAGGATCATGTATTGTATTGTGATTAGAAATTTAAAAAGAGCATCTAGATGGTAAACCATTCAGAGTCTACAAGAGAAGAAATAGGCTTTTAGAAAAGCAAAGGAGGTAAGAAGGCTACTGCTGACAGTCATGGCTTTAGAGCGAGTAGCTGTAATCATATACAGTGTTATGGCCAAATGTTATTAGATCTATTTTAAGAGGAGTAAAATTATCGTAAGAGTACAGAAAATTTGAAAGATACAATAGGTCTATATTTTCGATGAGACATCTGTTTTTAATCCAATTTTAAAAATAGATGAGGTTTCATCGTATTGCATCTAATCTTGGACCATATTTTTTGTTACAACAGTCACTATAGGCCTCCTGTTAGAAACGAGCCTGCTTGGCTTGATAACTCTGCTGTGCATTACACAATACACGAAGGTTAATTAGTTATAACATAATGATGAAAATTTCGCTTCACTCAGATGGATTTACCTTGATTAAAATACGCCTTTGAAGAATCAGATTGAAATAGACAGTAGACTACCTTCGAAATTTATAAATATCGCTGTCCGAGATTCACATTAGGCCTACATTAAATCAAGCCAACAGTTCAGGCTTCGAGATGTTCACCGTTCACTAAATGCTTAGTAAATGGAACGTTCAGGGTTTGAATTGTCAAATTTAAACGGGGGGGGGGGGTTGAACATTTTTCACATGTCTAGATGTCCTGAATAAACGTTTTATGAACCTTAAACCGGTATATGGGTTAAATTGTAGAGGTTTTCTGTGGGCGTGAGTGCCACTGCAAGCTCATCTGGGATTTGCTTGACCCCAGAAGGTAATTTTCAGAATTAACTGGCGGGGCTTGAAAAACAAACTGGAGGGGAGTTGAACCCTCCCAACCCTCTGACAATTCAATCACTGGGGACGTTCATACATTTTCGAAGAATAGAAGACAAAAGACAAAAACTTACCATTGCTATATGATCCTGCCGCAGTGCCAAGTTCTGAGACGAAGAAGCGACTCTATCTAAAGACAGCAGCAATGTCTGTTGATCAGAGCAAGTGCATTGCTCCCATCAATCACTGCCTGTATTAAAGGCAGGCCGTGTAAGCTTGTAAACATATGTGTAGGCCTATGTATGTATGTTACGCATGTTTATACACTGTATTCGGAAATAAATGGACCCTTAATGATGACATGAAAATACCTAGCAAATATTGGTGGATTTTTAAAATTCCAAAACCCTTCTAATCCTGACATAATTATCCACAAATTTAATTTTATGAACAAAATTAATGCCTGGGAGGAATGTAAAAGCTGGTCATTGATGCTGCTATTGAAGAATGGCGCACGCGTCTTGAAGATTGTGTTGAGAATGAAGACGGACACTTTGAACACATGCTGTAGTCTAATATTATACAAATCAGGTGTGTAACTGCCCCAGTTTCAAAACGGGCGGAGGACGGCAACACCCCCAGTTTTGCCTCCAAGTACCCCCCAAATCTGTTGTATTTAAAAAAATGTTTTTCCAGTCCCTTTTGATATTTAATGAATACTATATTGTGGGTTTAAAATCTTGGACAAAAAGTCTCAAAGTTTGTTATTATTATTTGTACTTACCTATTGCGGGTAGAAAAAATTCATTTGCAAGGGACGATAATGCATGCTTTTTATTCATTCATCTATGGTGAATGAATATATGTTCCTACCAGAATACAGAGACTTTCTGAGAACCGATTTCATTGTCCGAGCAGTCCGGCTCGGGCGGTTACCCGTTTGACAGCCTTAGTTATCACCAGCCAAATGTAATTGATCATCTATAGTCATATTATTATTAAATAGTTGTTTGCTGTAATTGATTAAATATGAAATTTTAAAAAAAGCTCTGGCATATTAAGCAAGACATTGTGAATGCGCTAGGAAAATATAATGTTCGCATACATGCATATCAAATCTTAGTTCTAAATAACTTCTACGCTTCCATGAATCTTGCGGCAAGTTTAAGCCTAAAATAATTTGGCATCCAGGCCATGAATGTTTATCCGGGCTTAAAATCCTCAAAACTGTGAAAAAGATAAATTCGCATGAAATTTTACTATAATAATAATAGTAATAATAATAATAATAATAATAATAATAATAATAATAATAATAATAATAATAATAATAATAATAATAATAATAATAAAGACGATTTTTATGGTGCCGTAACACGGCCATACCGCTACAAGGGCGCCTCACATACAACTATATAATTATATTGTACATGACATAACTATACAATAATGTATACTTTAATAGCATTTGGTATTTTTTCATTTCTAACGAGTAAAAAGATGACTTTTGTTGAGATAATTTGTGCCCCCCCCCACTTTTTTCATTTCTGGGGCAAAATTCAAAAAGCGTGGGAGGCGCACTATTTCACAAATTGAGCCCCCACATTTCAAAACCCTGACACAAATAGAAGTATACATTTGAACTACATTTATGGCCGTTAATCGATAACATTTAAAAACAGTTGAAAATGCTGTAGATGAATTTTAGGCCGTCCAGGAGCTAGTGTTGCCAGATAGTCAGGAGGGATTGCTGCCACAGGGTCCGGTTCTATGGCAGGGCCCATTATGCCTAAAACATTTTTATAACTGAGGAAACCTGTGAGGCTTGAGTGATTTGATTTGCTATGTTTTTAATTTATGGAATTCTTTCATTTTCGTTTATGATTGCATTCTCCGGTTCATAACAAGCTATTTTTGGCTAAGCATCATATTTCACAGCTTTAATTTGTTATCTGTTGTGGCTGAAAATTGGGCCGCAGATCATGGATGATAACTGTAATATGATCAATACTTCCAAGGGAAGAGCTACAGAGAACATGTAGACTGTAGAGATCCACGAAATCTACGTTTTCACTTTTCGCTTTTCACGAGCATTATGTATTTCCAAATTAATTGTCATTTTAACAATAGTTAGTAATTATTTACCACAAATTACCGGACACCGCCATGTCCGTTAACGTCTGAAATTTCTGACCGGACGGTTTGTTTAAATACCGGACTGTCCGGTTCAATACCGGACACCTGGCAACCCAACCAGGAGCTATCACATTTCATGCATTACTAGATAAATATGTCAGGATTAAAAGGGTCTTGAAATTATGAAAAATCTACGATTCTTTGCTATCTAATTTCATATTATCATTAGGGGTACCTTTATTTCCGGACACAGTGTATATGCATACATGTTGTATGTGTGTGGGTATGTATGTATGTTTGCATGTATGTATGCATGCATACATGTATGTATGCATGCATACATGTATGTATGCTTTGCCTAGTTCTCCTAATCGCGTTTATTATTATTCTATTCCTCCTACTTCTGTTCCTCTTCTCTTTTTTCCTCCCATTTTTCTCTTCTTCTTCTCACTTCTCCTTACTGCCCTCTTCTATTGCATGCTTCCTCTTCCTCTTCTCCTTCATCTCCTTCTTTCCCGTCTATCTTCTCCTCCTCCTCCTCCTTTACCCCATCCTCTCCCCTTCCCCTCTTCTCCTTTTCCTCGCCGCACATTTCGTCCAAGCACTGCCTTCTAAATCATTCAGTCTCAGTTCTCTTCCGCTCGTCCATGCCGACAAAGTACGATACAGGACTAGTGTACCGGGTCCTGTAATCAATTATCTTTATATCGGATAGTTTTTGTGCGGTGCTCAGATTTTGATTTCTCTACATGCTTAGCAGTGCTGATTACAGCAGGTGCTAAAATCCATGATTTTTAAATCAAAAGTTGTTTTTTGGATTTATGTAGTTTATTGGAGTTTTATTTGGTTTATTCGTGTTTAGTTTTCCTTTGGATTTTGTCACAATAGTTCTGTTATAAAAAGCATCAATCATAACACGAATAAAGAGCTCCAACTGGTTTTTCTAATTTAATTCAGCTTGATTTCAGACTGAATAACGCACAATCAGTTATATAATAGTAATATCAGTAAATTAAGTCAAAATATTTCTAAAAAAAACCAAAACAAATATTGCAGTTTTTCATATCTTTTTGTTGTTATAAAAACCAAAAAACTAACATGTCTTCAGCCCTGGCTGATTATTAGGCCTATAAACGACGACTCGTACCATCACTCAATGAAGAAACAAATGAACTAAGGCTGCATTCCGCTCCACCGAACAATACTGTACCCAAAGGTAGACGGTGCTACTTTTCACGTTTTTGTGCATCAAGTGTGGACCTTTGTCTCATTCTCACTTTTGCGAAGATTGTTCAGTTACTTAACCACTTACTCACTTACATATTTCCAACATATTACTCCATCTGTCTCCATGGGACCTTAAATGACATTCTGACCTTCGAAAAAGCGGTGTTTGTTACTACAGTCCGGTTACTACAATCTTCCGCAAACAATCTGATGTTCGCTCGTTTGTACGTTCTTCGTGTCTGTATGTGCGTCTGTTTCTATGGCTTTCTGTGCGTGTGTCTGTCTGTTTGTTCGTCTGTCTGTCTATCCGCCTACTTGCCTAAGCTTAGAACCTGAACTGGCAATCCGACCATATGAGCCTTGCTTAGTCTATTTCCGACTAAGTGCCCGATCTCCTTTTCCAAAACTTAACAGTTTGTGTTCTGAATACATCCTTGGGTTACGATCCCTTTCTTGCAACCGATTGCTGTTTGGCAGAGAATAAACGCTCTGAGTCATTGAAATGTAGCAACTATAACATTGAATCTGAATCTTACTAGACCCGGGGCTGTCGTGCGGCCATCGACCGGGCTCTGCCGCCGCAAGCTGGGCCAATGTGACAGAGAATGCGGCCAGACTGCCCGGGTCCCATCGTCGGCCGAGGGGACGTCGCACGCTGCTTGCCTGCCTGACTGCCTGCCTGCCCGGTCGGTCTCCGTCCAGCAGCTCTCGGCCTGGACTGACCGCAGCATTTCTGGGTCGAGCCCGGAATGGGTCGATCGGTGATGGTGGCTGGGTGGTTGATGCTGGCAGATCAGAGGGTTCGAATCCGTATCTCGTTATTGTTTAGTCTGGAAATGTGGCTAACCAGCACGTGCCTTTAGGATTCAGTGCGTATATGGAATGTCTTCGATGTCAGTCTCTTTCGTGGTCTGATGGAATGGATTGGAGCTAAATAAATTAGTGGATCTGATATTGGAGTTGAGGCGTTTGTTTTCCGAGAGCTACATAAATTAGCAGCGTTTGAGAAACGACGACTTCTGTCGGCGGTAAAACTAGTAAGTTCGAATCTATAATCGACGGTTCCGATTAAATGCATATATCAATTAATGAAAAATAATAATAAAAAATGCTATTAATAACGATGGATGTAATGACATGAGTAATTCCAAGGTGATGTAACTGATAAAGTCTAAATCTTGTGTCCTTTGGATCCTAGAGTCAACTGTTGCAATATACCGAACATAAACTAACGAAATTACTGCAGATTTGATTAAAGTCTACCATAATTAAATTCAACTGACAAATGCCTGTGACCTTTAGTTGAGTAGACGTACATGAGAAATCCATACAGGACCTAAATAAGCTAGTGATTTTCGAAAGGTAATAATCCAATTTAATAAGAAATGTAATTAGTTACAGTTACGGGGCTTACGTCTGCAGCCTTGCTCTTAAGCCTATCGTCCGTGTAGCGAATTGAAAGGCTTTAAAAATAATTAGTTAAGAATTTAGCATAAGGTCGTCAATTTAGAGTGTCGCTTAGTTATATTCGTGGCGCAATGAGATAATATTATTTAGGTGTTGAAAGATGCTCTGATAATTTGTAAACCATAGCGTCACGTGATTCAACTTGGCGGATGAGTTTCCATAGCCAGTGAATGAGCGCATTTTAAAGAGGGAAAAGACGAAAAATATTGAGCCATAGATTGGTCTATTAATAACGATCCTCCGCTTGATTTTGGGCCAAGGAATCTACATTAGAGAAATGGTTAATCGTCAAACATTCTTGTACACGTTTACTCTCAAGCACTGTAGTCGCCTCAATCAAAAGTTTGCTTCTAATTGAAAATATGGTGTTTTAAACCGCAAAGGGTTTTTTATATTTTGCTGACATTGTTATCTGTCAATTTGCCTTCATAGCTAAAAGTTAGTGAATGAGCTTTTATGTTAACAAGATTTTAAAATTTTGTGATCCCGATTGTCGCCCAAAAACTAGTGACACGGCGTTACATAGAGATTCTCCAGTCCTTCACATAATAGGTCCTTGATACAATGGTAGCCTAAGCAGCGACAGTCTCGTTCGATTAATTTTAGAGATTTGAGCTTCGGATGACTATGTAGCCTATTATGAGTAATGGATAATAGCATCATTAATTGCAAAGTAACCGAAGGGTTGTTCTAGTCTTCGGTCCTGAATATATTTGTATTCAATATCATGGGCGGTGACTTGGTCCGGGCTTGTCGGGAGGGGGGGGGGTAGGGAGGCAGGTCGGAAAAATTTCAACTCCCAAACACATCGATGGATGCAGTAGCAAAAGAGGATAAACAATAGAGGCACTGTAGAAATTCATACAATTTCTTAAACGTTTTTGAAATTTGAGGATAAAAGCAGCTCCATCTCCTCCACATTAAATTTTGAAGGGGATCGTCCCCCCCCTGCCCCATAGGTCTCCATCCCTGAACAATACGGTTTTGCCCAATGCCGGCCCATTGGGTGAGTTGACGAATTCTTTACATCTGTAGCTTCAATGTCGAGAAAAGAAGCAGAAACTACGAAATTTCTACCGCTTCAAAGAACTCAAGAAATGTCTAGAACCAGAACCAGTAATTATGAACTCCTTCAGTAGGCCTATCTACAGTAGAACGGACGAACAACTAATGCTTAATCAGAAGGCCAACATGATTAGCTGATAGCACACGTTTAATCTAGCACTTGACGCCACTGATAAGTAAATAGTTTATATTGCTGTAAACTGAATTTGTCAAGATTATAATATTGCTGCGTTTTTACTGCAACTGGCTGTTGTTGACAGTTTTCATTATACTTGATGCGATATAGTTTTCTTCTGAGCCAAGGTCGGCTAAAGTCTGCCAGAAGTCATCCTGAACTAGCATCAAGAATCTACGTTGATTTTTTAAAGACAAACTGAAGTGCTTAGCATATTAATGAAATATTGGGATATAAGCAGCCACGTCCTCTTCGTCTGAAATTTCAGAGGGGACCATCCCCTCCTGTCTTCCCCTAAGTTCCCACTTCTGGTAATTTCCACTGTTTAACGACATCTTAAAGATGCCAGTGCCGTTGATGTCTCGCTTCTCATTGACAGAGTACAGACAATGACGGAGTTAGTATGCAAATAAAAACGCCATGATCATGATTTGGGTGTGGCCATGAGGGGCGGAGCAATTCTCTGAAAGGCGGAGCTATAATTTGGCGTTAAAGTGACGTTATAGATGAGGTTGCGATTGGTTGTAGGCATAACTGATACTAATATTGTCGAGTTATTGAAATTGAAGGTGCAAAAGAACCTTTACTTGTGAACGCGGCTCAAGACTGCGATTGGTTTCGTCAGTGATTTTGTCCATCTGGTTCTAGCGAATATGGATGCTAGGCCTATGAAGTGTTTCAAGTTGAAGGAGTTAGTGAAAGCTGGTAACATTTATGGGCTGGTCTTAACGCAGGGGAGGAGCTTTCGTCTGATATCAGCGTATTGGCATTCTCAGTAGACGGGGTCAACGATGCCATTGGCACAGCAGATGCTCTAAAGCTCCGCCCATATTATGTCGCTGTCGCCGTGGGACATATCGGGCAACATCGGCTTCGACCTCTCGACCTACCAACCGCGTCGTCCTAGCTACGTCTTTGCCACTACGCAGGTCACGCGACAGAGAAGCGGAAGCTACCAGCACGCCACAGAATCTCCTCCGGAACACCCATCACCCGACGATCAACCTGACTTCTGGCAGCGGAAACGGAAGGGCAGCTACCGCGAGGCCACGGACGCCGAGGGTGACGACGAGGTAGAAGAGGACGACAACGACGACGACGAGGAGGAGGACGAAGGACCGCAGGACTTCCGGCCTCAGGAAAGGACCTCCGAGGTCCAAATCACCGTTCCAAATCACGTCGACTCGATTCACCGCGTCGTCGTCGACGTCGATCAAGATGACCACTGCCAGGACCGGCAGATGGACGAAGACCTCGACTTCCGGTCCAGCTCTGAGACGAGCCCCCGCAGACTCGGTCAGTCGCTGGAGACTGTCTACCCAGGCGGCAGCTGCTCGGGCGCCGCCGCCGCAAAGGATCAGGATGTCGACGCAGACGAACTGGGCAACTCGAGATGGCGCTACATAAAGAACCTGGTCGTGTTGTCGCTGAGTTTCATCCTCGTCTTCTCCGCTTTCCGTTCCATCCAGAACCTCCAGTCGAGTCTGAACACGACCGGACGACTCGGGGTCATCGCGATGTGCTGCGTCCACGGGACGATGTGCCTCAGCTGCCTCTTCTCACCGGTCCTCACCACCCGCGTCTCCCCCAAGTGGACGATCGTCGCCGGTCTTGTCTTCTACCTGTTCTGGATCGCGGCCAACTTCTTCCCGCACTTCTATACCCTCGTGCCGACCTCCATCGCCGTCGGCTTCGGGCAGAGCCTGGCCTGGGGCGCCCAGGTCGCCTACATCGAGCGTCTTGCGACGGAGTATGCGGAGATGACGCGGGCGTTGACGCGACAGGAGGTCTACCGGTCGAACGGAATCTTCCTTGCTTGTTTTCAGACGTCGCACGTCTGGGGAAATCTCGTCTCTTCACTGATGCTCAGCGGTGACCGACTGCTGCCCGGACAGACGACGCCGAGCAACGAGACGGCGGACGAACTGGGGAATGAGTGGGATGTCGGAGTGTACTGTGGGGTCTACGAGCGGTGCAAGGAACAGTCTTCCGTCTGGACAAATCCGGGTCCCGGTAAGAACAAGTTGTGATGTAGGTGGTCAAGGTATAAGTTCTTGAAGTGTCCAGGGTCCGGTAATAACAAGGATAACATGGTGAAGTGTATAGGTGGCCAAGATCCAAGGTCTAAGTCATGGAATAATTCAGGATAAGAACTGGCCTTAAGGAACAGGGTGAAGTGTAGATGGCCAAGGTATAAATCATTGAAGTATCCGAGATTCGTGAAGAATTTGGTGAAGGTTAGGTGATGCAATTATAAGGCCTTGAAGTGTCATGATTCGTAGGAATTAAAGGTGATGTGTAGGTACTTAAAGTAGTTTATAGGGCCCTGGAGAGTTCAACATCCGGTAAAAGTGCGATGACGTGTTGGTGACAAGACCTAAGAACTTGAAGAGTTTGAACTGTGTGTGAAACAGGAAAAGGGCTTCGAAGTCGCTGAGGTTCTCACTCACTAGTACAAAGCAGGTCAAATGGATCCAGTAAGGGTATAAGGTCTTGAGAAGTCATTACTCCTCGATCAGTTTAGATTACCTAGCTGTCAATCATTCATATATTTTATGTGGCTGCACGTGATGCTGTCAATCATTCATGAATTCTAGATAACTGCACGTGATACTGTTTTACTGTGTCGTTTCAGTGGTGCCTGCTTCGAAGACCCTCTTGAAGATGATGGGCTCCTACCTCGTCTTTGCCTTTACTGGGTTTCTTCTGATTCTCATCTTTCTTGAGAAACTCGGCACAAGCGCTGGACCAAAACCACCCTGCCTTAAGGTACATTGCCATTGTTAATTCTGAAAATTTGTCATGGAAGACATTATTCGGTAGTTTTATCACACCATGATCTTAGGGCTAAAGTTACTGTTAAGTCATGGTGACTAAAATAACTATAGGATCTGGTAAGATATATGGCAATGTAGGGTTATAAAGAATAAAATTTCTGGGAGTTCATGTGGATCAACACATGACGTGGAGAGAGCACATCAAAAGTATCTCCACAAAAATTGCTAAGAGCATAGGTTTCTTGGCACGTACTTCCTATCTATTACCCAACTCCATCCGAATAAAATCATACTACTCACTTAAAAATCATACTACTCACTTGTATATCCTTATCTGACATATTGCAACATGATGTGGACGTCAACTTATGAACCGAGACTACAGAAACCGGTAATTTTACAGAAACGCGCAATTCGAATTGTTGCAGGTGCCCCTATGTGCTCAACAACCAGCCAAATATACTTAAATTTAGGATTATTAAAATTGAACATATAATGATATTCCAAATTGGGCAATTATTCTTTCGCTACGAGCATGACCTGCCTCCAAAAGTGTATCGGGATTTCTTCCAAATTAGTACGGACGTATACACGCCCACTACACCAGAAAAGCAAAGGCAAATCGCCCGGTCCCTACTCATTCAAATACCCGTAAGCTTACAATCAGATCTGCTGGGACCCTTACAAATTAAGCAACCTTATTGTCTACATAGTGGATGGAAATAAATGGCTTGCTCTGTTAGTATATAGACCTATATTATTATGAAATTGTTCATCATATTTGGAAATATGTTACTTGTCTGTCTTCAATGTATAATTAGTAAATACTTTATAGGTGTTCCTAGCTAGCGGGATCTTGATCCTTTCAGGGCCCCCCAATTGTTGCCGATGTCACCGGAACCTTAAACGAATTATTTTATTGCTGTTAATCTGGTTGGTTATAATAATATATATCGATTGATTGATTAATTGACTGATTGATTGATAAGTGGGGCAAGGGGGTTAATGTATGGCAAAATTTGGATAAAATTGCGGTAATATTTAATGTTTCAATGTAAGGTAAAGTAACGTAATCAAAGAATAGCTGATAAAAGATGGGTTTGGGTAAGTAGAAATTGTGGCAGATTAGGGTATGGTATACATGAGAGTAGGTAAAGTGATTGCAAAGTACACCACAAAAGAATGAGTTTTGGGACGTCTCATGACATTAATGGTCTCTGACGTCTTACCATCTTGTTGACTTTGAGGAGGATTTATTTTACCTGCATGTTTCTCTGGTTTAACTTTAAACAGTATGACCGGGGTGTTTCGAGTTGTTTTCCATATCCCTCTTTACATCAAGTTCTTTGGTCTTACCTTTTGACTTCACTTTTCGTTATCTACAACACTACTAACTAGGCCTACCAGATAGTTAGATTTTCCCATATATATATATATATATATATATATATATATGTGTGTGTGTGTGTGTGTGTGTGTACATATAAGGCAAGGATCCCCTTTATTTCCCGTCGACTGCTAAACTGTGGGTTTTACATCAACAGGCGGTCGTGGTAAACTTGCGGCATCTGGTTTCAAATCGCACATATCGCCTTCTCATTCCGCTGCTTGTGTTCAATGGTTTCGAACAGGGCTTTGTTTATTCCGATTACACTAAGGTAAGACTGAATCATTGATTAATTCATCAATTCATAGATTCATTGATTCATTTATTCACTGACTGGCTGATTGATTGCATGAATTGATGGAATTTTTAGAATTGATGGAATTTATTAAATTGGTTGACTGGTTGATTGATTTACTAATTGTTTTATCGATTTATTGTTTGATTGATTAATGGTTTGATTCATTGGCTGATTTGTTGACAAATTGTTTAGTAAGTTGAAGATAAACTTCCTAATGATGCAATAAATAAAATAAATAATATATTACTCTTAGATCTAATTAATATTCAGATTAACTACTGCTTACAGCTCAGCTCAATGGGTAAACGCGATTAGCAAAATGTTATTATTAAATCATATACCTGTATTTACAAATATGCAATTTTTATACATGCGTGTGCGATTGTTTATACAAAAGTATACGTTTATATTTATACACGTGCTCCACAGTGCACCCTGAACAGTGTCTTTTATTTCTCGTATGAAGTTGGTTCCATCATTAAGTGTGTAATGTGCCTCAAGGCTGCCCATTAAATTCCCTATTCGGAGATACGCACTGAACCGTGAACTTCCAAGGTAATAGACCCCAGCGTCCGTCAATATACCCCAGAATATCAGGAATGGTTTTATTATCCTCATTTCCTTTGCGTTGCCCTAGGATGGAAATGCATCGTTGTAAAACAATTATAAATTGACATTTTCCATATCCATCGGACCAGCAAGCCATTGACCAATGGGCTAGACATCCAAAATCCCGCAGGACTGCATTTCTTTAGTTGCATTAAATTGTACATTGTCTATCGCCGCTGCAGAAATTACTGTCAAACAGTTCTCTGACAAACGTTTACAAACTCTCCGTACATAATTATAAATTATAGACCCATGCATTGTGGCATTTTAGTGAGAAAGACAATTTTTTATCTTACATTCTAAACACACACCTACGCTCTTTGACATGTGTACAAATACGCAAACACGTGCACGTGCGCCTACACAGACAGACACCTAGGCCTACACCTCATTACACGCACGTATACACGCACATACATGTACGCATACACCAGTTTAACACACATAGCGTACACTTCATCGTCTACTTCCATCCACCCCTCTTCCTATTGCTCCTTCTCCTCCTCGCCACATTCTTCTCTTACTCCTCCGCTCCATTCTCCTCCTCGTAGTCTTCTACCAGCTTGCCCAGCAATGACAAGACATCAGTCACGCGTCAAGGCCTTTAACGGCCGACGTGACGTCATTTATGGGTCGTGCGACGACCTCTGCACGCGCGCGTCATCGCTGCCAAGTGCCCTCTGCCTACCTTGTCAATGGAGACGAGAATCGCTGGACAAGATAAAGTTATATATATTTTTTATATCATTATAGTTATATATATATAAATACAAGTATCAAAACGCCAAAGGCATACAAATACGCTGTGTCCGGAAAAAAGGGACCCTAATGATAATATAAAAATAAACAGTAAAATAATCGTCGATTTTAATGATTCCAAAATCGTTTAAATCCTGACATATTTTTCCACAAATGTGTAATTTATGAACTACCTGGTTAAAAAAGTACGTAATAGTGACGTCCTTAAATAACTAAGTTAATGCCTGGGATGAATTTGTTCAGCTGGTCATTGATGCTTCTATTGGCCAATGACGCACGCGTCTTGAAGCTTGTGTTAAGGCCAACGGCGGACACTTTGAACAAACCCTTTACTACAATTATATTCAAACATAAAAATAAATTCGAAATAAATTCTTGGCGGTTTATCGATAACATTTAAAAAACTTGAAAAATCCGCTTATATAGGCTTATTATGGGCAGTCTTTAATACTTGAATTTTGAACTAAGTGACGTCATTAAGACAGGAGTTATTATATTTTATGTACTACTAGATAAATATGTCAGGATTAAAACGGTTTTGGAATTTTAAAAATAAAAAAATGCTTACTATTTATTTTCATATAATGATTAAGGGGTCCCTATATATCCGGACACAGTGTATATATAATGACTGCATCAACTGTGCCATGCACTGTTCGTTATAGTGTGTATTCATATGAGCATATGTTTTTATATACAATAATTATATCATATCTGTGTTATAACATGTGTCTGATTCGATTCTGGAATTCTGTTATTCGTGTCTATATGTATGCATCAGACATTTATGCTTTACTTAGAGAAATGCTGGGAGGTGGAAAGGAGCGGAAGGAAGTATTGAAGGAGGGAGAAAGGAGGAATATGAGAGGAGGGAGGAAGGAGCTATCATTGTTCGTGCAACAAGCTATTCCAAAACACTTGCACAAAAAGTAGTAAATATGAAACAATGATTGGATTGTATTAATTGTGTATGTTCACACATGTACAGATATAAACATGTTTGAAAACAACATGTTTGATATGAACATGTTTGATATAAACATGTTTGAAAACAACATGTTTGATATAAACTTGTTTGATATGAACATGTTTGATATGAACATGTTTGATATAAACATGTTTTATATAAACATGTTTGATATAAACATATTTGATATAAACATGTCTGATATAAACATGTTTTATATAAACATGTTTGATATAAACATGTTTGATATAACATGTTTTATATAAACATGTTTTATATAAACATGCTTTATATAAACATGTTTGATATAAACATGTTTGATGATATAAACATGTTTGATATAAACATGTTTGATGATATAAACATGTTTGATGATATAAACATGTTTGATGATATAAACATGTTTGATGATATAAACATGTTTGATGATATAAACATGGTTGATGATATAAACATGTTTGATATAAACATGTTTTATATAAACATGTTTTATATAAACATGTTTGATGATATAAACATGTTTGATATAAACATGTTTGATATAAACATGTTTTATATAAGCATGTTTGATATAAACATGTTTGATATAAACATGTTTTATATAAGCATGTTTTATATAAACATGTTTTATATAAACATGTTTTATATAAACATGTTTTATATAAGCATGTTTTATATAAACATGTTTTATATAAACATGTTTTATATAAACATGTTTGTATGCATATATCGTTAATGTATGCATCAAATCACTTTATATAGCGCATGTACATAAACCCTACAAATACGCAGCTTTAATATATTTTATATAGGCCTATATACGCCTAACACATAACTGGAGTGAGTTTAATTTATTGTCGACTTGCGTAATTTTATAATAATTATGAAGAAATTAACATTCTCAAAACATTTACAAAGCCGTCATTGTCTGAGTATATATATAAATTGCAAATATGACTGCAAGCATATAATATATAAAGCACAGGTTATATATAATATATTTGATTGTAGGAGCCTATGTATTATTAAAAGTCGTACGCAATATATATATGAATGTATATATATACATAAATATATATTTATGCATATATATATACATTCATATATATGCATAAATGTATATTTATATTTATATAGGCGGAAGAAGAGTAGGGAAAATCAATAGTCAGTCGTTATCTCATGCTGGTCTTCGTTGTACACTTGCTCCTCACGCAGTCACCTCTGCTTTCTCCGCCTCTTCATCCTCTCCATCCTCTGCCTCTCCATCCTCTGCCTCTCCATCCTCTGCCTCTCCATCCTCTGCCTCTCCTCCTCTGCTCCTTGCATACTGTTCCCCACTCTACGACCATTTTTCCACATCTTCTTCTCAGCATCCTGTCTGCTTCCACTGCAGCAGGCTCTGTACCGAGCGTCCGTCGCTTCTTCTTCGTTCTACTCTAAGCATTCGTGACTCGCGGAAGCCATAAAACCAGTCTGAGCGAGCTGTAACTGGCTTCAACCGGTATTAGTCCGGTTGATTACGTGGTCAAGTCACAGACAGACAGACAGACAGACATATCGGTATTAGACGGATTGTTTGTATTCGTGGCATGATGATAATATTAACTACGACAACGATGTTGACAATAATAATAGTGATAATAATAATAATAATAATAATAATAATAATAATAATAATAATAATATAATAGTAATAATAATAATAATAATAATAATAATAATAATAATAATAATAATAATAATACAACGAATAGGGACCGTTCCAGACGTTTTTATATGTTTCTTAAATAATGTTCCCTGAGGGATCCTATGTGCCTCGTGGCAATAATTTAAAAAAATAACAATAATAACGCAATAGCTTTCAAAGGCTCTTTCGCCATTTGTAGGGTAGGGTCATTCCACAAAATAATAACGATATGAAGTTATTAATAATGTTAATAACGACAGTTATAGTGACAATACTAGTAATTACATCAATAGCAATAACAACACTGATAACAAATAGCAGAACAATAGTAATAACAATGACACAATATAATAACGGCAATAGCAATAATGTTAATAGTAATCACAACAATGATGATGACCATGATATTGATTGTTATAACATTTGTGTTTTATCAGTTAAAACGAAAATGAGGTTGTTATTTACAATGCATTCATTTTCTCTTGTCCTCATTTCTATTCCTGGACAATGTGACATTGCATCGCATTACATGTAATTCATCTAATTGAAACTAATACCAATATTATTGTCTGAGAGAGACCGAGACAGAGGCAGAGACAGAGACAGATACATAGAAAGAGGCACAGGCAAAGACCGAGACAGAGACAGAGACAGGGACAGAGACAGAGACAGACACAGATAGAGACAGAGACAGAGACAAAGACCGAGACAAAGACAGAGACAGAAACAGAGATAGATACAGAGACAGAGACCGAGACAGAGACAGAGAGAGATCATGACCTTAGCAATAGTTTCTTGTCGTTGCCATTTTCTTCCTGACAGTTCAGTCGTGATCGTTCCACCATTCAAATAATTGTAATTCATGTTGCAATTGTAACTGCAATTGCAGTTAGGATTTATATAGCGCTGCTTCGTAAAAGCCTAATCAAAGAGGCACGCATTCATTCCTCTGCGTTGGTCTAAGCGATGTTTTGTGTAATAGTTACTGTGAGCATAGAGTACGCAAAGCATAGAAGATAACTAGAATGATAGTCTTTGGTTTCTTCTACGCAGTCATACATCAGTTGTACAATCGGAGTGCAGTACGTTGGATACAACATGATTACGCTTGGCATGACCAACTCTATCTTCTCCGTCCTGGTTGGGTTTGCGGCGAAACACGTCGCGCGGGAGGCCATTGTCGGCATAGGAAGCGTCCTTCACGTCGGCATAGTCGTCTTCCTCCTCGTCTGGATTCCGGATCGAAATCTCGTGGCCATTTTCTTCGTCATATCAGCGCTCTGGGGCGTCTGTGACGCCATCTGGCAGACGCAGTGCAATAGTGAGTCTCTGTATTTGTTTCTCTCTCTGTCTCTGTCTCTCTGTCTTTGTCTCTCTCTATCTGTCTCTCTCTATCTCTCTCTCTGTCCGTCTGTCTCTGTTACTGTCTGTCTGTCTGTCTGTCTGTCTGCCTCTATCTCTCTCTCTACATCCGCGGAGTATTGATCACCAGAGGTTTGCGCTGGACGACCGCGTTGTTGTGCTTCCGGTGTGGCGCGTAAACAAATTTCTAGAGAATATTTTTGAGACGGTTAAGAGGCGCCGATAATTTTTGCAGGCTGTATTTCAGCATCAAGCGATGCAACGTAGTACGACCGCCTTTGAATTAATTATCTTTGCGGAAGTATTCTTGGAAATATCAGGGTCGTTTTGAGAGTACATAGGAAACTAACTTTGAGCCATGGCGCTATTGACCTAGTCAAGGACGTCAACAAGCTTTTAAGAATATTATTAGAGCGCCAATATACTCAATTTGACAAATTATATTATGACTACATTTAATGCACTTTATTGTAGAAAGTCTACTACATTTATTCAAGCTCAATGTTGTAGTGATTTATTGATTTGTGAGATATTGTCATCACTTTCCGCTGCTTCCATACCATCTGCTCTGCTACTTCTGATATAGCGCAACTACCACCGCAGCAATATTACTCACAGAGTTGTATTGTCTCGAGAAAGTGCATCGGTCTCGAGACAGTTTTTTAGTGTCTGGGTCTCGGAAGCTTGCTGTCTCGGTCTGGGTCTCGAGGTAGTGTCTCGAATTTTTACGTACTATCTTGAAGTGAAAGTCTTGTTCTGTCTCAAACAAGCGGTTTAAATTTCGCGTTAACTGTCTTAAAATCTTGCGCTAGAAACTTAAAACGGAATCTACGGGAAACGGTAACTCTGGATAACGCGCGAGTCACAAGATACTGAAATCAATTCAACAATCTTAAAGTAGGAAAATGTGTGAGAGAGAACCTGATATTGTGAAGTTTCCTTTAAGCAATTTTAAGTTATTGACAAACAATAGCTATGCCGTGCCGTTGGTCATTGATGTAAAACCACCATAACCGAAGCGATCGGAACAACTTCGAGTTTCTCAGGGTGAGTATAAGGATATGCGCAACTTTTTAATTTCGTTTGGTGTTTGGTATCGAATTCGCTTGTTTAAAATCGTCTAGAAAATTTCAGACTTGTCTAAAAAGGCTTTCTCTATACTATTCAGACGATAGGCCGACGAAAAGATGTAGAAAAAGATCAAACGTGGCAATATAAAAACTGTTATCAGGCATTGGTACTATATACATTATAAGTTTCAAATTGAAATTACAAATGAAACTCATTCCAGAAAACTGAGACATTAATATTTTACAGAATTTTATATAAAATCACTTGTCTTTTACTGTCTTGTACTGTCTTGAATCTAGTGTCTTGGTTTCGGTCTCGGTACCTCACTATCTGGGTCTCGTCTTGGTCTTGAAGTTTAAAGTCTTGCATACAACACTATTTATATTACTCCCACTTTTACTACTTCTGGAAGTAGTTGTGGTAGTCATAGTTGCAGCAATATAAGTTGCGATATTCGTGATATTAGTAGTGGTAAAAGTAGCAATGGTGCTAGTAGTAGCAGTCATAGAAGTGGTATTAGTAAGAGTATAATTATTCGTTGTAGTCGTGGTAGTAATTATAGCGGTGCTGCTGTTACTGTTTATAGCTTTGGTGAACCTAAGCTGTACCAACGGACACGAGGTCGCATTCCAGAACTTTCGGATGCTTCAGGGCTTTGGTGCCACGTTCGCCTTTTTCCTCAGCATCTTCACATGCGTCTCAGTGAAGCTCTACATCCTCACCAGCCTCCTCAGCCTCTCCGTTCTCTTTTACGTTCTTGTGGAGTACCAGCTGCGTCGTCAGGAGACCTCCACCGACCAAACATCCGGTTTCGAAACGCCGGCCCAGAACCGGTCAACGACATAGCTGCTACAACAGGAAAAGCGTTGTTGTGCCTCGGTCTGAACGTTTATTGTGGATGGCGTCACACGTGATTGAATTCGTAACCAAGGGAACTATTGGCATGCCTCTAAGAACCACTGGCAGCAGATTGGGTTCGTCGGAAGCTTGTCGGACGCGTGGATGAGGTAAATTATAATTGAAGATGGGTTTGGTAAAAACAAGAGTCTATTTGAGGACTTAAGACCTAAACTCTATTGTCATACACGTCGTTTGCTGACAAATTAATGGCAACTTAGAAACGTAGGCCTATAGGCGCAGATTTTTGAGACGGAGTTGATTTCCGCAGAGGATTTTTGTTTAGAAAGATATTGCTTATATTTGTAACAATCCGAATTTTTAATGGAAAGGTGATCCTCGATGTGCAATGCGTCTGGAGATGGCGTGCGCGTGTGTGTATGTGTGGTGCTTCTTATTGGCAAGACAGACTGAGTGTGTGTCTTTATAGTTCGCGATACCATTTAGAGCCGCTGTTTGTCTTGTCGTTCCTGGAAATCGGCATACCAGTAGGCCTATTACTGGCAGTTTTATCGGTACGACAGACGATTTTAGCTGATATCACAATAGAGCTCTACGTAGCTGTAATGGAAATTTTGTTGTTGTCATAGCAACTGAATTTTACTCGGCATGGCAATTGATTTTATGCAATATGGCGGTTGGAATGGAAAGAGATATTGATCGTTGACACGTGGTCTCCTGGAGCCGCCTTCCAATTTGTTTTCTAGCCATTCTGTGCCACACAAAGCAGACTGAGTTTATGGTTCGTATATATATAAATATTATAGAGCGTATATAGTTCACAGTTCATAGATAGCAGCTGTTCGTAAGACTATAAACAGTCGAAATGTGAGAACTTGTACAGTATACCCGCGTAATATCCCGAAGCGCCTGTGTTGTTTTAATAAAATCAGATAACTAGTGTTGGGCGACTATATTATGCTGTTCTTGAATTTCCTGTTGTCTGTTTATAGGCCAACTTCACAGAAAACTCTCATTTAACCTACGCTGCATGCCTGTCTGTCTGTATTTCTCTCTCTCTTTCCGTTTGTCTGTCTGTCTATTTGCCTGTCTGTCGGTATTTCTTTCTTTCTTTTGTTCTGTTTGTCTGTCTGTGTTCAATTGAACTCAATGAATTTACCTTAGGCATATTCATCTAAATTACAAACTCTTTCTACTCCGAAAACCATACAATGTTATTTGCCAAATTAAAAACCCAAGTATTCGGGGTTTGGCCTTGGACTGGTTCCAGAGCTATTTGTGTAATAGACCGCAAAATGTTTCTTGCGATGGTGCAGTACCTACAACTAATTCCATTATAGGCCCTTTACTCGTTTTGCTTTTCATCAATGATTTACCAAACGTTTCATCGCCTTTACAGTTGTTTGTTGATGATACCAATAGGCAATCCTTGTCTCCAAATCCTCCTATGATGAACTACTCCTACTAATAAATCATGAACTTGTCAAGGTTACTAACTGGTTCTTGGCAAACAAGCTCACGATACGATGACGATAATTTTATTGCGACCAGACCAAATCAAGTCAATTCAAAACGAAGGTGTAACGTAATAAATAATTATATGCAATAGGAAAGTAATTATCATTGAACAATATTAGGCCAAAAGGGAAGGCCCCAAGGGATAAAATATTCTCCCGCTGACAGGGTCATCCAGAACAGCATATACAATCGGATAGTTTCAATTAGCGCAATTTATATAACGTATACGCCTAATGAGTAATAGACATTAAATTAAACAGTAATTAAAGTTAACTAATATTAACTAAGAAGTTTAACTAGGCTGTGCCTCTTCCATTGCCACAATTGGTGAGCAAGGAAACTCTACTTCCAGTTGAGATTATCAAATATTAGGATGCATTTTAGCTTATGCCTAAAGGAGTATAGCGTGGGCGCTAGTTGGACACTGGAAGGAATTTGATTCAAAATTTGAGGTCATGTACATCTAGTAGAATATTTATAGATGTTATTGCGGGCATATATAGGTCGATATTTATTCATGGATCTGGTACAGTAAGGATGCAGCACGTGGCCTTTGAAGAAATGTTCGTATAGGTCCCGCAGTAACCCTGCAGCATTGCATCGTCTGGAATTGAATTTTGAGTGCAGTTGTTTTCGCCTCTGATATTTGCCCGATCGCGAGTGTTTCATTGGGCGAGGGCTTCCATGAGACTTCGGTTATATAAAAAGTGCGCATGCAGTGGCGTAGCGAAGGGGGGGGGGCAACCGCCCCAGGCGGCACTTGTCCTAAGGGCGGCATTTTCGGGGGGAAAATAATAATTATTGTTGTATAAGTTGCGTTTTTTAAGATTCTTGTTGATCTAGCCTAGGCCTGGCACAATGCTTATTAGCCTTTTCTCGACTTATAAGTAACATATACGATATACCGAAGCACCATCCAAATGATCGAATAGCAACTAGTGTTTATAGACATCAGACCAGGCCTCGTGTAATTTGGCGTCCTATGCAGTCATTTATAAGAGCGCCCCACCCCCGTTGCATAAACAGTAAGATATGAGCAAAATGAGGTCAGGCACACACTTCACGAGGCACATATTTTTGTCAAAATATCTAGACGATTCTGCCATAGGAAAGTTAATAGGGAAAGAGCCGAGATTCAATGAAGTGTTAAGAGATCGAATATCGTTGTTGGAATTGTAATTAGCCTTAAAATTTAAACTAATTTTTAATAACTAATTTGTGAATTTCTTTTTATATCATCATAAACTTTTATTCCTCAAAATATAACCGCATTATTTCTCAAATTCGGCGCCCTTAAATTTGGCGCCTTGGCGGCTTCCTATGTTGCCTATGCCAGGAGCCGACCCTGATAGACATGGCGCAAAGGAGAATCTATACATTATTATTATTATTACTATATTTATTTCACTCGATGGGCCCGAAAGTAATGGTAAAATTAAATTTAGTAGTGTCCTCTTGCGATTAATATAATACACACTTACAGCCGACAAGATCATCCGCGCTGTTTTTTATATTTCCTATTTTCATCTAAACCTTATTTCAACACACAGGCTGAATATGTTTACACTAATTTTTTTTATATATTTATACTAACTTTGGTTATAAATAGAAAAATATTCATGTATTTTGTGCTTTTTTTTACGTTTGTACGTTTATTAGATTAAATTGGCTACGTTCAGTAGCGGAAGTATCCAAGAAGCAGGACTGCGCCGTGTCAAGTGCCTACAGCCTATATCCATGTTCTTTAATATTTTAGTTTAGTGGGAATGAAAGCATGAAACCGTATACCGTAATCGTGATATATATGAAAAGTGAGCAGTGACTAGTCTATTCTAATTAGTATGTTTGCTGTAGTCCCATCATGATTAAATTGTATTATTTAGGAGTTTCTTTTCAATATGTAGAGAGAAAGAGTAAAAAATTTATTGTTTAATTTTAATTTTATGTGAACTTTAAATTTTCGATCTAGCCTGCAAGACGTTAAGTAGCTTCATTGTAATGCTTGCTTATTTTTATTTTCTTTATAAATGATTTATTTCGTAATTAATAGGCTACTATCTTATTCTATTTTCTTATTTTTATATCAAATGATAACGCATTCTAATTAGTCAAACAGCTTTAATTTTATCAGTGCATGCTGATGCTGTTACTAACTGTATAATGAGTTGAATACTGAATAGAATAATCATAAAGTATAATGAAAACACTCAAAATCTTATGCCAATACCCCCTTGTGCATATCCCGGGATATGCACAAGAATAAAGTGATGGAAATAATAGACAGAGGCGGCATTTTGAAGTTTCGCCCCAGGCGGCACTTTGCCTCGCTACGCCACTGTGCGCATGATTTGCATATTAGAATTTATACTATATTCTCATGATGCGAATGCACATGGTGGTTGTCATTCTACCGAATATGTAATTCTAAAATAAAAACATCTGAGTTTCGAAGTAGGCCTATAAGGTAAATTGCGTGCTGAGAATAGTCACGGTTACCTAGAAATTCGTTGATTATTCGCATTGGAACATTTTGCACAAATTTTCATATCGCCAGAGCGTTCCTTTCGCGAACTATTTGGAAAGAAATAAACATTTTCGGCTTTGAGTTAGGTAATGATTTACAGGTAACATCAGTAAGCCTATGGAAACATTAGAGTCTAGTAGTCTACTAAGGATTCTGTATGGTCTGGTAACCATAAGGGAGGAATTCCATGCGATGTGACACCATGAGTGGCCGCACCGGGTTACACCAACCCTTGTGATGCCTCTGGGTGTATACGTTGACCAATCCCTCTATAGGAACCCTCATATTTGAAAAAAGAGCATCCAAAATAGTTAGGGATATAGGCATCATTAATATCTTGTAATGCACACCTGCTATTTGTAGATGTATACGCAATATTAGGGCACCATTGTTTACAATTCTGTGGTCCACCCTTATCCAACCTACTGCAACCTAATTTGGGCAACCAACTACCACCTTAGATTAAGTAGGCCAATCTTGCTGCAAAATAGAACTTTTAGAATTATTTGTGAAAACTGTATATCTATATATACTGCATCTAACCCCCTAAATCGTAAATCTTTTATCTTGAGCGTTAAACAGATAAAATTACTGCAAATTAGTGAATTTGTATACAAGTTATCAGCCAAGCTACCTAAGATTACTACTTTACACGCATAAAATTATTCAATCCGTACAGCCATCGTAATTTTAATGAGCATATATGCTCAGCAAAATAACAGGTCCAATTTCAGCGCTCGTGAATAAGCTGGTGCCCTGCGCTTGACTTTCAAGTTGCCAAGTAAGAAATTTGGAGATTACGATTACGACTACGACAATTAGTAGCGAATTGCAGTGGTTGGCCCAAAGAGATATCCTTCCGCTGACAGGGCCACCCAGATATAATAGCCAGATATTCGTGACCCGAACTGGCCAAACCCGACCCGACCTGACTAGCGAGTCGTCTTGACCCATGGACAACTCTGCAATGTCTGCTCCTACTCTGGCAGTTCCAGTCCCGTGCCTGGATAGCGGAGGAGGGGATGATAATCATCGTTGCTATGACATATATTGTCGCTGAACAGCAACTAATCAAAGACAAGGCATGGCGTCCATGTCTATATATATATATACATATATATATGTATATATATTAGACATGGACGCCACACGCCGAAACATTGTCATATTTTGTATCAGTTTATTTAACAGTGTTGTATAAGAAATCACACTCAGAGAAATAAATTTCATCTGCAAAAGACACGCATCGTTGAGCAAATCAGAAAGTCATCGGCGATACAATGCGAAACGTGCGACACCTAGAATAATATTTTAATCGTTGTTGTAAACGCGCATTCATCAGAAGAATATCCGAAGGACTTACTCCATCGAGTGGCTAGACTTAGGCGGGGACAGGATTGGACGGTGACCTCCAAATGTTTAGACGGAGAGGATAGAACTGCTCATGTCCCCCAATATTTCATAGACGCTCAATAAAATTTAATATAACTAATTTCTACAGTGTTTCTCACTGTTTATCATATTTTTCGGCAAGCATGTTTGAGATATCGAAAATTCACCGACCTTTCTCCCTCAGTACCCCATTTCTTACGATCTGCCACCCAAACCCATGGTCAATTCTCCACCTACATGACTTCATCCATGAAACCAGAATGGCACAGACGAATCATATCCTCATGAAAGTATTGACTATCAGACCAGTTTTAACTAAATAATCGATTAAATTAATTGCTCACGACGACCGCTGAGCGATTTGGTATATCTAAAACTGTTTAGAGACGGTGTACAATTTTAAGTTATTCATGAAAGCGGCATATATCATTTAAGCCAGAACGCTACTATATATATATATATATATATATATATAGACATGAATGTCCTTGGATATAGGTTTTTGTCACTTTGGACTATAGCAAGACAGTTAGGCAAAGGTGTATCGACAATAAATGTGCTGTGGCGACAGATAGTGTCTGTCTAGGAGACTTCTATAGCCAGATAAATCCTTAAAGCGACAAAATGTTAACACTCTTAAGTTCCAGACGCATTTAACAACGGTGGCATAAAATTGTTCAACGCTTCACAATATCTAAGATGCAAAACAGCGACTACAGTATGTTCCTTGGGTTGTCTAAGGTGCCAAGTAAGCCTAGAGTAGACAACACTCAGTAAACAGAAGGCTTTTCGTTGGTTAATATATGTTTATATATAGAGAAGTTGGCTGCCGTTGTCTATATAGGCTTACATAACAACGATTAAGAAACGACCTATTCTTCGAAGGAAAACCTTTTAAGACATTCAAAATCTAGTTCCAGAAAATTATTCTTTCTGTGAATCCATGTAGGTCAAGTGAACTTTAAATGACTTGTCCTTCAAAAGTCTGTTTAGAATTTTGACCATGAAATTTAAACACTCCAGAAAGGAAACTTGTACACAGATAATTCCCCCAATTGATTTCATCTAAGAAAATTCCTAAAATTTTGTCCAAGAAAATCTGAAGTTATCTATGAATGCATTACAAGAATTTAGTTCATCTACATTGTACAATTCGTAAGCCTTATCAAATCATGCGCAAATGGGACTTGAATTGACCCATTGCTATAATTTATGATCGCTGTATGTATCCGCATAGACGCATAACCAGGAATAAATCCAAGACAAGGTTCCTAACTGATTAAGTCGGCACATTCCTGTCCAAGTGCAATTCCTTCTGCAGACCTTTAGAGCTCGGACCAATTATAAACATCAATGAATGTCTTGTTAAGAAAACAGTATAACAAATATAGGGCACAAAATGCAGCACACGAAGGCAGAGGTGTAAAAGAATTTTCAAGAAACAGAGCGGATATATTAAGGACACCATATCGAACAATTGTAATGTACAAGAACTTTCATCCACGATCGGCTAGCACCCATGCAGCACGCAAGTGTGCGCTTTTGAATGTAAAATCTGAGGCCACCCGATTTTCACCTTGACGGCAATTCGCTTACACTGACAATGACGAGTGCCAGATTTACAATGGCGACAGAAAGTTGAACTGGAGTTAGTGACGTACAGTATATACAATCAAAGCTGTAACCGTAATCGACCATTTTTAAGGCGCCAGTTGCATGCAGCGGAGCGTGTTTTATATACTTCTTCGTCTACAACTTCTCTTATTGTAGGCCACAGGTGAAGGATAACGTAGGACATCGGTTCGGAAACATTATTACTATAATTATACAGTCAGGTAAAATCGAATGTTGACTTACAGCCTAAAGGCGAATGCGTAACAGGTGAGCGCGCGAAATCCTCTTTGCTATCAACGACAAGGCGAACACCATAAGTTCTTTTGCTGGTTCAGAGGTGGAGCCGCAGCCAACAATGCATTTTTAGGCATTTGATGACAAATTGAGCTTGTTTTAAGACAATATCAATGTTTTTCGCATACTGATTAGCCACATCTGGTGTACCACTAGTGATGCATGTAGGTCCACCATCGTTAGCCTATAGGAGTGCCAGGATTTTAAATGATGGTAACTCAGTTACAGTTGAGCCACCAACGCAATTTGATTAAAACACACATGAACCGTATACTCTTGTACACCTCAAACTGGGTATAGGACCATTTATAACAACCTATGACCCTTTGGATCCGCTAACAGGAAATTTACCTTGAAACAATCGCTGTTGTAACGAAAATTCAACTATAGTTATGGACCCAAAACATTCACCCAAAAAGATGAACCAAAAACTTGCGTCAAAAACAAACATGAATCCAAAACCTATTGTCCATGTGATTCCGTTTGAAGATAGCCAATAACACACATCCATAGAATATTTTTACTAAGAACACAGGTTGAAAAGTACCAACAGAACATGTGGACAGAATGGTTGGAAACACGTGTCTCTGCAGTTAGCTTTCAGTCATTGCATAAGAGGATTTTGAGTGCGCGATAACGAATATGACCTCATTAAACCCAACTTCACTCGAATTCGTTCTCATCGTTTCAGACTCAACAACTGCTTAATATAGAAGTTATTTAAATGGGATATATTAAGTGTTTTTATTATATATTCATACATAGGGCCTACCTATATCCATGCATGCATACATGCAGGGAGGTACACATGCACACACATACATACATACCTACATACATACATACATACATGCATACATACATACATACATACATACATACATACATACATACATACATACATACATGCAACATACATACATACATACAAACATACATGCATACATATATACATACATGCAACATACATACATACATACAACATACATACATACATACATACACACATACATACATACGTACATATATACATGCATACATACATACGTACATACATACATACATACATACACACATACATACATACATAGCAAACATACATACATACATACAACATACATACATACAACATACACACATACATACATACGTACATACACACATGCATACATACATACAAACAATGTATTAATACATACATACATACACACATACATAAACATATGCTTTCACAATTTCTGGCATTGTTCTGTGGCAAATTCTTTCCTTAAGCACAATTTAACGTGCCTAATGCATGACGAAACAAATACCAAAACCGAGACAAAAGAGAAACAGATAACAATGCACATTTAGTTGTTCTGCAAAAGATCGCAAGCTGACTAAAATAGACGTTCAGCAAAACTATTCAAATAGTTTTTACTGTGTGCGCAGTGTTGACCATTAACTGTAATCGATTAGGTTTGTAATAAGGTAAATCGTTATGCAACACAAGGCACTGTGGCTAAGCTTTGGAGGGGAAGCGCAGGAAACGTCGCTAATTTACTAATTTATAAAATGAAGTAGATTACCGAATTGCATTCTAGTTACATACGTGGTATGGTTATATTCTGAGCTGTAACAAGGTTTTGAAAAGTTGATTGCATAATTTAGAAAACATTGAGCGAAGCGAAAAAAAATTTGTTTGCTCCCCCACTTTTTGAATTTTGCACCCCAGAAATGAGAAAAATGGGGGCACACATTATTTTAACAAAGGTAGTCTTAGAAAGCCATTGGATAAGCATAAAAAAGAACCGATTTGGGGAGAACATGGAGGGCACTGAGCACTAAAACGGGGTTTGCTTTGCCCCCCAGTTTTGAGACTGGGGGCCGATGCCCCCTCTGACCCCCGCTTGGTTATATTGAGAAAAGAGATCTGCTAAAGCGTGAAGAGAATAACACAGAAATGTCCGTACTCAATAAAAACATTTAGTAGACAACAAATGATTTACTCAGAGCTCATACATTCATTTAGCACCTTTTAGACGACCTCTCAAAGACGATGATTAGTGGCAACAATTTTAGACGTTAGAGAAATATATCAATATAATAATGATTAGCTACGAATACAAGTATAAGCGGATTAGTCTGTACATAGGGGAATAGGCATACGCTTGCATAGGCAATTTGCAAATCAATTACACATATAATTATCAAGAATGACGTCTGTAAAATCATCTAGGACACATCGATGATGACATTGACATCAAAATGGTGCTGCAAGATCACCCATATCAATCTCACACGTAACGGCAAATGAAAAGATTTTTTTTGAAAGATTCACATCCGGTAGAATGTCACAAACACAAAGTGTGTTTGTTGCAATTTCTGACCGAAAATGAAAATATTCCAGGAAATATTCACATCGGAAGAAATTTCACAAAAACACAAGTTTGTTTGAAGCACTTTCTGACCGTTGTACCGCAGTCAATTTTCACCCTTGTCTTGGTCGGAAAATTTCATTTTTTTACCAGATCAAATTATCCTGAAATTGTCGACAATAAGAAAGCGTCAGGCTGGTGTCGGAGTTTGCTAGAATTTTCTGAAAAATGTTGACCATATTTCTCCTTTGCTACGAATGAGGAGGTCTTGATTATTATAATGGTATTACGTATGTGGATATTGTAGGCCTACAATCAGGCGTGTGGTCCAATTTTTATATTTCAACACAGCTTCTGATTTGTGATGAGTCTACATTTGCAGTCGTGGTTACGTTCTTGCACAATACACGTCTTTAGCTTGCCAGCAGTGCCTCTCCCATTCGTACATCGCTTCCTAACAAACGAAATCAATCACGGTTACGTTAATCACAATACATTGACAACCGAAATGCCAAGTAAAACGCCAAGTTCACGTTAATTCGACAAAAGCATGAATGTCTATTTGTGATAACTGTAACTGAGTGGTCTTAATGGTAGAACTTTTTCCGGATTAATAGGTACCTTGGCAATTTCTAGGAGCAATGATTGAAACAAATTATGGTGAAACGACCTAAATGTTTCTGGCGTGATGGCAAAAGGAAATGATGCGGACATAAAATCATGTGCGATATACTCGTCGTTGCATAGTGCCCTTGTACGGCATGGAAATTGTCCATTTAATGATGATGATGATGATGATAATAAACATAATAATAATAATAATAATAATAATAATAATAATAATAATAATAATAAGAATAAGAATAATAATAATAATAATAATAATAATAATAATTCCCGATGGGGTCGTCCGGCGGCCCTGATGGGCTGCGCCCCCAACACGTGGCGGAACTGATTGGAGATCCAGACGCGGGACCTGGGCTGCTGAGAGCGACGACTGCTCTTATCAATCTACAACTGGCCGGCATCTGCCCTCAAGAGGTACGGCCCATCTTATTCGGAGGTACTCTTTTCGCCCTCCGTAAAAGCTGTGGTGGTCTAAGACCAATAGCCATTGGATACGTGTGGCGTCGACTCGCATCTAAATGCGCCAACGCATACGCCGTCCCACGTGTCACGCCGTACCTAACCCCTAAACAACTGGGGGTTGGCGTTCCCGGAGGCTGCGAGGCGGCAACCCACGCCGCTAGACGATTCCTGACCAGCATGGACACGAATTCAATAATGGTGAAGCTTGACATTTCGAACGCTTTCAATAGCTTGCACCGAGATTTCATGCTCGCATCAGTGGACGAACTCATTCCTGATTTATCCGCATATTGCCATCTTGCCTACGCCGAGGCGACATCTCTGAAATTCGGGAGATTCACGATACAATCGCAAGAAGGTTCGCAACAGGGCGATCCCTTGGGACCTCTCCTTTTCTGCCTACCGCTACAGCCGATCCTTAACCACCTGCTTTCACCATTGGCCTTTGGATACCTCGACGACCTCACCTTGGGCGGAGATCCTAAGGTGGTGGAGGCGGATGTTAACTCGATCGAAGAGGGATGTCTGCAACTAGGCCTCACGCTCAACCGCAAAAAATGCGAACTCATATCTTCTGACGCCCATATCAACGACGTTAGTCAAGGCTTCCTAGGACAGTTCGCCCGAGTCAATGCATCTTCGGCCGTGCTCCTAGGGGCTCCGCTTTCCACGACGGATGCTCTGCTTTCAGCCATCGATACCTGTGTGGCCGACCTCGGAATTGCCCTCGACAGGTTGCAACTAATCGCTAGACAAGACGCTCTACTGATCCTTAGACATTCGATCGGCTCGCCTAAACTCATGTATTTATTGAGATGCACCCCTTGCCACGACCACCCGCGTCTATGGGCTTACGATGATCTACTGCGAGGAGGGATCGAGCGAATCTTCAACATTTCGATGACCGATGACCAATGGGGTCAGGCCACTCTTCCGATCAGGATGGGAGGACTGGGAATTAGGAGGGCGTCCTCGCTGGCACTTCCCGCCTTTTTGGCTTCAGCCGCGGGCACTCTCCAGATCCAGTCCCTCATCTTAGAATCAGCAGCGGTGAAATCGGACTCGGCATGCGACTCGGCGATGTCTACCTGGCTTCAACTTACCGAAGCTTCTGCCCCGACGACGCCAGGCCATAAACAAGCCCACTTTGACAGACCGCTGTTAAACGCGGTTCTGTCTGCACTAGAAGAAAAGCTACAGGATCCCTACGACCAGGCGAGACTAAGGGTCTTGCAGTCACCTCGGACTGGCTATACGCTCTCCCGCTCGTTTCTCGCGATCTCAGACTGGAGGACGATACCGTGAGGGTGGCGGTCAGCCTACGTTTAGGGGTGGCCATCTGTGAGCCGCACACCTGCGCATGCGGCGCCTTCGTCTCTGCCAGAGGCGCACATGGCCTGTCCTGTTCATTGGGTTTTGGCCGTCAAGCAAGACACTGTAATATCAACGACCTTATCCATCGCAGCCTCAACAGAGCCGGTATTCCAGCAGTCAAGGAACCGTCAGGTCTTTCCAGATTAGATGGAAAGAGACCGGACGGGCAGACCCTGATACCGTGGAGTGGGGGGCGGACCTTACTTTGGGACGCAACTGTGGTGGACACAGTGGCCGCTTCCTATATCCCCGAAACAGCTTCCATAGCTGGAGAAGCGGCGGAGATAGCAGCCACAAGGAAACACACAAAATATTCTAAGCTAGAGAAGAAATACACTTTTGTTCCAATCGCTATAGAAACCTTCGGTCCCCTCAATAGTGAGGGCCACGCCTTTCTGTCTGAGACTGGACGCCGACTTTCGACAACTACCGGTGACACCCGAGAGACAAACTTCCTTTTCCAGAACTTGTCGGCATTGATCCAACGTTTCAATGCGGTGGCGTTTCAGGGCACCATGTCAAGATTACAGTCCACTGACAAGCGGCGACCCAGATAGCATGATAACAGATCCGTTGGCAATGCCAATGATGAATAATAATAATAATAATAACAATAATAATAATAATAATAATAATTATAGTATAATAATAATAATAATGATAATAGACCTAATAATAATAATAATAATAATAATAATAATAATAATAATAAAAATAATAAAAATAATAATAATAATAATAATAATAATAATAATAATAATAATAATAATAATAATACTGCAACAGTTCATCACGAATGTTCGAATGCATGAATTGACCACATTTTAGTTCGCAATTTCCTGACCTCAACAACTTGGAGAACGACTTCCTCTGTGATCTGGAGCTCCACCTATTTGTTGCTATAGATGACGCTGACGACAACGATGATTGTCATACAAAAGATGGCGCTGCCAGCGATCATCAGCCATCGGTATTGGAACCTCCTGGAAACGACGTTCTTCAGGAAAATGGGACCCGGATGCTCTGAGTCACCCACGGGGCTGTTGCGAGCCCTTGAGGAGGCGACGGACGCTCGTTTGATGGACCTCATGCTGCCGTCCCATCGGGGAGCCTGCCCGGTTAGAAAGAGCCTACTCCACAAAATACAGATACCCAGAAGGAACAATATTAACATAGAATAACTAAAATAATTAATAAATCAATGTTTCCCATATTGTAATTATACTTAAGACAATTCATTTATTATAGCATCGTCAGAAGCGAGTTACTTACCATTATTGGACAATACCAACCGTCAGCGCAAATGTTAAGAGCAGCATATTGAATATAACTTAGATATATTTTAAAATGGCGAAGTGCTATGGCTTCCTGGATAGATGCAAGGAGTCTGTTCCATGCAACTGGAGCAGCGACACAGAAGGTTCGATCCATTGTAGTCCTAGCTAAGACCAATTAGTGTTCCTTAACCCCTTGATCAATTTTGTAAACACCCGAAAACTGCCATCATCGCCAGTGAATACTCTGGCTTCTGGTCGGGAGCTCCTCTGACTAATTTAGTTTAATTTATTAAAAGCACCCCCCTACTGAGTGTCGCACTTCAGCTTTCCGTATGGAATACTTCTCCAATAGATCGCATTTTCATTTCTTTCAAACTATAACAACAATAAGATAAGCGCTGCTGGCTCTTTTTTCTCTTCCTCAGTATACTCTCCCGGCAATTGGATTATTTCTTCAATCGGTATCGCTGACATCTGCTTTGACTTGATGCAGTCTATTTATTACCCAGACTAAAGGCTTATGAAGGCATTTGTTTTCCGTCACAACACGGGGCGCATAAATTATAGTGTGGTGTCCTCAGACTCGCCATTATACGTGCAGTGGAAACAATTGCCCGTTGAGAAACCTTTCAAAATCCTTTATACTATGTTCAGACGTTGAATCAACCATAACATTTCACTTTTTGTATTTAGCTATATATTATACAACTTGCCAGTTTAGACTTCGAATTTTATTCAAACATTGCAAAGTAACCTGATAGTGAGAAGGAATTGTATTTCGTCATATTGACTCGATCCACCGTCCGGCGCCAATAGCTGCATGGGATTGGATACCATTTCAGCGCATATTACGTCGACTCCTAAAATTATATACATATAATTATATATGCATACATATTATAGGCCTATATGTAATTTAATGCAATCGAACATTTATATTAATATATATTGATATTCTTGAAATTTTGAAATTTGATATCGCTCTTCTTCCGACGTCCTTTGCTCAGAAGTGCACTCACGCCTCGACGGTGCAATTGCAGTTGTACTGCGGAGTAATTGTGCGCACAAGACTTGCTCAAGGTTCCTACACAGTGACTGATGTCTCGGACGAGGGTCGAACCCACTCACTCAGGCACACTGAATGTTGCGGGCCGACCGCTCTAACTGATCAGCCACCGTGCCACGCATAATTATGTTACGCCTTTCAAGTAGAGTAAAGAAGATACTCGGCGGCGCTTTCTGCGCTGGGAAACATGAAGTTAAATGTCATTACTGACGAATAATGCTACAACAGTTAGCAATTATAAGTTATGTAGGCCTATATACATACAAAATTATAATATCATGATCATGAAAAAGCATTGGATGGAGTTAACTAGAGAAGGCTATGACATGCATCGAGGCGGATGGAAATCTATTGGAGATGGGAAACCTGTACTTAGGGCAGAAGATGCGAATTAAAATAGATGGAGTACTCGAAAGCAGAACAGGTGGACAGAGGTGTAAGACAAGAAGGGCTGCTCTCACCTTGTAAGATCTGCAGAGAAGAGTTTTTCAGAGAATCAGCAGAGGATCTGGAGGAGGGAATAAAGGTCGGAGGAGATGGATCATTAAATTGAGGTTTGTAGATGACCAGGTAATGATGGAAAGAAGTCGGAAAGTCCATAGAGGCATGGTGAATAGACTGTTTTGATTGCAAGATAGGTAGAGGAGCCTGAAGGCGGAAGATGGAGGTTTAGTGACGATGATGACGTAGGAACCGAAGATTTGCAAAAATCTGAGAGCTAAGATAGAAACCCTAAAGACCTGAGTTACGAAGGTACGCGATGACTTTTGAAAAGGTCTCGTTCATTTTTTCGAGCCTTTCTTTTGGACTTGTTTCTTTGAGCCGCACCAGTTCAGGAGTGAAGGTCTCGTAGGTGAACGGGTAAGTGCTGTTCGCTGGGTCTCCGAGACTAGGATCCTCTGGTCCCGGTTTCAGGTAGACCATTCGAAGAATCCGGAAGAAATCGACGGCGGTGGGACTGTTGATGCCCGGTATCTTGTAGAAGCAGGCACTTCCGGTATCTTGGTGATTATCTACAACCAGTTACGGTGCCGTCCTTAGTTTCAATTTCAGTTTACTTTTTAAATCATAGTTCGTTTTACTCGGTACGTTGTAATTGAATGCAAACTACAGCGCTTTGAACATCCATCCAATAACTTTTATAATGGAATTAAATTGACCAAATCTCATATATTAGGCCTATATATCAGTTACAATTTATTTTGGTTTTTTCAGTGACCTCTGAGAATCTTGGGGTTTAAATTCTACAGAAAATAAAGGCTGTCGTAATATTTATTTATTTAATTATTCTGAATCTGATATCGCCTTTCTTCCAACATTTTTTGCTCAGCTTATACAGACTGGATAGCAACTGTGTACGCTCGGTTCACTAACATCCGGTTCACTGACACTGCTGACAAGTGACCACAGGTCTTGTAAAATACAATTAAACTCACTTCAATCTGATGAGGATGCTTTATATTCAACATGCTAGAAAGGCGTTAAATAAGTTAGAATACAAAGTCCATTCATCGATCATCTCATCAGACATGTTATTTCTACTACACTTCAAGTTATGTCCCTGTGCATAGTTTAATTAACCAGAACAGATCTTTTTCGGCATTGGGACCCCACTTGGACTGGACTCCCACTAGAAGAAGCACTTTAAAAAAATCTCGGATCGTTGAGCCTACATTCTACAAGCTGCTTAAATCTAAACTTCACCATATTAGCGTGGTTGCGTTGGGACTAGTAGCGTCTCTAAGTAGGTAAGTTACTCTAGTGGGCGCTAAATAATTTTTCAGAACGAACATGAATTTGTGAATGAATGTCTGTTCCACCGGTGTCTCTCTGGACGAGAATGGATTGCATATTGATGATGGTTAGATCCTTTTGATCTCTCAACCAGTTGTTTCCTCTCTCAACGAGGTCTTCAAATCCCTCGTATCCGTCCTCAGTTGCAACAGGAACGATGTCTCTGACGCCTATAAATCATACGAAAAATTGGTCAATTTACAGCTCAGTGAAAATATTAAAGAAATGGACCGATGAACCGATTAACATGTCACTGATAAATCGCATAGATCGATTGATTGATTGACTGATTGATTACTTGGTTGATTCATTCACTGGTTTGATGATATTTTCTTTGATTGTATCATTGTAAATTCCATTAGCACGATCAATAAAGATACAGTTATTACATTATATCATTACTGGATTTGTAAGTCGCCAGGAGACCATGGAATTATTAGATATCCAAGAAGAACTATTCAGTTTTGAGCAGCCTTCTTATAGAAAAGATGTGAATTTGAGGTGAGCTACGAAATGACTGACAGTTGCTTCGGTCTATGGAACGCACACAAGCCGATAACTGTTTTGCATCGTGCATCGGTTAAATGGGATCCGAACTTGATGATCTCGGTCAACGAGGAGGGATGTATTGAGTTGTTACTTAGTACGAATTGAAGATAGGGAGAATAAAGATTAAAAAAATATATTACAATCATAAGTCAATAGAAAAATCAGTAATCGTAAACTCTAAGTTTCTAAAGTACATTCACGGGCGCCACTTCAAATCAAAGGAGTTGTTCAGAGGTGACCAAGGGAAGTTAAGAAATATGATTCAAAACTACTTGGCTAATGCTATATACATAGGCCTACTTTTATAGATCTTTCAACAGTCTCTCAAAACCGTGATACTAACAGAAATTATTACCAATTCCAGCAATGTCTCGCAACGAGGATGCTTTTCCAGTTCCCTCGCTGACGTGGAATACCCTTAGGTAGAAGGCATAGGGTACGTCTTCATCCATCGTTTCCATCCACTTTGTCCATCTACTATCCAAGCCTCCGTTCACAACTGGAACTCCGACCGTCTCCACGGTGACAATCTCACCTGGGAATAATAATTTCCACAGAACGGGACTATGACTATGGCATAATGGTAACTGGGGGAAATAAACATCAAAGGGTTATATTGCTTACGGGACAAGGATGTCAGAATATGTGGTTTATACCATGGGGATCGTAACAAAGCCGGCGATAGTATCCTGGATAAGGATAGGCGATACAAGCGTGATAATAACAGCGATAACGGTTATAACTTCGTCCACTGCTGCATTAACCCCTTAACGACCAGCTGCATATGTTTCTCCCATACATTTTAGTACACGCTGGTCGTTAAAGGGTTAAGCTACATAAAGTCTGCACAGTGTAGACAATGCTACGTGTAAGTTAGCGCGCTAGCTGTAATTGAAATCCTTGAATAGGCCTATTTTCAACTTCAGTTAAGTGTTCTGTATATAAGGACTAAAGATAAAAACAGAGAGTTTTATGCACATATATAGGCATTTTTAGGCCTACATGTATCTAGTTATTTTTCTTCTTTGGATGTGAATGTGGACTGGGTGGTGACGAGGACAGACCTGATGGAGGTGAGATGGGATGTTGACACACCTGGTGGTGACGGTGTATGAAAATGGACAGACTCTCACGTAAATGGGGTGGGGATAGTGACAAAAATCTGTCCCCATGTCATTCTCTTTACCCGAGCTCTAGACAGACCTCTTCTACTTATAAGCAGTTTCGGAACCCGTGATGCGGCACCTGTATATTCGTGTGTGTATTTTTCTCTGGAGTGCTCATCATCGTTGTCGTCGTCGTCATCATCTTTGCTACACCACCGCCGCCGCCACCATCACCACCACCACCACCACCACCATCATCATCATCATCATCATCATCGTCATCGTCATCGTCATCGTCATCGTCATCGTCATCGTCATCGTCCTCGTCATCGTTCTCGTCCTCATCCTCGTCATCATCGTCATCATCATCATCATCAACCATCATCGTCATCAACTTTGTTATCGTCATCGTCATTTACGCTATACACGTGATAAATTTGTCGTCATCATGATCTTAGTATTATTATTATTATTAACAGCATTATTATTCCCATTACAATGATCATCTATTGTTGTGAAAGTCATTGGAACCTTTGAGCTGTTTATATTCGATTTTTTTGTTGATTTTCTCGACCAGTTGTTGCACGGTTGAGTCGATGACATCAGGAACGAAGTCTGTACAGAGCAATGTGCTCACTCTGCTCACGAGCCTCGGTATCAACCAGAGTCTGGGTCGTCACAATTGACATCTCAGTGAATAATTAATCAATTATCAAGACCGAAACCGTTTAAGATACCAATGCAAATATTATTATTACATATACCAAATTTCTTTCGCTTCTTTCTTTCTATTCCCTCCTTCCTCCCTTCCATCATTCAGCCCTCTCTCAGTCTGTGTATGTGGCTTCTACTCCATCTTTTCCTCTCTTCCTCTGTACTGCCTTTCGCTATTTTCCCCGTTCCTACCTTCCTTCTTTCCATCCATCTTTCCTTCCTTCCTTCCATCCTGCCTTCCTTCCATCAATCCTTCCTGCCTCCCTTCAGGTTCGCGCATGATGACCACCCTTTCCATTCCTCCCTTCCTATTTCCTTCTTCCCTGCTCCTTCCTTCCTTTGCTTAGCACGCATAAATTCCGTCGCTTATTTCAGCGACTGGCGGGCACCATAGAAGAAAGCTCGTGCTGCATTATGGGCAGTGGCGCTAAAAACCTGCGGCGCATATTATTTGAGCGCTGCGTGCCGTATTATGGACGGGCGCCCGACGGTCGCAGGAGACCAGCACGTCTGTTGCACGACCGCTGGTGCCCTGTTGATGCACGCGTTTAGCTAAGCAGTTGGAGGCACCGATAGAGAAATAATGCATCGGGTAGGGAAAGATTTTAAAAATACAAAGATTCTAACTCGAAAGTATGAACAGTTAATAATTGGTTTGATGTGCAATTTCATTTTCACTGTTAGTCTAAATATGTCTGTTGCCGTAAATGTAGCAGAACATTTACACAGCGCCTGCTGTTGGGTATAAAACTAATTGGAAAGCGAAATTGGATTACATTGTTGTGGTGTAATACGACTTTAGATGGCACAAGATGAATTTCAATTAGATGACGACTAAAACCAGATGAGACAAGATGGGCTTCGACGGGTTAAACTCAAATCTGCGATTACACGAGTAGAGTAGGAACGTAAGTAAGTTAAGTTTACAGCTACAGTATAACGTTACGTTACGTTACACACCTGAGACCTCGGAGGAAGAACGTTGGAACATTCTCGGCGATGCTCTTCGACACGACCATGCCCTCCCCATTCACCAGACTCTTGACGTCACGTGACATCCAGGTCATCGTCTGACATGTCTTGATTTGGACGTCGGTGTTTGACTTCAGCCAGTCGTTGGCAGCGTCAACCAATTTCCTATGACAATGAATTAACTATGTTAATAATAACAAAGCAGTAATAACGTGATTGTAATTGTTCATAATTATAAAGCTTTTTCAACACTCGAGCCACCATTGCTGCCCCTTTGGTTATTAATTAATGAAAAATTATATCATTATTATTTTTATTATTGCTGTTGCCGTTGTTGCCGTTGTTGATGAAGTTCTTGTCGTTGTTATTTATCATTATTTCATGCGATCCTTCAAGATTTCAAAAGTAGAAACTTCAGATATTTGCGACTCACGTGCCGCTCTATTAATAGAACAAGGGCCTAACTGCATGGCAAGGTTTAGCTGATCTGAGGATCAGCGTAGTTCATTGTTATCGCCCCGCTTCAGAACACGCAGATCCTCATTGCTATTCTTTTCGGAAACGGCGATGTCTATGGCGATGACTTCACAAAAGCGAAATGATTCCATTGTTATCTTTGTGACGACTTATAAGACTGGATACAGGCCTACAGACCATGCCAATGACTCCGAAATCATTCATGCATGAAAGGTACTCTTATTATTTAGAAGAAGAAGGAATGGGATGGAGGGCGCATCTTATGCTGGTGTTTTTAGTTGCCAAAAGGAGCTGTGGGTCAAAAATCTTATACGAGCTCAGGTCAAAATCTAAATGTTGAAAATACTTTGCTCAAGAAAGAACTGATGATTACTGAGGAGTTAACATAATTTAATCCACTAACAGTCCAACATGTTTTGATTACTTATTTGAAGGGGTCATAACATATTTAGCGGTTTTGAAGGTAGGATAAGAAAAAGGAGGATAGGGCAATGGCAGGATAGGCCTGCGATATGGACGGGATAAGTCAGTGGCAGGATAGTGTACATGTAAGAGTTAAGAATAGGTAAATGTAGGGTGTTAGAAATGAAAGTTGTGATAAGGAAAAGCAAAAACAGACTCAATGTCAGGTTGCAATTAGGTTACTGTAGCGCGGAGAGTTCGAGTTCGATTCTCGTCCGAGGAGTTAACAGTGTAGGAAACTCGAACAAGTCCCTCGCGCACAATTGCTCCGCAATTATATCTGTAATCGCGACGCCGAGGCGTGTGTACACTTCTGAACTAATTGCAAGAAAGGCAATAAGATATAACAGTTGTATTGTATTGTATTCGATGACCTAGTTTCAAACACTACATGTCGTCATTGGCGGTCGTTTCAACAAGGCGCTACATCATTTAGTTTTCCAACCCAAGAATAGCGCTACAAAATACCGCCGTCGTTCGCAGCGTTCCCATATCCATGTGCGGAAAAAATTAAATCGTGCTCCGCTGGGACGTCAAACGTCCACAATGGCTGCCGTCGTATTAGCGCGTCCCATTCGCCAGCTATGCACAAATATGACTCCAATTCCCTTTGGGATTCGAATACCAGGCTGTCGTATTTCCCTATCCTATTCGATTCCATCGGTGGCATTGTTTGTCGAAGAGCGTTGTGCAAACATTCGACGGAGATCGAGCTGGCGAATGCGGTCGTAACCATGGGAGTCCGATGGAGCAAGGGGCATCTGCCCCATCCTAGATTTTGCACATATTTTATCAAAGTTACTTGTCATATAGCTTTTAACAATGAATGGCTACAATTTCTCCCACATCTATAGTTCTATCCAAATTAGTCAAGAGAACCTGAACATTCAAAAAATATATTAAGGCACTAAAAAATTATTTAGAAAACAAACCTATGTTTAGGTCTAGCTAAAAGGGGCTCCATGTCATGTCAAAAACATCCTAAAAGTGTTGGCACTTGTTGGGATCAACGCCAGACCCCTTAGTTGCGGGAGCGAACTCCGACCGTGACACAATCGTTTGCTTCTGGCACCCTGTGGCACCCTCTTTAGTCCCCGTACCAATAATTTAAAACTTTTTACCCCTCCCCCCATAATGAAATTCCCTCTAACGCTCTTTGTCGGAACCACGATTGGATGCGACAGAAACAACGTGTCTCAGTAGACTGAGTAAAGCAGCGCTTTTTAAATTAGTAAATGAATAGACACATTTATTACACAGCTGCAGCATGTATCCTTCAGTATTATTTGCTAATACTGCAAAGCGTAACCACAGCAAAATGATTTTCAGACTAGTCTGGCAATAAGCTTCAAGATTAGCGATGATGACCATAGACGTTTGATTTAGGCGGTTTTATTTAATAATGGTATTTTTGCAAATAATACATCCTGCTGGAAATTGATTAATTCGCTCGAATCGTAATAACAGCTATCTAATTGAATTGCATCATCTTCTAAACTAAGGTTAACAGCGTATTTGCCTAAATAAATTGAACTTCGCACGATCCATAATCATAATTCTTGAATTAAAACTTTCAATATCGCAATTGTAGACCCCAAATAATTAAAGCACTACTCTAGAAACTAAACGTAGGGCACCAGATTATTCCCGATCGCTGCGTCGCGTCAGAGGTGTCCAGTGAAGTCTGAATGTCGAAGTCCAAACTGCTCGATCATACATTTACCTCATTCAGACGTGAAATGTTAACCATACGAACGTGCCAGCCATCTGGATATAGTCATGGAGACATGAGAATCAATCAATCTTTGTCTAATATGTATTCCCTGTAAGAAATTATACATATATATATGATGTAGGCCGACTATCTCGCGGTCTGCATGCGATTCACTTATTTGGATAAGTTTTGATCAATCTGACTCGATATCGCTTTGATCGAATCTACTGTAATAATCGACTCCTATCCTGTGATATCAAATCCAGATAATTACGGCTGAATTTCTGACAAACATTGCCATTCATTCTGTGCAGTAAATCGTACCGTCTAGTGCAATGCATTCTTAAAAGATTATCTAGGGATATATTTCGAGATGCGTGGAGCTTGTGCGGCCGAAAATTTGGCCCTAAAACGCACAGAAAATTGATCAAGGTTTTTGTATGTGTCTAAAAACGACACTAACCCTAACATGGACCCTAAACGAAACTTGCGATGCCTAACCTGACCCCAACCGATCTTCAGGATGCCAAAATCTGAACATAACCGACCCTATCGACTCGTATTACAAATTTTAGGTGCTTTTAACAGTTCGCATGCCCCAATGGTTGCGTATGCGCGGAGGGTCTTCACGCGCGAAATTTTGTATGGGTTCGGCCGTAGAAGTAGAATTTTCGTGTAATTTTGGGCCGAATTTTCGGCCGCAGAAGATTTATCCTTTCGAGATAAATAAAAAACTCAGTCTTATATCCAAAACTGAACAAACTCCGATACGTCAAAACTAGACCTCTAATCCTTTACTCTATCCTAGCCCTAAGTTCCTAACAGTAACTCAAACCCTCTCGTCATTGGTGCGGAACCTGTAGAGCTCCTCGATCTTTTCCTCCACTATATATATGCATATATGTTATATATATATGTTATATATATAATAGTGACGCCACACATTACAGGACTTGTGAGAACCACGCAGCTTCGCAAACCTAAGACAATAAGTTGATGTATGTCTGTCGGCCTTTCACAGAGGATGCGACTCGCCATCTTGTGCAAAGCTTAATCCTGAGCCGAATCGATTACTGCAATGTCGCTTTTGCTGGCTATAGCCACCGCGCAATATCATTCGGAGTCGGTCTGCCATCAACGCTGCTCTTCTCTGGTATTGTGGTCTTAAAAGTTCGCCTACATTTCAACCGCGAAGCAAGATTAGCTGAAGTGGCTTAGAGCATCAAACTAAAACTTTGATGCACATAAATTATGCCTGAACGAATGCGCACGAAGCCATTTTGTAGACCACATCAGGCCGTTAAAAATAAGATGAGCCCAACATGTCGCGATTGCGATCATCAATATTTCCTCTGACATTTTTGTGTCAGAAATGAAGACTCGGACCTGGAACAGTTTTCCTGCAAACGTTAAGGAAACCAAAACCGTTCCGACTTTAAAACAACAGAGAATTATTATTTTTACATCTGCGCTAACGGTGAACAGTCTTGTAAAGTCTTGTAAAGCACCCTATAGAAGTAAATTGCAACCAGCGACGCTCTATTAATGGTCGGGTTTACAATTACAATTACATCATCTCACATCAGCTCACAACTGAACAGATTATGTCTAGAAGTCACAACGAGTCGTGCTTGCTATACTCCTTTATCGATTTGGTCGATATAGTGCAGTAGCGTCAAGGGATGACGATCAATGACCTATGAAAACATGGGAGGGGAAATGTATTCAGTGAAAGAAATGTCTGAAGAACATGTATCTTCAATGGGTGCAATATATGAGGAAATGCACATTCAGTAAGGAAAATGCTTGGGAAAATGTATTATCAGCGAACGAAAAAAATGTTTGAATATCTAAAAAATTATATTAATCAGTTATGTTCGAAGTGTATGCATATTCAGTAAGGGAAATACAAGAGGAATGCGTGTCTTCGGTGGATTATTATAGTCGGCAGGTTTCCCTTTTTCCTCTACAAATGGCATAGACTATGCACAGTTGCACACAATTAGGCTCTAAACGGATTTAAATCGTCCCAGCGCTTATTCAAAGGAACCGCGGTGGTTAAAAATCTAACGGTTACCCAATAAAAGAATTGGTAGAAAAGAAGAAGCGTTGAGGCTACTTTAAAACAGAGTCTTAATCCTTCCGAAACACCCCTTGCTTCTTCTCCTCTCGCCCAAACACGCCGCATCCAGTCCAAGTATAGCTCCCTCTGAAAGTATGCTATACGTAGTAGCAACACTGCCTTGCTTACAGCGACCCTATAATTAAACTGGCAGCTAATATGCCTCGGAAAATTAGGAGTTACGATGTCTCAACTGCAGATTCGGCAATGCTACAGGTTTCTGCGTCGACTAGGGAACACGAGTGATTGGTTCCATTACATGAAATGTCTGGATAGAGCAGACTCTTTTAGCTTATAGGCAAAACATAGACGTATTCACGTAAATGACTTGCATATATTATACACATGCGCTTAGACACACACACACGCACATAACTTGCACATAATTACTATATACACATAAGCATTGGTGATGGTGATGCGCATGTTCCCAGCCAAGTTGATCGGTGTTTCGTATAATATAGTCTGTCCATCTTGTTCTGTTCGACTGTTATTCTAGAATCGCTGTTCGTGAATACTTGTGCATTCCTGCTTGCTCTGAGCCTCTGACCGTCTAAACGTGTCTGAAATAATTATGTGTCGTGTGTTTCGGATGGTTTCTATTCTCGATCTGAATCATCTGATCGACGCTTCTCCAAGAGTGGACAACCGTCTACCAACACAGAGGATTGACAGGGCCTGAAGTGAAAAGTCACGTCTCAGATATATATATATATATATATATATAGATGTCATGCATACGTCTGTATATATATATATATATATATATATATATACAGACGTATGCATGACATCTGCTTGCAACTGGGGATTATTGTATTCAGTGAAGGAAGGGCGAATTGGAGATTCATTGGGTGTCGTCGGCCGTCAACCTCTGACAGGTTCAACCAGGGGCGGCCATTCTGGGGAGTCGAGGGGACAAGTCCTTCTCACCTTTTACAGAGAGGGGGGACACGTTGCACGCGTGTCCCCCACCCCATTACGTACCACTCTAATGACTGTCCGGGTGTTCCCAACCTGTCAAACGAGATCGTCGTCTTTGGGTTCAATGACCTATCACCCGGCTTTTCACGAATGCCTACCCCGCACATACTCAACAACGACACGTGTCTTCTGCTATCTATGAGGTACCGCTGGATGGTAGGGTAATCGTAATTTTGCGGGTCTAATCGGCTGTCGACCCTCCTCATACATACATTCATTCATACACACATTCAAATGCACATACATACATCTATATACATAGATCATACTGGACGTAATACATACATGTAGGTAGTGCATGACACGTATACATACAATACACAGCTACATTTTAACGTATCAATCGCTCAATCAATCAATGAAGCTTAATATAGCGCCTCTTTAAGAAATCTACCCTGATGCGCTCCCGGTCCAACCTCGGTCATATAAGACTGTTTTCAGAGTGGAATACAAAATATGATAGAGAGTTCTTTGGTAAGAGAACTCGAAGATCCAATGGGGGTTTCCTTCTTGTTTTAAATTTGATTTGATTTGGTTTTTGCGCTGTCAGCGGTACCAAAAGATTTGATTTGTTAAATCTTGTATCGGAAAAATCCCTGATACAGTTTTAAAAAAGTGAAATTATTCAATTATAGGCACCTGTGGTATGATATAAATTAAGTATATGAAATTCAATGAGATTTGTTATTAATATAGCTATTAGATCATGATCTTGTATCGAAATTTGCACGCACTACAATCTAAATCAGGAAATTCAAGGGGCAAATGCCCCCTGCCCCAAATGACATCCGTGGAGGACGGCGCTATTATCTTTGTTATCACACAGTGTCGTTAAACTGTAACTAACCGACCAATTGCTTGCAATCCAGCAGTGCCAGTGCTAATTCTGAATAAAGAAGGAGGTCGATGTCAATAATCTTAGTTTCCACACAGTGTCGGTAAACTGCAACTACTATCAACTACCATTAGTCTACGTACAACTACCACCACTAGATTGATATGTACACCTCCATGACCTTCAAGGTCACATATACCACACGTGTCTTGTCTTGTCCTTCTCTCTCTCTCTCTCTCTCTCTCTCTCTCTCTCTCTCTCTCTTTTAGTGAGATGCTATCTTCTCCCTGCGACTGACTATCAGCGCCAACGATTCACTCTGCACACGTTACAAATTTAATTAATAATATTATTAGTAATACGTCGAGAGTGCAAATACACACGCGCATATGACATATACATATGACATATACATATGACATATACATATGACTTATACATATGACATATACATGTAGGCTACATAAAATATCACAGGCAATATGTGAAATCAGGCTTTTTGTAAAATGCCTGGTTGTTAGGTTCTATTTAGGGTTAGGAATAGGTCAGGGTTAGGGTCTGGATGCGGGTTAGTGTATAGGGTAAGGGTTATGGTTAATGTATGCGGTTAGTGTAGGATTAGGGCTTTACAAATTGCTTATAGGCATTTTACAAAGTTTTCACAAATGCATTTCCTGTAACATATTATACGCCCGGTGAAAATTTATTTCTCTATACAGAGCTTACATAACAAACAAAAAATGTGTAAAACTTGTGTATCGACAAATACATGCACAGCAAATGCATGTAATTATAATGATTAAATACATACACATATGCCACACATGTCTTGTCTTGTATACAATATACACACATGTGCAATTTGGTGTCTGCTGTGTCCAAACATGCTTTTCAGGGCTATGGTTGTTCGCACATGAGCGAT